>OY757239.1:14306648-15002478 GCA_963583995.1 Xylota segnis
TGTGCGCTGTGCTTTGGCGTAAACCAACAGTCGTTTTGCACTGTGCGCTGTGCTTTGGCGTAAACCAACAGTCATTTTGCACTGTGCACTATGCTTTGGCGTAAACCAGCAGTCGTTTTGCACTGTGCACTATGCTTTTGCGTAAGCCAAGAGTCGTTTTGCACTGTGCACTATGATTTTGCGTAAACCAACAGTCGTTTTGCACTGTGCACTATGCTTTTGCGTAAACCAACAGTCGTTTTGCACTGTGCGCTGTGCTTTGGCGTAAACCAACAGTCATTTTGCACTGTGCACTATGCTTTGGCATAAACCAACAGTCGTGTTGCACTGTGCACTATGCTTTTGCGTAAACCAACAGTCGTTTTGCACTGTGCACTATGCTTTTGCGTAAACCAACAGTCGTTTTGCACTGTTCGCTGTGCTTTTGCGTAAACCAACAGTCGTTTTGCACTGTGCGCTGTGCTTTGGCGTAAACCAACAGTCGTTTTGCACTGTGCGCTGTGCTTTGGCGTAAACCAACAGTCATTTTGCACTGTGCACTATGCTTTGGCGTAAACCAGCAGTCGTTTTGCACTGTGCACTATGCTTTTGCGTAAACCAACAGTCGTGTTGCACTGTGCACTATGCTTTTGCGTAAACCAACAGTCGTTTTGCACTGTGCGCTGTGCTTTGGCGTAAACCAACAGTCGTTTTTCACTGTGCACTATGCTTTTGCGTAAACCAACAGTCGTTTTGCACTGTGCGCTGTGCTTTTGCGTAAACCAACAGTCGTTTTGCACTGTGCACTATGCTTTTG
This sequence comes from Xylota segnis, assembly GCA_963583995.1. Classification (NCBI taxonomy): domain Eukaryota; kingdom Metazoa; phylum Arthropoda; class Insecta; order Diptera; family Syrphidae; genus Xylota; species Xylota segnis. Next base: position 14,307,445 of record OY757239.1, read on the forward strand.
CGTAAACCAACAGTCGTTTTGCACTGTGCGCTGTGCTTTGGCGTAAACCAACAGTCGTGTTGCACTGTGCACTATGCTTTTGCGTAAACCAACAGTCGTTTTGCACTGTGCACTATGCTTTTGCGTAAACCAACAGTCGTTTTGCACTGTGCGCTGTGCTTTTGCGTAAACCAACAGTCGTTTTGCACTGTGCGCTGTGCTTTGGCGTAAACCAACAGTCGTTTTGCACTGTGCGCTGTGCTTTGGCGTAAACCAACAGTCATTTTGCACTGTGCACTATGCTTTGGCGTAAACCAGCAGTCGTTTTGCACTGTGCACTATGCTTTTGCGTAAACCAACAGTCATTTTGCACTGTGCACTATGCTTTTGCGTAAACCAACAGTCGTTTTGCACTGTGCACTATGCTTTTGTGTAAACCAACAGTCGTTTTGCACTGTGCGCTGTGCTTTTGCGTAAACCAACAGTCGTTTTGCACTGTGCGCTGTGCTTTGGCGTAAACCAACAGTCATTTTGCACTGTGCACTATGATTTGGCGTAAACCAACAGTCGTTTTGCACTGTGCACTATGATTTGGCGTAAACCACCAGTCGTTTTGCACTGTGCACCATGCTTTGGCGTAAACCAACAGTCGTTTTGCACTGTGCGCTGTGCTTTGGCGTAAACCAACAGTCGTTTTGCACTGTGCACTATGATTTGGCGTAAACCAGCAGTCGTTTTGCACTGTGCACTATGCTTTTGCGTAAACTAACAGTCGTTTTGCACTGTGCACTATGCTTTTGCGTAAACCAACAGTCATTTTGCACTGTGCACTATGCTTTTGCGTAAACCAACAGTCATTTTGCACTGTGCACTATGCTTTGGCGTAAACCAGCAGTCGTTTTGCACTGTGCACTATGCTTTTGCGTAAACCAACAGTCGTTTTGCACTGTGCACTATGCTTTTGCGTAAACCAACAGTCATTTTGCACTGTGCACTATGCTTTGGCTTAAACCAGCAGTCGTTTTGCACTGTGCACTATGCTTTTGCGTAAACCAACAGTCGTGTTGCACTGTGCACTATGCTTTTGCGTAAACCAACATTCGTTTTGCACTGTGCACTATACTTTTGTGTAAACCAACAGTCGTTTTGCACTGTGCGCTGTGCTTTTGCGTAAACCAACAGTCGTTTTGCACTGTGCGCTGTGCTTTGGCGTAAACCAACAGTCATTTTGCATTGTGCACTATGATTTGGCGTAAACCAACAGTCGTTTTGCACTGTGCACTATGATTTGGCGTAAACCACCAGTCGTTTTGCACTGTGCACTATGATTTGGCGTAAACCAGCAGTCGTTTTGCACTGTGCACTATGCTTTTGCGTAAACCAACAGTCATTTTGCACTGTGCACTATGCTTTGGCGTAAACCAGCAGTCGTTTTGCACTGTGCACTATGCTTTTGCGTAAACCAACAGTCGTGTTGCACTGTGCACTATGCTTTTGCGTAAACCAACAGTCGTTTTGCACTGTGCACTATGCTTTGGCGTAAACCAGCAGTCGTTTTGCACTGTGCACTATGCTTTTGCGTAAACCAACAGTCGTGTTGCACTGTGCACTATGCTTTTGCGTAAACCAACAGTCGTTTTGCACTGTGCACTATGCTTTTGCGTAAACCAACAGTCGTTTTGCACTGTGCGCTGTGCTTTGGCGTAAACCAACAGTCATTTTGCACTGTGCACTATGCTTTGGCGTAAACCAACAGTCGTTTTGCACTGTGCGCTGTGCTTTGGCGTAAACCAACAGTCATTTTGCACTGTGCACTATGCTTTTGCGTAAACCAACAGTCGTTTTGCACTGTGCACTATGCTTTTGCGTAAACCAACAGTCGTTTTGCACTGTGCGCTGTGCTTTTGCGTAAACCAACAGTCGTTTTGCACTGTGCGCTGTGCTTTGGCGTAAACCAACAGTCATTTTGCACTGTGCACTATGCTTTGGCGTAAACCAGCAGTCGTTTTGCACTGTGCACTATGCTTTTGCGTAAACCAACAGTCGTTTTGCACTGTGCACCATGCTTTGGCGTAAACCAGCAGTCGTTTTGCACTGTGCACTATGCTTTTGCGTAAACCAACAGTCGTTTTGCACTGTGCACTATGCTTTTGCGTAAACCAACAGTCATTTTGCACTGTGCACTATGCTTTGGCGTAAACCAGCAGTCGTTTTGCACTGTGCACTATGCTTTTGCGTAAACCAAGAGTCGTTTTGCTTTGTGCACTATGCTTTTGCGTAAACCAACAGTCGTTTTGCACTGTGCACTATGCTTTTGCGTAAACCAACAGTCGTTTTGCACTGTGCGCTGTGCTTTGGCGTAAACCAACAGTCGTTTTGCACTGTGCACTATGATTTGGCGTAAACCAACAGTCGTTTTGCATTGTGCGCTGTGCTTTGGCGTAAACCAACAGTCATTTTGCACTGTGCACTATGCTTTGGCGTAAACCAACAGTCGTTTTGCACTGTGCACTATGCTTTTGCGTAAACCAACAGTCGTTTTGCACTGTGCACTATGCTTTATCGTAAACCAGCGTCGTTTTGCACTGTGCACTATGATTTTGCGTAAACCAGCAGTCGTTTTACACTGTGCACTATGCTTTTGAGTAAACCAACAGTCGTTTTGCACTGTGCGCTGTGCTTTCGCGTAAACCAACAGTCGTTTTGCACTGTGCGCTGTGCTTTGGTGTAAACCAACAGTCATTTTGCACTGTGCACTATGCTTTGGCGTAAACCAACAGTCGTTTTGCACTGTGCGCTGTGCTTTGGCGTAAACCAACAGTCGTTTTGCACTGTGCACTATGATTTGGCGTAAACCACCAGTCGTTTTGCACTGTGCACTATGCTTTTGCGTAAACCAACAGTCGTTTTGCACTGTGCACCATGCTTTATCGTAAACCAGCGTCGTTTTGCACTGTGCACTATGATTTTGCGTAAACCAGCAGTCGTTTTACACTGTGCACTATGCTTTTGAGTAAACCAACAGTCGTTTTGCACTGTGCGCTGTGCTTTGGCGTAAACCAACAGTCGTTTTGCACTGTGCACTATGATTTGGCGTAAACCAACAGTCGTTTTGCATTGTGCGCTGTGCTTTGGCGTAAACCAACAGTCATTTTGCACTGTGCACTATGCTTTGGCGTAAACCAACAGTCGTTTTGCACTGTGCACTATGCTTTATCGTAAACCAGCGTCGTTTTGCACTGTGCACTATGATTTTGCGTAAACCAGCAGTCGTTTTACACTGTGCACTATGCTTTTGAGTAAACCAACAGTCGTTTTGCACTGTGCGCTGTGCTTTCGCGTAAACCAACAGTCGTTTTGCACTGTGCGCTGTGCTTTGGTGTAAACCAACAGTCATTTTGCACTGTGCACTATGCTTTGGCGTAAACCAACAGTCGTTTTGCACTGTGCGCTGTGCTTTGGCGTAAACCAACAGTCGTTTTGCACTGTGCACTATGATTTGGCGTAAACCAACAGTCGTTTTGCACTGTGCGCTGTGCTTTGGCGTAAACCAACAGTCATTTTGCACTGTGCACTATGCTTTGGCGTAAACCAACAGTCGTTTTGCACTGTGCACTATGCTTTTGCGTAAACCAACAGTCGTTTTGCACTGTGCGCTGTGCTTTGGCGTAAACCAACAGTCGTTTTGCACTGTGCGCTGTGTTTTGGCGTAAACCAACAGTCATTTTGCACTGTGCACTATGCTTTGGCGTAAACCAGCAGTCGTTTTGCACTGTGCACTATGCCTTTGCGTAAGCCAAGAGTCGTTTTGCACTGTGCACTATGATTTTGCGTAAACCAACAGTCGTTTTGCACTGTGCACTATGCTTTTGCGTAAACCAACAGTCGTTTTGCACTGTGCGCTGTGCTTTGGCGTAAACCAACAGTCGTTTTGCACTGTGCACTATGATTTGGCGTAAACCAACAGTCGTTTTGCACTGTGCGCTGTGCTTTGGCGTAAACCAACAGTCATTTTGCACTGTGCACTATGCTTTGGCGTAAACCAACAGTCGTTTTGCACTGTGCACTATGCTTTTGCGTAAACCAACAGTCGTTTTGCACTGTGCACTATGCTTTATCGTAAACCAGCGTCGTTTTGCACTGTGCGCTATGATTTTGCGTAAACCAGCAGTCGTTTTACACTGTGCGCTGTGCTTTGGCGTGAACCAACAGTCGTTTTGCACTGTGCACTATGATTTGGCGTAAACCAACAGTCGTTTTGCACTGTGCACTATGATTTTGCGTAAACCAACAGTCGTTTTGCACTGTGCACTATGCTTTGGCGTAAACCAACAGTCATTTTGCACTGTGCACTATGCTTTTGCGTAAACCAACAGTCGTTTTGCACTGTGCACTATGCTTTTGCGTAAACCAACAGTCATTTTGCACTGTGCACTATGCTTTGGCGTAAACCAGCAGTCGTTTTGCACTGTGCGCTGTGCTTTGGCGTGAACCAACAGTCGTTTTGCACTGTGCACTATGATTTGGCGTAAACCAACAGTCGTTTTGCACTGTGCACTATGCTTTTGCGTAAACCAACAGTCGTTTTGCACTGTGCGCTGTGCTTTGGCGTAAACCAACAGTCGTTTTGCACTGTGCACTGTGCTTTTGCATAAACCAACAGTCGTTTTGCACTGTGCGCTGTGCTTTTGCGTAAACCAACAGTCGTTTTGCACTGTGCACCATGCTTTGGCGTAAACCAGCAGTCGTTTTGCACTGTGCACTATGCTTTTGCGTAAACCAACAGTCGTTTTGCACTGTCCGCTGTGCTTTTGCGTAAACCAACAGTCGTTTTGCACTGTGCGCTGTGCTTTGGCGTAAACCAACAGTCATTTTGCACTGTGCACTATGCTTTGGCGTAAACCAGCAGTCGTTTTGCACTGTGCACTATGCTTTTGCGTAAACCAACAGTCGTTTTGCACTGTGCACCATGCTTTGGCGTAAACCAGCAGTCGCTTTGCACTGTGCACTATGCTTTTGCGTAAACCAAGAGTCGTTTTGCACTGTGCGCTGTGCTTTGGCGTAAACCAACAGTCGTTTTGCACTGTGCGCTGCGCTTTGGCGTAAACCAACAGTCATTTTGCACTGTGCACTATGCTTTGGCGTAAACCAGCAGTCGTTTTGCACTGTGCACTATGCTTTTGCGTAAGCCAAGAGTCGTTTTGCACTGTGCACTATGATTTTGCGTAAACCAACAGTCGTTTTGCACTGTGCACTATGCTTTTGCGTAAACCAACAGTCGTTTTGCACTGTGCACTATGATTTGGCGTAAACCAACAGTCGTTTTGCACTGTGCGCTGTGCTTTGGCGTAAACCGACAGTCATTTTGCACTGTGCACTATGCTTTTGCGTAAACCAACAGTCGTTTTGCACTGTGCGCTGTGCTTTGGCGTAAACCAACAGTCATTTTGCACTGTGCACTATGCTTTGGCATAAACCAACAGTCGTGTTGCACTGTGCACTATGCTTTTGCGTAAACCAACAGTCGTTTTGCACTGTGCACTATGCTTTTGCGTAAACCAACAGTCGTTTTGCACTGTGCGCTGTGCTTTTGCGTAAACCAACAGTCGTTTTGCACTGTGCGCTGTGCTTTGGCGTAAACCAACAGTCATTTTGCACTGTGCACTATGCTTTGGCATAAACCAACAGTCGTGTTGCACTGTGCACTATGCTTTTGCGTAAACCAACAGTCGTTTTGCACTGTGCACTATGCTTTTGCGTAAACCAACAGTCGTTTTGCACTGTGCGCTGTGCTTTGGCGTAAACCAACAGTCATTTTGCACTGTGCACTATGCTTTGGCATAAACCAACAGTCGTGTTGCACTGTGCACTATGCTTTTGCGTAAACCAACAGTCGTTTTGCACTGTGCACTATGCTTTTGCGTAAACCAACAGTCGTTTTGCACTGTGCGCTGTGCTTTTGCGTAAACCAACAGTCATTTTGCACTGTGCACTATGCTTTGGCATAAACCAACAGTCGTGTTGCACTGTGCACTATGCTTTTGCGTAAACCAACAGTCGTTTTGCACTGTGCACTATGCTTTTGCGTAAACCAACAGTCGTTTTGCACTGTGCGCTGTGCTTTTGCGTAAACCAACAGTCGTTTTGCACTGTGCGCTGTGCTTTGGCGTAAAATAACAGTCGTTTTGCACTGTGCACTATGATTTGGCGTAAACCAACAGTCGTTTTGCACTGTGCACTGTGCTTTTGCATAAACCAACAGTCGTTTTGCACTGTGCGCTGTGCTTTTGCGTAAACCAACAGTCGTTTTGCACTGTGCACCATGATTTGGGGTAAACCAGCAGTCGCTTTGCACTGTGCACTATGCTTTGGCGTAAACCAGCAGTCGTTTTGCACTGTGCACTATGCTTTTGCGTAAACCAACAGTCGTGTTGCACTGTGCACTATGCTTTTGCGTAAACCAACAGTCGTTTTGCACTGTGCACTATGCTTTTGCGTAAACCAACAGTCGTTTTGCACTGTGCGCTGTGCTTTTGCGTAAACCAACAGTCGTTTTGCACTGTGCGCTGTGCTTTGGCGTAAAATAACAGTCGTTTTGCACTGTGCACTATGATTTGGCGTAAACCAACAGTCGTTTTGCACTGTGCACTGTGCTTTTGCATAAACCAACAGTCGTTTTGCACTGTGCGCTGTGCTTTTGCGTAAACCAACAGTCGTTTTGCACTGTGCACCATGATTTGGGGTAAACCAGCAGTCGCTTTGCACTGTGCACTATGCTTTGGCGTAAACCAGCAGTCGCTTTGCACTGTGCACTATGCTTTTGCGTAAACCAAGAGTCGTTTTGCACTGTGCGCTGTGCTTTGGCGTAAACCAACAGTCGTTTTGCACTGTGCGCTGCGCTTTGGCGTAAACCAACAGTCATTTTGCACTGTGCACTATGCTTTGGCGTAAACCAGCAGTCGTTTTGCACTGTGCACTATGCTTTTGCGTAAACCAACAGTCGTTTTGCACTGTGCGCTGTGCTTTGGCGTAAAATAACAGTCGTGTTGCACTGTGCACTATGCTTTTGCGTAAACCAACAGTCGTTTTGCACTGTGCACTATGCTTTTGCGTAAACCAACAGTCATTTTGCACTGTGCACTATGCTTTGGCGTAAACCAGCAGTCGTTTTGCACTGTGCGCTGTGCTTTGGCGTGAACCAACAGTCGTTTTGCACTGTGCACTATGATTTGGCGTAAACCAACAGTCGTTTTGCACTGTGCACTATGATTTTGCGTAAACCAACAGTCGTTTTGCACTGTGCGCTGTGCTTTGGCGTAAAATAACAGTCGTTTTGCACTGTGCACTATGATTTGGCGTAAACCAACAGTCGTTTTGCACTGTGCACTGTGCTTTTGCATAAACCAACAGTCGTTTTGCACTGTGCGCTGTGCTTTTGCGTAAACCAACAGTCGTTTTGCACTGTGCACCATGCTTTGGCGTAAACCAGCAGTCGTTTTGCACTGTGCACTATGCTTTTGCGTAAACCAACAGTCGTTTTGCACTGTGCACTATGCTTTATCGTAAACCAGCGTCGTTTTGCACTGTGCGCTATGATTTTGCGTAAACCAGCAGTCGTTTTACACTGTGCACTATGCTTTCGAGTAAACCAACAGTCGTTTTGCACTGTGCGCTGTGCTTTTGCGTAAACCAACAGTCGTTTTGCACTGTGCGCTGTGCTTTGGCGTAAACCAACAGTCATTTTGCACTGTGCACTATGCTTTGGCGTAAACCAACAGTCATTTTGCACTGTGCACTATGCTTTTGCGTAAACCAACAGTCGTTTTGCACTGTGCACTATGCTTTTGCGTAAACCAACAGTCGTTTTGCACTGTGCGCTGTGCTTTGGCGTAAACCAACAGTCGTTTTGCACTGTGCACCATGCTTTGGCGTAAACCAGCAGTCGTTTTGCACTGTGCACTATGCTTTTGCGTAAACCAACAGTCGTTTTGCACTGTCCGCTGTGCTTTTGCGTAAACCAACAGTCGTTTTGCACTGTGCACTATGCTTTTGCGTAAACCAACAGTCGTTTTGCACTGTGCACCATGCTTTGGCGTAAACCAGCAGTCGCTTTGCACTGTGCACTATGCTTTTGCGTAAACCAAGAGTCGTTTTGCACTGTGCGCTGTGCTTTGGCGTAAACCAACAGTCGTTTTGCACTGTGCGCTGTGCTTTGGCGTAAACCAACAGTCATTTTGCACTGTGCACTATGCTTTGGCGTAAACCAGCAGTCGTTTTGCACTGTGCACTATGCTTTTGCGTAAGCCAAGAGTCGTTTTGCACTGTGCACTATGATTTTGCGTAAACCAACAGTCGTTTTGCACTGTGCACTATGCTTTTGCGTAAACCAACAGTCGTTTTGCACTGTGCGCTGTGCTTTGGCGTAAACCAACAGTCGTTTTGCACTGTGCACTATGATTTGGCGTAAACCAACAGTCGTTTTGCACTGTGCGCTGTGCTTTGGCGTAAACCAACAGTCATTTTGCACTGTGCACTATGCTTTTGCGTAAACCAACAGTCGTTTTGCACTGTGCGCTGTGCTTTGGCGTAAACCAACAGTCATTTTGCACTGTGCACTATGCTTTGGCATAAACCAACAGTCGTGTTGCACTGTGCACTATGCTTTTGCGTAAACCAACAGTCGTTTTGCACTGTGCACCATGATTTGGCGTAAACCAACAGTCGTTTTGCACTGTGCGCTGTGCTTTGGCGTAAACCAACAGTCATTTTGCACTGTGCACTATGCTTTGGCGTAAACCAACAGTCGTTTTGCACTGTGCACTATGCTTTTGCGTAAACCAACAGTCGTTTTGCACTGTGCGCTGTGCTTTGGCGTAAACCAACAGTCGTTTTGCACTGTGCGCTGTGCTTTGGCGTAAACCAACAGTCATTTTGCACTGTGCACTATGCTTTGGCGTAAACCAGCAGTCGTTTTGCACTGTGCACTATGCCTTTGCGTAAGCCAAGAGTCGTTTTGCACTGTGCACTATGATTTTGCGTAAACCAACAGTCGTTTTGCACTGTGCACTATGCTTTTGCGTAAACCAACAGTCGTTTTGCACTGTGCGCTGTGCTTTGGCGTAAACCAACAGTCGTTTTGCACTGTGCACTATGATTTGGCGTAAACCAACAGTCGTTTTGCACTGTGCGCTGTGCTTTGGCGTAAACCAACAGTCATTTTGCACTGTGCACTATGCTTTGGCGTAAACCAACAGTCGTTTTGCACTGTGCACTATGCTTTTGCGTAAACCAACAGTCGTTTTGCACTGTGCACTATGCTTTATCGTAAACCAGCGTCGTTTTGCACTGTGCGCTATGATTTTGCGTAAACCAGCAGTCGTTTTACACTGTGCACTATGCTTTCGAGTAAACCAACAGTCGTTTTGCACTGTGCGCTGTGCTTTTGCGTAAACCAACAGTCGTTTTGCACTGTGCGCTGTGCTTTGGCGTAAACCAACAGTCATTTTGCACTGTGCACTATGCTTTGGCGTAAACCAACAGTCATTTTGCACTGTGCACTATGCTTTTGCGTAAACCAACAGTCGTTTTGCACTGTGCACTATGCTTTTGCGTAAACCAACAGTCGTTTTGCACTGTGCGCTGTGCTTTGGCGTAAACCAACAGTCGTTTTGCACTGTGCACTATGCTTTTGCGTAAACCAACAGTCGTTTTGCACTGTGCACCATGCTTTGGCGTAAACCAGCAGTCGCTTTGCACTGTGCACTATGCTTTTGCGTAAACCAAGAGTCGTTTTGCACTGTGCGCTGTGCTTTGGCGTAAACCAACAGTCGTTTTGCACTGTGCGCTGTGCTTTGGCGTAAACCAACAGTCATTTTGCACTGTGCACTATGCTTTTGCGTAAACCAACAGTCGTTTTGCACTGTGCGCTGTGCTTTTGCGTAAACCAACAGTCGTTTTGCACTGTGCGCTGTGCTTTGGCGTAAACCAACAGTCATTTTGCACTGTGCACTATGCTTTGGCATAAACCAACAGTCGTGTTGCACTGTGCACTATGCTTTTGCGTAAACCAACAGTCGTTTTGCACTGTGCACTATGCTTTTGCGTAAACCAACAGTCGTTTTGCACTGTGCGCTGTGCTTTTGCGTAAACCAACAGTCGTTTTGCACTGTGCGCTGTGCTTTGGCGTAAAATAACAGTCGTTTTGCACTGTGCACTATGATTTGGCGTAAACCAACAGTCGTTTTGCACTGTGCACTGTGCTTTTGCATAAACCAACAGTCGTTTTGCACTGTGCGCTGTGCTTTTGCGTAAACCAACAGTCGTTTTGCACTGTGCACCATGATTTGGCGTAAACCAACAGTCGTTTTGCACTGTGCGCTGTGCTTTGGCGTAAACCAACAGTCATTTTGCACTGTGCACTATGCTTTGGCGTAAACCAACAGTCGTTTTGCACTGTGCACTATGCTTTTGCGTAAACCAACAGTCGTTTTGCACTGTGCGCTGTGCTTTGGCGTAAACCAACAGTCGTTTTGCACTGTGCGCTGTGCTTTGGCGTAAACCAACAGTCATTTTGCACTGTGCACTATGCTTTGGCGTAAACCAGCAGTCGTTTTGCACTGTGCACTATGCCTTTGCGTAAGCCAAGAGTCGTTTTGCACTGTGCACTATGATTTTGCGTAAACCAACAGTCGTTTTGCACTGTGCACTATGCTTTTGCGTAAACCAACAGTCGTTTTGCACTGTGCGCTGTGCTTTGGCGTAAACCAACAGTCGTTTTGCACTGTGCACTATGATTTGGCGTAAACCAACAGTCGTTTTGCACTGTGCGCTGTGCTTTGGCGTAAACCAACAGTCATTTTGCACTGTGCACTATGCTTTGGCGTAAACCAACAGTCGTTTTGCACTGTGCACTATGCTTTTGCGTAAACCAACAGTCGTTTTGCACTGTGCACTATGCTTTATCGTAAACCAGCGTCGTTTTGCACTGTGCGCTATGATTTTGCGTAAACCAGCAGTCGTTTTACACTGTGCACTATGCTTTCGAGTAAACCAACAGTCGTTTTGCACTGTGCGCTGTGCTTTTGCGTAAACCAACAGTCGTTTTGCACTGTGCGCTGTGCTTTGGCGTAAACCAACAGTCATTTTGCACTGTGCACTATGCTTTGGCGTAAACCAACAGTCATTTTGCACTGTGCACTATGCTTTTGCGTAAACCAACAGTCGTTTTGCACTGTGCACTATGCTTTTGCGTAAACCAACAGTCGTTTTGCACTGTGCGCTGTGCTTTGGCGTAAACCAACAGTCGTTTTGCACTGTGCACCATGCTTTGGCGTAAACCAGCAGTCGTTTTGCACTGTGCACTATGCTTTTGCGTAAACCAACAGTCGTTTTGCACTGTCCGCTGTGCTTTTGCGTAAACCAACAGTCGTTTTGCACTGTGCACTATGCTTTTGCGTAAACCAACAGTCGTTTTGCACTGTGCACCATGCTTTGGCGTAAACCAGCAGTCGCTTTGCACTGTGCACTATGCTTTTGCGTAAACCAAGAGTCGTTTTGCACTGTGCGCTGTGCTTTGGCGTAAACCAACAGTCGTTTTGCACTGTGCGCTGTGCTTTGGCGTAAACCAACAGTCATTTTGCACTGTGCACTATGCTTTGGCGTAAACCAGTAGTCGTTTTGCACTGTGCACTATGCTTTTGCGTAAGCCAAGAGTCGTTTTGCACTGTGCACTATGATTTTGCGTAAACCAACAGTCGTTTTGCACTGTGCACTATGCTTTTGCGTAAACCAACAGTCGTTTTGCACTGTGCGCTGTGCTTTGGCGTAAACCAACAGTCGTTTTGCACTGTGCACTATGATTTGGCGTAAACCAACAGTCGTTTTGCACTGTGCGCTGTGCTTTGGCGTAAACCAACAGTCATTTTGCACTGTGCACTATGCTTTTGCGTAAACCAACAGTCGTTTTGCACTGTGCGCTGTGCTTTGGCGTAAACCAACAGTCATTTTGCACTGTGCACTATGCTTTGGCATAAACCAACAGTCGTGTTGCACTGTGCACTATGCTTTTGCGTAAACCAACAGTCGTTTTGCACTGTGCACTATGCTTTTGCGTAAACCAACAGTCGTTTTGCACTGTGCGCTGTGCTTTTGCGTAAACCAACAGTCGTTTTGCACTGTGCGCTGTGCTTTGGCGTAAGCCAACAGTCGTTTTGCACTGTGCGCTGTGCTTTGGCGTAAACCAACAGTCGTTTTGCACTGTGCACTATGCTTTGGCGTAAACCAGCAGTCGTTTTGCACTGTGCACTATGCCTTTGCGTAAGCCAAGAGTCGTTTTGCACTGTGCACTATGATTTTGCGTAAACCAACAGTCGTTTTGCACTGTGCACTATGCTTTTGCGTAAACCAACAGTCGTTTTGCACTGTGCGCTGTGCTTTGGCGTAAACCAACAGTCGTTTTGCACTGTGCACTATGATTTGGCGTAAACCATCAGTCGTTTTGCACTGTGCGCTGTGCTTTGGCGTAAACCAACAGTCATTTTGCACTGTGCACTATGCTTTGGCGTAAACCAACAGTCGTTTTGCACTGTGCACTATGCTTTTGCGTAAACCAACAGTCGTTTTGCACTGTGCACTATGCTTTATCGTAAACCAGCGTCGTTTTGCACTGTGCGCTATGATTTTGCGTAAACCAGCAGTCGTTTTACACTGTGCACTATGCTTTCGAGTAAACCAACAGTCGTTTTGCACTGTGCGCTGTGCTTTTGCGTAAACCAACAGTCGTTTTGCACTGTGCGCTGTGCTTTGGCGTAAACCAACAGTCATTTTGCACTGTGCACTATGCTTTGGCGTAAACCAACAGTCATTTTGCACTGTGCACTATGCTTTTGCGTAAACCAACAGTCGTTTTGCACTGTGCACTATGCTTTTGCGTAAACCAACAGTCGTTTTGCACTGTGCGCTGTGCTTTGGCGTAAACCAACAGTCGTTTTGCACTGTGCACCATGCTTTGGCGTAAACCAGCAGTCGTTTTGCACTGTGCACTATGCTTTTGCGTAAACCAACAGTCGTTTTGCACTGTCCGCTGTGCTTTTGCGTAAACCAACAGTCGTTTTGCACTGTGCACTATGCTTTTGCGTAAACCAACAGTCGTTTTGCACTGTGCACCATGCTTTGGCGTAAACCAGCAGTCGCTTTGCACTGTGCACTATGCTTTTGCGTAAACCAAGAGTCGTTTTGCACTGTGCGCTGTGCTTTGGCGTAAACCAACAGTCGTTTTGCACTGTGCGCTGTGCTTTGGCGTAAACCAACAGTCATTTTGCACTGTGCACTATGCTTTGGCGTAAACCAGCAGTCGTTTTGCACTGTGCACTATGCTTTTGCGTAAGCCAAGAGTCGTTTTGCACTGTGCACTATGATTTTGCGTAAACCAACAGTCGTTTTGCACTGTGCACTATGCTTTTGCGTAAACCAACAGTCGTTTTGCACTGTGCGCTGTGCTTTGGCGTAAACCAACAGTCGTTTTGCACTGTGCACTATGATTTGGCGTAAACCAACAGTCGTTTTGCACTGTGCGCTGTGCTTTGGCGTAAACCAACAGTCATTTTGCACTGTGCACTATGCTTTTGCGTAAACCAACAGTCGTTTTGCACTGTGCGCTGTGCTTTGGCGTAAACCAACAGTCATTTTGCACTGTGCACTATGCTTTGGCATAAACCAACAGTCGTGTTGCACTGTGCACTATGCTTTTGCGTAAACCAACAGTCGTTTTGCACTGTGCACTATGCTTTTGCGTAAACCAACAGTCGTTTTGCACTGTGCGCTGTGCTTTTGCGTAAACCAACAGTCGTTTTGCACTGTGCGCTGTGCTTTGGCGTAAGCCAACAGTCGTTTTGCACTGTGCGCTGTGCTTTGGCGTAAACCAACAGTCATTTTGCACTGTGCACTATGCTTTGGCGTAAACCAGCAGTCGTTTTGCACTGTGCACTATGCTTTTGCGTAAACCAACAGTCGTGTTGCACTGTGCACTATGCTTTTGCGTAAACCAACAGTCGTTTTGCACTGTGCGCTGTGCTTTGGCGTAAACCAACAGTCATTTTGCACTGTGCACTATGCTTTGGCATAAACCAACATTCGTGTTGCACTGTGCACTATGCTTTTGCGTAAACCAACAGTCGTTTTGCACTGTGCACTATGCTTTTGCGTAAACCAACAGTCGTTTTGCACTGTGCGCTGTGCTTTGGCGTAAGCCAACAGTCGTTTTGCACTGTGCGCTGTGCTTTGGCGTAAACCAACAGTCGTTTTGCACTGTGCACTATGCTTTGGCGTAAACCAGCAGTCGTTTTGCACTGTGCACTATGCCTTTGCGTAAGCCAAGAGTCGTTTTGCACTGTGCACTATGATTTTGCGTAAACCAACAGTCGTTTTGCACTGTGCACTATGCTTTTGCGTAAACCAACAGTCGTTTTGCACTGTGCGCTGTGCTTTGGCGTAAACCAACAGTCGTTTTGCACTGTGCACTATGATTTGGCGTAAACCAACAGTCGTTTTGCACTGTGCGCTGTGCTTTGGCGTAAACCAACAGTCATTTTGCACTGTGCACTATGCTTTGGCGTAAACCAACAGTCGTTTTGCACTGTGCACTATGCTTTTGCGTAAACCAACAGTCGTTTTGCACTGTGCACTATGCTTTGGCGTAAACCAACAGTCATTTTGCACTGTGCACTATGCTTTGGCGTAAACCAGCAGTCGTTTTGCACTGTGCACTATGCTTTTGCGTAAACCAACAGTCGTTTTGCACTGTGCGCTGTGCTTTTGCGTAAACCAACAGTCGTTTTGCACTGTGCGCTGTGCTTTGGCGTAAGCCAACAGTCGTTTTGCACTGTGCGCTGTGCTTTGGCGTAAACCAACAGTCGTTTTGCACTGTGCACTATGCTTTGGCGTAAACCAGCAGTCGTTTTGCACTGTGCACTATGCCTTTGCGTAAGCCAAGAGTCGTTTTGCACTGTGCACTATGATTTTGCGTAAACCAACAGTCGTTTTGCACTGTGCACTATGCTTTTGCGTAAACCAACAGTCGTTTTGCACTGTGCGCTGTGCTTTGGCGTAAACCAACAGTCGTTTTGCACTGTGCACTATGATTTGGCGTAAACCAACAGTCGTTTTGCACTGTGCGCTGTGCTTTGGCGTAAACCAACAGTCATTTTGCACTGTGCACTATGCTTTGGCGTAAACCAACAGTCGTTTTGCACTGTGCACTATGCTTTTGCGTAAACCAACAGTCGTTTTGCACTGTGCACTATGCTTTATCGTAAACCAGCGTCGTTTTGCACTGTGCGCTATGATTTTGCGTAAACCAGCAGTCGTTTTACACTGTGCACTATGCTTTCGAGTAAACCAACAGTCGTTTTGCACTGTGCGCTGTGCTTTTGCGTAAACCAACAGTCGTTTTGCACTGTGCGCTGTGCTTTGGCGTAAACCAACAGTCATTTTGCACTGTGCACTATGCTTTGGCGTAAACCAACAGTCATTTTGCACTGTGCACTATGCTTTTGCGTAAACCAACAGTCGTTTTGCACTGTGCACTATGCTTTTGCGTAAACCAACAGTCGTTTTGCACTGTGCGCTGTGCTTTGGCGTAAACCAACAGTCGTTTTGCACTGTGCACCATGCTTTGGCGTAAACCAGCAGTCGTTTTGCACTGTGCACTATGCTTTTGCGTAAACCAACAGTCGTTTTGCACTGTCCGCTGTGCTTTTGCGTAAACCAACAGTCGTTTTGCACTGTGCACTATGCTTTTGCGTAAACCAACAGTCGTTTTGCACTGTGCACCATGCTTTGGCGTAAACCAGCAGTCGCTTTGCACTGTGCACTATGCTTTTGCGTAAACCAAGAGTCGTTTTGCACTGTGCGCTGTGCTTTGGCGTAAACCAACAGTCGTTTTGCACTGTGCGCTGTGCTTTGGCGTAAACCAACAGTCATTTTGCACTGTGCACTATGCTTTGGCGTAAACCAGCAGTCGTTTTGCACTGTGCACTATGCTTTTGCGTAAGCCAAGAGTCGTTTTGCACTGTGCACTATGATTTTGCGTAAACCAACAGTCGTTTTGCACTGTGCACTATGCTTTTGCGTAAACCAACAGTCGTTTTGCACTGTGCGCTGTGCTTTGGCGTAAACCAACAGTCGTTTTGCACTGTGCACTATGATTTGGCGTAAACCAACAGTCGTTTTGCACTGTGCGCTGTGCTTTGGCGTAAACCAACAGTCATTTTGCACTGTGCACTATGCTTTTGCGTAAACCAACAGTCGTTTTGCACTGTGCGCTGTGCTTTGGCGTAAACCAACAGTCATTTTGCACTGTGCACTATGCTTTGGCATAAACCAACAGTCGTGTTGCACTGTGCACTATGCTTTTGCGTAAACCAACAGTCGTTTTGCACTGTGCACTATGCTTTTGCGTAAACCAACAGTCGTTTTGCACTGTGCGCTGTGCTTTTGCGTAAACCAACAGTCGTTTTGCACTGTGCGCTGTGCTTTGGCGTAAGCCAACAGTCGTTTTGCACTGTGCGCTGTGCTTTGGCGTAAACCAACAGTCATTTTGCACTGTGCACTATGCTTTGGCGTAAACCAGCAGTCGTTTTGCACTGTGCACTATGCTTTTGCGTAAACCAACAGTCGTGTTGCACTGTGCACTATGCTTTTGCGTAAACCAACAGTCGTTTTGCACTGTGCGCTGTGCTTTGGCGTAAACCAACAGTCATTTTGCACTGTGCACTATGCTTTGGCATAAACCAACATTCGTGTTGCACTGTGCACTATGCTTTTGCGTAAACCAACAGTCGTTTTGCACTGTGCACTATGCTTTTGCGTAAACCAACAGTCGTTTTGCTCTGCGCGCTGTGCTTTGTCGTAAACCAACAGTCATTTTGCACTGTGCACTATGCTTTGGCGTAAACCAGCAGTCGTTTTGCACTGTGCACTATGCTTTTGCGTAAACCAACAGTCGTGTTGCACTGTGCACTATGCTTTTGCGTAAACCAACAGTCGTTTTGCACTGTGCACTATGCTTTTGCGTAAACCAACAGTCGTTTTGCACTGTGCGCTGTGCTTTTGCGTAAACCAACAGTCGTTTTGCACTGTGCGCTGTGCTTTGGCGTAAACCAACAGTCATTTTGCACTGTGTACTATGCTTTGGCATAAACCAACAGTCGTGTTGCACTGTGCACTATGCTTTTGCGTAAACCAGCAGTCGTTTTGCACTGTGCACTATGCTTTTGCGTAAACCAACAGTCGTGTTGCACTGTGCACTATGCTTTTGCGTAAACCAACAGTCGTTTTGCACTGTGCACTATGCTTTTGCGTAAACCAACAGTCGTTTTGCACTGTGCGCTGTGCTTTTGCGTAAACCAACAGTCGTTTTGCACTGTGCGCTGTGCTTTGGCGTAAACCAACAGTCATTTTGCACTGTGCACTATGCTTTGGCATAAACCAACAGTCGTGTTGCACTGTGCACTATGCTTTTGCGTAAACCAACAGTCGTGTTGCACTGTGCACTATGCTTTTGCGTAAACCAACAGTCGTTTTGCACTGTGCACTATGCTTTTGCGTAAACCAACAGTCGTTTTGCACTGTGCGCTGTGCTTTTGCGTAAACCAACAGTCGTTTTGCACTGTGCGCTGTGCTTTGGCGTAAAATAACAGTCGTTTTGCACTGTGCACTATGATTTGGCGTAAACCAACAGTCGTTTTGCACTGTGCACTGTGCTTTTGCATAAACCAACAGTCGTTTTGCACTGTGCGCTGTGCTTTTGCGTAAACCAACAGTCGTTTTGCACTGTGCACCATGATTTGGCGTAAACCAACAGTCGTTTTGCACTGTGCGCTGTGCTTTGGCGTAAACCAACAGTCATTTTGCACTGTGCACTATGCTTTGGCGTAAACCAACATTCGTTTTGCACTGTGCACTATGCTTTTGCGTAAACCAACAGTCGTTTTGCACTGTGCGCTGTGCTTTGGCGTAAACCAACAGTCGTTTTGCACTGTGCGCTGTGCTTTGGCGTAAACCAACAGTCATTTTGCACTGTGCACTATGCTTTTGCGTAAACCAAGAGTCGTTTTGCACTGTGCGCTGTGCTTTGGCGTAAACCAACAGTCGTTTTGCACTGTGCGCTGTGCTTTGGCGTAAACCAACAGTCATTTTGCACTGTGCACTATGCTTTGGCGTAAACCAGCAGTCGTTTTGCACTGTGCACTATGCTTTTGCGTAAGCCAAGAGTCGTTTTGCACTGTGCACTATGATTTTGCGTAAACCAACAGTCGTTTTGCACTGTGCACTATGCTTTTGCGTAAACCAACAGTCGTTTTGCACTGTGCGCTGTGCTTTGGCGTAAACCAACAGTCGTTTTGCACTGTGCACTATGATTTGGCGTAAACCAACAGTCGTTTTGCACTGTGCGCTGTGCTTTGGCGTAAACCAACAGTCATTTTGCACTGTGCACTATGCTTTTGCGTAAACCAACAGTCGTTTTGCACTGTGCGCTGTGCTTTGGCGTAAACCAACAGTCATTTTGCACTGTGCACTATGCTTTGGCATAAACCAACAGTCGTGTTGCACTGTGCACTATGCTTTTGCGTAAACCAACAGTCGTTTTGCACTGTGCACTATGCTTTTGCGTAAACCAACAGTCGTTTTGCACTGTGCGCTGTGCTTTTGCGTAAACCAACAGTCGTTTTGCACTGTGCGCTGTGCTTTGGCGTAAGCCAACAGTCGTTTTGCACTGTGCGCTGTGCTTTGGCGTAAACCAACAGTCATTTTGCACTGTGCACTATGCTTTGGCGTAAACCAGCAGTCGTTTTGCACTGTGCACTATGCTTTTGCGTAAACCAACAGTCGTGTTGCACTGTGCACTATGCTTTTGCGTAAACCAACAGTCGTTTTGCACTGTGCGCTGTGCTTTGGCGTAAACCAACAGTCATTTTGCACTGTGCACTATGCTTTGGCATAAACCAACATTCGTGTTGCACTGTGCACTATGCTTTTGCGTAAACCAACAGTCGTTTTGCACTGTGCACTATGCTTTTGCGTAAACCAACAGTCGTTTTGCTCTGCGCGCTGTGCTTTGTCGTAAACCAACAGTCATTTTGCACTGTGCACTATGCTTTGGCGTAAACCAGCAGTCGTTTTGCACTGTGCACTATGCTTTTGCGTAAACCAACAGTCGTGTTGCACTGTGCACTATGCTTTTGCGTAAACCAACAGTCGTTTTGCACTGTGCACTATGCTTTTGCGTAAACCAACAGTCGTTTTGCACTGTGCGCTGTGCTTTTGCGTAAACCAACAGTCGTTTTGCACTGTGCGCTGTGCTTTGGCGTAAACCAACAGTCATTTTGCACTGTGCACTATGCTTTGGCATAAACCAACAGTCGTGTTGCACTGTGCACTATGCTTTTGCGTAAACCAACAGTCGTTTTGCACTGTGCACTATGCTTTTGCGTAAACCAACAGTCGTTTTGCACTGTGCGCTGTGCTTTTGCGTAAACCAACAGTCGTTTTGCACTGTGCGCTGTGCTTTGGCGTAAAATAACAGTCGTTTTGCACTGTGCACTATGATTTGGCGTAAACCAACAGTCGTTTTGCACTGTGCACTGTGCTTTTGCATAAACCAACAGTCGTTTTGCACTGTGCGCTGTGCTTTTGCGTAAACCAACAGTCGTTTTGCACTGTGCACCATGATTTGGCGTAAACCAACAGTCGTTTTGCACTGTGCGCTGTGCTTTGGCGTAAACCAACAGTCATTTTGCACTGTGCACTATGCTTTGGCGTAAACCAACAGTCGTTTTGCACTGTGCACTATGCTTTTGCGTAAACCAACAGTCGTTTTGCACTGTGCGCTGTGCTTTGGCGTAAACCAACAGTCGTTTTGCACTGTGCGCTGTGCTTTGGCGTAAACCAACAGTCATTTTGCACTGTGCACTATGCTTTGGCGTAAACCAGCAGTCGTTTTGCACTGTGCACTATGCCTTTGCGTAAGCCAAGAGTCGTTTTGCACTGTGCACTATGATTTTGCGTAAACCAACAGTCGTTTTGCACTGTGCACTATGCTTTTGCGTAAACCAACAGTCGTTTTGCACTGTGCGCTGTGCTTTGGCGTAAACCAACAGTCGTTTTGCACTGTGCACTATGATTTGGCGTAAACCAACAGTCGTTTTGCACTGTGCGCTGTGCTTTGGCGTAAACCAACAGTCATTTTGCACTGTGCACTATGCTTTGGCGTAAACCAACAGTCGTTTTGCACTGTGCACTATGCTTTTGCGTAAACCAACAGTCGTTTTGCACTGTGCACTATGCTTTATCGTAAACCAGCGTCGTTTTGCACTGTGCGCTATGATTTTGCGTAAACCAGCAGTCGTTTTACACTGTGCACTATGCTTTCGAGTAAACCAACAGTCGTTTTGCACTGTGCGCTGTGCTTTTGCGTAAACCAACAGTCGTTTTGCACTGTGCGCTGTGCTTTGGCGTAAACCAACAGTCATTTTGCACTGTGCACTATGCTTTGGCGTAAACCAACAGTCATTTTGCACTGTGCACTATGCTTTTGCGTAAACCAACAGTCGTTTTGCACTGTGCACTATGCTTTTGCGTAAACCAACAGTCGTTTTGCACTGTGCGCTGTGCTTTGGCGTAAACCAACAGTCGTTTTGCACTGTGCACCATGCTTTGGCGTAAACCAGCAGTCGTTTTGCACTGTGCACTATGCTTTTGCGTAAACCAACAGTCGTTTTGCACTGTCCGCTGTGCTTTTGCGTAAACCAACAGTCGTTTTGCACTGTGCACTATGCTTTTGCGTAAACCAACAGTCGTTTTGCACTGTGCACCATGCTTTGGCGTAAACCAGCAGTCGCTTTGCACTGTGCACTATGCTTTTGCGTAAACCAAGAGTCGTTTTGCACTGTGCGCTGTGCTTTGGCGTAAACCAACAGTCGTTTTGCACTGTGCGCTGTGCTTTGGCGTAAACCAACAGTCATTTTGCACTGTGCACTATGCTTTGGCGTAAACCAGCAGTCGTTTTGCACTGTGCACTATGCTTTTGCGTAAGCCAAGAGTCGTTTTGCACTGTGCACTATGATTTTGCGTAAACCAACAGTCGTTTTGCACTGTGCACTATGCTTTTGCGTAAACCAACAGTCGTTTTGCACTGTGCGCTGTGCTTTGGCGTAAACCAACAGTCGTTTTGCACTGTGCACTATGATTTGGCGTAAACCAACAGTCGTTTTGCACTGTGCGCTGTGCTTTGGCGTAAACCAACAGTCATTTTGCACTGTGCACTATGCTTTTGCGTAAACCAACAGTCGTTTTGCACTGTGCGCTGTGCTTTGGCGTAAACCAACAGTCATTTTGCACTGTGCACTATGCTTTGGCATAAACCAACAGTCGTGTTGCACTGTGCACTATGCTTTTGCGTAAACCAACAGTCGTTTTGCACTGTGCACTATGCTTTTGCGTAAACCAACAGTCGTTTTGCACTGTGCGCTGTGCTTTTGCGTAAACCAACAGTCGTTTTGCACTGTGCGCTGTGCTTTGGCGTAAGCCAACAGTCGTTTTGCACTGTGCGCTGTGCTTTGGCGTAAACCAACAGTCATTTTGCACTGTGCACTATGCTTTGGCGTAAACCAGCAGTCGTTTTGCACTGTGCACTATGCTTTTGCGTAAACCAACAGTCGTGTTGCACTGTGCACTATGCTTTTGCGTAAACCAACAGTCGTTTTGCACTGTGCGCTGTGCTTTGGCGTAAACCAACAGTCATTTTGCACTGTGCACTATGCTTTGGCATAAACCAACATTCGTGTTGCACTGTGCACTATGCTTTTGCGTAAACCAACAGTCGTTTTGCACTGTGCACTATGCTTTTGCGTAAACCAACAGTCGTTTTGCTCTGCGCGCTGTGCTTTGTCGTAAACCAACAGTCATTTTGCACTGTGCACTATGCTTTGGCGTAAACCAGCAGTCGTTTTGCACTGTGCACTATGCTTTTGCGTAAACCAACAGTCGTGTTGCACTGTGCACTATGCTTTTGCGTAAACCAACAGTCGTTTTGCACTGTGCACTATGCTTTTGCGTAAACCAACAGTCGTTTTGCACTGTGCGCTGTGCTTTTGCGTAAACCAACAGTCGTTTTGCACTGTGCGCTGTGCTTTGGCGTAAACCAACAGTCATTTTGCACTGTGCACTATGCTTTGGCATAAACCAACAGTCGTGTTGCACTGTGCACTATGCTTTTGCGTAAACCAACAGTCGTTTTGCACTGTGCACTATGCTTTTGCGTAAACCAACAGTCGTTTTGCACTGTGCGCTGTGCTTTTGCGTAAACCAACAGTCGTTTTGCACTGTGCGCTGTGCTTTGGCGTAAAATAACAGTCGTTTTGCACTGTGCACTATGATTTGGCGTAAACCAACAGTCGTTTTGCACTGTGCACTGTGCTTTTGCATAAACCAACAGTCGTTTTGCACTGTGCGCTGTGCTTTTGCGTAAACCAACAGTCGTTTTGCACTGTGCACCATGATTTGGCGTAAACCAACAGTCGTTTTGCACTGTGCGCTGTGCTTTGGCGTAAACCAACAGTCATTTTGCACTGTGCACTATGCTTTGGCGTAAACCAAGAGTCGTTTTGCACTGTGCGCTGTGCTTTGGCGTAAACCAACAGTCGTTTTGCACTGTGCGCTGTGCTTTGGCGTAAACCAACAGTCATTTTGCACTGTGCACTATGCTTTGGCGTAAACCAGCAGTCGTTTTGCACTGTGCACTATGCCTTTGCGTAAGCCAAGAGTCGTTTTGCACTGTGCACTATGATTTTGCGTAAACCAACAGTCGTTTTGCACTGTGCACTATGCTTTTGCGTAAACCAACAGTCGTTTTGCACTGTGCGCTGTGCTTTGGCGTAAACCAACAGTCGTTTTGCACTGTGCACTATGATTTGGCGTAAACCAACAGTCGTTTTGCACTGTGCGCTGTGCTTTGGCGTAAACCAACAGTCATTTTGCACTGTGCACTATGCTTTGGCGTAAACCAACAGTCGTTTTGCACTGTGCACTATGCTTTTGCGTAAACCAACAGTCGTTTTGCACTGTGCACTATGCTTTATCGTAAACCAGCGTCGTTTTGCACTGTGCGCTATGATTTTGCGTAAACCAGCAGTCGTTTTACACTGTGCACTATGCTTTCGAGTAAACCAACAGTCGTTTTGCACTGTGCGCTGTGCTTTTGCGTAAACCAACAGTCGTTTTGCACTGTGCGCTGTGCTTTGGCGTAAACCAACAGTCATTTTGCACTGTGCACTATGCTTTGGCGTAAACCAACAGTCATTTTGCACTGTGCACTATGCTTTTGCGTAAACCAACAGTCGTTTTGCACTGTGCACTATGCTTTTGCGTAAACCAACAGTCGTTTTGCACTGTGCGCTGTGCTTTGGCGTAAACCAACAGTCGTTTTGCACTGTGCACCATGCTTTGGCGTAAACCAGCAGTCGTTTTGCACTGTGCACTATGCTTTTGCGTAAACCAACAGTCGTTTTGCACTGTCCGCTGTGCTTTTGCGTAAACCAACAGTCGTTTTGCACTGTGCACTATGCTTTTGCGTAAACCAACAGTCGTTTTGCACTGTGCACCATGCTTTGGCGTAAACCAGCAGTCGCTTTGCACTGTGCACTATGCTTTTGCGTAAACCAAGAGTCGTTTTGCACTGTGCGCTGTGCTTTGGCGTAAACCAACAGTCGTTTTGCACTGTGCGCTGTGCTTTGGCGTAAACCAACAGTCATTTTGCACTGTGCACTATGCTTTGGCGTAAACCAGCAGTCGTTTTGCACTGTGCACTATGCTTTTGCGTAAGCCAAGAGTCGTTTTGCACTGTGCACTATGATTTTGCGTAAACCAACAGTCGTTTTGCACTGTGCACTATGCTTTTGCGTAAACCAACAGTCGTTTTGCACTGTGCGCTGTGCTTTGGCGTAAACCAACAGTCGTTTTGCACTGTGCACTATGATTTGGCGTAAACCAACAGTCGTTTTGCACTGTGCGCTGTGCTTTGGCGTAAACCAACAGTCATTTTGCACTGTGCACTATGCTTTTGCGTAAACCAACAGTCGTTTTGCACTGTGCGCTGTGCTTTGGCGTAAACCAACAGTCATTTTGCACTGTGCACTATGCTTTGGCATAAACCAACAGTCGTGTTGCACTGTGCACTATGCTTTTGCGTAAACCAACAGTCGTTTTGCACTGTGCACTATGCTTTTGCGTAAACCAACAGTCGTTTTGCACTGTGCGCTGTGCTTTTGCGTAAACCAACAGTCGTTTTGCACTGTGCGCTGTGCTTTGGCGTAAGCCAACAGTCGTTTTGCACTGTGCGCTGTGCTTTGGCGTAAACCAACAGTCATTTTGCACTGTGCATTATGCTTTGGCGTAAACCAGCAGTCGTTTTGCACTGTGCACTATGCTTTTGCGTAAACCAACAGTCGTGTTGCACTGTGCACTATGCTTTTGCGTAAACCAACAGTCGTTTTGCACTGTGCGCTGTGCTTTGGCGTAAACCAACAGTCATTTTGCACTGTGCACTATGCTTTGGCATAAACCAACATTCGTGTTGCACTGTGCACTATGCTTTTGCGTAAACCAACAGTCGTTTTGCACTGTGCACTATGCTTTTGCGTAAACCAACAGTCGTTTTGCTCTGCGCGCTGTGCTTTGTCGTAAACCAACAGTCATTTTGCACTGTGCACTATGCTTTGGCGTAAACCAGCAGTCGTTTTGCACTGTGCACTATGCTTTTGCGTAAACCAACAGTCGTGTTGCACTGTGCACTATGCTTTTGCGTAAACCAACAGTCGTTTTGCACTGTGCACTATGCTTTTGCGTAAACCAACAGTCGTTTTGCACTGTGCGCTGTGCTTTTGCGTAAACCAACAGTCGTTTTGCACTGTGCGCTGTGCTTTGGCGTAAACCAACAGTCATTTTGCACTGTGCACTATGCTTTGGCATAAACCAACAGTCGTGTTGCACTGTGCACTATGCTTTTGCGTAAACCAACAGTCGTTTTGCACTGTGCACTATGCTTTTGCGTAAACCAACAGTCGTTTTGCACTGTGCGCTGTGCTTTTGCGTAAACCAACAGTCGTTTTGCACTGTGCGCTGTGCTTTGGCGTAAAATAACAGTCGTTTTGCACTGTGCACTATGATTTGGCGTAAACCAACAGTCGTTTTGCACTGTGCACTGTGCTTTTGCATAAACCAACAGTCGTTTTGCACTGTGCGCTGTGCTTTTGCGTAAACCAACAGTCGTTTTGCACTGTGCACCATGATTTGGCGTAAACCAACAGTCGTTTTGCACTGTGCGCTGTGCTTTGGCGTAAACCAACAGTCATTTTGCACTGTGCACTATGCTTTGGCGTAAACCAACAGTCGTTTTGCACTGTGCACTATGCTTTTGCGTAAACCAACAGTCGTTTTGCACTGTGCGCTGTGCTTTGGCGTAAACCAACAGTCGTTTTGCACTGTGCGCTGTGCTTTGGCGTAAACCAACAGTCATTTTGCACTGTGCACTATGCTTTGGCGTAAACCAGCAGTCGTTTTGCACTGTGCACTATGCCTTTGCGTAAGCCAAGAGTCGTTTTGCACTGTGCACTATGATTTTGCGTAAACCAACAGTCGTTTTGCACTGTGCACTATGCTTTTGCGTAAACCAACAGTCGTTTTGCACTGTGCGCTGTGCTTTGGCGTAAACCAACAGTCGTTTTGCACTGTGCACTATGATTTGGCGTAAACCAACAGTCGTTTTGCACTGTGCGCTGTGCTTTGGCGTAAACCAACAGTCATTTTGCACTGTGCACTATGCTTTGGCGTAAACCAACAGTCGTTTTGCACTGTGCACTATGCTTTTGCGTAAACCAACAGTCGTTTTGCACTGTGCACTATGCTTTATCGTAAACCAGCGTCGTTTTGCACTGTGCGCTATGATTTTGCGTAAACCAGCAGTCGTTTTACACTGTGCACTATGCTTTCGAGTAAACCAACAGTCGTTTTGCACTGTGCGCTGTGCTTTTGCGTAAACCAACAGTCGTTTTGCACTGTGCGCTGTGCTTTGGCGTAAACCAACAGTCATTTTGCACTGTGCACTATGCTTTGGCGTTAACCAACAGTCATTTTGCACTGTGCACTATGCTTTTGCGTAAACCAACAGTCGTTTTGCACTGTGCACTATGCTTTTGCGTAAACCAACAGTCGTTTTGCACTGTGCGCTGTGCTTTGGCGTAAACCAACAGTCGTTTTGCACTGTGCACCATGCTTTGGCGTAAACCAGCAGTCGTTTTGCACTGTGCACTATGCTTTTGCGTAAACCAACAGTCGTTTTGCACTGTCCGCTGTGCTTTTGCGTAAACCAACAGTCGTTTTGCACTGTGCACTATGCTTTTGCGTAAACCAACAGTCGTTTTGCACTGTGCACCATGCTTTGGCGTAAACCAGCAGTCGCTTTGCACTGTGCACTATGCTTTTGCGTAAACCAAGAGTCGTTTTGCACTGTGCGCTGTGCTTTGGCGTAAACCAACAGTCGTTTTGCACTGTGCGCTGTGCTTTGGCGTAAACCAACAGTCATTTTGCACTGTGCACTATGCTTTGGCGTAAACCAGCAGTCGTTTTGCACTGTGCACTATGCTTTTGCGTAAGCCAAGAGTCGTTTTGCACTGTGCACTATGATTTTGCGTAAACCAACAGTCGTTTTGCACTGTGCACTATGCTTTTGCGTAAACCAACAGTCGTTTTGCACTGTGCGCTGTGCTTTGGCGTAAACCAACAGTCGTTTTGCACTGTGCACTATGATTTGGCGTAAACCAACAGTCGTTTTGCACTGTGCGCTGTGCTTTGGCGTAAACCAACAGTCATTTTGCACTGTGCACTATGCTTTTGCGTAAACCAACAGTCGTTTTGCACTGTGCGCTGTGCTTTGGCGTAAACCAACAGTCATTTTGCACTGTGCACTATGCTTTGGCATAAACCAACAGTCGTGTTGCACTGTGCACTATGCTTTTGCGTAAACCAACAGTCGTTTTGCACTGTGCACTATGCTTTTGCGTAAACCAACAGTCGTTTTGCACTGTGCGCTGTGCTTTTGCGTAAACCAACAGTCGTTTTGCACTGTGCGCTGTGCTTTGGCGTAAGCCAACAGTCGTTTTGCACTGTGCGCTGTGCTTTGGCGTAAACCAACAGTCATTTTGCACTGTGCACTATGCTTTGGCGTAAACCAGCAGTCGTTTTGCACTGTGCACTATGCTTTTGCGTAAACCAACAGTCGTGTTGCACTGTGCACTATGCTTTTGCGTAAACCAACAGTCGTTTTGCACTGTGCGCTGTGCTTTGGCGTAAACCAACAGTCATTTTGCACTGTGCACTATGCTTTGGCATAAACCAACATTCGTGTTGCACTGTGCACTATGCTTTTGCGTAAACCAACAGTCGTTTTGCACTGTGCACTATGCTTTTGCGTAAACCAACAGTCGTTTTGCTCTGCGCGCTGTGCTTTGTCGTAAACCAACAGTCATTTTGCACTGTGCACTATGCTTTGGCGTAAACCAGCAGTCGTTTTGCACTGTGCACTATGCTTTTGCGTAAACCAACAGTCGTGTTGCACTGTGCACTATGCTTTTGCGTAAACCAACAGTCGTTTTGCACTGTGCACTATGCTTTTGCGTAAACCAACAGTCGTTTTGCACTGTGCGCTGTGCTTTTGCGTAAACCAACAGTCGTTTTGCACTGTGCGCTGTGCTTTGGCGTAAACCAACAGTAATTTTGCACTGTGCACTATGCTTTGGCATAAACCAACAGTCGTGTTGCACTGTGCACTATGCTTTTGCGTAAACCAACAGTCGTTTTGCACTGTGCACTATGCTTTTGCGTAAACCAACAGTCGTTTTGCACTGTGCGCTGTGCTTTTGCGTAAACCAACAGTCGTTTTGCACTGTGCGCTGTGCTTTGGCGTAAAATAACAGTCGTTTTGCACTGTGCACTATGATTTGGCGTAAACCAACAGTCGTTTTGCACTGTGCACTGTGCTTTTGCATAAACCAACAGTCGTTTTGCACTGTGCGCTGTGCTTTTGCGTAAACCAACAGTCGTTTTGCACTGTGCACCATGATTTGGCGTAAACCAACAGTCGTTTTGCACTGTGCGCTGTGCTTTGGCGTAAACCAACAGTCATTTTGCACTGTGCACTATGCTTTGGCGTAAACCAACAGTCGTTTTGCACTGTGCACTATGCTTTTGCGTAAACCAACAGTCGTTTTGCACTGTGCGCTGTGCTTTGGCGTAAACCAACAGTCGTTTTGCACTGTGCGCTGTGCTTTGGCGTAAACCAACAGTCATTTTGCACTGTGCACTATGCTTTGGCGTAAACCAGCAGTCGTTTTGCACTGTGCACTATGCTTTTGCGTAAACCAACAGTCGTTTTGCACTGTGCGCTGTGCTTTGGCGTAAACCAACAGTCGTTTTGCACTGTGCACTATGATTTGGCGTAAACCAACAGTCGTTTTGCACTGTGCGCTGTGCTTTGGCGTAAACCAACAGTCATTTTGCACTGTGCACTATGCTTTGGCGTAAACCAACAGTCGTTTTGCACTGTGCACTATGCTTTTGCGTAAACCAACAGTCGTTTTGCACTGTGCACTATGCTTTATCGTAAACCAGCGTCGTTTTGCACTGTGCGCTATGATTTTGCGTAAACCAGCAGTCGTTTTACACTGTGCACTATGCTTTCGAGTAAACCAACAGTCGTTTTGCACTGTGCGCTGTGCTTTTGCGTAAACCAACAGTCGTTTTGCACTGTGCGCTGTGCTTTGGCGTAAACCAACAGTCATTTTGCACTGTGCACTATGCTTTGGCGTAAACCAACAGTCATTTTGCACTGTGCACTATGCTTTTGCGTAAACCAACAGTCGTTTTGCACTGTGCACTATGCTTTTGCGTAAACCAACAGTCGTTTTGCACTGTGCGCTGTGCTTTGGCGTAAACCAACAGTCGTTTTGCACTGTGCACCATGCTTTGGCGTAAACCAGCAGTCGTTTTGCACTGTGCACTATGCTTTTGCGTAAACCAACAGTCGTTTTGCACTGTCCGCTGTGCTTTTGCGTAAACCAACAGTCGTTTTGCACTGTGCACTATGCTTTTGCGTAAACCAACAGTCGTTTTGCACTGTGCACCATGCTTTGGCGTAAACCAGCAGTCGCTTTGCACTGTGCACTATGCTTTTGCGTAAACCAAGAGTCGTTTTGCACTGTGCGCTGTGCTTTGGCGTAAACCAACAGTCGTTTTGCACTGTGCGCTGTGCTTTGGCGTAAACCAACAGTCATTTTGCACTGTGCACTATGCTTTGGCGTAAACCAGCAGTCGTTTTGCACTGTGCACTATGCTTTTGCGTAAGCCAAGAGTCGTTTTGCACTGTGCACTATGATTTTGCGTAAACCAACAGTCGTTTTGCACTGTGCACTATGCTTTTGCGTAAACCAACAGTCGTTTTGCACTGTGCGCTGTGCTTTGGCGTAAACCAACAGTCGTTTTGCACTGTGCACTATGATTTGGCGTAAACCAACAGTCGTTTTGCACTGTGCGCTGTGCTTTGGCGTAAACCAACAGTCATTTTGCACTGTGCACTATGCTTTTGCGTAAACCAACAGTCGTTTTGCACTGTGCGCTGTGCTTTGGCGTAAACCAACAGTCATTTTGCACTGTGCACTATGCTTTGGCATAAACCAACAGTCGTGTTGCACTGTGCACTATGCTTTTGCGTAAACCAACAGTCGTTTTGCACTGTGCACTATGCTTTTGCGTAAACCAACAGTCGTTTTGCACTGTGCGCTGTGCTTTTGCGTAAACCAACAGTCGTTTTGCACTGTGCGCTGTGCTTTGGCGTAAGCCAACAGTCGTTTTGCACTGTGCGCTGTGCTTTGGCGTAAACCAACAGTCATTTTGCACTGTGCACTATGCTTTGGCGTAAACCAGCAGTCGTTTTGCACTGTGCACTATGCTTTTGCGTAAACCAACAGTCGTGTTGCACTGTGCACTATGCTTTTGCGTAAACCAACAGTCGTTTTGCACTGTGCGCTGTGCTTTGGCGTAAACCAACAGTCATTTTGCACTGTGCACTATGCTTTGGCATAAACCAACATTCGTGTTGCACTGTGCACTATGCTTTTGCGTAAACCAACAGTCGTTTTGCACTGTGCACTATGCTTTTGCGTAAACCAACAGTCGTTTTGCTCTGCGCGCTGTGCTTTGTCGTAAACCAACAGTCATTTTGCACTGTGCACTATGCTTTGGCGTAAACCAGCAGTCGTTTTGCACTGTGCACTATGCTTTTGCGTAAACCAACAGTCGTGTTGCACTGTGCACTATGCTTTTGCGTAAACCAACAGTCGTTTTGCACTGTGCACTATGCTTTTGCGTAAACCAACAGTCGTTTTGCACTGTGCGCTGTGCTTTTGCGTAAACCAACAGTCGTTTTGCACTGTGCGCTGTGCTTTGGCGTAAACCAACAGTCATTTTGCACTGTGCACTATGCTTTGGCATAAACCAACAGTCGTGTTGCACTGTGCACTATGCTTTTGCGTAAACCAACAGTCGTTTTGCACTGTGCACTATGCTTTTGCGTAAACCAACAGTCGTTTTGCACTGTGCGCTGTGCTTTTGCGTAAACCAACAGTCGTTTTGCACTGTGCGCTGTGCTTTGGCGTAAAATAACAGTCGTTTTGCACTGTGCACTATGATTTGGCGTAAACCAACAGTCGTTTTGCACTGTGCACTGTGCTTTTGCATAAACCAACAGTCGTTTTGCACTGTGCGCTGTGCTTTTGCTTAAACCAACAGTCGTTTTGCACTGTGCACCATGATTTGGCGTAAACCAACAGTCGTTTTGCACTGTGCGCTGTGCTTTGGCGTAAACCAACAGTCATTTTGCACTGTGCACTATGCTTTGGCGTAAACCAACAGTCGTTTTGCACTGTGCACTATGCTTTTGCGTAAACCAACAGTCGTTTTGCACTGTGCGCTGTGCTTTGGCGTAAACCAACAGTCGTTTTGCACTGTGCGCTGTGCTTTGGCGTAAACCAACAGTCATTTTGCACTGTGCACTATGCTTTGGCGTAAACCAGCAGTCGTTTTGCACTGTGCACTATGCCTTTGCGTAAGCCAAGAGTCGTTTTGCACTGTGCACTATGATTTTGCGTAAACCAACAGTCGTTTTGCACTGTGCACTATGCTTTTGCGTAAACCAACAGTCGTTTTGCACTGTGCGCTGTGCTTTGGCGTAAACCAACAGTCGTTTTGCACTGTGCACTATGATTTGGCGTAAACCAACAGTCGTTTTGCACTGTGCGCTGTGCTTTGGCGTAAACCAACAGTCATTTTGCACTGTGCACTATGCTTTGGCGTAAACCAACAGTCGTTTTGCACTGTGCACTATGCTTTTGCGTAAACCAACAGTCGTTTTGCACTGTGCACTATGCTTTATCGTAAACCAGCGTCGTTTTGCACTGTGCGCTATGATTTTGCGTAAACCAGCAGTCGTTTTACACTGTGCACTATGCTTTCGAGTAAACCAACAGTCGTTTTGCACTGTGCGCTGTGCTTTTGCGTAAACCAACAGTCGTTTTGCACTGTGCGCTGTGCTTTGGCGTAAACCAACAGTCATTTTGCACTGTGCACTATGCTTTGGCGTAAACCAACAGTCATTTTGCACTGTGCACTATGCTTTTGCGTAAACCAACAGTCGTTTTGCACTGTGCACTATGCTTTTGCGTAAACCAACAGTCGTTTTGCACTGTGCGCTGTGCTTTGGCGTAAACCAACAGTCGTTTTGCACTGTGCACCATGCTTTGGCGTAAACCAGCAGTCGTTTTGCACTGTGCACTATGCTTTTGCGTAAACCAACAGTCGTTTTGCACTGTCCGCTGTGCTTTTGCGTAAACCAACAGTCGTTTTGCACTGTGCACTATGCTTTTGCGTAAACCAACAGTCGTTTTGCACTGTGCACCATGCTTTGGCGTAAACCAGCAGTCGCTTTGCACTGTGCACTATGCTTTTGCGTAAACCAAGAGTCGTTTTGCACTGTGCGCTGTGCTTTGGCGTAAACCAACAGTCGTTTTGCACTGTGCGCTGTGCTTTGGCGTAAACCAACAGTCATTTTGCACTGTGCACTATGCTTTGGCGTAAACCAGCAGTCGTTTTGCACTGTGCACTATGCTTTTGCGTAAGCCAAGAGTCGTTTTGCACTGTGCACTATGATTTTGCGTAAACCAACAGTCGTTTTGCACTGTGCACTATGCTTTTGCGTAAACCAACAGTCGTTTTGCACTGTGCGCTGTGCTTTGGCGTAAACCAACAGTCGTTTTGCACTGTGCACTATGATTTGGCGTAAACCAACAGTCGTTTTGCACTGTGCGCTGTGCTTTGGCGTAAACCAACAGTCATTTTGCACTGTGCACTATGCTTTTGCGTAAACCAACAGTCGTTTTGCACTGTGCGCTGTGCTTTGGCGTAAACCAACAGTCATTTTGCACTGTGCACTATGCTTTGGCATAAACCAACAGTCGTGTTGCACTGTGCACTATGCTTTTGCGTAAACCAACAGTCGTTTTGCACTGTGCACTATGCTTTTGCGTAAACCAACAGTCGTTTTGCACTGTGCGCTGTGCTTTTGCGTAAACCAACAGTCGTTTTGCACTGTGCGCTGTGCTTTGGCGTAAGCCAACAGTCGTTTTGCACTGTGCGCTGTGCTTTGGCGTAAACCAACAGTCATTTTGCACTGTGCACTATGCTTTGGCGTAAACCAGCAGTCGTTTTGCACTGTGCACTATGCTTTTGCGTAAACCAACAGTCGTGTTGCACTGTGCACTATGCTTTTGCGTAAACCAACAGTCGTTTTGCACTGTGCGCTGTGCTTTGGCGTAAACCAACAGTCATTTTGCACTGTGCACTATGCTTTGGCATAAACCAACATTCGTGTTGCACTGTGCACTATGCTTTTGCGTAAACCAACAGTCGTTTTGCACTGTGCACTATGCTTTTGCGTAAACCAACAGTCGTTTTGCTCTGCGCGCTGTGCTTTGTCGTAAACCAACAGTCATTTTGCACTGTGCACTATGCTTTGGCGTAAACCAGCAGTCGTTTTGCACTGTGCACTATGCTTTTGCGTAAACCAACAGTCGTGTTGCACTGTGCACTATGCTTTTGCGTAAACCAACAGTCGTTTTGCACTGTGCACTATGCTTTTGCGTAAACCAACAGTCGTTTTGCACTGTGCGCTGTGCTTTTGCGTAAACCAACAGTCGTTTTGCACTGTGCGCTGTGCTTTGGCGTAAACCAACAGTCATTTTGCACTGTGCACTATGCTTTGGCATAAACCAACAGTCGTGTTGCACTGTGCACTATGCTTTTGCGTAAACCAACAGTCGTTTTGCACTGTGCACTATGCTTTTGCGTAAACCAACAGTCGTTTTGCACTGTGCGCTGTGCTTTTGCGTAAACCAACAGTCGTTTTGCACTGTGCGCTGTGCTTTGGCGTAAAATAACAGTCGTTTTGCACTGTGCACTATGATTTGGCGTAAACCAACAGTCGTTTTGCACTGTGCACTGTGCTTTTGCATAAACCAACAGTCGTTTTGCACTGTGCGCTGTGCTTTTGCGTAAACCAACAGTCGTTTTGCACTGTGCACCATGATTTGGCGTAAACCAACAGTCGTTTTGCACTGTGCGCTGTGCTTTGGCGTAAACCAACAGTCATTTTGCACTGTGCACTATGCTTTGGCGTAAACCAACAGTCGTTTTGCACTGTGCACTATGCTTTTGCGTAAACCAACAGTCGTTTTGCACTGTGCGCTGTGCTTTGGCGTAAACCAACAGTCGTTTTGCACTGTGCGCTGTGCTTTGGCGTAAACCAACAGTCATTTTGCACTGTGCACTATGCTTTGGCGTAAACCAGCAGTCGTTTTGCACTGTGCACTATGCCTTTGCGTAAGCCAAGAGTCGTTTTGCACTGTGCACTATGATTTTGCGTAAACCAACAGTCGTTTTGCACTGTGCACTATGCTTTTGCGTAAACCAACAGTCGTTTTGCACTGTGCGCTGTGCTTTGGCGTAAACCAACAGTCGTTTTGCACTGTGCACTATGATTTGGCGTAAACCAACAGTCGTTTTGCACTGTGCGCTGTGCTTTGGCGTAAACCAACAGTCATTTTGCACTGTGCACTATGCTTTGGCGTAAACCAACAGTCGTTTTGCACTGTGCACTATGCTTTTGCGTAAACCAACAGTCGTTTTGCACTGTGCACTATGCTTTATCGTAAACCAGCGTCGTTTTGCACTGTGCGCTATGATTTTGCGTAAACCAGCAGTCGTTTTACACTGTGCACTATGCTTTCGAGTAAACCAACAGTCGTTTTGCACTGTGCGCTGTGCTTTTGCGTAAACCAACAGTCGTTTTGCACTGTGCGCTGTGCTTTGGCGTAAACCAACAGTCATTTTGCACTGTGCACTATGCTTTGGCGTAAACCAACAGTCATTTTGCACTGTGCACTATGCTTTTGCGTAAACCAACAGTCGTTTTGCACTGTGCACTATGCTTTTGCGTAAACCAACAGTCGTTTTGCACTGTGCGCTGTGCTTTGGCGTAAACCAACAGTCGTTTTGCACTGTGCACCATGCTTTGGCGTAAACCAGCAGTCGTTTTGCACTGTGCACTATGCTTTTGCGTAAACCAACAGTCGTTTTGCACTGTCCGCTGTGCTTTTGCGTAAACCAACAGTCGTTTTGCACTGTGCAATATGCTTTTGCGTAAACCAACAGTCGTTTTGCACTGTGCACCATGCTTTGGCGTAAACCAGCAGTCGCTTTGCACTGTGCACTATGCTTTTGCGTAAACCAAGAGTCGTTTTGCACTGTGCGCTGTGCTTTGGCGTAAACCAACAGTCGTTTTGCACTGTGCGCTGTGCTTTGGCGTAAACCAACAGTCATTTTGCACTGTGCACTATGCTTTGGCGTAAACCAGCAGTCGTTTTGCACTGTGCACTATGCTTTTGCGTAAGCCAAGAGTCGTTTTGCACTGTGCACTATGATTTTGCGTAAACCAACAGTCGTTTTGCACTGTGCACTATGCTTTTGCGTAAACCAACAGTCGTTTTGCACTGTGCGCTGTGCTTTGGCGTAAACCAACAGTCGTTTTGCACTGTGCACTATGATTTGGCGTAAACCAACAGTCGTTTTGCACTGTGCGCTGTGCTTTGGCGTAAACCAACAGTCATTTTGCACTGTGCACTATGCTTTTGCGTAAACCAACAGTCGTTTTGCACTGTGCGCTGTGCTTTGGCGTAAACCAACAGTCATTTTGCACTGTGCACTATGCTTTGGCATAAACCAACAGTCGTGTTGCACTGTGCACTATGCTTTTGCGTAAACCAACAGTCGTTTTGCACTGTGCACTATGCTTTTGCGTAAACCAACAGTCGTTTTGCACTGTGCGCTGTGCTTTTGCGTAAACCAACAGTCGTTTTGCACTGTGCGCTGTGCTTTGGCGTAAGCCAACAGTCGTTTTGCACTGTGCGCTGTGCTTTGGCGTAAACCAACAGTCATTTTGCACTGTGCACTATGCTTTGGCGTAAACCAGCAGTCGTTTTGCACTGTGCACTATGCTTTTGCGTAAACCAACAGTCGTGTTGCACTGTGCACTATGCTTTTGCGTAAACCAACAGTCGTTTTGCACTGTGCGCTGTGCTTTGGCGTAAACCAACAGTCATTTTGCACTGTGCACTATGCTTTGGCATAAACCAACATTCGTGTTGCACTGTGCACTATGCTTTTGCGTAAACCAACAGTCGTTTTGCACTGTGCAATATGCTTTTGCGTAAACCAACAGTCGTTTTGCACTGTGCGCTGTGCTTTGGCGTAAACCAACAGTCATTTTGCACTGTGCACTATGCTTTGGCATAAACCAACATTCGTGTTGCACTGTGCACTATGCTTTTGCGTAAACCAACAGTCGTTTTGCACTGTGCACTATGCTTTTGCGTAAACCAACAGTCGTTTTGCTCTGCGCGCTGTGCTTTGTCGTAAACCAACAGTCATTTTGCACTGTGCACTATGCTTTGGCGTAAACCAGCAGTCGTTTTGCACTGTGCACTATGCTTTTGCGTAAACCAACAGTCGTGTTGCACTGTGCACTATGCTTTTGCGTAAACCAACAGTCGTTTTGCACTGTGCACTATGCTTTTGCGTAAACCAACAGTCGTTTTGCACTGTGCGCTGTGCTTTTGCGTAAACCAACAGTCGTTTTGCACTGTGCGCTGTGCTTTGGCGTAAACCAACAGTCATTTTGCACTGTGCACTATGCTTTGGCATAAACCAACAGTCGTGTTGCACTGTGCACTATGCTTTTGCGTAAACCAACAGTCGTTTTGCACTGTGCACTATGCTTTTGCGTAAACCAACAGTCGTTTTGCACTGTGCGCTGTGCTTTTGCGTAAACCAACAGTCGTTTTGCACTGTGCGCTGTGCTTTGGCGTAAAATAACAGTCGTTTTGCACTGTGCACTATGATTTGGCGTAAACCA
Organism: Xylota segnis; assembly: GCA_963583995.1. NCBI lineage: Eukaryota > Metazoa > Arthropoda > Insecta > Diptera > Syrphidae > Xylota > Xylota segnis. Next base: position 14,344,052 of record OY757239.1, read on the forward strand.
ACAGTCGTTTTGCACTGTGCACTGTGCTTTTGCATAAACCAACAGTCGTTTTGCACTGTGCGCTGTGCTTTTGCGTAAACCAACAGTCGTTTTGCACTGTGCACCATGATTTGGCGTAAACCAACAGTCGTTTTGCACTGTGCGCTGTGCTTTGGCGTAAACCAACAGTCATTTTGCACTGTGCACTATGCTTTGGCGTAAACCAACAGTCGTTTTGCACTGTGCACTATGCTTTTGCGTAAACCAACAGTCGTTTTGCACTGTGCGCTGTGCTTTGGCGTAAACCAACAGTCGTTTTGCACTGTGCGCTGTGCTTTGGCGTAAACCAACAGTCATTTTGCACTGTGCACTATGCTTTGGCGTAAACCAGCAGTCGTTTTGCACTGTGCACTATGCCTTTGCGTAAGCCAAGATTCGTTTTGCACTGTGCACTATGATTTTGCGTAAACCAACAGTCGTTTTGCACTGTGCACTATGCTTTTGCGTAAACCAACAGTCGTTTTGCACTGTGCGCTGTGCTTTGGCGTAAACCAACAGTCGTTTTGCACTGTGCACTATGATTTGGCGTAAACCAACAGTCGTTTTGCACTGTGCGCTGTGCTTTGGCGTAAACCAACAGTCATTTTGCACTGTGCACTATGCTTTGGCGTAAACCAACAGTCGTTTTGCACTGTGCACTATGCTTTTGCGTAAACCAACAGTCGTTTTGCACTGTGCACTATGCTTTATCGTAAACCAGCGTCGTTTTGCACTGTGCGCTATGATTTTGCGTAAACCAGCATTCGTTTTACACTGTGCACTATGCTTTCGAGTAAACCAACAGTCGTTTTGCACTGTGCGCTGTGCTTTTGCGTAAACCAACAGTCGTTTTGCACTGTGCGCTGTGCTTTGGCGTAAACCAACAGTCATTTTGCACTGTGCACTATGCTTTGGCGTAAACCAACAGTCATTTTGCACTGTGCACTATGCTTTTGCGTAAACCAACAGTCGTTTTGCACTGTGCACTATGCTTTTGCGTAAACCAACAGTCGTTTTGCACTGTGCGCTGTGCTTTGGCGTAAACCAACAGTCATTTTGCACTGTGCACTATGCTTTGGCATAAACCAACAGTCGTGTTGCACTGTGCACTATGCTTTTGCGTAAACCAACAGTCGTTTTGCACTGTGCACTATGCTTTTGCGTAAACCAACAGTCGTTTTGCACTGTGCGCTGTGCTTTTGCGTAAACCAACAGTCGTTTTGCACTGTGCGCTGTGCTTTGGCGTAAGCCAACAGTCGTTTTGCACTGTGCGCTGTGCTTTGGCGTGAACCAACAGTCGTTTTGCACTGTGCACTATGATTTGGCGTAAACCAACAGTCGTTTTGCACTGTGCACTATGATTTTGCGTAAACCAACAGTCGTTTTGCACTGTGCGCTGTGCTTTGGCGTAAAATAACAGTCGTTTTGCACTGTGCACTATGATTTGGCGTAAACCAACAGTCGTTTTGCACTGTGCACTGTGCTTTTGCATAAACCAACAGTCGTTTTGCACTGTGCGCTGTGCTTTTGCGTAAACCAACAGTCGTTTTGCACTGTGCACCATGCTTTGGCGTAAACCAGCAGTCGTTTTGCACTGTGCACTATGCTTTTGCGTAAACCAACAGTCGTTTTGCACTGTCCGCTGTGCTTTTGCGTAAACCAACAGTCGTTTTGCACTGTGCACTATGCTTTTGCGTAAACCAACAGTCGTTTTGCACTGTGCACCATGCTTTGGCGTAAACCAGCAGTCGCTTTGCACTGTGCACTATGCTTTTGCGTAAACCAAGAGTCGTTTTGCACTGTGCGCTGTGCTTTGGCGTAAACCAACAGTCGTTTTGCACTGTGCGCTGTGCTTTGGCGTAAACCAACAGTCATTTTGCACTGTGCACTATGCTTTGGCGTAAACCAGCAGTCGTTTTGCACTGTGCACTATGCTTTTGCGTAAGCCAAGAGTCGTTTTGCACTGTGCACTATGATTTTGCGTAAACCAACAGTCGTTTTGCACTGTGCACTATGCTTTTGCGTAAACCAACAGTCGTTTTGCACTGTGCGCTGTGCTTTGGCGTAAACCAACAGTCGTTTTGCACTGTGCACTATGATTTGGCGTAAACCAACAGTCGTTTTGCACTGTGCGCTGTGCTTTGGCGTAAACCAACAGTCATTTTGCACTGTGCACTATGCTTTTGCGTAAACCAACAGTCGTTTTGCACTGTGCGCTGTGCTTTGGCGTAAACCAACAGTCATTTTGCACTGTGCACTATGCTTTGGCATAAACCAACAGTCGTGTTGCACTGTGCACTATGCTTTTGCGTAAACCAACAGTCGTTTTGCACTGTGCACTATGCTTTATCGTAAACCAGCGTCGTTTTGCACTGTGCGCTATGATTTTGCGTAAACCAGCAGTCGTTTTACACTGTGCACTATGCTTTCGAGTAAACCAACAGTCGTTTTGCACTGTGCGCTGTGCTTTTGCGTAAACCAACAGTCGTTTTGCACTGTGCGCTGTGCTTTGGCGTAAACCAACAGTCATTTTGCACTGTGCACTATGCTTTGGCGTAAACCAACAGTCATTTTGCACTGTGCACTATGCTTTTGCGTAAACCAACAGTCGTTTTGCACTGTGCACTATGCTTTTGCGTAAACCAACAGTCGTTTTGCACTGTGCGCTGTGCTTTGGCGTAAACCAACAGTCATTTTGCACTGTGCACTATGCTTTGGCATAAACCAACAGTCGTGTTGCACTGTGCACTATGCTTTTGCGTAAACCAACAGTCGTTTTGCACTGTGCACTATGCTTTTGCGTAAACCAACAGTCGTTTTGCACTGTGCGCTGTGCTTTTGCGTAAACCAACAGTCGTTTTGCACTGTGCGCTGTGCTTTGGCGTAAGCCAACAGTCGTTTTGCACTGTGCGCTGTGCTTTGGCGTGAACCAACAGTCGTTTTGCACTGTGCACTATGATTTGGCGTAAACCAACAGTCGTTTTGCACTGTGCACTATGATTTTGCGTAAACCAACAGTCGTTTTGCACTGTGCGCTGTGCTTTGGCGTAAAATAACAGTCGTTTTGCACTGTGCACTATGATTTGGCGTAAACCAACAGTCGTTTTGCACTGTGCACTGTGCTTTTGCATAAACCAACAGTCGTTTTGCACTGTGCGCTGTGCTTTTGCGTAAACCAACAGTCGTTTTGCACTGTGCACCATGCTTTGGCGTAAACCAGCAGTCGTTTTGCACTGTGCACTATGCTTTTGCGTAAACCAACAGTCGTTTTGCACTGTCCGCTGTGCTTTTGCGTAAACCAACAGTCGTTTTGCACTGTGCACTATGCTTTTGCGTAAACCAACAGTCGTTTTGCACTGTGCACCATGCTTTGGCGTAAACCAGCAGTCGCTTTACACTGTGCACTATGCTTTTGCGTAAACCAAGAGTCGTTTTGCACTGTGCGCTGTGCTTTGGCGTAAACCAACAGTCGTTTTGCACTGTGCGCTGTGCTTTGGCGTAAACCAACAGTCATTTTGCACTGTGCACTATGCTTTGGCGTAAACCAGCAGTCGTTTTGCACTGTGCACTATGCTTTTGCGTAAGCCAAGAGTCGTTTTGCACTGTGCACTATGATTTTGCGTAAACCAACAGTCGTTTTGCACTGTGCACTATGCTTTTGCGTAAACCAACAGTCGTTTTGCACTGTGCGCTGTGCTTTGGCGTAAACCAACAGTCGTTTTGCACTGTGCACTATGATTTGGCGTAAACCAACAGTCGTTTTGCACTGTGCGCTGTGCTTTGGCGTAAACCAACAGTCATTTTGCACTGTGCACTATGCTTTTGCGTAAACCAACAGTCGTTTTGCACTGTGCGCTGTGCTTTGGCGTAAACCAACAGTCATTTTGCACTGTGCACTATGCTTTGGCATAAACCAACAGTCGTGTTGCACTGTGCACTATGCTTTTGCGTAAACCAACAGTCGTTTTGCACTGTGCACTATGCTTTTGCGTAAACCAACAGTCGTTTTGTGCACTGTGCGCTGTGCTTTTGCGTAAACCAACAGTCGTTTTGCACTGTGCGCTGTGCTTTGGCGTAAGCCAACAGTCGTTTTGCACTGTGCGCTGTGCTTTGGCGTAAACCAACAGTCATTTTGCACTGTGCACTATGCTTTGGCGTAAACCAGCAGTCGTTTTGCACTGTGCACTATGCTTTTGCGTAAACCAACAGTCGTGTTGCACTGTGCACTATGCTTTTGCGTAAACCAACAGTCGTTTTGCACTGTGCGCTGTGCTTTGGCGTAAACCAACAGTCATTTTGCACTGTGCACTATGCTTTGGCATAAACCAACATTCGTGTTGCACTGTGCACTATGCTTTTGCGTAAACCAACAGTCGTTTTGCACTGTGCACTATGCTTTTGCGTAAACCAACAGTCGTTTTGCTCTGCGCGCTGTGCTTTGTCGTAAACCAACAGTCATTTTGCACTGTGCACTATGCTTTGGCGTAAACCAGCAGTCGTTTTGCACTGTGCACTATGCTTTTGCGTAAACCAACAGTCGTGTTGCACTGTGCACTATGCTTTTGCGTAAACCAACAGTCGTTTTGCACTGTGCACTGTGCTTTTGCGTAAACCAACAGTCATTTTGCACTGTGCACTATGCTTTGGCGTAAACCAGCAGTCGTTTTGCACTGTGCACTATGCTTTGGCGTGAACCAACAGTCGTTTTGCACTGTGCACTATGATTTGGCGTAAACCAACAGTCGTTTTGCACTGTGCACTATGATTTTGCGTAAACCAACAGTCGTTTTGCACTGTGCGCTGTGCTTTGGCGTAAAATAACAGTCGTTTTGCACTGTGCACTATGATTTGGCGTAAACCAACAGTCGTTTTGCACTGTGCACTGTGCTTTTGCATAAACCAACAGTCGTTTTGCACTGTCCGCTGTGCTTTTGCGTAAACCAACAGTCGTTTTGCACTGTGCACCATGCTTTGGCGTAAACCAGCAGTCGTTTTGCACTGTGCACTATGCTTTTGCGTAAACCAACAGTCGTTTTGCACTGTCCGCTGTGCTTTTGCGTAAACCAACAGTCGTTTTGCACTGTGCGCTGTGCTTTGGCGTAAACCAACAGTCATTTTGCACTGTGCACTATGCTTTGGCGTAAACCAGCAGTCGTTTTGCACTGTGCACTATGCTTTTGCGTAAACCAACAGTAGTTTTGCACTGTGCACCATGCTTTGGCGTAAACCAGCAGTCGCTTTGCACTGTGCACTATGCTTTTGCGTAAACCAAGAGTCGTTTTGCACTGTGCGCTGTGCTTTGGCGTAAACCAACAGTCGTTTTGCACTGTGCGCTGTGCTTTGGCGTAAACCAACAGTCATTTTGCACTGTGCACTATGCTTTGGCGTAAACCAGCAGTCGTTTTGCACTGTGCACTATGCTTTTGCGTAAGCCAAGAGTCGTTTTGCACTGTGCACTATGATTTTGCGTAAACCAACAGTCGTTTTGCACTGTGCACTATGCTTTTGCGTAAACCAACAGTCGTTTTGCACTGTGCGCTGTGCTTTGGCGTAAACCAACAGTCGTTTTGCACTGTGCACTATGATTTGGCGTAAACCAACAGTCGTTTTGCACTGTGCGCTGTGCTTTGGCGTAAACCAACAGTCATTTTGCACTGTGCACTATGCTTTGGCATAAACCAACAGTCGTGTTGCACTGTGCACTATGCTTTGGCGTAAACCAGCAGTCGTTTTGCACTGTGCGCTGTGCTTTGGCGTAAAATAACAGTCGTTTTGCACTGTGCACTATGATTTGGCGTAAACCAACAGTCGTTTTGCACTGTGCACTGTGCTTTTGCATAAACCAACAGTCGTTTTGCACTGTGCGCTGTGCTTTTGCGTAAACCAACAGTCGTTTTGCACTGTGCACCATGCTTTGGCGTAAACCAGCAGTCGTTTTGCACTGTGCACTATGCTTTTGCGTAAACCAACAGTCGTTTTGCACTGTCCGCTGTGCTTTTGCGTAAACCAACAGTCGTTTTGCACTGTGCGCTGTGCTTTGGCGTAAACCAACAGTCATTTTGCACTGTGCACTATGCTTTGGCGTAAACCAGCAGTCGTTTTGCACTGTGCACTATGCTTTTGCGTAAACCAACAGTCGTTTTGCACTGTGCACCATGCTTTGGCGTAAACCAGCAGTCGCTTTGCACTGTGCACTATGCTTTTGCGTAAACCAAGAGTCGTTTTGCACTGTGCGCTGTGCTTTGGCGTAAACCAACAGTCGTTTTGCACTGTGCGCTGTGCTTTGGCGTAAACCAACAGTCATTTTGCACTGTGCACTATGCTTTGGCGTAAACCAGCAGTCGTTTTGCACTGTGCACTATGCTTTTGCGTAAGCCAAGAGTCGTTTTGCACTGTGCACTATGATTTTGCGTAAACCAACAGTCGTTTTGCACTGTGCACTATGCTTTTGCGTAAACCAACAGTCGTTTTGCACTGTGCGCTGTGCTTTGGCGTAAACCAACAGTCGTTTTGCACTGTGCACTATGATTTGGCGTAAACCAACAGTCGTTTTGCACTGTGCGCTGTGCTTTGGCGTAAACCAACAGTCATTTTGCACTGTGCACTATGCTTTTGCGTAAACCAACAGTCGTTTTGCACTGTGCGCTGTGCTTTGGCGTAAACCAACAGTCATTTTGCACTGTGCACTATGCTTTGGCATAAACCAACAGTCGTGTTGCACTGTGCACTATGCTTTTGCGTAAACCAACAGTCGTTTTGCACTGTGCACTATGCTTTTGCGTAAACCAACAGTCGTTTTGCACTGTGCGCTGTGCTTTTGCGTAAACCAACAGTCGTTTTGCACTGTGCGCTGTGCTTTGGCGTAAGCCAACAGTCGTTTTGCACTGTGCGCTGTGCTTTGGCGTAAACCAACAGTCATTTTGCACTGTGCACTATGCTTTGGCGTAAACCAGCAGTCGTTTTGCACTGTGCACTATGCTTTTGCGTAAACCAACAGTCGTGTTGCACTGTGCACTATGCTTTTGCGTAAACCAACAGTCGTTTTGCACTGTGCGCTGTGCTTTGGCGTAAACCAACAGTCATTTTGCACTGTGCACTATGCTTTGGCATAAACCAACATTCGTGTTGCACTGTGCACTATGCTTTTGCGTAAACCAACAGTCGTTTTGCACTGTGCACTATGCTTTTGCGTAAACCAACAGTCGTTTTGCTCTGCGCGCTGTGCTTTGTCGTAAACCAACAGTCATTTTGCACTGTGCACTATGCTTTGGCGTAAACCAGCAGTCGTTTTGCACTGTGCACTATGCTTTTGCGTAAACCAACAGTCGTGTTGCACTGTGCACTATGCTTTTGCGTAAACCAACAGTCGTTTTGCACTGTGCACTGTGCTTTTGCGTAAACCAACAGTCATTTTGCACTGTGCACTATGCTTTGGCGTAAACCAGCAGTCGTTTTGCACTGTGCACTATGCTTTGGCGTGAACCAACAGTCGTTTTGCACTGTGCACTATGATTTGGCGTAAACCAACAGTCGTTTTGCACTGTGCACTATGATTTTGCGTAAACCAACAGTCGTTTTGCACTGTGCGCTGTGCTTTGGCGTAAAATAACAGTCGTTTTGCACTGTGCACTATGATTTGGCGTAAACCAACAGTCGTTTTGCACTGTGCACTGTGCTTTTGCATAAACCAACAGTCGTTTTGCACTGTCCGCTGTGCTTTTGCGTAAACCAACAGTCGTTTTGCACTGTGCACCATGCTTTGGCGTAAACCAGCAGTCGTTTTGCACTGTGCACTATGCTTTTGCGTAAACCAACAGTCGTTTTGCACTGTCCGCTGTGCTTTTGCGTAAACCAACAGTCGTTTTGCACTGTGCGCTGTGCTTTGGCGTAAACCAACAGTCATTTTGCACTGTGCACTATGCTTTGGCGTAAACCAGCAGTCGTTTTGCACTGTGCACTATGCTTTTGCGTAAACCAACAGTCGTTTTGCACTGTGCACCATGCTTTGACGTAAACCAGCAGTCGCTTTGCACTGTGCACTATGCTTTTGCGTAAGCCAAGAGTCGTTTTGCACTGTCCGCTGTGCTTTTGCGTAAACCAACAGTCGTTTTGCACTGTGCGCTGTGCTTTGGCGTAAACCAACAGTCATTTTGCACTGTGCACTATGCTTTGGCGTAAACCAGCAGTCGTTTTGCACTGTGCACTATGCTTTTGCGTAAACCAACAGTCGTTTTGCACTGTCCGCTGTGCTTTTGCGTAAACCAACAGTCGTTTTGCACTGTGCGCTGTGCTTTGGCGTAAACCAACAGTCATTTTGCACTGTGCACTATGCTTTGGCGTAAACCAGCAGTCGTTTTGCACTGTGCACTATGCTTTTGCGTAAACCAACAGTCGTTTTGCACTGTGCACCATGCTTTGGCGTAAACCAACAGTCGTTTTGCACTGTGCACTATGCTTTTGCGTAAACCAACAGTCGTTTTGCACTGTCCGCTGTGCTTTTGCGTAAACCAACAGTCGTTTTGCACTGTGCGCTGTGCTTTGGCGTAAACCAACAGTCATTTTGCACTGTGCACTATGCTTTGGCGTAAACCAGCAGTCGTTTTGCACTGTGCACTATGCTTTTGCGTAAACCAACAGTCGTTTTGCACTGTGCACCATGCCTTGGCGTAAACCAACAGTCGTTTTGCACTGTGCACCATGCTTTGGCGTAAACCAGCAGTCGTTTTGCACTGTGCACTATGCTTTTGCGTAAACCAACAGTCGTTTTGCACTGTCCGCTGTGCTTTTGCGTAAACCAACAGTCGTTTTGCACTGTGCGCTGTGCTTTGGCGTAAACCAACAGTCGTTTTGCACTGTGCGCTGTGCTTTGGCGTAAACCAACAGTCATTTTGCACTGTGCACTATGCTTTGGCGTAAACCAGCAGTCGTTTTGCACTGTGCACTATGCTTTTGCGTAAGCCAAGAGTCGTTTTGCACTGTGCACTATGATTTTGCGTAAACCAACAGTCGTTTTGCACTGTGCACTATGCTTTTGCGTAAACCAACAGTCGTTTTGCACTGTGCGCTGTGCTTTGGCGTAAACCAACAGTCGTTTTGCACTGTGCGCTGTGCTTTGGCGTAAACCAACAGTCATTTTGCACTGTGCACTATGCTTTGGCGTAAACCAACAGTCGTTTTGCACTGTGCACTATGCTTTTGCGTAAACCAACAGTCGTTTTGCACTGTGCACTATGCTTTATCGTAAACCAGCGTCGTTTTGCACTGTGCGCTATGATTTTGCGTAAACCAGCAGTCGTTTTACACTGTGCACTATGCTTTTGAGTAAACCAACAGTCGTTTTGCAGTGTGCGCTGTGCTTTTGCGTAAACCAACAGTCGTTTTGCACTGTGCGCTGTGCTTTGGCGTAAACCAACAGTCATTTTGCACTGTGCACTATGCTTTGGCGTAAACCAACAGTCATTTTGCACTGTGCACTATGCTTTGGCGTAAACCAACAGTCGTTTTGCACTGTGCACTATGATTTTGCGTAAACCAGCAGTCGTTTTACACTGTGCACTATGCTTTTGAGTAAACCAACAGTCGTTTTGCACTGTGCGCTGTGCGTTGGCGTAAACCAACATTCATTTTGCACTGTGCACTATGCTTTGGCGTAAACCAACAGTCGTTTTGCACTGTGCGCTGTGCTTTGGCGTAAACCAACAGTCGTTTTGCACTGTGCACTATGATTTAGCGTAAACCACCAGTCGTTTTGCACTGTGCACTATGCTTTTGCGTAAACCAAAAGTCGTTTTGCACTGTGCACCATGCTTTGGCGTAAACCAACAGTCGTTTTGCACTCTGCACTATGATTTTGCGTAAACCAACAGTCGTTTTGCACTGTGCACTATGATTTTGCGTAAACCAACAGTCGTTTTGCACTGTGCGCTGTGCTTTGGCGTAAACCAACAGTCGTTTTGCACTGTGCACTATGCTTTTGCGTAAACCAACAGTCGTTTTGCACTGTGCGCTGTGCTTTTGCGTAAACCAACAGTCGTTTTGCACTGTGCGCTGTGCTTTGGCGTAAGCCAACAGTCGTTTTGCACTGTGCGCTGTGCTTTTGCGTAAACCAACAGTCGTTTTGCACTGTGCGCTGTGCTTTGGCGTAAGCCAACAGTCGTTTTGCACTGTGCGCTGTGCTTTGGCGTAAACCAACAGTCATTTTGCACTGTGCACTATGCTTTGGCGTAAACCAGCAGTCGTTTTGCACTGTGCACTATGCTTTTGCGTAAACCAACAGTCGTGTTGCACTGTGCACTATGCTTTTGCGTAAACCAACAGTCGTTTTGCACTGTGCGCTGTGCTTTGGCGTAAACCAACAGTCATTTTGCACTGTGCACTATGCTTTGGCGTAAACCAGCAGTCGTTTTGCACTGTGCACTATGCTTTTGCGTAAACCAACAGTCGTTTTGCTCTGCGCGCTGTGCTTTGTCGTAAACCAACAGTCATTTTGCACTGTGCACTATGCTTTGGCGTAAACCAGCAGTCGTTTTGCACTGTGCACTATGCTTTTGCGTAAACCAACAGTCGTGTTGCACTGTGCACTATGCTTTGGCATAAACCAACAGTCGTGTTGCACTGTGCACTATGCTTTTGCGTAAACCAACAGTCGTTTTGCACTGTGCACTATGCTTTTGCGTAAACCAACAGTCGTTTTGCACTGTGCGCTGTGCTTTGGCGTAAGCCAACAGTCGTTTTGCACTGTGCGCTGTGCTTTTGCGTAAACCAACAGTCGTTTTGCACTGTGCGCTGTGCTTTGGCGTAAGCCAACAGTCGTTTTGCACTGTGCGCTGTGCTTTTGCGTAAACCAACAGTCGTTTTGCACTGTGCGCTGTGCTTTGGCGTAAACCAACAGTCATTTTGCACTGTGCACTATGCTTTTGCGTAAACCAACAGTCGTGTTGCACTGTGCACTATGCTTTTGCGTAAACCAACAGTCGTTTTGCACTGTGCGCTGTGCTTTGGCGTAAACCAACAGTCATTTTGCACTGTGCACTATGCTTTGGCGTAAACCAGCAGTCGTTTTGCACTGTGCACTATGCTTTTGCGTAAACCAACAGTCGTGTTGCACTGTGCACTATGCTTTGGCATAAACCAACAGTCGTTTTGCACTGTGCACTATGCTTTTGCGTAAACCAACAGTCGTTTTGCACTGTGCGCTGTGCTTTTGCGTAAACCAACAGTCGTTTTGCACTGTGCGCTGTGCTTTGGCGTAAGCCAACAGTCGTTTTGCACTGTGCGCTGTGCTTTTGCGTAAACCAACAGTCGTTTTGCACTGTGCGCTGTGCTTTGGCGTAAGCCAACAGTCGTTTTGCACTGTGCGCTGTGCTTTGGCGTAAACCAACAGTCATTTTGCACTGTGCACTATGCTTTGGCGTAAACCAGCAGTCGTTTTGCACTGTGCACTATGCTTTTGCGTAAACCAACAGTCGTGTTGCACTGTGCACTATGCTTTTGCGTAAACCAACAGTCGTTTTGCACTGTGCGCTGTGCTTTGGCGTAAACCAACAGTCATTTTGCACTGTGCACTATGCTTTGGCATAAACCAACATTCGTGTTGCACTGTGCACTATGCTTTTGCGTAAACCAACAGTCGTTTTGCACTGTGCACTATGCTTTTGCGTAAACCAACAGTCGTTTTGCTCTGCGCGCTGTGCTTTGTCGTAAACCAACAGTCATTTTGCACTGTGCACTATGCTTTGGCGTAAACCAGCAGTCGTTTTGCACTGTGCACTATGCTTTTGCGTAAACCAACAGTCGTGTTGCACTGTGCACTATGCTTTTGCGTAAACCAACAGTCGTTTTGCACTGTGCACTGTGCTTTTGCGTAAACCAACAGTCATTTTGCACTGTGCACTATGCTTTGGCGTAAACCAGCAGTCGTTTTGCACTGTGCACTATGCTTTGGCGTGAACCAACAGTCGTTTTGCACTGTGCACTATGATTTGGCGTAAACCAACAGTCGTTTTGCACTGTGCACTATGATTTTGCGTAAACCAACAGTCGTTTTGCACTGTGCGCTGTGCTTTGGCGTAAAATAACAGTCGTTTTGCACTGTGCACTATGATTTGGCGTAAACCAACAGTCGTTTTGCACTGTGCACTGTGCTTTTGCATAAACCAACAGTCGTTTTGCACTGTCCGCTGTGCTTTTGCGTAAACCAACAGTCGTTTTGCACTGTGCACCATGCTTTGGCGTAAACCAGCAGTCGTTTTGCACTGTGCACTATGCTTTTGCGTAAACCAACAGTCGTTTTGCACTGTCCGCTGTGCTTTTGCGTAAACCAACAGTCGTTTTGCACTGTGCGCTGTGCTTTGGCGTAAACCAACAGTCATTTTGCACTGTGCACTATGCTTTGGCGTAAACCAGCAGTCGTTTTGCACTGTGCACTATGCTTTTGCGTAAACCAACAGTCGTTTTGCACTGTGCACCATGCTTTGACGTAAACCAGCAGTCGCTTTGCACTGTGCACTATGCTTTTGCGTAAGCCAAGAGTCGTTTTGCACTGTCCGCTGTGCTTTTGCGTAAACCAACAGTCGTTTTGCACTGTGCGCTGTGCTTTGGCGTAAACCAACAGTCATTTTGCACTGTGCACTATGCTTTGGCGTAAACCAGCAGTCGTTTTGCACTGTGCACTATGCTTTTGCGTAAACCAACAGTCGTTTTGCACTGTCCGCTGTGCTTTTGCGTAAACCAACAGTCGTTTTGCACTGTGCGCTGTGCTTTGGCGTAAACCAACAGTCATTTTGCACTGTGCACTATGCTTTGGCGTAAACCAGCAGTCGTTTTGCACTGTGCACTATGCTTTTGCGTAAACCAACAGTCGTTTTGCACTGTGCACCATGCTTTGGCGTAAACCAACAGTCGTTTTGCACTGTGCACTATGCTTTTGCGTAAACCAACAGTCGTTTTGCACTGTCCGCTGTGCTTTTGCGTAAACCAACAGTCGTTTTGCACTGTGCGCTGTGCTTTGGCGTAAACCAACAGTCATTTTGCACTGTGCACTATGCTTTGGCGTAAACCAGCAGTCGTTTTGCACTGTGCACTATGCTTTTGCGTAAACCAACAGTCGTTTTGCACTGTGCACCATGCCTTGGCGTAAACCAACAGTCGTTTTGCACTGTGCACCATGCTTTGGCGTAAACCAGCAGTCGTTTTGCACTGTGCACTATGCTTTTGCGTAAACCAACAGTCGTTTTGCACTGTCCGCTGTGCTTTTGCGTAAACCAACAGTCGTTTTGCACTGTGCGCTGTGCTTTGGCGTAAACCAACAGTCGTTTTGCACTGTGCGCTGTGCTTTGGCGTAAACCAACAGTCATTTTGCACTGTGCACTATGCTTTGGCGTAAACCAGCAGTCGTTTTGCACTGTGCACTATGCTTTTGCGTAAGCCAAGAGTCGTTTTGCACTGTGCACTATGATTTTGCGTAAACCAACAGTCGTTTTGCACTGTGCACTATGCTTTTGCGTAAACCAACAGTCGTTTTGCACTGTGCGCTGTGCTTTGGCGTAAACCAACAGTCGTTTTGCACTGTGCGCTGTGCTTTGGCGTAAACCAACAGTCATTTTGCACTGTGCACTATGCTTTGGCGTAAACCAACAGTCGTTTTGCACTGTGCACTATGCTTTTGCGTAAACCAACAGTCGTTTTGCACTGTGCACTATGCTTTATCGTAAACCAGCGTCGTTTTGCACTGTGCGCTATGATTTTGCGTAAACCAGCAGTCGTTTTACACTGTGCACTATGCTTTTGAGTAAACCAACAGTCGTTTTGCAGTGTGCGCTGTGCTTTTGCGTAAACCAACAGTCGTTTTGCACTGTGCGCTGTGCTTTGGCGTAAACCAACAGTCATTTTGCACTGTGCACTATGCTTTGGCGTAAACCAACAGTCATTTTGCACTGTGCACTATGCTTTGGCGTAAACCAACAGTCGTTTTGCACTGTGCACTATGATTTTGCGTAAACCAGCAGTCGTTTTACACTGTGCACTATGCTTTTGAGTAAACCAACAGTCGTTTTGCACTGTGCGCTGTGCGTTGGCGTAAACCAACATTCATTTTGCACTGTGCACTATGCTTTGGCGTAAACCAACAGTCGTTTTGCACTGTGCGCTGTGCTTTGGCGTAAACCAACAGTCGTTTTGCACTGTGCACTATGATTTAGCGTAAACCACCAGTCGTTTTGCACTGTGCACTATGCTTTTGCGTAAACCAAAAGTCGTTTTGCACTGTGCACCATGCTTTGGCGTAAACCAACAGTCGTTTTGCACTCTGCACTATGATTTTGCGTAAACCAACAGTCGTTTTGCACTGTGCACTATGATTTTGCGTAAACCAACAGTCGTTTTGCACTGTGCGCTGTGCTTTGGCGTAAACCAACAGTCGTTTTGCACTGTGCACTATGCTTTTGCGTAAACCAACAGTCGTTTTGCACTGTGCGCTGTGCTTTTGCGTAAACCAACAGTCGTTTTGCACTGTGCGCTGTGCTTTGGCGTAAGCCAACAGTCGTTTTGCACTGTGCGCTGTGCTTTTGCGTAAACCAACAGTCGTTTTGCACTGTGCGCTGTGCTTTGGCGTAAGCCAACAGTCGTTTTGCACTGTGCGCTGTGCTTTGGCGTAAACCAACAGTCATTTTGCACTGTGCACTATGCTTTGGCGTAAACCAGCAGTCGTTTTGCACTGTGCACTATGCTTTTGCGTAAACCAACAGTCGTGTTGCACTGTGCACTATGCTTTTGCGTAAACCAACAGTCGTTTTGCACTGTGCGCTGTGCTTTGGCGTAAACCAACAGTCATTTTGCACTGTGCACTATGCTTTGGCGTAAACCAGCAGTCGTTTTGCACTGTGCACTATGCTTTTGCGTAAACCAACAGTCGTTTTGCTCTGCGCGCTGTGCTTTGTCGTAAACCAACAGTCATTTTGCACTGTGCACTATGCTTTGGCGTAAACCAGCAGTCGTTTTGCACTGTGCACTATGCTTTTGCGTAAACCAACAGTCGTGTTGCACTGTGCACTATGCTTTGGCATAAACCAACAGTCGTGTTGCACTGTGCACTATGCTTTTGCGTAAACCAACAGTCGTTTTGCACTGTGCACTATGCTTTTGCGTAAACCAACAGTCGTTTTGCACTGTGCGCTGTGCTTTTGCGTAAACCAACAGTCGTTTTGCACTGTGCGCTGTGCTTTGGCGTAAGCCAACAGTCGTTTTGCACTGTGCGCTGTGCTTTGGCGTAAACCAACAGTCATTTTGCACTGTGCACTATGCTTTGGCGTAAACCAGCAGTCGTTTTGCACTGTGCACTATGCTTTTGCGTAAACCAACAGTCGTGTTGCACTGTGCACTATGCTTTTGCGTAAACCAACAGTCGTTTTGCACTGTGCGCTGTGCTTTGGCGTAAACCAACAGTCATTTTGCACTGTGCACTATGCTTTGGCATAAACCAACATTCGTGTTGCACTGTGCACTATGCTTTTGCGTAAACCAACAGTCGTGTTGCACTGTGCACTATGCTTTTGCGTAAACCAACAGTCGTTTTGCACTGTGCACTATGCTTTTGCGTAAACCAACAGTCGTTTTGCACTGTGCGCTGTGCTTTTGCGTAAACCAACAGTCGTTTTGCACTGTGCGCTGTGCTTTGGCGTAAGCCAACAGTCGTTTTGCACTGTGCGCTGTGCTTTGGCGTAAACCAACAGTCATTTTGCACTGTGCACTATGCTTTGGCGTAAACCAGCAGTCGTTTTGCACTGTGCACTATGCTTTTGCGTAAACCAACAGTCGTGTTGCACTGTGCACTATGCTTTTGCGTAAACCAACAGTCGTTTTGCACTGTGCGCTGTGCTTTGGCGTAAACCAACAGTCATTTTGCACTGTGCACTATGCTTTGGCATAAACCAACATTCGTGTTGCACTGTGCACTATGCTTTTGCGTAAACCAACAGTCGTTTTGCACTGTGCACTATGCTTTTGCGTAAACCAACAGTCGTTTTGCTCTGCGCGCTGTGCTTTGTCGTAAACCAACAGTCATTTTGCACTGTGCACTATGCTTTGGCGTAAACCAGCAGTCGTTTTGCACTGTGCACTATGCTTTTGCGTAAACCAACAGTCGTGTTGCACTGTGCACTATGCTTTTGCGTAAACCAACAGTCGTTTTGCACTGTGCACTATGCTTTTGCGTAAACCAACAGTCATTTTGCACTGTGCACTATGCTTTGGCGTAAACCAGCAGTCGTTTTGCACTGTGCGCTGTGCTTTGGCGTGAACCAACAGTCGTTTTGCACTGTGCACTATGATTTGGCGTAAACCAACAGTCGTTTTGCACTGTGCACTATGATTTGGCGTAAACCAACAGTCGTTTTGCACTGTGCACTGTGCTTTTGCATAAACCAACAGTCGTTTTGCACTGTGCGCTGTGCTTTTGCGTAAACCAACAGTCGTTTTGCACTGTGCACCATGCTTTGGCGTAAACCAGCAGTCGTTTTGCACTGTGCACTATGCTTTTGCGTAAACCAACAGTCGTTTTGCACTGTCCGCTGTGCTTTTGCGTAAACCAACAGTCGTTTTGCACTGTGCGCTGTGCTTTGGCGTAAACCAACAGTCATTTTGCACTGTGCACTATGCTTTGGCGTAAACCAGCAGTGGTTTTGCACTGTGCACTATGCTTTTGCGTAAACCAACAGTCGTTTTGCACTGTGCACCATGCTTTGGCGTAAACCAGCAGTCGCTTTGCACTGTGCACTATGCTTTTGCGTAAACCAAGAGTCGTTTTGCACTGTGCGCTGTGCTTTGGCGTAAACCAACAGTCGTTTTGCACTGTGCGCTGTGCTTTGGCGTAAACCAACAGTCATTTTGCACTGTGCACTATGCTTTGGCGTAAACCAGCAGTCGTTTTGCACTGTGCACTATGCTTTTGCGTAAGCCAAGAGTCGTTTTGCACTGTGCACTATGATTTTGCGTAAACCAACAGTCGTTTTGCACTGTGCACTATGCTTTTGCGTAAACCAACAGTCGTTTTGCACTGTGCGCTGTGCTTTGGCGTAAACCAACAGTCGTTTTGCACTGTGCACTATGATTTGGCGTAAACCAACAGTCGTTTTGCACTGTGCGCTGTGCTTTGGCGTAAACCAACAGTCATTTTGCACTGTGCACTATGCTTTGGCGTAAACCAACAGTCGTTTTGCACTGTGCACTATGCTTTTGCGTAAACCAACAGTCGTTTTGCACTGTGCACTATGCTTTATCGTAAACCAGCGTCGTTTTGCACTGTGCGCTATGATTTTGCGTAAACCAGCAGTCGTTTTACACTGTGCACTATGCTTTTGAGTAAACCAACAGTCGTTTTGCACTGTGCGCTGTGCTTTTGCGTAAACCAACAGTCGTTTTGCACTGTGCGCTGTGCTTTGGCGTAAACCAACAGTCATTTTGCACTGTGCACTATGCTTTGGCGTAAACCAACAGTCATTTTGCACTGTGCTCTATGCTT
This sequence comes from Xylota segnis, assembly GCA_963583995.1. NCBI lineage: Eukaryota > Metazoa > Arthropoda > Insecta > Diptera > Syrphidae > Xylota > Xylota segnis. The sequence goes on from OY757239.1 coordinate 14,361,585, forward strand.
TGGCGTAAACCAACAGTCGTTTTGCACTGTGCACTATGATTTTGCGTAAACCAGCAGTCGTTTTACACTGTGCACTATGCTTTTGAGTAAACCAACAGTCGTTTTGCACTGTGCGCTGTGCGTTGGCGTAAACCAACAGTCATTTTGCACTGTGCACTATGCTTTGGCGTAAACCAACAGTCGTTTTGCACTGTGCGCTGTGCTTTGGCGTAAACCAACAGTCGTGTTGCACTGTGCACTATGCTTTTGCGTAAACCAACAGTCGTTTTGCACTGTGCGCTGTGCTTTGGCGTAAACCAACAGTCATTTTGCACTGTGCACTATGCTTTGGCATAAACCAACAGTCGTTTTGCACTGTGCACTATGATTTGGCGTAAACCAACAGTCATTTTGCACTGTGCACTATGCTTTGGCGTAAACCAACAGTCGTTTTGCACTGTGCACTATGATTTTGCGTAAACCAGCAGTCGTTTTACACTGTGCACTATGCTTTTGAGTAAACCAACAGTCGTTTTGCACTGTGCGCTGTGCGTTGGCGTAAACCAACAGTCATTTTGCACTGTGCACTATGCTTTGGCGTAAACCAACAGTCGTTTTGCACTGTGCGCTGTGCTTTGGCGTAAACCAACAGTCGTGTTGCACTGTGCACTATGCTTTTGCGTAAACCAACAGTCGTTTTGCACTGTGCGCTGTGCTTTGGCGTAAACCAACAGTCATTTTGCACTGTGCACTATGCTTTGGCATAAACCAACAGTCGTTTTGCACTGTGCACTATGATTTGGCGTAAACCAACAGTCGTTTTGCACTGTGCACTATGATTTGGCGTAAACCAACAGTCGTTTTGCACTGTGCACTGTGCTTTTGCATAAACCAACAGTCGTTTTGCACTGTGCGCTGTGCTTTTGCGTAAACCAACAGTCGTTTTGCACTGTGCACCATGCTTTGGCGTAAACCAGCAGTCGTTTTGCACTGTGCACTATGCTTTTGCGTAAACCAACAGTCGTTTTGCACTGTCCGCTGTGCTTTTGCGTAAACCAACAGTCGTTTTGCACTGTGCGCTGTGCTTTGGCGTAAACCAACAGTCATTTTGCACTGTGCACTATGCTTTGGCGTAAACCAGCAGTGGTTTTGCACTGTGCACTATGATTTGGCGTAAACCAACAGTCGTTTTGCACTGTGCACTGTGCTTTTGCATAAACCAACAGTCGTTTTGCACTGTGCGCTGTGCTTTTGCGTAAACCAACAGTCGTTTTGCACTGTGCACCATGCTTTGGCGTAAACCAGCAGTCGTTTTGCACTGTGCACTATGCTTTTGCGTAAACCAACAGTCGTTTTGCACTGTGCGCTGTGCTTTGGCGTAAACCAACAGTCGTTTTGCACTGTGCACTATGATTTGGCGTAAACCAGCAGTCGTTTTGCACTGTGCACTATGCTTTTGCGTAAACCAACAGTCGTTTTGCACTGTGCACTATGCTTTTGCGTAAACCAACAGTCGTTTTGCTCTGCGCGCTGTGCTTTGTCGTAAACCAACAGTCATTTTGCACTGTGCACTATGCTTTGGCGTAAACCAGCAGTCGTTTTGCACTGTGCACTATGCTTTTGCGTAAACCAACAGTCGTGTTGCACTGTGCACTATGCTTTTGCGTAAACCAAGAGTCGTTTTGCACTGTGCACTATGCTTTTGCGTAAACCAACAGTCATTTTGCACTGTGCACTATGCTTTGGCGTAAACCAGCAGTCGTTTTGCACTGTGCGCTGTGCTTTGGCGTGAACCAACAGTCGTTTTGCACTGTGCACTATGATTTGGCGTAAACCAACAGTCGTTTTGCACTGTGCACTATGATTTGGCGTAAACCAGCAGTCGTTTTGCACTGTGCACTATGATTTGGCGTAAACCAACAGTCGTTTTGCACTGTGCACTATGCTTTTGCATAAACCAACAGTCGTTTTGCACTGTGCACTATGCTTTTGCGTAAACCAACAGTCGTTTTGCTCTGCGCGCTGTGCTTTGTCGTAAACCAACAGTCATTTTGCACTGTGCACTATGCTTTGGCGTAAACCAGCAGTCGTTTTGCACTGTGCACTATGCTTTTGCGTAAACCAACAGTCGTGTTGCACTGTGCACTATGCTTTTGCGTAAACCAACAGTCGTTTTGCACTGTGCGCTGTGCTTTGGCGTAAACCAACAGTCATTTTGCACTGTGCACTATGCTTTGGCATAAACCAACATTCGTGTTGCACTGTGCACTATGCTTTTGCGTAAACCAACAGTCGTTTTGCACTGTGCACTATGCTTTTGCGTAAACCAACAGTCGTTTTGCTCTGCGCGCTGTGCTTTGTCGTAAACCAACAGTCATTTTGCACTGTGCACTATGCTTTGGCGTAAACCAGCAGTCGTTTTGCACTGTGCACTATGCTTTTGCGTAAACCAACAGTCGTGTTGCACTGTGCACTATGCTTTTGCGTAAACCAACAGTCGTTTTGCACTGTGCACTATGCTTTTGCGTAAACCAACAGTCATTTTGCACTGTGCACTATGCTTTGGCGTAAACCAGCAGTCGTTTTGCACTGTGCGCTGTGCTTTGGCGTGAACCAACAGTCGTTTTGCACTGTGCACTATGATTTGGCGTAAACCAACAGTCGTTTTGCACTGTGCACTATGATTTGGCGTAAACCAACAGTCGTTTTGCACTGTGCACTGTGCTTTTGCATAAACCAACAGTCGTTTTGCACTGTGCGCTGTGCTTTTGCGTAAACCAACAGTCGTTTTGCACTGTGCACCATGCTTTGGCGTAAACCAGCAGTCGTTTTGCACTGTGCACTATGCTTTTGCGTAAACCAACAGTCGTTTTGCACTGTCCGCTGTGCTTTTGCGTAAACCAACAGTCGTTTTGCACTGTGCGCTGTGCTTTGGCGGAAACCAACAGTCATTTTGCACTGTGCACTATGCTTTGGCGTAAACCAGCAGTGGTTTTGCACTGTGCACTATGCTTTTGCGTAAACCAACAGTCGTTTTGCACTGTGCACCATGCTTTGGCGTAAACCAGCAGTCGCTTTGCACTGTGCACTATGCTTTTGCGTAAACCAAGAGTCGTTTTACACTGTGCGCTGTGCTTTGGCGTAAACCAACAGTCGTTTTGCACTGTGCGCTGTGCTTTGGCGTAAACCAACAGTCATTTTGCACTGTGCACTATGCTTTGGCGTAAACCAGCAGTCGTTTTGCACTGTGCACTATGCTTTTGCGTAAGCCAAGAGTCGTTTTGCACTGTGCACTATGATTTTGCGTAAACCAACAGTCGTTTTGCACTGTGCACTATGCTTTTGCGTAAACCAACAGTCGTTTTGCACTGTGCGCTGTGCTTTGGCGTAAACCAACAGTCGTTTTGCACTGTGCACTATGATTTGGCGTAAACCAACAGTCGTTTTGCACTGTGCGCTGTGCTTTGGCGTAAACCAACAGTCATTTTGCACTGTGCACTATGCTTTGGCGTAAACCAACAGTCGTTTTGCACTGTGCACTATGCTTTTGCGTAAACCAACAGTCGTTTTGCACTGTGCACTATGCTTTATCGTAAACCAGCGTCGTTTTGCACTGTGCGCTATGATTTTGCGTAAACCAGCAGTCGTTTTACACTGTGCACTATGCTTTTGAGTAAACCAACAGTCGTTTTGCACTGTGCGCTGTGCTTTTGCGTAAACCAACAGTCGTTTTGCACTGTGCGCTGTGCTTTGGCGTAAACCAACAGTCATTTTGCACTGTGCACTATGCTTTGGCGTAAACCAACAGTCATTTTGCACTGTGCACTATGCTTTGGCGTAAACCAACAGTCGTTTTGCACTGTGCACTATGATTTTGCGTAAACCAGCAGTCGTTTTACACTGTGCACTATGCTTTTGAGTAAACCAACAGTCGTTTTGCACTGTGCGCTGTGCGTTGGCGTAAACCAACAGTCATTTTGCACTGTGCACTATGCTTTGGCGTAAACCAACAGTCGTTTTGCACTGTGCGCTGTGCTTTGGCGTAAACCAACAGTCGTTTTGCACTGTGCACTATGATTTAGCGTAAACCACCAGTCGTTTTGCACTGTGCACTATGCTTTTGCGTAAACCAAAAGTCGTTTTGCACTGTGCACCATGCTTTGGCGTAAACCAACAGTCGTTTTGCACTCTGCACTATGATTTTGCGTAAACCAACAGTCGTTTTGCACTGTGCACTATGATTTTGCGTAAACCAACAGTCGTTTTGCACTGTGCGCTGTGCTTTGGCGTAAACCAACAGTCGTTTTGCACTGTGCACTATGATTTGGCGTAAACCAACAGTCGTTTTGCACTGTGCACTATGATTTTGCGTAAACCAACAGTCGTTTTGCACTGTGCGCTGTGCTTTGGCGTAAACCAACAGTCGTTTTGCACTGTGCACTATGATTTGGCGTAAACCAACAGTCGTTTTGCACTGTGCACTATGCTTTTGCATAAACCAACAGTCGTTTTGCACTGTGCGCTGTGCTTTTGCGTAAACCAACAGTCGTTTTGCACTGTGCACCATGCTTTGGCGTAAACCAGCAGTCGTTTTGCACTGTGCACTATGCTTTGGCGTAAACCAGCAGTCGTTTTGCACTGTGCACCATGCTTTGGCGTAAACCAGCAGTCGTTTTGCACTGTGCACTATGCTTTTGCGTAAACCAACAGTCATTTTGCACTGTGCACTATGCTTTGGCATAAACCAGCAGTCGTTTTGCACTGTGCACTATGCTTTTGCGTAAACCAAGAGTCGTTTTGCACTGTGCACTATGCTTTTGCGTAAACCAACAGTCGTTTTGCACTGTGCGCTGTGCTTTGACGTAAACCAACAGTTGTTTTGCACTGTGCACTATGATTTGGCGTAAACCAGCAGTCGTTTTGCACTGTGCACTATGCTTTTGCGTAAACCAACAGTCGTTTTGCACTGTGCACCATGCTTTGGCGTAACCAGCAGTCATTTTGCACTGTGCACTATGCTTTGGCGTAAACCAACAGTCGTTTTGAACTGTGCGCTGTGCTTTGGCGTAAACCAACAGTCGTTTTGCACTGTGCACTATGATTTGGCGTAAACCACCAGTCGTTTTGCACTGTGCACTATGCTTTTTCGTAAACCAACAGTCGTTTTGCACTGTGCACCATGCTTTGGCGTAAACCAACAGTCGTTTTGCACTGTGCACTATGATTTGGCGTAAACCAGCAGTCGTTTTGCACTGTGCACTATGCTTTTGCGTAAACCAACAGTCATTTTGCACTGTGCACTATGCTTTGGCGTAAACCAGCAGTCGTTTTGCACTGTGCACTATGCTTTTGCGTAAACCAACAGTCGTGTTGCACTGTGCACTATGCTTTTGCGTAAACCAACAGTCGTTTTGCACTGTGCGCTGTGCTTTGGCGTAAACCACCAGTCGTTTTGCACTGTGCACTATGATTTGGCGTAAACCAGCAGTCGTTTTGCACTGTGCACTATGCTTTTGCGTAAACCAACAGTCATTTTGCACTGTGCACTATGCTTTGGCGTAAACCAGCAGTCGTTTTGCACTGTGCACTATGCTTTTGCGTAAACCAACAGTCGTGTTGCACTGTGCACTATGCTTTTGCGTAAACCAACAGTCGTTTTGCACTGTGCACTATGCTTTTGCGTAAACCAACAGTCGTTTTGCACTGTGCACTATGCTTTGGCGTAAACCAGCAGTCGTTTTGCACTGTGCACTATGCTTTTGCGTAAACCAACAGTCGTGTTGCACTGTGCACTATGCTTTTGCGTAAACCAACAGTCGTGTTGCACTGTGCACTATGCTTTTGCGTAAACCAACAGTCGTTTTGCACTGTGCACTATGCTTTGGCGTAAACCAGCAGTCGTTTTGCACTGTGCACTATGCTTTTGCGTAAACCAACAGTCGTGTTGCACTGTGCACTATGCTTTTGCGTAAACCAACAGTCGTTTTGCACTGTGCACTATGCTTTTGCGTAAACCAACAGTCGTTTTGCACTGTGCGCTGTGCTTTGACGTAAACCAACAGTTGTTTTGCACTGTGCACTATGCTTTTGCGTAAACCAAGAGTCGTTTTGCACTGTGCACTATGCTTTTGCGTAAACCAACAGTCGTTTTGCACTGTGCGCTGTGCTTTGACGTAAACCAACAGTTGTTTTGCACTGTGCACTATGCTTTTGCGTAAACCAAGAGTCGTTTTGCACTGTGCACTATGCTTTTGCGTAAACCAACAGTCGTTTTGCACTGTGCACTATGCTTTGGCATAAACCAGCAGTCGTTTTGCACTGTGCACTATGCTTTTGCGTAAACCAAGAGTCGTTTTGCACTGTGCACTATGCTTTTGCGTAAACCAACAGTCGTTTTGCACTGTGCGCTGTGCTTTGACGTAAACCAACAGTTGTTTTGCACTGTGCACTATGATTTGGCGTAAACCAGCAGTCGTTTTGCACTGTGCACTATGCTTTTGCGTAAACCAACAGTCGTTTTGCACTGTGCACCATGCTTTGGCGTAACCAGCAGTCATTTTGCACTGTGCACTATGCTTTGGCGTAAACCAACAGTCGTTTTGAACTGTGCGCTGTGCTTTGGCGTAAACCAACAGTCGTTTTGCACTGTGCACTATGATTTGGCGTAAACCACCAGTCGTTTTGCACTGTGCACTATGCTTTTTCGTAAACCAACAGTCGTTTTGCACTGTGCACCATGCTTTGGCGTAAACCAACAGTCGTTTTGCACTGTGCACTATGATTTGGCGTAAACCAGCAGTCGTTTTGCACTGTGCACTATGCTTTTGCGTAAACCAACAGTCATTTTGCACTGTGCACTATGCTTTGGCGTAAACCAGCAGTCGTTTTGCACTGTGCACTATGCTTTTGCGTAAACCAACAGTCGTGTTGCACTGTGCACTATGCTTTTGCGTAAACCAACAGTCGTTTTGCACTGTGCGCTGTGCTTTGGCGTAAACCACCAGTCGTTTTGCACTGTGCACTATGATTTGGCGTAAACCAGCAGTCGTTTTGCACTGTGCACTATGCTTTTGCGTAAACCAACAGTCATTTTGCACTGTGCACTATGCTTTGGCGTAAACCAGCAGTCGTTTTGCACTGTGCACTATGCTTTTGCGTAAACCAACAGTCGTGTTGCACTGTGCACTATGCTTTTGCGTAAACCAACAGTCGTTTTGCACTGTGCACTATGCTTTTGCGTAAACCAACAGTCGTTTTGCACTGTGCACTATGCTTTGGCGTAAACCAGCAGTCGTTTTGCACTGTGCACTATGCTTTTGCGTAAACCAACAGTCGTGTTGCACTGTGCACTATGCTTTTGCGTAAACCAACAGTCGTGTTGCACTGTGCACTATGCTTTTGCGTAAACCAACAGTCGTTTTGCACTGTGCACTATGCTTTGGCGTAAACCAGCAGTCGTTTTGCACTGTGCACTATGCTTTTGCGTAAACCAACAGTCGTGTTGCACTGTGCACTATGCTTTTGCGTAAACCAACAGTCGTTTTGCACTGTGCACTATGCTTTTGCGTAAACCAACAGTCGTTTTCCACTGTGCGCTGTGCTTTGGCGTAAGCCAACAGTCATTTTGCACTGTGCACTATGCTTTGGCGTAAACCAACAGTCGTTTTGCACTGTGCGCTGTGCTTTGGCGTAAACCAACAGTCATTTTGCACTGTGCACTATGCTTTGGCGTAAACCAGCAGTCGTTTTGCACTGTGCACTATGCTTTTGCGTAAACCAACAGTCGTTTTGCACTGTGCACCATGCTTTGGCGTAAACCAGCAGTCGTTTTGCACTGTGCACTATGCTTTTGCGTAAACCAACAGTCGTTTTGCACTGTGCACTATGCTTTTGCGTAAACCAACAGTCATTTTGCACTGTGCACTATGCTTTGGCGTAAACCAGCAGTCGTTTTGCACTGTGCACTATGCTTTTGCGTAAACCAAGAGTCGTTTTGCTTTGTGCACTATGCTTTTGCGTAAACCAACAGTCGTTTTGCACTGTGCACTATGCTTTTGCGTAAACCAACAGTCGTTTTGCACTGTGCGCTGTGCTTTGGCGTAAACCAACAGTCGTTTTGCACTGTGCACTATGATTTGGCGTAAACCAACAGTCGTTTTGCACTGTGCGCTGTGCTTTGGCGTAAACCAACAGTCATTTTGCACTGTGCACTATGCTTTGGCGTAAACCAACAGTCGTTTTGCACTGTGCACTATGCTTTTGCGTAAACCAACAGTCGTTTTGCACTGTGCACTATGCTTTATCGTAAACCAGCGTCGTTTTGCACTGTGCACTATGATTTTGCGTAAACCAGCAGTCGTTTTACACTGTGCACTATGCTTTTGAGTAAACCAACAGTCATTTTGCACTGTGCGCTGTGCTTTCGCGTAAACCAACAGTCGTTTTGCACTGTGCGCTGTGCTTTGGTGTAAACCAACAGTCATTTTGCACTGTGCACTATGCTTTGGCGTAAACCAACAGTCGTTTTGCACTGTGCGCTGTGCTTTGGCGTAAACCAACAGTCGTTTTGCACTGTGCACTATGATTTGGCGTAAACCACCAGTCGTTTTGCACTGTGCACTATGCTTTTGCGTAAACCAACAGTCGTTTTGCACTGTGCACCATGCTTTAGCGTAAACCAACAGTCGTTTTGCACTGTGCACTATGATTTGGCGTAAACCAACAGTCGTTTTGCACTGTGCGCTGTGCTTTGGCGTAAACCAACAGTCATTTTGCACTGTGCACTATGCTTTGGCGTAAACCAACAGTCGTTTTGCACTGTGCACTATGCTTTTGCGTAAACCAACAGTCGTTTTGCACTGTGCGCTGTGCTTTGGCGTAAACCAACAGTCGTTTTGCACTGTGCGCTGTGCTTTGGCGTAAACCAACAGTCATTTTGCACTGTGCACTATGCTTTGGCGTAAACCAGCAGTCGTTTTGCACTGTGCACTATGCCTTTGCGTGAGCCAAGAGTCGTTTTGCACTGTGCACTATGATTTTGCGTAAACCAACAGTCGTTTTGCACTGTGCACTATGCTTTTGCGTAAACCAACAGTTGTTTTGCACTGTGCGCTGTGCTTTGGCGTAAACCAACAGTCGTTTTGCACTGTGCACTATGATTTGGCGTAGACCAACAGTCGTTTTGCACTGTGCGCTGTGCTTTGGCGTAAACCAACAGTCATTTTGCACTGTGCACTATGCTTTGGCGTAAACCAACAGTCGTTTTGCACTGTGCACTATGCTTTTGCGTAAACCAACAGTCGTTTTGCACTGTGCACTATGCTTTATCGTAAACCAGCGTCGTTTTGCACTGTGCGCTATGATTTTGCGTAAACCAGCAGTCGTTTTACACTGTGCACTATGCTTTTGAGTAAACCAACAGTCGTTTTGCACTGTGCGCTGTGCTTTTGCGTAAACCAACAGTCGTTTTGCACTGTGCGCTGTGCTTTGGCGTAAACCAACAGTCATTTTGCACTGTGCACTATGCTTTGGCGTAAACCAACAGTCATTTTGCACTGTGCACTATGCTTTTGCGTAAACCAACAGTGGTTTTGCACTGTGCACTATGCTTTTGCGTAAACCAACAGTCGTTTTGCACTGTGCGCTGTGCTTTTGCGTAAACCAACAGTCGTTTTGCACTGTGCGCTGTGCTTTGGCGTAAGCCAACAGTCGTTTTGCACTGTGCGCTGTGCTTTGGCGTAAACCAACAGTCATTTTGCACTGTGCACTATGCTTTGGCGTAAACCAGCAGTCGTTTTGCACTGTGCACTATGCTTTTGCGTAAACCAACAGTCGTGTTGCACTGTGCACTATGCTTTTGCGTAAACCAACAATCGTTTTGCACTGTGCGCTGTGCTTTGGCGTAAACCAACAGTCATTTTGCACTGTGCACTATGCTTTGGCATAAACCAACATTCGTGTTGCACTGTGCACTATGCTTTTGCGTAAACCAACAGTCGTTTTGCACTGTGCACTATGCTTTTGCGTAAACCAACAGTCGTTTTGCTCTGCGCGCTGTGCTTTGTCGTAAACCAACAGTCATTTTGCACTGTGCACTATGCTTTGGCGTAAACCAGCAGTCGTTTTGCACTGTGCGCTGTGCTTTGGCGTGAACCAACAGTCGTTTTGCACTGTGCACTATGATTTGGCGTAAACCAACAGTCGTTTTGCACTGTGCACTATGCTTTTGCGTAAACCAACAGTCATTTTGCACTGTGCACTATGCTTTGGCGTAAACCAGCAGTCGTTTTGCACTGTGCGCTGTGCTTTGGCGTAAACCAGCAGTCGTTTTGCACTGTGCACTATGCTTTTGCGTAAACCAACAGTCGTGTTGCACTGTGCACTATGCTTTTGCGTAAACCAACAGTCATTTTGCACTGTGCACTATGCTTTGGCGTAAACCAGCAGTCGTTTTGCACTGTGCGCTGTGCTTTGGCGTGAACCAACAGTCGTTTTGCACTGTGCACTATGCTTTTGCGTAAACCAACAGTCGTTTTGCTCTGCGCGCTGTGCTTTGTCGTAAACCAACAGTCATTTTGCACTGTGCACTATGCTTTGGCGTAAGCCAGCAGTCGTTTTGCACTGTGCGCTGTGCTTTGGCGTGAACCAACAGTCGTTTTGCACTGTGCACTATGATTTGGCGTAAACCAACAGTCGTTTTGCACTGTGCACTATGCTTTTGCGTAAACCAACAGTCATTTTGCACTGTGCACTATGCTTTGGCGTAAACCAACAGTCGTTTTGCACTGTGCACTATGCTTTTGCGTAAACCAACAGTCGTTTTGCACTGTGCACTATGCTTTTGCGTAAACCAACAGTCGTTTTGCTCTGCGCGCTGTGCTTTGTCGTAAACCAACAGTCATTTTGCACTGTGCACTATGCTTTGGCGTAAACCAGCAGTCGTTTTGCACTGTGCGCTGTGCTTTGGCGTGAACCAACAGTCGTTTTGCACTGTGCACTATGATTTGGCGTAAACCAACAGTCGTTTTGCACTGTGCACTATGCTTTTGCGTAAACCAACAGTCATTTTGCACTGTGCACTATGCTTTGGCGTAAACCAGCAGTCGTTTTGCACTGTGCGCTGTGCTTTGGCGTAAACCAGCAGTCGTTTTGCACTGTGCACTATGCTTTTGCGTAAACCAACAGTCGTTTTGCACTGTGCACTATGCTTTTGCGTAAACCAACAGTCATTTTGCACTGTGCACTATGCTTTGGCGTAAACCAGCAGTCGTTTTGCACTGTGCGCTGTGCTTTGGCGTGAACCAACAGTCGTTTTGCACTGTGCACTATGATTTGGCGTAAACCAACAGTCGTTTTGCACTGTGCACTATGATTTTGCGTAAACCAACAGTCGTTTTGCACTGTGCGCTGTGCTTTGGCGTAAAATAACAGTCGTTTTGCACTGTGCACTATGATTTGTCGTAAACCAACAGTCGTTTTGCACTGTGCACTGTGCTTTTGCATAAACCAACAGTCGTTTTGCACTGTGCGCTGTGCTTTTGCGTAAACCAACAGTCGTTTTGCACTGTGCACTATGCTTTTGCGTAAACCAACAGTCGTTTTGCACTGTCCGCTGTGCTTTTGCGTAAACCAACAGTCGTTTTGCACTGTGCGCTGTGCTTTGGCGTAAACCAACAGTCATTTTGCACTGTGCACTATGCTTTGGCGTAAACCAGCAGTCGTTTTGCACTGTGCACTATGCTTTTGCGTAAACCAACAGTCGTTTTGCACTGTGCACCATGCTTTGGCGTAAACCAGCAGTCGCTTTGCACTGTGCACTATGCTTTTGCGTAAACCAACAGTCGTTTTGCACTGTCCGCTGTGCTTTTGCGTAAACCAACAGTCGTTTTGCACTGTGCGCTGTGCTTTGGCGTAAACCAACAGTCATTTTGCACTGTGCACTATGCTTTTGCGTAAACCAAGAGTCGTTTTGCACTGTGCACCATGCTTTGGCGTAAACCAGCAGTCGCTTTGCACTGTGCACTACGCTTTTGCGTAAACCAAGAGTCGTTTTGCACTGTGCGCTGTGCTTTGGCGTAAACCAACAGTCGTTTTGCACTGTGCACTATGCTTTTGCGTAAACCAACAGTCGTTTTGCACTGTGCACCATGCTTTGGCGTAAACCAGCAGTCGCTTTGCACTGTGCACTATGCTTTGGCGTAAACCAGGAGTCGTTTTGCACTGTGCACTATGCTTTTGCGTAAACCAACAGTCGTTTTGCACTGTCCGCTGTGCTTTTGCGTAAACCAACAGTCGTTTTGCACTGTGCGCTGTGCTTTGGCGTAAACCAACAGTCATTTTGCACTGTGCACTATGCTTTGGCGTAAACCAGCTGTCGTTTTGCACTGTGCACTATGCTTTTGCGTAAACCAACAGTCGTTTTGCACTGTGCACCATGCTTTGGCGTAAACCAGCAGTCGCTTTGCACTGTGCACTATGCTTTTGCGTAAACCAAGAGTCGTTTTGCACTGTGCGCTGTGCTTTGGCGTAAACCAACAGTCGTTTTGCACTGTGCGCTGTGCTTTGGCGTAAACCAACAGTCATTTTGCACTGTGCACTATGCTTTGGCGTAAACCAGCAGTCGTTTTGCACTGTGCACTATGCTTTTGCGTAAGCCAAGAGTCGTTTTGCACTGTGCACTATGATTTTGCGTAAACCAACAGTCGTTTTGCACTGTGCACTATGCTTTTGCGTAAACCAACAGTCGTTTTGCACTGTGCGCTGTGCTTTGGCGTAAACCAACAGTCGTTTTGCACTGTGCACTATGATTTGGCGTAAACCAACAGTCGTTTTGCACTGTGCGCTGTGCTTTGGCGTAAACCAACAGTCATTTTGCACTGTGCACTATGCTTTGGCGTAAACCAACAGTCGTTTTGCACTGTGCACTATGCTTTTGCGTAAACCAACAGTCGTTTTGCACTGTGCACTATGCTTTATCGTAAACCAGCGTCGTTTTGCACTGTGCGCTATGATTTTGCGTAAACCAGCAGTCGTTTTACACTGTGCACTATGCTTTTGAGTAAACCAACAGTCGTTTTGCACTGTGCGCTGTGCTTTTGCGTAAACCAACAGTCGTTTTGCACTGTGCGCTGTGCTTTGGCGTAAACCAACAGTCATTTTGCACTGTGCACTATGCTTTGGCGTAAACCAACAGTCATTTTGCACTGTGCACTATGCTTTGGCGTAAACCAACAGTCATTTTGCACTGTGCACTATGCTTTGGCGTAAACCAACAGTCATTTTGCACTGTGCACTATGCTTTGGCATAAACCAACAGTCGTTTTGCACTGTGCACTATGATTTTGCGTAAACCAGCAGTCGTTTTACACTGTGCACTATGCTTTTGAGTAAACCAACAGTCGTTTTGCACTGTGCGCTGTGCGTTGGCGTAAACCAACAGTCGTTTTGCACTGTGCACTATGCTTTTGCGTAAACCAACAGTCGTTTTGCACTGTGCGCTGTGCTTTGGCGTAAACCACCAGTCGTTTTGCACTGTGCACTATGCTTTTGCGTAAACCAACAGTCGTTTTGCACTGTGCGCTGTGCTTTTGCGTAAACCAACAGTCGTTTTGCACTGTGCGCTGTGCTTTGGCGTAAACCAACAGTCATTTTGCACTGTGCACTATGCTTTGGCGTAAACCAGCAGTCGTTTTGCACTGTGCACTATGCTTTTGCGTAAACCAACAGTCGTTTTGCACTGTGCACTATGCTTTTGCGTAAACCAACAGTCGTGTTGCACTGTGCACTATGCTTTTGCGTAAACCAACAGTCATTTTGCACTGTGCACTATGATTTGGCGTAAACCAACAGTCGTTTTGCACTGTGCACTATGATTTGGCGTAAACCACCAGTCGTTTTGCACTGTGCACTATGATTTGGCGTAAACCAGCAGTCGTTTTGCACTGTGCACTATGCTTTTGCGTAAACCAACAGTCATTTTGCACTGTGCACTATGCTTTGGCGTAAACCAGCAGTCGTTTTGCACTGTGCACTATGCTTTTGCGTAAACCAACAGTCGTGTTGCACTGTGCACTATGCTTTTGCGTAAACCAACAGTCGTTTTGCACTGTGCACTATGCTTTGGCGTAAACCAGCAGTCGTTTTGCACTGTGCACTATGCTTTTGCGTAAACCAACAGTCGTGTTGCACTGTGCACTATGCTTTTGCGTAAACCAACAGTCGTTTTGCACTGTGCACTATGCTTTTGCGTAAACCAACAGTCGTTTTGCACTGTGCGCTGTGCTTTGGCGTAAACCAACAGTCTTTTTGCACTGTGCACTATGCTTTGGCGTAAACCAGCAGTCGTTTTGCACTGTGCACTATGCTTTTGCGTAAACCAACAGTCGTTTTGCACTGTGCACTATGCTTTTGCGTAAACACACAGTCATTTTGCACTGTGCACTATGCTTTGGCGTAAACCAGCAGTCGTTTTGCACTGTGCACTATGCCTTTGCGTAAACCAAGAGTCGTTTTGCACTGTGCACTATGATTTTGCGTAAACCAACAGTCGTTTTGCACTGTGCGCTGTGCTTTGGCGTAAAATAACAGTCGTTTTGCACTGTGCACTATGATTTGTCGTAAACCAACAGTCGTTTTGCACTGTGCACTGTGCTTTTGCATAAACCAACAGTCGTTTTGCACTGTGCGCTGTGCTTTTGCGTAAACCAACAGTCGTTTTGCACTGTGCACTATGCTTTTGCGTAAACCAACAGTCGTTTTGCACTGTCCGCTGTGCTTTTGCGTAAACCAACAGTCGTTTTGCACTGTGCGCTGTGCTTTGGCGTAAACCAACAGTCATTTTGCACTGTGCACTATGCTTTGGCGTAAACCAGCAGTCGTTTTGCACTGTGCACTATGCTTTTGCGTAAACCAACAGTCGTTTTGCACTGTGCACCATGCTTTGGCGTAAACCAGCAGTCGCTTTGCACTGTGCACTATGCTTTTGCGTAAACCAACAGTCGTTTTGCACTGTCCGCTGTGCTTTTGCGTAAACCAACAGTCGTTTTGCACTGTGCGCTGTGCTTTGGCGTAAACCAACAGTCATTTTGCACTGTGCACTATGCTTTTGCGTAAACCAAGAGTCGTTTTGCACTGTGCACCATGCTTTGGCGTAAACCAGCAGTCGCTTTGCACTGTGCACTACGCTTTTGCGTAAACCAAGAGTCGTTTTGCACTGTGCGCTGTGCTTTGGCGTAAACCAACAGTCGTTTTGCACTGTGCACTATGCTTTTGCGTAAACCAACAGTCGTTTTGCACTGTGCACCATGCTTTGGCGTAAACCAGCAGTCGCTTTGCACTGTGCACTATGCTTTGGCGTAAACCAGGAGTCGTTTTGCACTGTGCACTATGCTTTTGCGTAAACCAACAGTCGTTTTGCACTGTCCGCTGTGCTTTTGCGTAAACCAACAGTCGTTTTGCACTGTGCGCTGTGCTTTGGCGTAAACCAACAGTCATTTTGCACTGTGCACTATGCTTTGGCGTAAACCAGCTGTCGTTTTGCACTGTGCACTATGCTTTTGCGTAAACCAACAGTCGTTTTGCACTGTGCACCATGCTTTGGCGTAAACCAGCAGTCGCTTTGCACTGTGCACTATGCTTTTGCGTAAACCAAGAGTCGTTTTGCACTGTGCGCTGTGCTTTGGCGTAAACCAACAGTCGTTTTGCACTGTGCGCTGTGCTTTGGCGTAAACCAACAGTCATTTTGCACTGTGCACTATGCTTTGGCGTAAACCAGCAGTCGTTTTGCACTGTGCACTATGCTTTTGCGTAAGCCAAGAGTCGTTTTGCACTGTGCACTATGATTTTGCGTAAACCAACAGTCGTTTTGCACTGTGCACTATGCTTTTGCGTAAACCAACAGTCGTTTTGCACTGTGCGCTGTGCTTTGGCGTAAACCAACAGTCGTTTTGCACTGTGCACTATGATTTGGCGTAAACCAACAGTCGTTTTGCACTGTGCGCTGTGCTTTGGCGTAAACCAACAGTCATTTTGCACTGTGCACTATGCTTTGGCGTAAACCAACAGTCGTTTTGCACTGTGCACTATGCTTTTGCGTAAACCAACAGTCGTTTTGCACTGTGCACTATGCTTTATCGTAAACCAGCGTCGTTTTGCACTGTGCGCTATGATTTTGCGTAAACCAGCAGTCGTTTTACACTGTGCACTATGCTTTTGAGTAAACCAACAGTCGTTTTGCACTGTGCGCTGTGCTTTTGCGTAAACCAACAGTCGTTTTGCACTGTGCGCTGTGCTTTGGCGTAAACCAACAGTCATTTTGCACTGTGCACTATGCTTTGGCGTAAACCAACAGTCATTTTGCACTGTGCACTATGCTTTGGCGTAAACCAACAGTCATTTTGCACTGTGCACTATGCTTTGGCGTAAACCAACAGTCATTTTGCACTGTGCACTATGCTTTGGCATAAACCAACAGTCGTTTTGCACTGTGCACTATGATTTTGCGTAAACCAGCAGTCGTTTTACACTGTGCACTATGCTTTTGAGTAAACCAACAGTCGTTTTGCACTGTGCGCTGTGCGTTGGCGTAAACCAACAGTCGTTTTGCACTGTGCACTATGCTTTTGCGTAAACCAACAGTCGTTTTGCACTGTGCGCTGTGCTTTGGCGTAAACCACCAGTCGTTTTGCACTGTGCACTATGCTTTTGCGTAAACCAACAGTCGTTTTGCACTGTGCGCTGTGCTTTTGCGTAAACCAACAGTCGTTTTGCACTGTGCGCTGTGCTTTGGCGTAAACCAACAGTCATTTTGCACTGTGCACTATGCTTTGGCGTAAACCAACAGTCATTTTGCACTGTGCACTATGCTTTGGCGTAAACCAACAGTCATTTTGCACTGTGCACTATGCTTTGGCGTAAACCAACAGTCATTTTGCACTGTGCACTATGCTTTGGCATAAACCAACAGTCATTTTGCACTGTGCACTATGCTTTGGCGTAAACCAGCAGTCGTTTTGCACTGTGCACTATGCTTTTGCGTAAACCAACAGTCGTGTTGCACTGTGCACTATGCTTTTGCGTAAACCAACAGTCGTTTTGCACTGTGCACTATGCTTTTGCGTAAACCAACAGTCGTTTTGCACTGTGCACTATGCTTTGGCGTAAACCAGCAGTCGTTTTGCACTGTGCACTATGCTTTTGCGTAAACCAACAGTCGTGTTGCACTGTGCACTATGCTTTTGCGTAAACCAACAGTCGTGTTGCACTGTGCACTATGCTTTTGCGTAAACCAACAGTCGTTTTGCACTGTGCACTATGCTTTGGCGTAAACCAGCAGTCGTTTTGCACTGTGCACTATGCTTTTGCGTAAACCAACAGTCGTGTTGCACTGTGCACTATGCTTTTGCGTAAACCAACAGTCGTTTTGCACTGTGCACTATGCTTTTGCGTAAACCGACAGTCGTTTTCCACTGTGCGCTGTGCTTTGGCGTAAGCCAACAGTCATTTTGCACTGTGCACTATGCTTTGGCGTAAACCAACAGTCGTTTTGCACTGTGCGCTGTGCTTTGGCGTAAACCAACAGTCATTTTGCACTGTGCACTATGCTTTGGCGTAAACCAGCAGTCGTTTTGCACTGTGCACTATGCTTTTGCGTAAACCAACAGTCGTTTTGCACTGTGCACCATGCTTTGGCGTAAACCAGCAGTCGTTTTGCACTGTGCACTATGCTTTTGCGTAAACCAACAGTCGTTTTGCACTGTGCACTATGCTTTTGCGTAAACCAACAGTCATTTTGCACTGTGCACTATGCTTTGGCGTAAACCAGCAGTCGTTTTGCACTGTGCACTATGCTTTTGCGTAAACCAAGAGTCGTTTTGCTTTGTGCACTATGCTTTTGCGTAAACCAACAGTCGTTTTGCACTGTGCACTATGCTTTTGCGTAAACCAACAGTCGTTTTGCACTGTGCGCTGTGCTTTGGCGTAAACCAACAGTCGTTTTGCACTGTGCACTATGATTTGGCGTAAACCAACAGTCGTTTTGCACTGTGCGCTGTGCTTTGGCGTAAACCAACAGTCATTTTGCACTGTGCACTATGCTTTGGCGTAAACCAACAGTCGTTTTGCACTGTGCACTATGCTTTTGCGTAAACCAACAGTCGTTTTGCACTGTGCACTATGCTTTATCGTAAACCAGCGTCGTTTTGCACTGTGCACTATGATTTTGCGTAAACCAGCAGTCGTTTTACACTGTGCACTATGCTTTTGAGTAAACCAACAGTCATTTTGCACTGTGCGCTGTGCTTTCGCGTAAACCAACAGTCGTTTTGCACTGTGCGCTGTGCTTTGGTGTAAACCAACAGTCATTTTGCACTGTGCACTATGCTTTGGCGTAAACCAACAGTCGTTTTGCACTGTGCGCTGTGCTTTGGCGTAAACCAACAGTCGTTTTGCACTGTGCACTATGATTTGGCGTAAACCACCAGTCGTTTTGCACTGTGCACTATGCTTTTGCGTAAACCAACAGTCGTTTTGCACTGTGCACCATGCTTTAGCGTAAACCAACAGTCGTTTTGCACTGTGCACTATGATTTGGCGTAAACCAACAGTCGTTTTGCACTGTGCGCTGTGCTTTGGCGTAAACCAACAGTCATTTTGCACTGTGCACTATGCTTTGGCGTAAACCAACAGTCGTTTTGCACTGTGCACTATGCTTTTGCGTAAACCAACAGTCGTTTTGCACTGTGCGCTGTGCTTTGGCGTAAACCAACAGTCGTTTTGCACTGTGCGCTGTGCTTTGGCGTAAACCAACAGTCATTTTGCACTGTGCACTATGCTTTGGCGTAAACCAGCAGTCGTTTTGCACTGTGCACTATGCCTTTGCGTGAGCCAAGAGTCGTTTTGCACTGTGCACTATGATTTTGCGTAAACCAACAGTCGTTTTGCACTGTGCACTATGCTTTTGCGTAAACCAACAGTTGTTTTGCACTGTGCGCTGTGCTTTGGCGTAAACCAACAGTCGTTTTGCACTGTGCACTATGATTTGGCGTAGACCAACAGTCGTTTTGCACTGTGCGCTGTGCTTTGGCGTAAACCAACAGTCATTTTGCACTGTGCACTATGCTTTGGCGTAAACCAACAGTCGTTTTGCACTGTGCACTATGCTTTTGCGTAAACCAACAGTCGTTTTGCACTGTGCACTATGCTTTATCGTAAACCAGCGTCGTTTTGCACTGTGCGCTATGATTTTGCGTAAACCAGCAGTCGTTTTACACTGTGCACTATGCTTTTGAGTAAACCAACAGTCGTTTTGCACTGTGCGCTGTGCTTTTGCGTAAACCAACAGTCGTTTTGCACTGTGCGCTGTGCTTTGGCGTAAACCAACAGTCATTTTGCACTGTGCACTATGCTTTGGCGTAAACCAACAGTCATTTTGCACTGTGCACTATGCTTTTGCGTAAACCAACAGTGGTTTTGCACTGTGCACTATGCTTTTGCGTAAACCAACAGTCGTTTTGCACTGTGCGCTGTGCTTTTGCGTAAACCAACAGTCGTTTTGCACTGTGCGCTGTGCTTTGGCGTAAGCCAACAGTCGTTTTGCACTGTGCGCTGTGCTTTGGCGTAAACCAACAGTCATTTTGCACTGTGCACTATGCTTTGGCGTAAACCAGCAGTCGTTTTGCACTGTGCACTATGCTTTTGCGTAAACCAACAGTCGTGTTGCACTGTGCACTATGCTTTTGCGTAAACCAACAATCGTTTTGCACTGTGCGCTGTGCTTTGGCGTAAACCAACAGTCATTTTGCACTGTGCACTATGCTTTGGCATAAACCAACATTCGTGTTGCACTGTGCACTATGCTTTTGCGTAAACCAACAGTCGTTTTGCACTGTGCACTATGCTTTTGCGTAAACCAACAGTCGTTTTGCTCTGCGCGCTGTGCTTTGTCGTAAACCAACAGTCATTTTGCACTGTGCACTATGCTTTGGCGTAAACCAGCAGTCGTTTTGCACTGTGCGCTGTGCTTTGGCGTGAACCAACAGTCGTTTTGCACTGTGCACTATGATTTGGCGTAAACCAACAGTCGTTTTGCACTGTGCACTATGCTTTTGCGTAAACCAACAGTCATTTTGCACTGTGCACTATGCTTTGGCGTAAACCAGCAGTCGTTTTGCACTGTGCGCTGTGCTTTGGCGTAAACCAGCAGTCGTTTTGCACTGTGCACTATGCTTTTGCGTAAACCAACAGTCGTGTTGCACTGTGCACTATGCTTTTGCGTAAACCAACAGTCATTTTGCACTGTGCACTATGCTTTGGCGTAAACCAGCAGTCGTTTTGCACTGTGCGCTGTGCTTTGGCGTGAACCAACAGTCGTTTTGCACTGTGCACTATGCTTTTGCGTAAACCAACAGTCGTTTTGCTCTGCGCGCTGTGCTTTGTCGTAAACCAACAGTCATTTTGCACTGTGCACTATGCTTTGGCGTAAGCCAGCAGTCGTTTTGCACTGTGCGCTGTGCTTTGGCGTGAACCAACAGTCGTTTTGCACTGTGCACTATGATTTGGCGTAAACCAACAGTCGTTTTGCACTGTGCACTATGCTTTTGCGTAAACCAACAGTCATTTTGCACTGTGCACTATGCTTTGGCGTAAACCAACAGTCGTTTTGCACTGTGCACTATGCTTTTGCGTAAACCAACAGTCGTTTTGCACTGTGCACTATGCTTTTGCGTAAACCAACAGTCGTTTTGCTCTGCGCGCTGTGCTTTGTCGTAAACCAACAGTCATTTTGCACTGTGCACTATGCTTTGGCGTAAACCAGCAGTCGTTTTGCACTGTGCGCTGTGCTTTGGCGTGAACCAACAGTCGTTTTGCACTGTGCACTATGATTTGGCGTAAACCAACAGTCGTTTTGCACTGTGCACTATGCTTTTGCGTAAACCAACAGTCATTTTGCACTGTGCACTATGCTTTGGCGTAAACCAGCAGTCGTTTTGCACTGTGCGCTGTGCTTTGGCGTAAACCAGCAGTCGTTTTGCACTGTGCACTATGCTTTTGCGTAAACCAACAGTCGTTTTGCACTGTGCACTATGCTTTTGCGTAAACCAACAGTCATTTTGCACTGTGCACTATGCTTTGGCGTAAACCAGCAGTCGTTTTGCACTGTGCGCTGTGCTTTGGCGTGAACCAACAGTCGTTTTGCACTGTGCACTATGATTTGGCGTAAACCAACAGTCGTTTTGCACTGTGCACTATGATTTTGCGTAAACCAACAGTCGTTTTGCACTGTGCGCTGTGCTTTGGCGTAAAATAACAGTCGTTTTGCACTGTGCACTATGATTTGTCGTAAACCAACAGTCGTTTTGCACTGTGCACTGTGCTTTTGCATAAACCAACAGTCGTTTTGCACTGTGCGCTGTGCTTTTGCGTAAACCAACAGTCGTTTTGCACTGTGCACTATGCTTTTGCGTAAACCAACAGTCGTTTTGCACTGTCCGCTGTGCTTTTGCGTAAACCAACAGTCGTTTTGCACTGTGCGCTGTGCTTTGGCGTAAACCAACAGTCATTTTGCACTGTGCACTATGCTTTGGCGTAAACCAGCAGTCGTTTTGCACTGTGCACTATGCTTTTGCGTAAACCAACAGTCGTTTTGCACTGTGCACCATGCTTTGGCGTAAACCAGCAGTCGCTTTGCACTGTGCACTATGCTTTTGCGTAAACCAACAGTCGTTTTGCACTGTCCGCTGTGCTTTTGCGTAAACCAACAGTCGTTTTGCACTGTGCGCTGTGCTTTGGCGTAAACCAACAGTCATTTTGCACTGTGCACTATGCTTTTGCGTAAACCAAGAGTCGTTTTGCACTGTGCACCATGCTTTGGCGTAAACCAGCAGTCGCTTTGCACTGTGCACTACGCTTTTGCGTAAACCAAGAGTCGTTTTGCACTGTGCGCTGTGCTTTGGCGTAAACCAACAGTCGTTTTGCACTGTGCACTATGCTTTTGCGTAAACCAACAGTCGTTTTGCACTGTGCACCATGCTTTGGCGTAAACCAGCAGTCGCTTTGCACTGTGCACTATGCTTTGGCGTAAACCAGGAGTCGTTTTGCACTGTGCACTATGCTTTTGCGTAAACCAACAGTCGTTTTGCACTGTCCGCTGTGCTTTTGCGTAAACCAACAGTCGTTTTGCACTGTGCGCTGTGCTTTGGCGTAAACCAACAGTCATTTTGCACTGTGCACTATGCTTTGGCGTAAACCAGCTGTCGTTTTGCACTGTGCACTATGCTTTTGCGTAAACCAACAGTCGTTTTGCACTGTGCACCATGCTTTGGCGTAAACCAGCAGTCGCTTTGCACTGTGCACTATGCTTTTGCGTAAACCAAGAGTCGTTTTGCACTGTGCGCTGTGCTTTGGCGTAAACCAACAGTCGTTTTGCACTGTGCGCTGTGCTTTGGCGTAAACCAACAGTCATTTTGCACTGTGCACTATGCTTTGGCGTAAACCAGCAGTCGTTTTGCACTGTGCACTATGCTTTTGCGTAAGCCAAGAGTCGTTTTGCACTGTGCACTATGATTTTGCGTAAACCAACAGTCGTTTTGCACTGTGCACTATGCTTTTGCGTAAACCAACAGTCGTTTTGCACTGTGCGCTGTGCTTTGGCGTAAACCAACAGTCGTTTTGCACTGTGCACTATGATTTGGCGTAAACCAACAGTCGTTTTGCACTGTGCGCTGTGCTTTGGCGTAAACCAACAGTCATTTTGCACTGTGCACTATGCTTTGGCGTAAACCAACAGTCGTTTTGCACTGTGCACTATGCTTTTGCGTAAACCAACAGTCGTTTTGCACTGTGCACTATGCTTTATCGTAAACCAGCGTCGTTTTGCACTGTGCGCTATGATTTTGCGTAAACCAGCAGTCGTTTTACACTGTGCACTATGCTTTTGAGTAAACCAACAGTCGTTTTGCACTGTGCGCTGTGCTTTTGCGTAAACCAACAGTCGTTTTGCACTGTGCGCTGTGCTTTGGCGTAAACCAACAGTCATTTTGCACTGTGCACTATGCTTTGGCGTAAACCAACAGTCATTTTGCACTGTGCACTATGCTTTGGCATAAACCAACAGTCGTTTTGCACTGTGCACTATGATTTTGCGTAAACCAGCAGTCGTTTTACACTGTGCACTATGCTTTTGAGTAAACCAACAGTCGTTTTGCACTGTGCGCTGTGCGTTGGCGTAAACCAACAGTCGTTTTGCACTGTGCACTATGATTTAGCGTAAACCACCAGTCGTTTTGCACTGTGCACTATGCTTTTGCGTAAACCAAAAGTCGTTTTGCACTGTGCACCATGCTTTGGCGTAAACCAACAGTCGTTTTGCACTCTGCACTATGATTTTGCGTAAACCAACAGTCGTTTTGCACTGTGCACTATGATTTTGCGTAAACCAACAGTCGTTTTGCACTGTGCGCTGTGCTTTGGCGTAAACCAACAGTCGTTTTGCACTGTGCACTATGATTTGGCGTAAACCAACAGTCGTTTTGCACTGTGCACTATGATTTTGCGTAAACCAACAGTCGTTTTGCACTGTGCGCTGTGCTTTGGCGTAAACCAACAGTCGTTTTGCACTGTGCACTATGATTTGGCGTAAACCAACAGTCGTTTTGCACTGTGCACTATGCTTTTGCATAAACCAACAGTCGTTTTGCACTGTGCGCTGTGCTTTTGCGTAAACCAACAGTCGTTTTGCACTGTGCACCATGCTTTGGCATAAACCAGCAGTCGTTTTGCACTGTGCACTATGCTTTGGCGTAAACCAGCAGTCGTTTTGCACTGTGCACCATGCTTTGGCGTAAACCAGCAGTCGTTTTGCACTGTGCACTATGCTTTTGCGTAAACCAACAGTCATTTTGCACTGTGCACTATGCTTTGGCATAAACCAGCAGTCGTTTTGCACTGTGCACTATGCTTTTGCGTAAACCAAGAGTCGTTTTGCACTGTGCACTATGCTTTTGCGTAAACCAACAGTCGTTTTGCACTGTGCGCTGTGCTTTGGCGTAAACCAACAGTTGTTTTGCACTGTGCACTATGATTTGGCGTAAACCAGCAGTCGTTTTGCACTGTGCACTATGCTTTTGCGTAAACCAGCAGTCGTTTTGCACTGTGCGCTGTGCTTTGGCGTGAACCAACAGTCGTTTTGCACTGTGCACTATGCTTTTGCATAAACCAACAGTCGTTTTGCACTGTGCGCTGTGCTTTTGCGTAAACCAACAGTCGTTTTGCACTGTGCGCTGTGCTTTGGCGTAAGCCAACAGTCGTTTTGCACTGTGCGCTGTGCTTTGGCGTAAACCAACAGTCATTTTGCACTGTGCACCATGCTTTGGCGTAAACCAAAAGTCGTTTTGCACTGTGCACCATGCTTTGGCGTAAACCAACAGTCATTTTGCACTGTGCACTATGCTTTGGCATAAACCAGCAGTCGTTTTGCACTGTGCACTATGCTTTTGCGTAAACCAAGAGTCGTTTTGCACTGTGCACTATGCTTTTGCGTAAACCAACAGTCGTTTTGCACTGTGCGCTGTGCTTTGGCGTAAACCAACAGTTGTTTTGCACTGTGCACTATGATTTGGCGTAAACCAGCAGTCGTTTTGCACTGTGCACTATGATTTTGCGTAAACCAACAGTCGTTTTGCACTGTGCACTATGATTTGGCGTAAACCAACAGTCGTTTTGCACTGTGCACTATGCTTTTGCGTAAACCAAAAGTCGTTTTGCACTGTGCACCATGCTTTGGCGTAAACCAACAGTCGTTTTGCACTCTGCACTATGATTTTGCGTAAACCAACAGTCGTTTTGCACTGTGCACTATGATTTTGCGTAAACCAACAGTCGTTTTGCACTGTGCGCTGTGCTTTGGCGTAAACCAACAGTCGTTTTGCACTGTGCACTATGCTTTTGCGTAAACCAACAGTCGTTTTGCACTGTGCGCTGTGCTTTTGCGTAAACCAACAGTCGTTTTGCACTGTGCGCTGTGCTTTGGCGTAAGCCAACAGTCGTTTTGCACTGTGCGCTGTGCTTTGGCGTAAACCAACAGTCATTTTGCACTGTGCACTATGCTTTGGCGTAAACCAGCAGTCGTTTTGCACTGTGCACTATGCTTTTGCGTAAACCAACAGTCGTGTTGCACTGTGCACTATGCTTTTGCGTAAACCAACAGTCGTTTTGCACTGTGCGCTGTGCTTTGGCGTAAACCAACAGTCGTGTTGCACTGTGCACTATGCTTTGGCATAAACCAACAGTCGTGTTGCACTGTGCACTATGCTTTTGCGTAAACCAACAGTCGTTTTGCACTGTGCACTATGCTTTTGCGTAAACCAACAGTCGTTTTGCACTGTGCGCTGTGCTTTTGCGTAAACCAACAGTCGTTTTGCACTGTGCGCTGTGCTTTGGCGTAAGCCAACAGTCGTTTTGCACTGTGCGCTGTGCTTTGGCGTAAACCAACAGTCATTTTGCACTGTGCACTATGCTTTGGCGTAAACCAGCAGTCGTTTTGCACTGTGCACTATGCTTTTGCGTAAACCAACAGTCGTGTTGCACTGTGCACTATGCTTTTGCGTAAACCAACAGTCGTTTTGCACTGTGCGCTGTGCTTTGGCGTAAACCAACAGTCATTTTGCACTGTGCACTATGCTTTGGCATAAACCAACAGTCATTTTGCACTGTGCACTATGCTTTGGCGTAAACCAGCAGTCGTTTTGCACTGTGCACTATGCTTTTGCGTAAACCAACAGTCGTGTTGCACTGTGCACTATGCTTTTGCGTAAACCAACAGTCGTTTTGCACTGTGCACTATGCTTTTGCGTAAACCAACAGTCATTTTGCACTGTGCACTATGCTTTGGCGTAAACCAGCAGTCGTTTTGCACTGTGCGCTGTGCTTTGGCGTGAACCAACAGTCGTTTTGCACTGTGCACTATGATTTGGCGTAAACCAACAGTCGTTTTGCACTGTGCACTATGATTTTGCGTAAACCAACAGTCGTTTTGCACTGTGCGCTGTGCTTTGGCGTAAAATAACAGTCGTTTTGCACTGTGCACTATGATTTGGCGTAAACCAACAGTCGTTTTGCACTGTGCACTGTGCTTTTGCATAAACCAACAGTCGTTTTGCACTGTGCGCTGTGCTTTTGCGTAAACCAACAGTCGTTTTGCACTGTGCACCATGCTTTGGCGTAAACCAGCAGTCGTTTTGCACTGTGCACTATGCTTTTGCGTAAACCAACAGTCGTTTTGCACTGTCCGCTGTGCTTTTGCGTAAACCAACAGTCGTTTTGCACTGTGCGCTGTGCTTTGGCGTAAACCAACAGTCATTTTGCACTGTGCACTATGCTTTGGCGTAAACCAGCAGTGGTTTTGCACTGTGCACTATGCTTTTGCGTAAACCAACAGTCGTTTTGCACTGTGCACCATGCTTTGGCGTAAACCAGCAGTCGCTTTGCACTGTGCACTATGCTTTTGCGTAAACCAAGAGTCGTTTTGCACTGTGCGCTGTGCTTTGGCGTAAACCAACAGTCGTTTTGCACTGTGCGCTGTGCTTTGGCGTAAACCAACAGTCATTTTGCACTGTGCACTATGCTTTGGCGTAAACCAGCAGTCGTTTTGCACTGTGCACTATGCTTTTGCGTAAGCCAAGAGTCGTTTTGCACTGTGCACTATGATTTTGCGTAAACCAACAGTCGTTTTGCACTGTGCACTATGCTTTTGCGTAAACCAACAGTCGTTTTGCACTGTGCGCTGTGCTTTGGCATAAACCAACAGTCATTTTGCATTGTGCACTATGCTTTGGCGTAAACCAACAGTCGTTTTGCACTGTGCACTATGCTTTTGCGTAAACCAACAGTCGTTTTGCACTGTGCACTATGCTTTATCGTAAACCAGCGTCGTTTTGCACTGTGCGCTATGATTTTGCGTAAACCAGCAGTCGTTTTACACTGTGCACTATGCTTTTGAGTAAACCAACAGTCGTTTTGCACTGTGCGCTGTGCTTTTGCGTAAACCAACAGTCGTTTTGCACTGTGCGCTGTGCTTTGGCGTAAACCAACAGTCATTTTGCACTGTGCACTATGCTTTGGCGTAAACCAACAGTCATTTTGCACTGTGCACTATGCTTTGGCGTAAACCAACAGTCGTTTTGCACTGTGCGCTGTGCTTTGGCGTAAACCAACAGTCGTTTTGCACTGTGCACTATGATTTGGCGTAAACCAGCAGTCGTTTTGCACTGTGCACTATGCTTTATCGTAAACCAGCGTCGTTTTGCACTGTGCGCTATGATTTTGCGTAAACCAGCAGTCGTTTTACACTGTGCACTATGCTTTTGAGTAAACCAACAGTCGTTTTGCACTGTGCGCTGTGCTTTTGCGTAAACCAACAGTCGTTTTGCACTGTGCGCTGTGCTTTGGCGTAAACCAACAGTCATTTTGCACTGTGCACTATGCTTTGGCGTAAACCAACAGTCATTTTGCACTGTGCACTATGCTTTGGCGTAAACCAACAGTCGTTTTGCACTGTGCGCTGTGCTTTGGCGTAAACCAACAGTCGTTTTGCACTGTGCACTATGATTTGGCGTAAACCAGCAGTCGTTTTGCACTGTGCACTATGCTTTTGCGTAAACCAACAGTCGTTTTGCACTGTGCACTATGATTTTGCGTAAACCAACAGTCGTTTTGCACTGTGCGCTGTGCTTTGGCGTAAACCAACAGTCATTTTACACTGTGCACTATGCTTTTGAGTAAACCAACAGTCGTTTTGCACTGTGCGCTGTGCTTTTGCGTAAACCAACAGTCGTTTTGCACTGTGCGCTGTGCTTTGGCGTAAACCAACAGTCATTTTGCACTGTGCACTATGCTTTGGCGTAAACCAACAGTCGTTTTGCACTGTGCACTATGCTTTTGCGTAAACCAACAGTCGTTTTGCACTGTGCACTATGCTTTATCGTAAACCAGCGTCGTTTTGCACTGTGCGCTATGATTTTGCGTAAACCAGCAGTCGTTTTACACTGTGCACTATGCTTTTGAGTAAACCAACAGTCGTTTTGCACTGTGCGCTGTGCTTTTGCGTAAACCAACAGTCGTTTTGCACTGTGCGCTGTGCTTTGGCGTAAACCAACAGTCATTTTGCACTGTGCACTATGCTTTGGCGTAAACCAGCAGTCGTTTTACACTGTGCGCTATGCTTTTGAGTAAACCAACAGTCGTTTTGCACTGTGCGCTGTGCTTTTGCGTAAACCAACAGTCGTTTTGCACTGTGCGCTGTGCTTTGGCGTAAACCAACAGTCATTTTGCACTGTGCACTATGCTTTTGCGTAAACCAACAGTCGTTTTGCACTGTGCACTATGCTTTATCGTAAACCAGCGTCGTTTTGCACTGTGCGCTATGATTTTGCGTAAACCAGCAGTCGTTTTACACTGTGCACTATGCTTTTGAGTAAACCAACAGTCGTTTTGCACTGTGCGCTGTGCTTTTGCGTAAACCAACAGTCGTTTTGCACTGTGCGCTGTGCTTTGGCGTAAACCAACAGTCATTTTGCACTGTGCACTATGCTTTGGCGTAAACCAACAGTCGTTTTGCACTGTGCGCTGTGCTTTGGCGTAAACCAACAGTCGTTTTGCACTGTGCACTATGATTTAGCGTAAACCACCAGTCGTTTTGCACTGTGCGCTGTGCTTTGGCGTAAACCAACAGTCGTTTTGCACTGTGCGCTGTGCGTTGGCGTAAACCAACAGTCATTTTGCACTGTGCACTATGCTTTGGCGTAAACCAAC
This sequence comes from Xylota segnis, assembly GCA_963583995.1. Classification (NCBI taxonomy): domain Eukaryota; kingdom Metazoa; phylum Arthropoda; class Insecta; order Diptera; family Syrphidae; genus Xylota; species Xylota segnis. Next base: position 14,390,367 of record OY757239.1, read on the forward strand.
AGTCGTTTTGCACTGTGCGCTGTGCGTTGGCGTAAACCAACAGTCATTTTGCACTGTGCACTATGCTTTGGCGTAAACCAACAGTCGTTTTGCACTGTGCGCTGTGCTTTGGCGTAAACCAACAGTCGTTTTGCACTGTGCACTATGATTTAGCGTAAACCACCAGTCGTTTTGCACTGTGCACTATGCTTTTGCGTAAACCAAAAGTCGTTTTGCACTGTGCACCATGCTTTGGCGTAAACCAACAGTCGTTTTGCACTCTGCACTATGATTTTGCGTAAACCAACAGTCGTTTTGCACTGTGCACTATGATTTTGCGTAAACCAACAGTCGTTTTGCACTGTGCGCTGTGCTTTGGCGTAAACCAACAGTCGTTTTGCACTGTGCACTATGATTTGGCGTAAACCAACAGTCGTTTTGCACTGTGCACTATGATTTTGCGTAAACCAACAGTCGTTTTGCACTGTGCGCTGTGCTTTGGCGTAAACCAACAGTCGTTTTGCACTGTGCACTATGATTTGGCGTAAACCAACAGTCGTTTTGCACTGTGCACTATGCTTTTGCATAAACCAACAGTCGTTTTGCACTGTGCGCTGTGCTTTTGCGTAAACCAACAGTCGTTTTGCACTGTGCACCATGCTTTGGCGTAAACCAGCAGTCGTTTTGCACTGTGCACTATGCTTTGGCGTAAACCAGCAGTCGTTTTGCACTGTGCACCATGCTTTGGCGTAAACCAGCAGTCGTTTTGCACTGTGCACTATGCTTTTGCGTAAACCAACAGTCATTTTGCACTGTGCACTATGCTTTGGCATAAACCAGCAGTCGTTTTGCACTGTGCACTATGCTTTTGCGTAAACCAAGAGTCGTTTTGCACTGTGCACTATGCTTTTGCGTAAACCAACAGTCGTTTTGCACTGTGCGCTGTGCTTTGACGTAAACCAACAGTTGTTTTGCACTGTGCACTATGATTTGGCGTAAACCAGCAGTCGTTTTGCACTGTGCACTATGCTTTTGCGTAAACCAACAGTCGTTTTGCACTGTGCACCATGCTTTGGCGTAACCAGCAGTCATTTTGCACTGTGTACTATGCTTTGGCGTAAACCAACAGTCGTTTTGAACTGTGCGCTGTGCTTTGGCGTAAACCAACAGTCGTTTTGCACTGTGCACTATGATTTGGCGTAAACCACCAGTCGTTTTGCACTGTGCACTATGCTTTTGCGTAAACCAACAGTCGTTTTGCACTGTGCACCATGCTTTGGCGTAAACCAACAGTCGTTTTGCACTGTGCACTATGATTTGGCGTAAACCAGCAGTCGTTTTGCACTGTGCACTATGCTTTTGCGTAAACCAACAGTCATTTTGCACTGTGCACTATGCTTTGGCGTAAACCAGCAGTCGTTTTGCACTGTGCACTATGCTTTTGCGTAAACCAACAGTCGTGTTGCACTGTGCACTATGCTTTTGCGTAAACCAACAGTCGTTTTGCACTGTGCGCTGTGCTTTGGCGTAAACCACCAGTCGTTTTGCACTGTGCACTATGATTTGGCGTAAACCAGCAGTCGTTTTGCACTGTGCACTATGCTTTTGCGTAAACCAACAGTCATTTTGCACTGTGCACTATGCTTTGGCGTAAACCAGCAGTCGTTTTGCACTGTGCACTATGCTTTTGCGTAAACCAACAGTCGTGTTGCACTGTGCACTATGCTTTTGCGTAAACCAACAGTCGTTTTGCACTGTGCACTATGCTTTTGCGTAAACCAACAGTCGTTTTGCACTGTGCACTATGCTTTGGCGTAAACCAGCAGTCGTTTTGCACTGTGCACTATGCTTTTGCGTAAACCAACAGTCGTGTTGCACTGTGCACTATGCTTTTGCGTAAACCAACAGTCGTGTTGCACTGTGCACTATGCTTTTGCGTAAACCAACAGTCGTTTTGCACTGTGCACTATGCTTTGGCGTAAACCAGCAGTCGTTTTGCACTGTGCACTATGCTTTTGCGTAAACCAACAGTCGTGTTGCACTGTGCACTATGCTTTTGCGTAAACCAACAGTCGTTTTGCACTGTGCACTATGCTTTTGCGTAAACCAACAGTCGTTTTGCACTGTGCGCTGTGCTTTGGCGTAAACCAACAGTCATTTTGCACTGTGCACTATGCTTTGGCGTAAACCAACAGTCGTTTTGCACTGTGCGCTGTGCTTTGGCGTAAACCAACAGTCATTTTGCACTGTGCACTATGCTTTTGCGTAAACCAACAGTCGTTTTGCACTGTGCACTATGCTTTTGCGTAAACCAACAGTCGTTTTGCACTGTGCGCTGTGCTTTTGCGTAAACCAACAGTCGTTTTGCACTGTGCGCTGTGCTTTGGCGTAAACCAACAGTCATTTTGCACTGTGCACTATGCTTTGGCGTAAACCAGCAGTCGTTTTGCACTGTGCACTATGCTTTTGCGTAAACCAACAGTCGTTTTGCACTGTGCACCATGCTTTGGCGTAAACCAGCAGTCGTTTTGCACTGTGCACTATGCTTTTGCGTAAACCAACAGTCGTTTTGCACTGTGCACTATGCTTTTGCGTAAACCAACAGTCATTTTGCACTGTGCACTATGCTTTGGCGTAAACCAGCAGTCGTTTTGCACTGTGCACTATGATTTGGCGTAAACCAACAGTCGTTTTGCACTGTGCGCTGTGCTTTGGCGTAAACCAACAGTCATTTTGCACTGTGCACTATGCTTTGGCGTAAACCAACAGTCGTTTTGCACTGTGCACTATGCTTTTGCGTAAACCAAGAGTCGTTTTGCTTTGTGCACTATGCTTTTGCGTAAACCAACAGTCGTTTTGCACTGTGCACTATGCTTTTGCGTAAACCAACAGTCGTTTTGCACTGTGCGCTGTGCTTTGGCGTAAACCAACAGTCGTTTTGCACTGTGCACTATGATTTGGCGTAAACCAACAGTCGTTTTGCACTGTGCGCTGTGCTTTGGCGTAAACCAACAGTCATTTTGCACTGTGCACTATGCTTTGGCGTAAACCAACAGTCGTTTTGCACTGTGCACTATGCTTTTGCGTAAACCAATAGTCGTTTTGCACTGTGCACTATGCTTTATCGTAAACCAGCGTCGTTTTGCACTGTGCACTATGATTTTGCGTAAACCAGCAGTCGTTTTACACTGTGCACTATGCTTTTGAGTAAACCAACAGTCGTTTTGCACTGTGCGCTGTGCTTTCGCGTAAACCAACAGTCGTTTTGCACTGTGCGCTGTGCTTTGGTGTAAACCAACAGTCATTTTGCACTGTGCACTATGCTTTGGCGTAAACCAACAGTCGTTTTGCACTGTGCGCTGTGCTTTGGCGTAAACCAACAGTCGTTTTGCACTGTGCACTATGATTTGGCGTAAACCACCAGTCGTTTTGCACTGTGCACTATGCTTTTGCGTAAACCAACAGTCGTTTTGCACTGTGCACCATGCTTTGGCGTAAACCAACAGTCGTTTTGCACTGTGCACTATGATTTGGCGTAAACCAACAGTCGTTTTGCACTGTGCGCTGTGCTTTGGCGTAAACCAACAGTCATTTTGCACTGTGCACTATGCTTTGGCGTAAACCAACAGTCGTTTTGCACTGTGCACTATGCTTTTGCGTAAACCAACAGTCGTTTTGCACTGTGCGCTGTGCTTTGGCGTAAACCAACAGTCGTTTTGCACTGTGCGCTGTGCTTTGGCGTAAACCAACAGTCATTTTGCACTGTGCACTATGCTTTTGCGTAAACCAACAGTCGTTTTGCACTGTGCGCTGTGCTTTGGCATAAACCAACAGTCATTTTGCATTGTGCACTATGCTTTGGCGTAAACCAACAGTCGTTTTGCACTGTGCACTATGCTTTTGCGTAAACCAACAGTCGTTTTGCACTGTGCACTATGCTTTATCGTAAACCAGCGTCGTTTTGCACTGTGCGCTATGATTTTGCGTAAACCAGCAGTCGTTTTACACTGTGCACTATGCTTTTGAGTAAACCAACAGTCGTTTTGCACTGTGCGCTGTGCTTTTGCGTAAACCAACAGTCGTTTTGCACTGTGCGCTGTGCTTTGGCGTAAACCAACAGTCATTTTGCACTGTGCACTATGCTTTGGCGTAAACCAACAGTCATTTTGCACTGTGCACTATGCTTTGGCGTAAACCAACAGTCGTTTTGCACTGTGCGCTGTGCTTTGGCGTAAACCAACAGTCGTTTTGCACTGTGCACTATGATTTGGCGTAAACCAGCAGTCGTTTTGCACTGTGCACTATGCTTTATCGTAAACCAGCGTCGTTTTGCACTGTGCGCTATGATTTTGCGTAAACCAGCAGTCGTTTTACACTGTGCACTATGCTTTTGAGTAAACCAACAGTCGTTTTGCACTGTGCGCTGTGCTTTTGCGTAAACCAACAGTCGTTTTGCACTGTGCGCTGTGCTTTGGCGTAAACCAACAGTCATTTTGCACTGTGCACTATGCTTTGGCGTAAACCAACAGTCATTTTGCACTGTGCACTATGCTTTGGCGTAAACCAACAGTCGTTTTGCACTGTGCGCTGTGCTTTGGCGTAAACCAACAGTCGTTTTGCACTGTGCACTATGATTTGGCGTAAACCAGCAGTCGTTTTGCACTGTGCACTATGCTTTTGCGTAAACCAACAGTCGTTTTGCACTGTGCACTATGATTTTGCGTAAACCAACAGTCGTTTTGCACTGTGCGCTGTGCTTTGGCGTAAACCAACAGTCATTTTACACTGTGCACTATGCTTTTGAGTAAACCAACAGTCGTTTTGCACTGTGCGCTGTGCTTTTGCGTAAACCAACAGTCGTTTTGCACTGTGCGCTGTGCTTTGGCGTAAACCAACAGTCATTTTGCACTGTGCACTATGCTTTGGCGTAAACCAACAGTCGTTTTGCACTGTGCACTATGCTTTTGCGTAAACCAACAGTCGTTTTGCACTGTGCACTATGCTTTATCGTAAACCAGCGTCGTTTTGCACTGTGCGCTATGATTTTGCGTAAACCAGCAGTCGTTTTACACTGTGCACTATGCTTTTGAGTAAACCAACAGTCGTTTTGCACTGTGCGCTGTGCTTTTGCGTAAACCAACAGTCGTTTTGCACTGTGCGCTGTGCTTTGGCGTAAACCAACAGTCATTTTGCACTGTGCACTATGCTTTGGCGTAAACCAGCAGTCGTTTTACACTGTGCGCTATGCTTTTGAGTAAACCAACAGTCGTTTTGCACTGTGCGCTGTGCTTTTGCGTAAACCAACAGTCGTTTTGCACTGTGCGCTGTGCTTTGGCGTAAACCAACAGTCATTTTGCACTGTGCACTATGCTTTTGCGTAAACCAACAGTCGTTTTGCACTGTGCACTATGCTTTATCGTAAACCAGCGTCGTTTTGCACTGTGCGCTATGATTTTGCGTAAACCAGCAGTCGTTTTACACTGTGCACTATGCTTTTGAGTAAACCAACAGTCGTTTTGCACTGTGCGCTGTGCTTTTGCGTAAACCAACAGTCGTTTTGCACTGTGCGCTGTGCTTTGGCGTAAACCAACAGTCATTTTGCACTGTGCACTATGCTTTGGCGTAAACCAACAGTCGTTTTGCACTGTGCGCTGTGCTTTGGCGTAAACCAACAGTCGTTTTGCACTGTGCACTATGATTTAGCGTAAACCACCAGTCGTTTTGCACTGTGCGCTGTGCTTTGGCGTAAACCAACAGTCGTTTTGCACTGTGCGCTGTGCGTTGGCGTAAACCAACAGTCATTTTGCACTGTGCACTATGCTTTGGCGTAAACCAACAGTCGTTTTGCACTGTGCGCTGTGCGTTGGCGTAAACCAACAGTCATTTTGCACTGTGCACTATGCTTTGGCGTAAACCAACAGTCGTTTTGCACTGTGCGCTGTGCTTTGGCGTAAACCAACAGTCGTTTTGCACTGTGCACTATGATTTAGCGTAAACCACCAGTCGTTTTGCACTGTGCACTATGCTTTTGCGTAAACCAAAAGTCGTTTTGCACTGTGCACCATGCTTTGGCGTAAACCAACAGTCGTTTTGCACTCTGCACTATGATTTTGCGTAAACCAACAGTCGTTTTGCACTGTGCACTATGATTTTGCGTAAACCAACAGTCGTTTTGCACTGTGCGCTGTGCTTTGGCGTAAACCAACAGTCGTTTTGCACTGTGCACTATGATTTGGCGTAAACCAACAGTCGTTTTGCACTGTGCACTATGATTTTGCGTAAACCAACAGTCGTTTTGCACTGTGCGCTGTGCTTTGGCGTAAACCAACAGTCGTTTTGCACTGTGCACTATGATTTGGCGTAAACCAACAGTCGTTTTGCACTGTGCACTATGCTTTTGCATAAACCAACAGTCGTTTTGCACTGTGCGCTGTGCTTTTGCGTAAACCAACAGTCGTTTTGCACTGTGCACCATGCTTTGGCGTAAACCAGCAGTCGTTTTGCACTGTGCACTATGCTTTGGCGTAAACCAGCAGTCGTTTTGCACTGTGCACCATGCTTTGGCGTAAACCAGCAGTCGTTTTGCACTGTGCACTATGCTTTTGCGTAAACCAACAGTCATTTTGCACTGTGCACTATGCTTTGGCATAAACCAGCAGTCGTTTTGCACTGTGCACTATGCTTTTGCGTAAACCAAGAGTCGTTTTGCACTGTGCACTATGCTTTTGCGTAAACCAACAGTCGTTTTGCACTGTGCGCTGTGCTTTGACGTAAACCAACAGTTGTTTTGCACTGTGCACTATGATTTGGCGTAAACCAGCAGTCGTTTTGCACTGTGCACTATGCTTTTGCGTAAACCAACAGTCGTTTTGCACTGTGCACCATGCTTTGGCGTAACCAGCAGTCATTTTGCACTGTGTACTATGCTTTGGCGTAAACCAACAGTCGTTTTGAACTGTGCGCTGTGCTTTGGCGTAAACCAACAGTCGTTTTGCACTGTGCACTATGATTTGGCGTAAACCACCAGTCGTTTTGCACTGTGCACTATGCTTTTGCGTAAACCAACAGTCGTTTTGCACTGTGCACCATGCTTTGGCGTAAACCAACAGTCGTTTTGCACTGTGCACTATGATTTGGCGTAAACCAGCAGTCGTTTTGCACTGTGCACTATGCTTTTGCGTAAACCAACAGTCATTTTGCACTGTGCACTATGCTTTGGCGTAAACCAGCAGTCGTTTTGCACTGTGCACTATGCTTTTGCGTAAACCAACAGTCGTGTTGCACTGTGCACTATGCTTTTGCGTAAACCAACAGTCGTTTTGCACTGTGCGCTGTGCTTTGGCGTAAACCACCAGTCGTTTTGCACTGTGCACTATGATTTGGCGTAAACCAGCAGTCGTTTTGCACTGTGCACTATGCTTTTGCGTAAACCAACAGTCATTTTGCACTGTGCACTATGCTTTGGCGTAAACCAGCAGTCGTTTTGCACTGTGCACTATGCTTTTGCGTAAACCAACAGTCGTGTTGCACTGTGCACTATGCTTTTGCGTAAACCAACAGTCGTTTTGCACTGTGCACTATGCTTTTGCGTAAACCAACAGTCGTTTTGCACTGTGCACTATGCTTTGGCGTAAACCAGCAGTCGTTTTGCACTGTGCACTATGCTTTTGCGTAAACCAACAGTCGTGTTGCACTGTGCACTATGCTTTTGCGTAAACCAACAGTCGTGTTGCACTGTGCACTATGCTTTTGCGTAAACCAACAGTCGTTTTGCACTGTGCACTATGCTTTGGCGTAAACCAGCAGTCGTTTTGCACTGTGCACTATGCTTTTGCGTAAACCAACAGTCGTGTTGCACTGTGCACTATGCTTTTGCGTAAACCAACAGTCGTTTTGCACTGTGCACTATGCTTTTGCGTAAACCAACAGTCGTTTTGCACTGTGCGCTGTGCTTTGGCGTAAACCAACAGTCATTTTGCACTGTGCACTATGCTTTGGCGTAAACCAACAGTCGTTTTGCACTGTGCGCTGTGCTTTGGCGTAAACCAACAGTCATTTTGCACTGTGCACTATGCTTTTGCGTAAACCAACAGTCGTTTTGCACTGTGCACTATGCTTTTGCGTAAACCAACAGTCGTTTTGCACTGTGCGCTGTGCTTTTGCGTAAACCAACAGTCGTTTTGCACTGTGCGCTGTGCTTTGGCGTAAACCAACAGTCATTTTGCACTGTGCACTATGCTTTGGCGTAAACCAGCAGTCGTTTTGCACTGTGCACTATGCTTTTGCGTAAACCAACAGTCGTTTTGCACTGTGCACCATGCTTTGGCGTAAACCAGCAGTCGTTTTGCACTGTGCACTATGCTTTTGCGTAAACCAACAGTCGTTTTGCACTGTGCACTATGCTTTTGCGTAAACCAACAGTCATTTTGCACTGTGCACTATGCTTTGGCGTAAACCAGCAGTCGTTTTGCACTGTGCACTATGCTTTTGCGTAAACCAAGAGTCGTTTTGCTTTGTGCACTATGCTTTTGCGTAAACCAACAGTCGTTTTGCACTGTGCACTATGCTTTTGCGTAAACCAACAGTCGTTTTGCACTGTGCGCTGTGCTTTGGCGTAAACCAACAGTCGTTTTGCACTGTGCACTATGATTTGGCGTAAACCAACAGTCGTTTTGCACTGTGCGCTGTGCTTTGGCGTAAACCAACAGTCATTTTGCACTGTGCACTATGCTTTGGCGTAAACCAACAGTCGTTTTGCACTGTGCACTATGCTTTTGCGTAAACCAATAGTCGTTTTGCACTGTGCACTATGCTTTATCGTAAACCAGCGTCGTTTTGCACTGTGCACTATGATTTTGCGTAAACCAGCAGTCGTTTTACACTGTGCACTATGCTTTTGAGTAAACCAACAGTCGTTTTGCACTGTGCGCTGTGCTTTCGCGTAAACCAACAGTCGTTTTGCACTGTGCGCTGTGCTTTGGTGTAAACCAACAGTCATTTTGCACTGTGCACTATGCTTTGGCGTAAACCAACAGTCGTTTTGCACTGTGCGCTGTGCTTTGGCGTAAACCAACAGTCGTTTTGCACTGTGCACTATGATTTGGCGTAAACCACCAGTCGTTTTGCACTGTGCACTATGCTTTTGCGTAAACCAACAGTCGTTTTGCACTGTGCACCATGCTTTGGCGTAAACCAACAGTCGTTTTGCACTGTGCACTATGATTTGGCGTAAACCAACAGTCGTTTTGCACTGTGCGCTGTGCTTTGGCGTAAACCAACAGTCATTTTGCACTGTGCACTATGCTTTGGCGTAAACCAACAGTCGTTTTGCACTGTGCACTATGCTTTTGCGTAAACCAACAGTCGTTTTGCACTGTGCGCTGTGCTTTGGCGTAAACCAACAGTCGTTTTGCACTGTGCGCTGTGCTTTGGCGTAAACCAACAGTCATTTTGCACTGTGCACTATGCTTTGGCGTAAACCAGCAGTCGTTTTGCACTGTGCACTATGCCTTTGCGTAAGCCAAGAGTCGTTTTGCACTGTGCACTATGATTTTGCGTAAACCAACAGTCGTTTTGCACTGTGCACTATGCTTTTGCGTAAACCAACAGTTGTTTTGCACTGTGCGCTGTGCTTTGGCGTAAACCAACAGTCGTTTTGCACTGTGCACTATGATTTGGCGTAAACCAACAGTCGTTTTGCACTGTGCGCTGTGCTTTGGCGTAAACCAACAGTCATTTTGCACTGTGCACTATGCTTTGGCGTAAACCAACAGTCGTTTTGCACTGTGCACTATGCTTTTGCGTAAACCAACAGTCGTTTTGCACTGTGCACTATGCTTTATCGTAAACCAGCGTCGTTTTGCACTGTGCGCTATGATTTTGCGTAAACCAGCAGTCGTTTAACACTGTGCACTATGCTTTTGAGTAAACCAACAGTCGTTTTGCTCTGTGCGCTGTGCTTTTGCGTAAACCAACAGTCGTTTTGCACTGTGCGCTGTGCTTTGGCGTAAACCAACAGTCATTTTGCACTGTGCACTATGCTTTGGCGTAAACCAACAGTCATTTTGCACTGTGCACTATGCTTTTGCGTAAACCAACAGTGGTTTTGCACTGTGCACTATGCTTTTGCGTAAACCAACAGTCGTTTTGCACTGTGCGCTGTGCTTTTGCGTAAACCAACAGTCGTTTTGCACTGTGCGCTGTGCTTTGGCGTAAGCCAACAGTCGTTTTGCACTGTGCGCTGTGCTTTGGCGTAAACCAACAGTCATTTTGCACTGTGCACTATGCTTTGGCGTAAACCAGCAGTCGTTTTGCACTGTGCACTATGCTTTTGCGTAAACCAACAGTCGTGTTGCACTGTGCACTATGCTTTTGCGTAAACCAACAGTCGTTTTGCACTGTGCGCTGTGCTTTGGCGTAAACCAACAGTCATTTTGCACTGTGCACTATGCTTTGGCATAAACCAACATTCGTGTTGCACTGTGCACTATGCTTTTGCGTAAACCAACAGTCGTTTTGCACTGTGCACTATGCTTTTGCGTAAACCAACAGTCGTTTTGCTCTGCGCGCTGTGCTTTGTCGTAAACCAACAGTCATTTTGCACTGTGCACTATGCTTTGGCGTAAACCAGCAGTCGTTTTGCACTGTGCACTATGCTTTTGCGTAAACCAACAGTCGTGTTGCAATGTGCACTATGCTTTTGCGTAAACCAACAGTCGTTTTGCACTGTGCACTATGCTTTTGCGTAAACCAACAGTCATTTTGCACTGTGCACTATGCTTTGGCGTAAACCAGCAGTCGTTTTGCACTGTGCGCTGTGCTTTGGCGTGAACCAACAGTCGTTTTGCACTGTGCACTATGATTTGGCGTAAACCAACAGTCGTTTTGCACTGTGCACTATGATTTTGCGTAAACCAACAGTCGTTTTGCACTGTGCGCTGTGCTTTGGCGTAAAATAACAGTCGTTTTGCACTGTGCACTATGATTTGGCGTAAACCAACAGTCGTTTTGCACTGTGCACTGTGCTTTTGCATAAACCAACAGTCGTTTTGCACTGTGCGCTGTGCTTTTGCGTAAACCAACAGTCGTTTTGCACTGTGCACCATGCTTTGGCGTAAACCAGGAGTCGTTTTGCACTGTGCACTATGCTTTTGCGTAAACCAACAGTCGTTTTGCACTGTCCGCTGTGCTTTTGCGTAAACCAACAGTCGTTTTGCACTGTGCGCTGTGCTTTGGCGTAAACCAACAGTCATTTTGCACTGTGCACTATGCTTTGGCGTAAACCAGCAGTCGTTTTGCACTGTGCACTATGCTTTTGCGTAAACCAACAGTCGTTTTGCACTGTGCACCATGCTTTGGCGTAAACCAGCAGTCGCTTTGCACTGTGCACTATGCTTTTGCGTAAACCAAGAGTCGTTTTGCACTGTGCGCTGTGCTTTGGTGTAAACCAACAGTCGTTTTGCACTGTGCGCTGTGCTTTGGCGTAAACCAACAGTCATTTTGCACTGTGCACTATGCTTTGGCGTAAACCAGCAGTCGTTTTGCACTGTGCACTATGCTTTTGCGTAAGCCAAGAGTCGTTTTGCAATGTGCACTATGATTTTGCGTAAACCAACAGTCGTTTTGCACTGTGCACTATGCTTTTGCGTAAACCAACAGTCGTTTTGCACTGTGCGCTGTGCTTTGGCGTAAACCAACAGTCGTTTTGCACTGTGCACTATGATTTGGCGTAAACCAACAGTCGTTTTGCACTGTGCGCTGTGCTTTGGCGTAAACCAACAGTCATTTTGCACTGTGCACTATGCTTTGGCGTAAACCAACAGTCGTTTTGCACTGTGCACTATGCTTTTGCGTAAACCAACAGTCGTTTTGCACTGTGCACTATGCTTTATCGTAAACCAGCGTCGTTTTGCACTGTGCGCTATGATTTTGCGTAAACCAGCAGTCGTTTTACACTGTGCACTATGCTTTTGAGTAAACCAACAGTCGTTTTGCACTGTGCGCTGTGCTTTTGCGTAAACCAACAGTCGTTTTGCACTGTGCGCTGTGCTTTGGCGTAAACCAACAGTCATTTTGCACTGTGCACTATGCTTTGGCGTAAACCAACAGTCATTTTGCACTGTGCACTATGCTTTGGCATAAACCAACAGTCGTTTTGCACTGTGCACTATGATTTTGCGTAAACCAGCAGTCGTTTTACACTGTGCACTATGCTTTTGAGTAAACCAACAGTCGTTTTGCACTGTGCGCTGTGCGTTGGCGTAAACCAACAGTCATTTTGCACTGTGCACTATGCTTTGGCGTAAACCAACAGTCGTTTTGCACTGTGCGCTGTGCTTTGGCGTAAACCAACAGTCGTTTTGCACTGTGCACTATGATTTAGCGTAAACCACCAGTCGTTTTGCACTGTGCACTATGCTTTTGCGTAAACCAAAAGTCGTTTTGCACTGTGCACCATGCTTTGGCGTAAACCAACAGTCGTTTTGCACTCTGCACTATGATTTTGCGTAAACCAACAGTCGTTTTGCACTGTGCACTATGATTTTGCGTAAACCAACAGTCGTTTTGCACTGTGCGCTGTGCTTTGGCGTAAACCAACAGTCGTTTTGCACTGTGCACTATGATTTGGCGTAAACCAACAGTCGTTTTGCACTGTGCACTATGATTTTGCGTAAACCAACAGTCGTTTTGCACTGTGCGCTGTGCTTTGGCGTAAACCAACAGTCGTTTTGCACTGTGCACTATGATTTGGCGTAAACCAACAGTCGTTTTGCACTGTGCACTATGCTTTTGCATAAACCAACAGTCGTTTTGCACTGTGCGCTGTGCTTTTGCGTAAACCAACAGTCGTTTTGCACTGTGCACCATGCTTTGGCGTAAACCAGCAGTCGTTTTGCACTGTGCACTATGCTTTGGCGTAAACCAGCAGTCGTTTTGCACTGTGCACCATGCTTTGGCGTAAACCAGCAGTCGTTTTGCACTGTGCACTATGCTTTTGCGTAAACCAACAGTCATTTTGCACTGTGCACTATGCTTTGGCATAAACCAGCAGTCGTTTTGCACTGTGCACTATGCTTTTGCGTAAACCAAGAGTCGTTTTGCACTGTGCACTATGCTTTTGCGTAAACCAACAGTCGTTTTGCACTGTGCGCTGTGCTTTGGCGTAAACCAACAGTTGTTTTGCACTGTGCACTATGATTTGGCGTAAACCAGCAGTCGTTTTGCACTGTGCACTATGCTTTTGCGTAAACCAACAGTCGTTTTGCACTGTGCACCATGCTTTGGCGTAACCAGCAGTCATTTTGCACTGTGCACTATGCTTTGGCGTAAACCAACAGTCGTTTTGAACTGTGCGCTGTGCTTTGGCGTAAACCAACAGTCGTTTTGCACTGTGCACTATGATTTGGCGTAAACCACCAGTCGTTTTGCACTGTGCACTATGCTTTTGCATAAACCAACAGTCGTTTTGTACTGTGCACCATGCTTTGGCGTAAACCAACAGTCGTTTTGCACTGTGCACTATGATTTGGCGTAAACCAGCAGTCGTTTTGCACTGTGCACTATGCTTTTGCGTAAACCAACAGTCATTTTGCACTGTGCACTATGCTTTGGCGTAAACCAGCAGTCGTTTTGCACTGTGCACTATGCTTTTGCGTAAACCAACAGTCGTGTTGCACTGTGCACTATGCTTTTGCGTAAACCAACAGTCGTTTTGCACTGTGCGCTGTGCTTTGGCGTAAACCAACAGTCATTTTGCACTGTGCACTATACTTTGGCATAAACCAACAGTCGTGTTGCACTGTGCACTATGCTTTTGCGTAAACCAACAGTCGTTTTGCACTGTGCACTATGCTTTTGCGTAAACCAACAGTCGTTTTGCTCTGTGCGCTGTGCTTTGGCGTAAACCAACAGTCATTTTGCACTGTGCACTATGCTTTGGCGTAAACCAGCAGTCGTTTTGCACTGTGCACTATGCTTTTGCGTAAACCAACAGTCGTGTTGCACTGTGCACTATGCTTTTGCGTAAACCAACAGTCGTTTTGCACTGTGCACTATGCTTTTGCGTAAACCAACAGTCATTTTGCACTGTGCACTATGCTTTGGCGTAAACCAGAAGTCGTTTTGCACTGTGCGCTGTGCTTTGGCGTAAATCAACAGTCGTTTTGCACTGTGCACTATGATTTGGCGTAAACCAACAGTCGTTTTGCACTGTGCACTATGATTTTGCGTAAACCAACAGTCGTTTTGCACTGTGCGCTGTGCTTTGGCGTAAAATAACAGTCGTTTTGCACTGTGCACTATGATTTGGCGTAAACCAACAGTCGTTTTGCACTGTGCACTGTGCTTTTGCATAAACCAACAGTCGTTTTGCACTGTGCGCTGTGCTTTTGCGTAAACCAACAGTCGTTTTGCACTGTGCACCATGCTTTGGCGTAAACCAGCAGTCGCTTTGCACTGTGCACTATGCTTTTGCGTAAACCAAGAGTCGTTTTGCACTGTGCACTATGCTTTTGCGTAAACCAACAGTCGTTTTGCACTGTGCACTATGCTTTTGCGTAAACCAACAGTCGTTTTGCACTGTGCACCATGCTTTGGCGTAAACCAGCAGTCGCTTTGCACTGTGCACTATGCTTTTGCGTAAACCAAGAGTCGTTTTGCACTGTGCACTATGCTTTTGCGTAAACCAACAGTCGTTTTGCACTGTCCGCTGTGCTTTTGCGTAAACCAACTGTCGTTTTGCACTGTGCGCTGTGCTTTGGCGTAAACCAACAGTCATTTTGCACTGTGCACTATGCTTTTGCGTAAACCAAGAGTCGTTTTGCACTGTGCACTATGCTTTTGCGTAAACCAACAGTCGTTTTGCACTGTCCGCTGTGCTTTTGCGTAAACCAACTGTCGTTTTGCACTGTGCGCTGTGCTTTGGCGTAAACCAACAGTCATTTTGCACTGTGCACTATGCTTTTGCGTAAACCAGCAGTCGTTTTGCACTGTGCACTATGCTTTGGCGTAAACCAGCAGTCGTTTTGCACTGTGCACCATGCTTTGGCGTAAACCAGCAGTCGTTTTGCACTGTGCACTATGCTTTTGCGTAAACCAACAGTCATTTTGCACTGTGCACTATGCTTTGGCATAAACCAGCAGTCGTTTTGCACTGTGCACTATGCTTTTGCGTAAACCAAGAGTCGTTTTGCACTGTGCACTATGCTTTTGCGTAAACCAACAGTCGTTTTGCACTGTGCGCTGTGCTTTGGCGTAAACCAACAGTTGTTTTGCACTGTGCACTATGATTTGGCGTAAACCAGCAGTCGTTTTGCACTGTGCACTATGCTTTTGCGTAAACCAACAGTCGTTTTGCACTGTGCACCATGCTTTGGCGTAACCAGCAGTCATTTTGCACTGTGCACTATGCTTTGGCGTAAACCAACAGTCGTTTTGAACTGTGCGCTGTGCTTTGGCGTAAACCAACAGTCGTTTTGCACTGTGCACTATGATTTGGCGTAAACCACCAGTCGTTTTGCACTGTGCACTATGCTTTTGCATAAACCAACAGTCGTTTTGCACTGTGCACCATGCTTTGGCGTAAACCAACAGTCGTTTTGCACTGTGCACTATGATTTGGCGTAAACCAGCAGTCGTTTTGCACTGTGCACTATGCTTTTGCGTAAACCAACAGTCATTTTGCACTGTGCACTATGCTTTGGCGTAAACCAGCAGTCGTTTTGCACTGTGCACTATGCTTTTGCGTAAACCAACAGTCGTGTTGCACTGTGCACTATGCTTTTGCGTAAACCAACAGTCGTTTTGCACTGTGCGCTGTGCTTTGGCGTAAACCAACAGTCGTTTTGCACTGTGCACTATGATTTGGCGTAAACCACCAGTCGTTTTGCACTGTGCACTATGCTTTTGCGTAAACCAACAGTCGTTTTGCACTGTGCACTATGCTTTTGCGTAAACCAACAGTCATTTTGCACTGTGCGCTGTGCTTTGGCGTAAACCAACAGTCATTTTGCACTGTGCACTATGCTTTGGCATAAACCAACAGTCGTGTTGCACTGTGCACTATGCTTTTGCGTAAACCAACAGTCGTTTTGCACTGTGCACTATGCTTTTGCGTAAACCAACAGTCGTTTTGCACTGTGCGCTGTGCTTTTGCGTAAACCAACAGTCGTTTTGCACTGTGCGCTGTGCTTTGGCGTAAGCCAACAGTCGTTTTGCACTGTGCGCTGTGCTTTGGCGTAAACCAACAGTCATTTTGCACTGTGCACTATGCTTTGGCGTAAACCAGCAGTCGTTTTGCACTGTGCACTATGCTTTTGCGTAAACCAACAGTCGTGTTGCACTGTGCACTATGCTTTTGCGTAAACCAACAGTCGTTTTGCACTGTGCGCTGTGCTTTGGCGTAAACCAACAGTCATTTTGCACTGTGCACTATGATTTGGCGTAAACCAGCAGTCGTTTTGCACTGTGCACTATGCTTTTGCGTAAACCAACAGTCGTGTTGCACTGTGCACTATGATTTGGCGTAAACCACCAGTCGTTTTGCACTGTGCACTATGCTTTTGCGTAAACCAACAGTCGTTTTGCACTGTGCACTATGCTTTTGCGTAAACCAACAGTCATTTTGCACTGTGCGCTGTGCTTTGGCGTAAACCAACAGTCATTTTGCACTGTGCACTATGCTTTGGCATAAACCAACAGTAGTGTTGCACTGTGCACTATGCTTTTGCGTAAACCAACAGTCGTTTTGCACTGTGCACTATGCTTTTGCGTAAACCAACAGTCGTTTTGCACTGTGCGCTGTGCTTTTGCGTAAACCAACAGTCGTTTTGCACTGTGCGCTGTGCTTTGGCGTAAGCCAACAGTCGTTTTGCACTGTGCGCTGTGCTTTGGCGTAAACCAACAGTCATTTTGCACTGTGCACTATGCTTTGGCGTAAACCAGCAGTCGTTTTGCACTGTGCACTATGCTTTTGCGTAAACCAACAGTCGTGTTGCACTGTGCACTATGCTTTTGCGTAAACCAACAGTCGTTTTGCACTGTGCACTATGCTTTTGCGTAAACCAACAGTCGTTTTGCACTGTCCGCTGTGCTTTTGCGTAAACCAACTGTCGTTTTGCACTGTGCGCTGTGCTTTGGCGTAAACCGACAGTCATTTTGCACTGTGCACTATGCTTTTGCGTAAACCAACAGTCGTTTTGCACTGTGCACCATGCTTTGGCGTAAACCAGCAGTCGCTTTGCACTGTGCACTATGCTTTTGCGTAAACCAAGAGTCGTTTTGCACTGTGCACTATGCTTTTGCGTAAACCAACAGTCGTTTTGCACTGTCCGCTGTGCTTTTGCGTAAACCAACTGTCGTTTTGCACTGTGCGCTGTGCTTTGGCGTAAACCAACAGTCATTTTGCACTGTGCACTATGCTTTTGCGTAAACCAAGAGTCGTTTTGCACTGTGCACTATGCTTTTGCGTAAACCAACAGTCATTTTGCACTGTGCACTATGCTTTGGCGTAAACCAACAGTCGTTTTGCACTGTGCACCATGCTTTGGCGTAAACCAGCAGTCGCTTTGCACTGTGCACTATGCTTTTGCGTAAACCAAGAGTCGTTTTGCACTGTGCACTATGCTTTTGCGTAAACCAACAGTCGTTTTGCACTGTCCGCTGTGCTTTTGCGTAAACCAACTGTCGTTTTGTACTGTGCGCTGTGCTTTGGCGTAAACCAACAGTCATTTTGCACTGTGCACTATGCTTTTGCGTAAACCAACAGTCGTTTTGCACTGTGCACTATGCTTTTGCGTAAACCAACAGTCGTTTTGCACTGTGCGCTGTGCTTTGGCGTAAGCCAAGAGTCGTTTTGCACTGTGCACTATGCTTTTGCGTAAACCAACAGTCGTTTTGCACTGTGCGCTGTGCTTTGGCGTAAGCCAAGAGTCGTTTTGCACTGTGCACTATGATTTGGCGTAAACCAGCAGTCGTTTTGCACTGTGCACTATGCTTTTGCGTAAACCAACAGTCGTTTTGCACTGTTCACCATGCTTTGGCGTAAACCAGCAGTCATTTTGCACTGTCCGCTGTGCTTTTGCGTAAACCAACTGTCGTTTTGTACTGTGCGCTGTGCTTTGGCGTAAACCAACAGTCATTTTGCACTGTGCACTATGCTTTTGCGTAAACCAACAGTCGTTTTGCACTGTGCACTATGCTTTTGCGTAAACCAACAGTCGTTTTGCACTGTGCGCTGTGCTTTGGCGTAAACCAACAGTCGTTTTGCACTGTGCACTATGCTTTTGCGTAAACCAACAGTCGTTTTGCTCTGTGCGCTGTGCTTTGGCGTAAACCAACGGTCATTTTGCACTGTGCACTATGCTTTGGCGTAAACCAGCAGTCGTTTTGCACTGTGCACTATGCTTTTGCGTAAACCAACAGTCGTGTTGCACTGTGCACTATGCTTTTGCGTAAACCAACAGTCGTTTTGCACTGTGCACTATGCTTTTGCGTAAACCAACAGTCATTTTGCACTGTGCACTATGCTTTGTCGTAAACCAGCAGTCGTTTTGCACTGTGCGCTGTGCTTTGGCGTAAATCAACAGTCGTTTTGCACTGTGCACTATGATTTGGCGTAAACCAACAGTCGTTTTGCACTGTGCACTATGATTTTGCGTAAACCAACAGTCGTTTTGCACTGTGCGCTGTGCTTTGGCGTAAAATAACAGTCGTTTTGCACTGTGCACTATGATTTGGCGTAAACCAACAGTCGTTTTGCACTGTGCACTGTGCTTTTGCATAAACCAACAGTCGTTTTGCACTGTGCGCTGTGCTTTTGCGTAAACCAACAGTCGTTTTGCACTGTGCACCATGCTTTGGCGTAAACCAGCAGTCGCTTTGCACTGTGCACTATGCTTTTGCGTAAACCAAGAGTCGTTTTGCACTGTGCACTATGCTTTTGCGTAAACCAACAGTCGTTTTGCACTGTGCACTATGCTTTTGCGTAAACCAACAGTCGTTTTGCACTGTGCACCATGCTTTGGCGTAAACCAGCAGTCGCTTTGCACTGTGCACTATGCTTTTGCGTAAACCAAGAGTCGTTTTGCACTGTGCACTATGCTTTTGCGTAAACCAACAGTCGTTTTGCACTGTCCGCTGTGCTTTTGCGTAAACCAACTGTCGTTTTGCACTGTGCGCTATGCTTTTGCGTAAACCAAGAGTCGTTTTGCACTGTGCACTATGCTTTTGCGTAAACCAACAGTCATTTTGCACTGTGCACTATGGTTTGGCGTAAACCAACAGTCGTTTTGCACTGTGCACCATGCTTTGGCGTAAACCAGCAGTCGCTTTGCACTGTGCACTATGCTTTTGCGTAAACCAAGAGTCGTTTTGCACTGTGCACTATGCTTTTGCGTAAACCAACAGTCGTTTTGCACTGTCCGCTGTGCTTTTGCGTAAACCAACTGTCGTTTTGCACTGTGCGCTGTGCTTTGGCGTAAACCAACAGTCATTTTGCACTGTGCACTATGCTTTTGCGTAAACCAACAGTCGTTTTGCACTGTGCACCATGCTTTGGCGTAAACCAGCAGTCGCTTTGCACTGTGCACTATGCTTTTGCGTAAACCAAGAGTCGTTTTGCACTGTGCACTATGCTTTTGCGTAAACCAACAGTCGTTTTGCACTGTGCGCTGTGCTTTGGCGTAAGCCAAGAGTCGTTTTGCACTGTGCACTATGATTTGGCGTAAACCAGCAGTCGTTTTGCACTGTGCACTATGCTTTTGCGTAAACCAACAGTCGTTTTGCACTGTTCACCATGCTTTGGCGTAAACCAGCAGTCATTTTGCACTGTGCACTATGCTTTGGCGTAAACCAACAGTCGTTTTGCACTGTGCGCTGTGCTTTGGCGTAAACCAACAGTCGTTTTGCACTGTGCACTATGATTTGGCGTAAACCACCAGTCGTTTTGCACTGTGCACTATGCTTTTGCGTAAACCAACAGTCGTTTTGCACTGTGCGCTGTGCTTTTGCGTAAACCAACAGTCGTTTTGCACTGTGCGCTGTGCTTTGGCGTAAACCAACAGTCATTTTGCACTGTGCACTATGCTTTGGCGTAAACCAGCAGTCGTTTTGCACTGTGCACTATGCTTTTGCGTAAACCAACAGTCGTTTTGCACTGTGCACTATGCTTTTGCGTAAACCAACAGTCATTTTGCACTGTGCACTATGCTTTGGCGTAAACCAGCAGTCGTTTTGCACGGTGCACTATGCTTTTGCGTAAACCAAGAGTCGTTTTGCACTGTGCACTATGCTTTTGCGTAAACCAACAGTCGTTTTGCACTGTGCACTATGCTTTTGCGTAAACCAACAGTCGTTTTGCACTGTGCGCTGTGCTTTGGCGTAAACCAACAGTCGTTTTGCACTGTGCACTATGATTTGGCGTAAACCAACAGTCGTTTTGCACTGTGCGCTGTGCTTTCGCGTAAACCAACAGTCATGTTGCACTGTGCTCTATGCTTTGGCGTAAACCAACAGTCGTTTTGCACTGTGCACTATGCTTTTGCTTAAACCAACAGTCGTTTTGCACTGTGCACTGTGCTTTATCGTAAACCAGCGTCGTTTTGCACTGTGCACTATGATTTTGCGTAAACCAGCAGTCGTTTTTCACTGTGCACTATGCTTTTGCGTAAACCACCAGTCGTTTTGCACTGTGCACTATGCTTTTGCGTAAACCAACAGTCGTTTTGCACTGTGCACTATGCTTTTGCGTAAACCAACAGTCGTTTTGCACTGTGCACTATGCTTTTGCGTAAACCAACAGTCGTTTTGCACTGTGCACCATGCTTTATCGTAAACCAGCGTCGTTTTGCACTGTGCACTATGATTTTGCGTAAACCAGCAGTCGTTTTACACTGTGCACTATGCTTTTGCGTAAACCACCAGTCGTTTTGCACTGTGCACTATGCTTTTGCGTAAACCAACAGTCGTTTTGCACTGTGCACTATGCTTTGGCGTAAACCAACAGTCGTTTTGCACTGTGCGCTGTGCTTTGGCGTAAACCAACAGTCGTTTTGCACTGTGCACTATGATTTGGCGTAAACCAACAGTCGTTTTGCACTGTGCACCATGCTTTGGCGTAAACCAGCAGTCGCTTTGCACTGTGCACTATGCTTTTGCGTAAACCAAGAGTCGTTTTGCACTGTGCACTATGCTTTTGCGTAAACCAACAGTCGTTTTGCACTGTCCGCTGTGCTTTTGCGTAAACCAACTGTCGTTTTGCACTGTGCGCTGTGCTTTGGCGTAAACCAACAGTCATTTTGCACTGTGCACTATGCTTTTGCGTAAACCAACAGTCGTTTTGCACTGTGCACCATGCTTTGGCGTAAACCAGCAGTCGCTTTGCACTGTGCACTATGCTTTTGCGTAAACCAAGAGTCGTTTTGCACTGTGCACTATGCTTTTGTGTAAACCAACAGTCGTTTTGCACTGTGCGCTGTGCTTTGGCGTAAGCCAAGAGTCGTTTTGCACTGTGCACTATGATTTGGCGTAAACCAGCAGTCGTTTTGCACTGTGCACTATGCTTTTGCGTAAACCAACAGTCGTTTTGCACTGTTCACCATGCTTTGGCGTAAACCAGCAGTCATTTTGCACTGTGCACTATGCTTTGGCGTAAACCAACAGTCGTTTTGCACTGTGCGCTGTGCTTTGGCGTAAACCAACAGTCGTTTTGCACTGTGCACTATGATTTGGCGTAAACCACCAGTCGTTTTGCACTGTGCACTATGCTTTTGCGTAAACCAACAGTCGTTTTGCACTGTGCGCTGTGCTTTTGCGTAAACCAACAGTCGTTTTGCACTGTGCGCTGTGCTTTGGCGTAAACCAACAGTCATTTTGCACTGTGCACTATGCTTTGGCGTAAACCAGCAGTCGTTTTGCACTGTGCACTATGCTTTTGCGTAAACCAACAGTCGTTTTGCACTGTGCAACATGCTTTGGCGTAAACCAGCAGTCGTTTTGCACTGTGCACTATGCTTTTGCGTAAACCAACAGTCGTTTTGCACTGTGCACTATGCTTTTGCGTAAACCAACAGTCATTTTGCACTGTGCACTATGCTTTGGCGTAAACCAGCAGTCGTTTTGCACTGTGCACTATGCTTTTGCGTAAACCAAGAGTCGTTTTGCACTGTGCACTATGCTTTTGCGTAAACCAACAGTCGTTTTGCACTGTGCACTATGCTTTTGCGTAAACCAACAGTCGTTTTGCACTGTGCGCTGTGCTTTGGCGTAAACCAACAGTCGTTTTGCACTGTGCACTATGATTTGGCGTAAACCAACAGTCGTTTTGCACTGTGCGCTGTGCTTTCGCGTAAACCAACAGTCATTTTGCACTGTGCTCTATGCTTTGGCGTAAACCAACAGTCGTTTTGCACTGTGCACTATGCTTTTGCTTAAACCAACAGTCGTTTTGCACTGTGCACTGTGCTTTATCGTAAACCAGCGTCGTTTTGCACTGTGCACTATGATTTTGCGTAAACCAGCAGTCGTTTTACACTGTGCACTATGCTTTTGCGTAAACCACCAGTCGTTTTGCACTGTGCACTATGCTTTTGCGTAAACCAACAGTCGTTTTGCACTGTGCACCATGCTTTGGCGTAAACCAACAGTCGTTTTGCACTGTGCGCTGTGCTTTATCGTAAACCAACAGTCATTTTGCACTGTGCACTATGCTTTGGCGTAAACCAACAGTCGTTTTGCACTGTGCACTATGCTTTTGAGTAAACCAACAGTCGTTTTGCACTGTGCGCTGTGCTTTGGCGTAAACCAACAGTCGTTTTGCACTGTGCACTATGATTTGGCGTAAACCACCAGTCGTTTTACACTGTGCACTATGCTTTGGCGTAAACCACCAGTCGTTTTGCACTGTGCACTATGCTTTTGCGTAAACCAACAGTCGTTTTGCACTGTGCACCATGCTTTGGCGTAAACCAACAGTCGTTTTGCACTGTGCGCTGTGCTTTATCGTAAACCAACAGTCATTTTGCACTGTGCACTATGCTTTGGCGTAATCCAACAGTCGTTTTGCACTGTGCACTATGCTTTTGCGTAAACCAACAGTCGTTTTGCACTGTCCGCTGTGCTTTTGCGTAAACCAACTGTCGTTTTGCACTGTGCGCTATGCTTTGGCGTAAACCAACAGTCATTTTGCACTGTGCACTATGCTTTGGCGTAAACCAGCAGTCGTTTTGCACTGTGCACTATGCTTTTGCGTAAACCAACAGTCGTTTTGCACTGTGCACCATGCTTTGGCGTAAACCAGCAGTCGCTTTGCACTGTGCACTATGCTTTTGCGTAAACCAAGAGTCGTTTTGCACTGTGCACTATGCTTTTGCGTAAACCAGCAGTCGTTTTGCACTGTGCACTATGCTTTTGCGTAAACCAACAGTCGTTTTGCACTGTTCACCATGCTTTGGCGTAAACCAGCAGTCATTTTGCACTGTGCACTATGCTTTGGCGTAAACCAACAGTCGTTTTGCACTGTGCTCTGTGCTTTGGCGTAAACCAACAGTCGTTTTGCACTGTGCACTATGATTTGGCGTAAACCACCAGTCGTTTTGCACTGTGCACTATGCTTTTGCGTAAGCCAACAGTCGTTTTGCACTGTGCGCTGTGCTTTTGCGTAAACCAACAGTCGTTTTGCACTGTGCACTATGCTTTGGCGTAAACCAACAGTCGTTTTGCACTGTGCGCTGTGCTTTGGCGTAAACCAACAGTCGTTTTGCACTGTGCACTATGATTTGGCGTAAACCAACAGTCGTTTTGCACTGTGCACCATGCTTTGGCGTAAACCAGCAGTCGCTTTGCACTGTGCACTATGCTTTTGCGTAAACCAAGAGTCGTTTTGCACTGTGCACTATGCTTTTGCGTAAACCAACAGTCGTTTTGCACTGTCCGCTGTGCTTTTGCGTAAACCAACTGTCGTTTTGCACTGTGCGCTGTGCTTTGGCGTAAACCAACAGTCATTTTGCACTGTGCACTATGCTTTTGCGTAAACCAACAGTCGTTTTGCACTGTGCACCATGCTTTATCGTAAACCAGCGTCGTTTTGCACTGTGCACTATGATTTTGCGTAAACCAGCAGTCGTTTTACACTGTGCACTATGCTTTTGCGTAAACCACCAGTCGTTTTGCACTGTGCACTATGCTTTTGCGTAAACCAACAGTCGTTTTGCACTGTGCACTATGCTTTGGCGTAAACCAACAGTCGTTTTGCACTGTGCGCTGTGCTTTGGCGTAAACCAACAGTCGTTTTGCACTGTGCACTATGATTTGGCGTAAACCAACAGTCGTTTTGCACTGTGCACCATGCTTTGGCGTAAACCAGCAGTCGCTTTGCACTGTGCACTATGCTTTTGCGTAAACCAAGAGTCGTTTTGCACTGTGCACTATGCTTTTGCGTAAACCAACAGTCGTTTTGCACTGTCCGCTGTGCTTTTGCGTAAACCAACTGTCGTTTTGCACTGTGCGCTGTGCTTTGGCGTAAACCAACAGTCATTTTGCACTGTGCACTATGCTTTTGCGTAAACCAACAGTCGTTTTGCACTGTGCACCATGCTTTGGCGTAAACCAGCAGTCGCTTTGCACTGTGCACTATGCTTTTGCGTAAACCAAGAGTCGTTTTGCACTGTGCACTATGCTTTTGTGTAAACCAACAGTCGTTTTGCACTGTGCACTATGCTTTTGCGTAAACCAACAGTCGTTTTGCACTGTTCACCATGCTTTGGCGTAAACCAGCAGTCATTTTGCACTGTGCACTATGCTTTGGCGTAAACCAACAGTCGTTTTGCACTGTGCGCTGTGCTTTGGCGTAAACCAACAGTCGTTTTGCACTGTGCACTATGATTTGGCGTAAACCACCAGTCGTTTTGCACTGTGCACTATGCTTTTGCGTAAACCAACAGTCGTTTTGCACTGTGCGCTGTGCTTTTGCGTAAACCAACAGTCGTTTTGCACTGTGCGCTGTGCTTTGGCGTAAACCAACAGTCATTTTGCACTGTGCACTATGCTTTGGCGTAAACCAGCAGTCGTTTTGCACTGTGCACTATGCTTTTGCGTAAACCAACAGTCGTTTTGCACTGTGCAACATGCTTTGGCGTAAACCAGCAGTCGTTTTGCACTGTGCACTATGCTTTTGCGTAAACCAACAGTCGTTTTGCACTGTGCACTATGCTTTTGCGTAAACCAACAGTCATTTTGCACTGTGCACTATGCTTTGGCGTAAACCAGCAGTCGTTTTGCACTGTGCACTATGCTTTTGCGTAAACCAAGAGTCGTTTTGCACTGTGCACTATGCTTTTGCGTAAACCAACAGTCGTTTTGCACTGTGCACTATGCTTTTGCGTAAACCAACAGTCGTTTTGCACTGTGCGCTGTGCTTTGGCGTAAACCAACAGTCGTTTTGCACTGTGCACTATGATTTGGCGTAAACCAACAGTCGTTTTGCACTGTGCGCTGTGCTTTCGCGTAAACCAACAGTCATTTTGCACTGTGCTCTATGCTTTGGCGTAAACCAACAGTCGTTTTGCACTGTGCACTATGCTTTTGCTTAAACCAACAGTCGTTTTGCACTGTGCACTGTGCTTTATCGTAAACCAGCGTCGTTTTGCACTGTGCACTATGATTTTGCGTAAACCAGCAGTCGTTTTACACTGTGCACTATGCTTTTGCGTAAACCACCAGTCGTTTTGCACTGTGCACTATGCTTTTGCGTAAACCAACAGTCGTTTTGCACTGTGCACCATGCTTTGGCGTAAACCAACAGTCGTTTTGCACTGTGCGCTGTGCTTTATCGTAAACCAACAGTCATTTTGCACTGTGCACTATGCTTTGGCGTAAACCAACAGTCGTTTTGCACTGTGCACTATGCTTTTGAGTAAACCAACAGTCGTTTTGCACTGTGCGCTGTGCTTTGGCGTAAACCAACAGTCGTTTTGCACTGTGCACTATGATTTGGCGTAAACCACCAGTCGTTTTACACTGTGCACTATGCTTTGGCGTAAACCACCAGTCGTTTTGCACTGTGCACTATGCTTTTGCGTAAACCAACAGTCGTTTTGCACTGTGCACCATGCTTTGGCGTAAACCAACAGTCGTTTTGCACTGTGCGCTGTGCTTTATCGTAAACCAACAGTCATTTTGCACTGTGCACTATGCTTTGGCGTAAACCAACAGTCGTTTTGCACTGTGCACTATGCTTTTGCGTAAACCAACAGTCGTTTTGCACTGTCCGCTGTGCTTTTGCGTAAACCAACTGTCGTTTTGCACTGTGCGCTATGCTTTGGCGTAAACCAACAGTCATTTTGCACTGTGCACTATGCTTTGGCGTAAACCAGCAGTCGTTTTGCACTGTGCACTATGCTTTTGCGTAAACCAACAGTCGTTTTGCACTGTGCACCATGCTTTGGCGTAAACCAGCAGTCGCTTTGCACTGTGCACTATGCTTTTGCGTAAACCAAGAGTCGTTTTGCACTGTGCACTATGCTTTTGCGTAAACCAGCAGTCGTTTTGCACTGTGCACTATGCTTTTGCGTAAACCAACAGTCGTTTTGCACTGTTCACCATGCTTTGGCGTAAACCAGCAGTCATTTTGCACTGTGCACTATGCTTTGGCGTAAACCAACAGTCGTTTTGCACTGTGCTCTGTGCTTTGGCGTAAACCAACAGTCGTTTTGCACTGTGCACTATGATTTGGCGTAAACCACCAGTCGTTTTGCACTGTGCACTATGCTTTTGCGTAAGCCAACAGTCGTTTTGCACTGTGCACTATGCTTTTGCGTAAACCAACAGTCATTTTGCACTGTGCACTATGCTTTGGCGTAAACCAGCAGTCGTTTTGCACTGTGCACTATGCTTTTGCGTAAACCAAGAGTCGTTTTGCACTGTGCACTATGCTTTTGCGTAAACCAACAGTCGTTTTGCACTGTGCACTATGCTTTTGCGTAAACCAACAGTCGTTTTGCACTGTGCGCTGTGCTTTGGCGTAAACCAACAGTCGTTTTGCACTGTGCACTATGATTTGGCGTAAAGCAACAGTCGTTTTGCACTGTGCGCTGTGCTTTCGCGTAAACCAACAGTCATTTTGCACTGTGCTCTATGCTTTGGCGTAAACCAACAGTCGTTTTGCACTGTGCACTATGCTTTTGCTTAAACCAACAGTCGTTTTGCACTGTGCACTGTGCTTTATCGTAAACCAGCGTCGTTTTGCACTGTGCACTATGATTTTGCGTAAATCAGCAGTCGTTTTACACTGTGCACTATGCTTTTGCGTAAACCACCAGTCGTTTTGCACTGTGCACTATGCTTTTGCGTAAACCAACAGTCGTTTTGCACTGTGCACCATGCTTTGGCGTAAACCAACAGTCGTTTTGCACTGTGCGCTGTGCTTTGGCGTAAACCAACAGTCGTTTTGCACTGTGCACTATGATTTGGCGTAAACCAACAGTCGTTTTGCACTGTGCGCTGTGCTTTCGCGTAAACCAACAGTCATTTTGCACTGTGCTCTATGCTTTGGCGTAAACCAACAGTCGTTTTGCACTGTGCACTATGCTTTTGCTTAAACCAACAGTCGTTTTGCACTGTGCACTGTGCTTTATCGTAAACCAGCGTCGTTTTGCACTGTGCACTATGCTTTTGCGTAAACCAACAGTCGTTTTGCACTGTGCGCTGTGCTTTATCGTAAACCAACAGTCATTTTGCACTGTGCACTATGCTTTGGCGTAAACCAACAGTCGTTTTGCACTGTGCACTATGCTTTTGAGTAAACCAACAGTCGTTTTGCATTGTGCGCTGTGCTTTGGCGTAAACCAACAGTCGTTTTGCACTGTGCACTATGATTTGGCGTAAACCACCAGTCGTTTTGCACTGTGCGCTGTGCCTTGGCGTAAACCAACAGTCGTTTTGCACTGTGCGCTGTGCTTTTGCGTAAACCAACAGTCGTTTTGCACTGTGCGCTGTGCCTTGGCGTAAACCAACAGTCGTTTTGCACTGTGCACTATGATTTGGCGTAAACCACCAGTCGTTTTGCACTGTGCGCTGTGCTTTTGCGTAAACCAACAGTCGTTTTGCACTGTGCGCTGTGCCTTGGCGTAAACCAACAGTCGTTTTGCACTGTGCACTATGATTTGGCGTAAACCAACAGTCGTTTTGCACTGTGCACTATGCTTTTGCATAAACCAACAGTCGTTTTGCACTGTGCGCTGTGCTTTTGCGTAAACCAACAGTCGTTTTGCACTGTGCACCATGCTTTGGCGTAAACCAGCAGTCGTTTTGCACTGTGCACTATGCTTTGGCGTAAACCAGCAGTCGTTTTGCACTGTGCACTATGCTTTTGCGTAAACCAAGAGTCGTTTTGCACTGTGCACCATGGTTTGGCGTAAACCAACAGTCGTTTTGCACTGTGCACTATGATTTGGCGAAAACCAGCAGTCGTTTTGCACTGTGCACTATGCTTTTGCGTAAACCAACAGCCATTTTGCACTGTGCACTATGCTTTGGCGTAAACCAGCAGTCGTTTTGCACTGTGGACTATGCTTTTGCGTAAACCAACAGTCGTGTTGCACTGTGCACTATGCTTTTGCGTAAACCAAGAGTCGTTTTGCACTGTGCACCATGCTCTGGCGTAAACCAACAGTCGTTTTGCACTGTGCACTATGATTTGGCGTAAACCAGCAGTCGTTTTGCACTGTGCACTATGCTTTTGCGTAAACCAACAGTCATTTTGCACTGTGCACTATGCTTTGGCGTAAACCAGCAGTCGTTTTGCACTGTGCACTATGCTTTTGCGTAAACCAACAGTCATTTTGCACTGTGCACTATGCTTTGGCGTAAACCAGCAGTCGTTTTGCACTGTGCACTATGCTTTTGCGTAAACCAACAGTCGTGTTGCACTGTGCACTATGCTTTTGCGTAAACCAACAGTCGTTTTGCACTGTGCACTATGCTTTTGCGTAAACCAACAGTCGTTTTGCACTGTGCGCTGTGCTTTGGCGTAAACCAACAGTCATTTTGCACTGTGCACTATGCTTTGGCGTAAACCAACAGTCGTTTTGCACTGTGCGCTGTGCTTTGGCGTAAACCAACAGTCATTTTGCACTGTGCACTATGCTTTGGCGTAAACCAACAGTCGTTTTGCACTGTGCACTATGCTTTTGCGTAAACCAACAGTCGTTCAGCACTGTGCACTATGCTTTATCGTAAACCAGCGTCGTTTTGCACTGTGCACTATGATTTTGCGTAAACCAACAGTCGTTTTACACTGTGCACTATGCTTTGGCGTAAACCAACAGTCGTTTTGCACTGTGCGCTGTGCTTTGGCGTAAACCAACAGTCGTTTTGCACTGTGCACTATGATTTGGCGTAAACCACCAGTCGTTTTGCACTGTGCACTATGCTTTTGCGTAAACCAACAGTCGTTTTGCACTGTGCACTATGCTTTGGCGTAAACCAACAGTCGTTTTGCACTGTGCACTATGCTTTGGCGTAAACCAACAGTCGTTTTGCACTGTGCACTATGCTTTTGAGTAAACCAACAGTCGTTTTGCATTGTGCGCTGTGCTTTGGCGTAAACCAACAGTCGTTTTGCACTGTGCACTATGATTTGGCGTAAACCACCAGTCGTTTTGCACTGTGCGCTGTGCCTTGGCGTAAACCAACAGTCGTTTTGCACTGTGCGCTGTGCTTTTGCGTAAACCAACAGTCGTTTTGCACTGTGCGCTGTGCCTTGGCGTAAACCAACAGTCGTTTTGCACTGTGCACTATGATTTGGCGTAAACCACCAGTCGTTTTGCACTGTGCGCTGTGCTTTTGCGTAAACCAACAGTCGTTTTGCACTGTGCGCTGTGCCTTGGCGTAAACCAACAGTCGTTTTGCACTGTGCACTATGATTTGGCGTAAACCACCAGTCGTTTTGCACTGTGCGCTGTGCCTTGGCGTAAACCAACAGTCGTTTTGCACTGTGCGCTGTGCTTTTGCGTAAACCAACAGTCGTTTTGCACTGTGCGCTGTGCTTTGGCGTAAACCAACAGTCATTTTGCACTGTGCACTATGCTTTGGCGTAAACCAACAGTCGTTTTGCACTGTGCGCTGTGCTTTGGCGTAAACCAACAGTCGTTTTGCACTGTGCACTATGATTTGGCGTAAACCACCAGTCGTTTTGCACTGTGCGCTGTGCTTTTGCGTAAACCAACAGTCGTTTTGCACTGTGCGCTGTGCCTTGGCGTAAACCAACAGTCGTTTTGCACTGTGCACTATGATTTGGCGTAAACCAACAGTCGTTTTGCACTGTGCACTATGCTTTTGCATAAACCAACAGTCGTTTTGCACTGTGCGCTGTGCTTTTGCGTAAACCAACAGTCGTTTTGCACTGTGCACCATGCTTTGGCGTAAACCAGCAGTCGTTTTGCACTGTGCACTATGCTTTGGCGTAAACCAGCAGTCGTTTTGCACTGTGCACTATGCTTTTGCGTAAACCAAGAGTCGTTTTGCACTGTGCACCATGGTTTGGCGTAAACCAACAGTCGTTTTGCACTGTGCACTATGATTTGGCGAAAACCAGCAGTCGTTTTGCACTGTGCACTATGCTTTTGCGTAAACCAACAGCCATTTTGCACTGTGCACTATGCTTTGGCGTAAACCAGCAGTCGTTTTGCACTGTGGACTATGCTTTTGCGTAAACCAACAGTCGTGTTGCACTGTGCACTATGCTTTTGCGTAAACCAAGAGTCGTTTTGCACTGTGCACCATGCTCTGGCGTAAACCAACAGTCGTTTTGCACTGTGCACTATGATTTGGCGTAAACCAGCAGTCGTTTTGCACTGTGCACTATGCTTTTGCGTAAACCAACAGTCATTTTGCACTGTGCACTATGCTTTGGCGTAAACCAGCAGTCGTTTTGCACTGTGCACTATGCTTTTGCGTAAACCAACAGTCATTTTGCACTGTGCACTATGCTTTGGCGTAAACCAGCAGTCGTTTTGCACTGTGCACTATGCTTTTGCGTAAACCAACAGTCGTGTTGCACTGTGCACTATGCTTTTGCGTAAACCAACAGTCGTTTTGCACTGTGCACTATGCTTTTGCGTAAACCAACAGTCGTTTTGCACTGTGCGCTGTGCTTTGGCGTAAACCAACAGTCATTTTGCACTGTGCACTATGCTTTGGCGTAAACCAACAGTCGTTTTGCACTGTGCGCTGTGCTTTGGCGTAAACCAACAGTCATTTTGCACTGTGCACTATGCTTTGGCGTAAACCAACAGTCGTTTTGCACTGTGCACTATGCTTTTGCGTAAACCAACAGTCGTTCAGCACTGTGCACTATGCTTTATCGTAAACCAGCGTCGTTTTGCACTGTGCACTATGATTTTGCGTAAACCAACAGTCGTTTTACACTGTGCACTATGCTTTGGCGTAAACCAACAGTCGTTTTGCACTGTGCGCTGTGCTTTGGCGTAAACCAACAGTCGTTTTGCACTGTGCACTATGATTTGGCGTAAACCACCAGTCGTTTTGCACTGTGCACTATGCTTTTGCGTAAACCAACAGTCGTTTTGCACTGTGCACTATGCTTTGGCGTAAACCAACAGTCGTTTTGCACTGTGCACTATGATTTGGCGTAAACCAACAGTCGTTTTGCACTGTGCGCTGTGCTTTGGCGTAAACCAACAGTCATTTTGCACTGTGCACTATGCTTTGGCGTAAACCAACAGTCGTTTTGCACTGTGCACTATGCTTTTGCGTAAACCAACAGTCGTTTTGCACTGTGCACTGTGCTTTATCGTAAATCAGCGTCGTTTTGCACTGTGCACTATGATTTGGCGTAAACCACCAGTCGTTTTGCACTGTGCACTATGCTTTTGCGTAAACCAGCAGTCGTTTTGCACTGTGCGCTGTGCTTTGCGTAAACCAACAGTCGTTTTGCACTGTGCGCTGTGCTTTGGCGTAAACCAACAGTCATTTTGCACTGTGCGCTGTGCTTTGGCGTAAACCAACAGTCGTTTTGCACTGTGCACTATGATTTGGCGTAAACCACCAGTCGTTTTGCACTGTGCACTATGCTTTTGCTTAAAGCAACAGTCGTTTTGCACTGTGCACTGTGCTTTATCGTAAACCAGCGTCGTTTTGCACTGTGCACTATGATTTTGCGTAAACCAGCAGTCGTTTTACACTGTGCACTATGCTTTTGCGTAAACCACCAGTCGTTTTGCACTGTGCACTATGCTTTTGCGTAAACCAACAGTCGTTTTGCACTGTGCACCATGCTTTGGCGTAAACCAACAGTCGTTTTGCACTGTGCGCTGTGCTTTGGCGTAAACCAACAGTCGTTTTGCACTGTGCGCTGTGCCTTGGCGTAAACCAACAGTCGTTTTGCACTGTGCACTATGATTTGGCGTAAACCACCAGTCGTTTTGCACTGTGCGCTGTGCCTTGGCGTAAACCAACAGTCGTTTTGCACTGTGCGCTGTGCTTTTGCGTAAACCAACAGTCGTTTTGCACTGTACGCTGTGCTTTGGCGTAAACCAACAGTCATTTTGCACTGTGCACTATGCTTTGGCGTAAACCAACAGTCGTTTTGCACTGTGCGCTGTGCTTTGGCGTAAACCAACAGTCGTTTTGCACTGTGCACTATGATTTGGCGTAAACCACAAGTCGTTTTGCACTGTGCGCTGTGCTTTTGCTTAAACCAACAGTCGTTTTGCACTGTGCACTGTGCTTTATCGTAAACCAGCGTCGTTTTGCACTGTGCACTATGCTTTTGCGTAAACCAACAGTCGTTTTGCACTGTGCGCTGTGCTTTATCGTAAACCAACAGTCGTTTTGCACTGTGCACTATGATTTGGCGTAAACCAACAGTCGTTTTGCACTGTGCGCTGTGCTTTCGCGTAAACCAACAGTCGTTCAGCACTGTGCGCTGTGCCTTGGCGTAAACCAACAGTCGTTTTGCACTGTGCACTATGATTTGGCGTAAACCAACAGTCGTTTTGCACTGTGCACTATGCTTTTGCATAAACCAACAGTCGTTTTGCACTGTGCGCTGTGCTTTTGCGTAAACCAACAGTCGTTTTGCACTGTGCACCATGCTTTGGCGTAAACCAGCAGTCGTTTTGCACTGTGCACTATGCTTTGGCGTAAACCAGCAGTCGTTTTGCACTGTGCACTATGCTTTTGCGTAAACCAAGAGTCGTTTTGCACTGTGCACCATGGTTTGGCGTAAACCAACAGTCGTTTTGCACTGTGCACTATGATTTGGCGTAAACCAACAGTCATTTTGCACTGTGCACTATGATTTTGCGTAAACCAACAGTCGTTTTACACTGCACTGTCCGCTGTGCTTTGGCGTAAACCAACAGTCGTTTTGCACTGTGCACTATGATTTGGCGTAAACCACCAGTCGTTTTGCACTGTGCACTATGCTTTTGCGTAAACCAACAGTCGTTTTGCACTGTGCACTATGCTTTGGCGTAAACCAACAGTCGTTTTGCACTGTGCACTATGATTTGGCGTAAACCAACAGTCGTTTTGCACTGTGCGCTGTGCTTTGGCGTAAACCAACAGTCATTTTGCACTGTGCACTATGCTTTGGCGTAAACCAACAGTCGTTTTGCACTGTGCACTATGCTTTTGCGTAAACCAACAGTCGTTTTGCACTGTGCACTGTGCTTTATCGTAAATCAGCGTCGTTTTGCACTGTGCACTATGATTTGGCGTAAACCACCAGTCGTTTTGCACTGTGCACTATGCTTTTGCGTAAACCAGCAGTCGTTTTGCACTGTGCGCTGTGCTTTGCGTAAACCAACAGTCGTTTTGCACTGTGCGCTGTGCTTTGGCGTAAACCAACAGTCATTTTGCACTGTGCGCTGTGCTTTGGCGTAAACCAACAGTCGTTTTGCACTGTGCACTATGATTTGGCGTAAACCACCAGTCGTTTTGCACTGTGCACTATGCTTTTGCTTAAACCAACAGTCGTTTTGCACTGTGCACTGTGCTTTATCGTAAACCAGCGTCGTTTTGCACTGTGCACTATGATTTTGCGTAAACCAGCAGTCGTTTTACACTGTGCACTATGCTTTTGCGTAAACCACCAGTCGTTTTGCACTGTGCACTATGCTTTTGCGTAAACCAACAGTCGTTTTGCACTGTGCACCATGCTTTGGCGTAAACCAACAGTCGTTTTGCACTGTGCGCTGTGCTTTGGCGTAAACCAACAGTCGTTTTGCACTGTGCGCTGTGCCTTGGCGTAAACCAACAGTCGTTTTGCACTGTGCACTATGATTTGGCGTAAACCACCAGTCGTTTTGCACTGTGCGCTGTGCCTTGGCGTAAACCAACAGTCGTTTTGCACTGTGCGCTGTGCTTTTGCGTAAACCAACAGTCGTTTTGCACTGTGCGCTGTGCTTTGGCGTAAACCAACAGTCATTTTGCACTGTGCACTATGCTTTGGCGTAAACCAACAGTCGTTTTGCACTGTGCGCTGTGCTTTGGCGTAAACCAACAGTCGTTTTGCACTGTGCACTATGATTTGGCGTAAACCACCAGTCGTTTTGCACTGTGCGCTGTGCTTTTGCTTAAACCAACAGTCGTTTTGCACTGTGCACTGTGCTTTATCGTAAACCAGCGTCGTTTTGCACTGTGCACTATGCTTTTGCGTAAACCAACAGTCGTTTTGCACTGTGCGCTGTGCTTTATCGTAAACCAACAGTCGTTTTGCACTGTGCACTATGATTTGGCGTAAACCAACAGTCGTTTTGCACTGTGCGCTGTGCTTTCGCGTAAACCAACAGTCATTTTGCACTGTGCTCTATGCTTTGGCGTAAACCAGCGTCGTTTTGCACTGTGCACTATGATTTTGCGTAAACCAGCAGTCGTTTTACACTGTGCACTATGCTTTTGCGTAAACCACCAGTCGTTTTGCACTGTGCACTATGCTTTTGCGTAAACCAACAGTCGTTTTGCACTGTGCACCATGCTTTGGCGTAAACCACCAGTCGTTTTGCACTGTGCACTATGCTTTTGCGTAAACCAACAGTCATTTTGCACGGTGGACTATGCTTTGGCGTAAACCAACAGTCGTTTTGCACTGTGCGCTGTGCTTTGGCGTAAACCAACAGTCGTTTTGCACTGTGCACTATGATTTGGCGTAAACCAACAGTCGTTTTGCACTGTGCGCTGTGCTTTCGCGTAAACCAACAGTCATTTTGCACTGTGCTCTATGCTTTGGCGTAAACCAACAGTCGTTTTGCACTGTGCGCTGTGCTTTGGCGTAAACCAACAGTCGTTTTGCACTGTGCACTATGATTTTGCGTAAACCAGCAGTCGTTTTACACTGTGCACTATGCTTTTGCGTAAACCACCAGTCGTTTTGCACTGTGCACTATGCTTTTGCGTAAACCAACAGTCATTTTGCACTGTGGACTATGCTTTGGCGTAAACCAACAGTCGTTTTGCACTGTGCGCTGTGCTTTGGCGTAAACCAACAGTCGTTTTGCACGGTGCACTATGATTTGGCGTAAACCAACAGTCGTTTTGCACTGTGCGCTGTGCTTTCGCGTAAACCAACAGTCATTTTGCACTGTGCTCTATGCTTTGGCGTAAACCAACAGTCGTTTTGCACTGTGCACTATGCTTTTGCTTAAACCAACAGTCGTTTTGCACTGTGCACTGTGCTTTATCGTAAACCAGCGTCGTTTTGCACTGTGCACTATGCTTTTGCGTAAACCAACAGTCGTTTTGCACTGTGCGCTGTGCTTTATCGTAAACCAACAGTCATTTTGCACTGTGCACTATGCTTTGGCGTAAACCAACAGTCGTTTTGCACTGTGCACTATGCTTTTGAGTAAACCAACAGTCGTTTTGCATTGTGCGCTGTGCTTTGGCGTAAACCAACAGTCGTTTTGCACTGTGCACTATGATTTGGCGTAAACCACCAGTCGTTTTGCACTGTGCGCTGTGCTTTTGCGTAAACCAACAGTCGTTTTGCACTGTGCGCTGTGCCTTGGCGTAAACCAACAGTCGTTTTGCACTGTGCACTATGATTTGGCGTAAACCACCAGTCGTTTTGCACTGTGCGCTGTGCCTTGGCGTAAACCAACAGTCGTTTTGCACTGTGCGCTGTGCTTTTGCGTAAACCAACAGTCGTTTTGCACTGTGCGCTGTGCTTTGGCGTAAACCAACAGTCATTTTGCACTGTGCACTATGCTTTGGCGTAAACCAACAGTCGTTTTGCACTGTGCGCTGTGCTTTGGCGTAAACCAACAGTCGTTTTGCACTGTGCACTATGATTTGGCGTAAACCACCAGTCGTTTTGCACTGTGCGCTGTGCTTTTGCGTAAACCAACAGCCGTTTTGCACTGTGCGCTGTGCCTTGGCGTAAACCAACAGTCGTTTTGCACTGTGCACTATGATTTGGCGTAAACCAACAGTCGTTTTGCACTGTGCACTATGCTTTTGCATAAACCAACAGTCGTTTTGCACTGTGCGCTGTGCTTTTGCGTAAACCAACAGTCGTTTTGCACTGTGCACCATGCTTTGGCGTAAACCAGCAGTCGTTTTGCACTGTGCACTATGTTTTGGCGTAAACCAGCAGTCGTTTTGCACTGTGCACTATGCTTTTGCGTAAACCAAGAGTCGTTTTGCACTGTGCACCATGGTTTGGCGTAAACCAACAGTCGTTTTGCACTGTGCACTATGATTTGGCGTAAACCAGCAGTCGTTTTGCACTGTGCACTATGCTTTTGCGTAAACCAACAGTCATTTTGCACTGTGCACTATGCTTTGGCGTAAACCAGCAGTCGTTTTGCACTGTGCACTATGCTTTTGCGTAAACCAACAGTCGTGTTGCACTGTGCACTATGCTTTTGCGTAAACCAAGAGTCGTTTTGCACTGTGCACCATGCTCTGGCGTAAACCAACAGTCGTTTTGCACTGTGCACTATGATTTGGCGTAAACCAGCAGTCGTTTTGCACTGTGCACTATGCTTTTGCGTAAACCAACAGTCATTTTGCACTGTGCACTATGCTTTGGCGTAAACCAGCAGTCGTTTTGCACTGTGCACTATGCTTTTGCGTAAACCAACAGTCATTTTGCACTGTGCACTATGCTTTGGCGTAAACCAGCAGTCGTTTTGCACTCTGCACTATGCTTTTGCGTAAACCAACAGTCGTGTTGCACTGTGCACTATGCTTTTGCGTAAACCAACAGTCGTTTTGCACTGTGCACTATGCTTTTGCGTAAACCAACAGTCGTTTTGCACTGTGCGCTGTGCTTTGGCGTAAACCAACAGTCATTTTGCACTGTGCACTATGCTTTGGCGTAAACCAACAGTCGTTTTGCACTGTGCGCTGTGCTTTGGCGTAAACCAACAGTCATTTTGCACTGTGCACTATGCTTTGGCGTAAACCAACAGTCGTTTTGCACTGTGCACTATGCTTTTGCGTAAACCAACAGTCGTTCAGCACTGTGCACTATGCTTTATCGTAAACCAGCGTCGTTTTGCACTGTGCACTATGATTTTGCGTAAACCAACAGTCGTTTTACACTGTGCACTATGCTTTGGCGTAAACCAACAGTCGTTTTGCACTATGCGCTGTGCTTTGGCGTAAACCAACAGTCGTTTTGCACTGTGCACTATGATTTGGCGTAAACCACCAGTCGTTTTGCACTGTGCACTATGCTTTTGCGTAAACCAACAGTCGTTTTGCACTGTGCACTATGCTTTGGCGTAAACCAACAGTCGTTTTGCACTGTGCACTATGATTTGGCGTAAACCAACAGTCGTTTTGCACTGTGCGCTGTGCTTTGGCGTAAACCAACAGTCATTTTGCACTGTGCACTATGCTTTGGCGTAAACCAACAGTCGTTTTGCACTGTGCACTATGCTTTTGCGTAAACCAACAGTCGTTTTGCACTGTGCACTGTGCTTTATCGTAAATCAGCGTCGTTTTGCACTGTGCACTATGATTTGGCGTAAACCACCAGTCGTTTTGCACTGTGCACTATGATTTTGCGTAAACCAACAGTCGTTTTGCACTGTGCGCTGTGCTTTGGCGTAAACCAACAGTCGTTTTGCACTGTGCACTATGATTTGGCGTAAACCAACAGTCGTTTTGCACTGTGCGCTGTGCTTTGGCGTAAACCAACAGTCATTTTGCACTGTGCGCTGTGCTTTGGCGTAAACCAACAGTCGTTTTGCACTGTGCACTATGATTTGGCGTAAACCACCAGTCGTTTTGCACTGTGCACTATGCTTTTGCTTAAACCAACAGTCGTTTTGCACTGTGCACTGTGCTTTATCGTAAACCAGCGTCGTTTTGCACTGTGCACTATGATTTTGCGTAAACCAGCAGTCGTTTTACACTGTGCACTATGCTTTTGCGTAAACCACCAGTCGTTTTGCACTGTGCACTATGCTTTTGCGTAAACCAACAGTCGTTTTGCACTGTGCACCATGCTTTGGCGTAAACCAACAGTCGTTTTGCACTGTGCGCTGTGCTTTGGCGTAAACCAACAGTCGTTTTGCACTGTGCACTATGATTTGGCGTAAACCAACAGTCGTTTTGCACTGTGCGCTGTGCTTTCGCGTAAACCAACAGTCATTTTGCACTGTGCTCTATGCTTTGGCGTAAACCAACAGTCGTTTTGCACTGTGCACTATGCTTTTGCTTAAACCAACAGTCGTTTTGCACTGTGCACTGTGCTTTATCGTAAACCAGCGTCGTTTTGCACTGTGCACTATGCTTTTGCGTAAACCAACAGTCGTTTTGCACTGTGCGCTGTGCTTTATCGTAAACCAACAGTCATTTTGCACTGTGCACTATGCTTTGGCGTAAACCAACAGTCGTTTTGCACTGTGCACTATGCTTTTGAGTAAACCAACAGTCGTTTTGCATTGTGCGCTGTGCTTTGGCGTAAACCAACAGTCGTTTTGCACTGTGCACTATGATTTGGCGTAAACCACCAGTCGTTTTGCACTGTGCGCTGTGCTTTTGCGTAAACCAACAGTCGTTTTGCACTGTGCGCTGTGCCTTGGCGTAAACCAACAGTCGTTTTGCACTGTGCACTATGATTTGGCGTAAACCACCAGTCGTTTTGCACTGTGCGCTGTGCCTTGGCGTAAACCAACAGTCGTTTTGCACTGTGCGCTGTGCTTTTGCGTAAACCAACAGTCCTTTTGCACTGTGCGCTGTGCTTTGGCGTAAACCAACAGTCATTTTGCACTGTGCACTATGCTTTGGCGTAAACCAACAGTCGTTTTGCACTGTGTGCTGTGCTTTGGCGTAAACCAACAGTCGTTTTGCACTGTGCACTATGATTTGGCGTAAACCACCAGTCGTTTTGCACTGTGCGCTGTGCTTTTGCGTAAACCAACAGTCGTTTTGCACTGTGCGCTGTGCCTTGGCGTAAACCAACTGTCGTTTTGCACTGTGCACTATGATTTGGCGTAAACCAACAGTCGTTTTGCACTGTGCACTATGCTTTTGCATAAACCAACAGTCGTTTTGCACTGTGCGCTGTGCTTTTGCGTAAACCAACAGTCGTTTTGCACTGTGCACCATGCTTTGGCGTAAACCAGCAGTCGTTTTGCACTGTGCACTATGCTTTGGCGTAAACCAGCAGTCGTTTTGCACTGTGCACTATGCTTTTGCGTAAACCAAGAGTCGTTTTGCACTGTGCACCATGGTTTGGCGTAAACCAACAGTCGTTTTGCACTGTGCACTATGATTTGGCGTAAACCAGCAGTCGTTTTGCACTGTGCACTATGCTTTTGCGTAAACCAACAGTCATTTTGCACTGTGCACTATGCTTTGGCGTAAACCAGCTGTCGTTTTGCACTGTGCACTATGCTTTTGCGTAAACCAACAGTCGTGTTGCACTGTGCACTATGCTTTTGCGTAAACCAAGAGTCGTTTTGCACTGTGCACCATGCTCTGGCGTAAACCAACAGTCGTTTTGCACTGTGCACTATGATTTGGCGTAAACCAGCAGTCGTTTTGCACTGTGCACTATGCTTTTGCGTAAACCAACAGTCATTTTGCACTGTGCACTATGCTTTGGCGTAAACCAGCAGTCGTTTTGCACTGTGCACTATGCTTTTGCGTAAACCAACAGTCGTGTTGCACTGTGCACTATGCTTTTGCGTAAACCAACAGTCGTTTTGCACTGTGCACTATGCTTTTGCGTAAACCAACAGTCGTTTTGCACTGTGCGCTGTGCTTTGGCGTAAACCAACAGTCATTTTGCACTGTGCACTATGCTTTGGCGTAAACCAACAGTCGTTTTGCACTGTGCGCTGTGCTTTGGCGTAAACCAACAGTCATTTTGCACTGTGCACTATGCTTTGGCGTAAACCAACAGTCGTTTTGCACTGTGCACTATGCTTTTGCGTAAACCAACAGTCGTTCAGCACTGTGCACTATGCTTTATCGTAAACCAGCGTCGTTTTGCACTGTGCACTATGATTTTGCGTAAACCAACAGTCGTTTTACACTGTGCACTATGCTTTGGCGTAAACCAACAGTCGTTTTGCACTGTGCGCTGTGCTTTGGCGTAAACCAACAGTCGTTTTGCACTGTGCACTATGATTTGGCGTAAACCACCAGTCGTTTTGCACTGTGCACTATGCTTTTGCGTAAACCAACAGTCGTTTTGCACTGTGCACTATGCTTTGGCGTAAACCAACAGTCGTTTTGCACTGTGCACTATGATTTGGCGTAAACCAACAGTCGTTTTGCACTGTGCGCTGTGCTTTGGCGTAAACCAACAGTCATTTTGCACTGTGCACTATGCTTTGGCGTAAACCAACAGTCGTTTTGCACTGTGCACTATGCTTTTGCGTAAACCAACAGTCGTTTTGCACTGTGCACTGTGCTTTATCGTAAATCAGCGTCGTTTTGCACTGTGCACTATGATTTGGCGTAAACCACCAGTCGTTTTGCACTGTGCACTATGCTTTTCCGTAAACCAGCAGTCGTTTTACACTGTGCACTATGCTTTTGAGTAAACCAACAGTCGTTTTGCACTGTGCGCTGTGCTTTGCGTAAACCAACAGTCGTTTTGCACTGTGCGCTGTGCTTTGGCGTAAACCAACAGTCATTTTGCACTGTGCGCTGTGCTTTGGCGTAAACCAACAGTCGTTTTGCACTGTGCACTATGATTTGGCGTAAACCACCAGTCGTTTTGCACTGTGCACTATGCTTTTGCGTAAATCAACAGTCGTTTTGCACTGTGCACCATGCTTTGGCGTAAACCAACAGTCGTTTTGCACTGTGCACTATGATTTTGCGTAAACCACCAGTCGTTTTGCACTGTGCACTATGCTTTTGCGTAAACCAACAGTCGTTTTGCACTGTGCACTATGCTTTGGCGTAAACCAACAGTCATTTTGCACTGTGCACTATGCTTTGGCGTAAACCAACAGTCGTTTTGCACTGTGCGCTGTGCTTTTGCGTAAACCAACAGTCGTTTTGCACTGTGCACTATGCTTTGGCGTAAACCAACAGTCGTTTTGCACTGTGCACTATGCTTTTGCGTAAACCAACAGTCGTTTTGCACTGTGCACTATGCTTTGGCGTAAACCAACAGTCGTTTTGCACTGTGCACTATGCTTTTGCGTAAACCAGCAGTCGTTTTACACTGTGCACTATGCTTTTGAGTAAACCAACAGTCGTTTCGCACTGTGCGCTGTGCTTTTGCGTAAACCAACAGTCGTTTTGCACTGTGCACCATGCTTTGGCGTAAACCAGCAGTCGTTTTGCACTGTGCACTATGCTTTGGCGTAAACCAGCAGTCGTTTTGCACTGTGCACTATGCTTTTGCGTAAACCAAGAGTCGTTTTGCACTGTGCACCATGGTTTGGCGTAAACCAACAGTCGTTTTGCACTGTGCACTATGATTTGGCGTAAACCAGCAGTCGTTTTGCACTGTGCACTATGCTTTTGCGTAAACCAACAGTCATTTTGCACTGTGCACTATGCTTTGGCGTAAACCAGCAGTCGTTTTGCACTGTGCACTATGCTTTTGCGTAAACCAAGAGTCGTTTTGCACTGTGCACCATGCTCTGGCGTAAACCAACAGTCGTTTTGCACTGTGCACTATGATTTGGCGTAAACCAGCAGTCGTTTTGCACTGTGCACTATGCTTTTGCGTAAACCAGCAGTCGTTTTGCACTGTGCACTATGCTTTGGCGTAAACCAGCAGTCGTTTTGCACTGTGCACTATGCTTTTGCGTAAACCAACAGTCGTTTTGCACTGTGCACTGTGCTTTATCGTAAACCAAGCGTCGTTTTGCGCTGTGCGCTGTGCTTTGGCGTAAGCCAAGAGTCGTTTTGCACTGTGCACTATGATTTGGCGTAAACCAGCAGTCGTTTTGCACTGTGCACTATGCTTTTGCGTAAACCAACAGTCGTTTTGCACTGTTCACCATGCTTTGGCGTAAACCAGCAGTCATTTTGCACTGTGCACTTTGCTTTGGCGTAAACCAACAGTCGTTTTGCACTGTGCTCTGTGCTTTGGCGTAAACCAACAGTCGTTTTGCACTGTGCACTATGATTTGGCG
This sequence comes from Xylota segnis, assembly GCA_963583995.1. Classification (NCBI taxonomy): domain Eukaryota; kingdom Metazoa; phylum Arthropoda; class Insecta; order Diptera; family Syrphidae; genus Xylota; species Xylota segnis. The sequence continues at coordinate 14,432,924 of OY757239.1, forward strand.
TAAACCAACAGTCGTTTTGCACTGTGCACTATGATTTGGCGTAAACCACCAGTCGTTTTGCACTGTGCACTATGCTTTTGCGTAAGCCAACAGTCGTTTTGCACTGTGCGCTGTGCTTTTGCGTAAACCAACAGTCGTTTTGCACTGTGCGCTGTGCTTTGGCGTAAACCAACAGTCATTTTGCACTGTGCACTATGCTTTGGCGTAAACCAGCAGTCGTTTTGCACTGTGCACTATGCTTTTGCGTAAACCAACAGTCGTTTTGCACTGTGCACCATGCTTTGGCGTAAACCAGCAGTCGTTTTGCACTGTGCACTATGCTTTTGCGTAAACCAACAGTCGTTTTGCACTGTGCACTATGCTTTTGCGTAAACCAACAGTCATTTTGCACTGTGCACTATGCTTTGGCGTAAACCAGCAGTCGTTTTGCACTGTGCACTATGCTTTTGCGTAAACCAAGAGTCGTTTTGCACTGTGCACTATGCTTTTGCGTAAACCAACAGTCGTTTTGCACTGTGCACTATGCTTTTGCGTAAACCAACAGTCGTTTTGCACTGTGCGCTGTGCTTTGGCGTAAACCAACAGTCGTTTTGCACTGTGCACTATGATTTGGCGTAAAGCAACAGTCGTTTTGCACTGTGCGCTGTGCTTTCGCGTAAACCAACAGTCATTTTGCACTGTGCTCTATGCTTTGGCGTAAACCAACAGTCGTTTTGCACTGTGCACTATGCTTTTGCTTAAACCAACAGTCGTTTTGCACTGTGCACTGTGCTTTATCGTAAACCAGCGTCGTTTTGCACTGTGCACTATGATTTTGCGTAAACCAGCAGTCGTTTTACACTGTGCACTATGCTTTTGCGTAAACCACCAGTCGTTTTGCACTGTGCACTATGCTTTTGCGTAAACCAACAGTCGTTTTGCACTGTGCACCATGCTTTGGCGTAAACCAACAGTCGTTTTGCACTGTGCGCTGTGCTTTGGCGTAAACCAACAGTCGTTTTGCACTGTGCACTATGATTTGGCGTAAACCAACAGTCGTTTTGCACTGTGCGCTGTGCTTTCGCGTAAACCAACAGTCATTTTGCACTGTGCTCTATGCTTTGGCGTAAACCAACAGTCGTTTTGCACTGTGCACTATGCTTTTGCTTAAACCAACAGTCGTTTTGCACTGTGCACTGTGCTTTATCGTAAACCAGCGTCGTTTTGCACTGTGCACTATGCTTTTGCGTAAACCAACAGTCGTTTTGCACTGTGCGCTGTGCTTTATCGTAAACCAACAGTCATTTTGCACTGTGCACTATGCTTTCGCGTAAACCAACAGTCGTTTTGCACTGTGCACTATGCTTTTGAGTAAACCAACAGTCGTTTTGCATTGTGCGCTGTGCTTTCGCGTAAACCAACAGTCATTTTGCACTGTGCTCTATGCTTTGGCGTAAACCAACAGTCGTTTTGCACTGTGCACTATGCTTTTGCTTAAACCAACAGTCGTTTTGCACTGTGCACTGTGCTTTATCGTAAACCAGCGTCGTTTTGCACTGTGCACTATGATTTTGCGTAAACCAGCAGTCGTTTTACACTGTGCACTATGCTTTTGCGTAAACCAACAGTCGTTTTGCACTGTGCACTATGATTTGGCGTAAACCACCAGTCGTTTTGCACTGTGCGCTGTGCTTTTGCGTAAATCAACAGTCGTTTTGCACTGTGCGCTGTGCCTTGGCGTAAACCAACAGTCGTTTTGCACTGTGCACTATGATTTGGCGTAAACCACCAGTCGTTTTGCACTGTGCGCTGTGCCTTGGCGTAAACCAACAGTCGTTTTGCACTGTGCGCTGTGCTTTTGCGTAAACCAACAGTCGTTTTGCACTGTGCGCTGTGCTTTGGCGTAAACCAACAGTCATTTTGCACTGTGCACTATGCTTTGGCGTAAACCAACAGTCGTTTTGCACTGTGCGCTGTGCTTTGGCGTAAACCAACAGTCGTTTTGCACTGTGCACTATGATTTGGCGTAAACCACCAGTCGTTTTGCACTGTGCGCTGTGCTTTTGCGTAAACCAACAGTCGTTTTGCACTGTGCGCTGTGCCTTGGCGTAAACCAACAGTCGTTTTGCACTGTGCACTATGATTTGGCGTAAACCAACAGTCGTTTTGCACTGTGCACTATGCTTTTGCATAAACCAACAGTCGTTTTGCACTGTGCGCTGTGCTTTTGCGTAAACCAACAGTCGTTTTGCACTGTGCACCATGCTTTGGCGTAAACCAGCAGTCGTTTTGCACTGTGCACTATGCTTTGGCGTAAACCAGCAGTCGTTTTGCACTGTGCACTATGCTTTTGCGTAAACCAAGAGTCGTTTTGCACTGTGCACCATGGTTTGGCGTAAACCAACAGTCGTTTTGCACTGTGCACTATGATTTGGCGTAAACCAGCAGTCGTTTTGCACTGTGCACTATGCTTTTGCGTAAACCAACAGTCATTTTGCACTGTGCACTATGCTTTGGCGTAAACCAGCAGTCGTTTTGCACTGTGCACTATGCTTTTGCGTAAACCAACAGTCGTGTTGCACTGTGCACTATGCTTTTGCGTAAACCAAGAGTCGTTTTGCACTGTGCACCATGCTCTGGCGTAAACCAACAGTCGTTTTGCACTGTGCACTATGATTTGGCGTAAACCAGCAGTCGTTTTGCACTGTGCACTATGCTTTTGCGTAAACCAACAGTCATTTTGCACTGTGCACTATGCTTTGGCGTAAACCAGCAGTCGTTTTGCACTGTGCACTATGCTTTTGCGTAAACCAACAGTCATTTTGCACTGTGCACTATGCTTTGGCGTAAACCAGCAGTCGTTTTGCACTGTGCACTATGCTTTTGCGTAAACCAACAGTCGTGTTGCACTGTGCACTATGCTTTTGCGTAAACCAACAGTCGTTTTGCACTGTGCACTATGCTTTTGCGTAAACCAACAGTCGTTTTGCACTGTGCGCTGTGCTTTGGCGTAAACCAACAGTCATTTTGCACTGTGCACTATGCTTTGGCGTAAACCAACAGTCGTTTTGCACTGTGCGCTGTGCTTTGGTGTAAACCAACAGTCATTTTGCACTGTGCACTATGCTTTGGCGTAAACCAACAGTCGTTTTGCACTGTGCACTATGCTTTTGCGTAAACCAACAGTCGTTTTGCACTGTGCACTGTGCTTTATCGTAAACCAGCGTCGTTTTGCACTGTGCACTATGCTTTTGCGTAAACCAACAGTCGTTTTGCACTGTGCGCTGTGCTTTATCGTAAACCAACAGTCATTTTGCACTGTGCACTATGCTTTGGCGTAAACCAACAGTCGTTTTGCACTGTGCACTATGCTTTTGAGTAAACCAACAGTCGTTTTGCATTGTGCGCTGTGCTTTGGCGTAAACCAACAGTCGTTTTGCACTGTGCACTATGATTTGGCGTAAACCACCAGTCGTTTTGCACTGTGCGCTGTGCTTTTGCGTAAACCAACAGTCGTTTTGCACTGTGCGCTGTGCCTTGGCGTAAACCAACAGTCGTTTTGCACTGTGCACTATGATTTGGCGTAAACCACCAGTCGTTTTGCACTGTGCGCTGTGCCTTGGCGTAAACCAACAGTCGTTTTGCACTGTGCGCTGTGCTTTTGCGTAAACCAACATTCGTTTTGCACTGTGCGCTGTGCTTTGGCGTAAACCAACAGTCATTTTGCACTGTGCACTATGCTTTGGCGTAAACCAACAGTCGTTTTGCACTGTGCGCTGTGCTTTGGCGTAAACCAACAGTCGTTTTGCACTGTGCACTATGATTTGGCGTAAACCACCAGTCGTTTTGCACTGTGCGCTGTGCTTTTGCGTAAACCAACAGTCGTTTTGCACTGTGCGCTGTGCCTTGGCGTAAACCAACAGTCGTTTTGCACTGTGCACTATGATTTGGCGTAAACCAACAGTCGTTTTGCACTGTGCACTATGCTTTTGCATAAACCAACAGTCGTTTTGCACTGTGCGCTGTGCTTTTGCGTAAACCAACAGTCGTTTTGCACTGTGCACCATGCTTTGGCGTAAACCAGCAGTCGTTTTGCACTGTGCACTATGCTTTGGCGTAAACCAGCAGTCGTTTTGCACTGTGCACTATGCTTTTGCGTAAACCAAGAGTCGTTTTGCACTGTGCACCATGGTTTGGCGTAAACCAACAGTCGTTTTGCACTGTGCACTATGATTTGGCGTAAACCAGCAGTCGTTTTGCACTGTGCACTATGCTTTTGCGTAAACCAACAGTCATTTTGCACTGTGCACTATGCTTTGGCGTAAACCAGCAGTCGTTTTGCACTGTGCACTATGCTTTTGCGTAAACCAACAGTCGTGTTGCACTGTGCACTATGCTTTTGCGTAAACCAAGAGTCGTTTTGCACTGTGCACCATGCTCTGGCGTAAACCAACAGTCGTTTTGCACTGTGCACTATGATTTGGCGTAAACCAGCAGTCGTTTTGCACTGTGCACCATGCTTTGGCGTAAACCAACAGTCGTTTTGCACTGTGCACTATGCTTTTGCGTAAACCAACAGTCGTTTTGCACTGTGCACTATGCTTTGGCGTAAACCAACAGTCGTTTTGCACTGTGCACTATGCTTTTGCGTAAACCAGCAGTCGTTTTACACTGTGCACTATGCTTTTGAGTAAACCAACAGTCGTTTTGCACTGTGCGCTGTGCTTTTGCGTAAACCAACAGTCGTTTTGCACTGTGCACCATGCTTTGGCGTAAACCAGCAGTCGTTTTGCACTGTGCACTATGCTTTGGCGTAAACCAGCAGTCGTTTTGCACTGTGCACTATGCTTTTGCGTAAACCAAGAGTCGTTTTGCACTGTGCACCATGGTTTGGCGTAAACCAACAGTCGTTTTGCACTGTGCACTATGATTTGGCGTAAACCAGCAGTCGTTTTGCACTGTGCACTATGCTTTTGCGTAAACCAACAGTCATTTTGCACTGTGCACTATGCTTTGGCGTAAACCAGCAGTCGTTTTGCACTGTGCACTATGCTTTTGCGTAAACCAACAGTCGTGTTGCACTGTGCACTATGCTTTTGCGTAAACCAAGAGTCGTTTTGCACTGTGCACCATGCTCTTGCGTAAACCAACAGTCGTTTTGCACTGTGCACTATGATTTGGCGTAAACCAGCAGTCGTTTTGCACTGTGCACTATGCTTTTGCGTAAACCAACAGTCATTTTGCACTGTGCACTATGCTTTGGCGTAAACCAGCAGTCGTTTTGCACTGTGCACTATGCTTTTGCGTAAACCAACAGTCGTTTTGCACTGTGCACTATGCTTTTGCGTAAACCAACAGTCGTTTTGCACTGTGCACCATGCTTTGGCGTAAACCAGCAGTCGCTTTGCACTGTGCACTATGCTTTTGCGTAAACCAAGAGTCGTTTTGCACTGTGCACTATGCTTTTGCGTAAACCAACAGTCGTTTTGCACTGTCCGCTGTGCTTTTGCGTAAACCAACTGTCGTTTTGCACTGTGCGCTGTGCTTTGGCGTAAACCAACAGTCATTTTGCACTGTGCACTATGCTTTTGCGTAAACCAACAGTCGTTTTGCACTGTGCACCATGCTTTGGCGTAAACCAGCAGTCGCTTTGCACTGTGCACTATGCTTTTGCGTAAACCAAGAGTCGTTTTGCACTGTGCACTATGCTTTTGCGTAAACCAACAGTCGTTTTGCACTGTGCGCTGTGCTTTGGCGTAAGCCAAGAGTCGTTTTGCACTGTGCACTATGATTTGGCGTAAACCAGCAGTCGTTTTGCACTGTGCTCTATGCTTTTGCGTAAACCAACAGTCGTTTTGCACTGTGCACTATGCTTTTGCGTAAACCAACAGTCGTTTTGCACTGTGCGCTGTGCTTTGGCGTAAGCCAAGAGTCGTTTTGCACTGTGCACTATGATTTGGCGTAAACCAGCAGTCGTTTTGCACTGTGCACTATGCTTTTGCGTAAACCAACAGTCGTTTTGCACTGTTCACCATGCTTTGGCGTAAACCAGCAGTCATTTTGCACTGTGCACTATGCTTTGGCGTAAACCAACAGTCGTTTTGCACTGTGCGCTGTGCTTTTGCGTAAACCAACAGTCGTTTTGCACTGTGCACTATGCTTTTGCGTAAACCAACAGTCGTTTTGCACTGTGCGCTGTGCTTTTGCGTAAACCAACAGTCGTTTTGCACTGTGCGCTGTGCTTTGGCGTAAACCAACAGTCATTTTGCACTGTGCACTATGCTTTGGCGTAAACCAGCAGTCGTTTTGCACTGTGCACTATGCTTTTGCGTAAACCAACAGTCGTTTTGCACTGTGCAACATGCTTTGGCGTAAACCAGCAGTCGTTTTGCACTGTGCACTATGCTTTTGCGTAAACCAACAGTCGTTTTGCACTGTGCACTATGCTTTTGCGTAAACCAACAGTCATTTTGCACTGTGCACTATGCTTTGGCGTAAACCAGCAGTCGTTTTGCACTGTGCACTATGCTTTTGCGTAAACCAAGAGTCGTTTTGCACTGTGCACTATGCTTTTGCGTAAACCAACAGTCGTTTTGCACTGTGCACTATGCTTTTTCGTAAACCAACAGTCGTTTTGCACTGTGCGCTGTGCTTTGGCGTAAACCAACAGTCGTTTTGCACTGTGCACTATGATTTGGCGTAAACCAACAGTCGTTTTGCACTGTGCGCTGTGCTTTCGCGTAAACCAACAGTCATTTTGCACTGTGCTCTATGCTTTGGCGTAAACCAACAGTCGTTTTGCACTGTGCACTATGCTTTTGCTTAAACCAACAGTCGTTTTGCACTGTGCACTGTGCTTTATCGTAAACCAGCGTCGTTTTGCACTGTGCACTATGATTTTGCGTAAACCAGCAGTCGTTTTACACTGTGCACTATGCTTTTGCGTAAACCACCAGTCGTTTTGCACTGTGCACTATGCTTTTGCGTAAACCAACAGTCGTTTTGCACTGTGCACCATGCTTTGGCGTAAACCAACAGTCGTTTTGCACTGTGCGCTGTGCTTTATCGTAAACCAACAGTCATTTTGCACTGTGCACTATGCTTTGGCATAAACCAACAGTCGTTTTGCACTGTGCACTATGCTTTTGAGTAAACCAACAGTCGTTTTGCACTGTGCGCTGTGCTTTGGCGTAAACCAACAGTCGTTTTGCACTGTGCACTATGATTTGGCGTAAACCAACAGTCGTTTTGCACTGTGCACTATGCTTTTGCGTAAACCAACAGTCATTTTGCACTGTGCACTATGCTTTGGCGTAAACCAGCAGTCGTTTTGCACTGTGCACTATGCTTTGGCGTAAACCAAGAGTCGTTTTGCACTGTGCACTATGCTTTTGCGTAAACCAACAGTCGTTTTGCACTGTGCACTATGCTTTTGCGTAAACCAACAGTCGTTTTGCACTGTGCGCTGTGCTTTGGCGTAAACCAACAGTCATTTTGCACTGTGCACTATGCTTTGGCGTAAACCAACAGTCGTTTTGCACTGTGCACTATGATTTGGCGTAAACCAACAGTCGTTTTGCACTGTGCACTATGCTTTTGCATAAACCAACAGTCGTTTTGCACTGTGCACCATGCTTTGGCGTAAACCAGCAGTCGTTTTGCACTGTGCACTATGCTTTGGCGTAAACCAGCAGTCGTTTTGCACTGTGCACTATGCTTTTGCGTAAACCAAGAGTCGTTTTGCACTGTGCACCATGGTTTGGCGTAAACCAACAGTCGTTTTGCACTGTGCACTATGATTTGGCGTAAACCAGCAGTCGTTTTGCACTGTGCACTATGCTTTTGCGTAAACCAACAGTCATTTTGCACTGTGCACTATGCTTTGGCGTAAACCAGCAGTCGTTTTGCACTGTGCACTATGCTTTTGCGTAAACCAACAGTCGTGTTGCACTGTGCACTATGCTTTTGCGTAAACCAAGAGTCGTTTTGCACTGTGCACCATGCTCTGGCGTAAACCAACAGTCGTTTTGCACTGTGCACTATGATTTGGCGTAAACCAGCAGTCGTTTTGCACTGTGCACTATGCTTTTGCGTAAACCAACAGTCGTTTTGCACTGTGCGCTGTGCTTTTGCGTAAACCAACAGTCGTTTTGCACTGTGCGCTGTGCTTTGGCGTAAACCAACAGTCATTTTGCACTGTGCACTATGCTTTGGCGTAAACCAGCAGTCGTTTTGCACTGTGCACTATGCTTTTGCGTAAACCAACAGTCGTTTTGCACTGTGCACCATGCTTTGGCGTAAACCAGCAGTCGTTTTGCACTGTGCACTATGCTTTTGCGTAAACCAACAGTCGTTTTGCACTGTGCACTATGCTTTTGCGTAAACCAACAGTCGTTTTGCACTGTGCGCTGTGCTTTTGCGTAAACCAACAGTCATTTTGCACTGTGCACTATGCTTTGGCGTAAACCAGCAGTCGTTTTGCACTGTGCACTATGCTTTTGCGTAAACCAACAGTCGTTTTGCACTGTGCACCATGCTCTGGCGTAAACCAACAGTCGTTTTGCACTGTGCACTATGATTTGGCGTAAACCACCAGTCGTTTTGCACTGTGCACTATGCTTTTGCGTAAACCAACAGTCGTTTTGCACTGTGCGCTGTGCTTTTGCGTAAACCAACAGTCGTTTTGCACTGTGCGCTGTGCTTTGGCGTAAACCAACAGTCATTTTGCACTGTGCACTATGCTTTGGCGTAAACCAGCAGTCGTTTTGCACTGTGCACTATGCTTTTGCGTAAACCAACAGTCGTTTTGCACTGTGCACCATGCTTTGGCGTAAACCAGCAGTCGTTTTGCACTGTGCACTATGCTTTTGCGTAAACCAACAGTCGTTTTGCACTGTGCACTATGCTTTTGCGTAAACCAACAGTCATTTTGCACTGTGCACTATGCTTTGGCGTAAACCAGCAGTCGTTTTGCACTGTGCACTATGCTTTTGCGTAAACCAAGAGTCGTTTTGCACTGTGCACTATGCTTTTGCGTAAACCAACAGTCGTTTTGCACTGTGCACTATGCTTTTGCGTAAACCAACAGTCGTTTTGCACTGTGCGCTGTGCTTTGGCGTAAACCAACAGTCGTTTTGCACTGTGCACTATGATTTGGCGTAAAGCAACAGTCGTTTTGCACTGTGCGCTGTGCTTTCGCGTAAACCAACAGTCATTTTGCACTGTGCTCTATGCTTTGGCGTAAACCAACAGTCGTTTTGCACTGTGCACTATGCTTTTGCTTAAACCAACAGTCGTTTTGCACTGTGCACTGTGCTTTATCGTAAACCAGCGTCGTTTTGCACTGTGCACTATGATTTTGCGTAAACCAGCAGTCGTTTTACACTGTGCACTATGCTTTTGCGTAAACCACCAGTCGTTTTGCACTGTGCACTATGCTTTTGCGTAAACCAACAGTCGTTTTGCACTGTGCACCATGCTTTGGCGTAAACCAACAGTCGTTTTGCACTGTGCACCATGCTTTGGCGTAAACCAACAGTCGTTTTGCACTGTGCGCTGTGCTTTGGCGTAAACCAACAGTCGTTTTGCACTGTGCACTATGATTTGGCGTAAACCAACAGTCGGTTTGCACTGTGCACCATGCTTTGGCGTAAACCAACAGTCGTTTTGCACTGTGCGCTGTGCTTTGGCGTAAACCAACAGTCGTTTTGCACTGTACACTATGCTTTTGCGTAAACCAACAGTCGTTTTGCACTGTACACTATGCTTTTGCGTAAACCAACAGTCGTTTTGCACTGTGCACTATGTTTTTGCGTAAACCAGCAGTCGTTTTACACTGTGCACTATGCTTTTGAGTAAACCAACAGTCGTTTTGCACTGTGCACCATGCTTTGGCGTAAACCAACAGTCGTTTTGCACTGTGCGCTGTGCTTTGGCGTAAACCAGCAGTCGTTTTGCACTGTGCACTATGATTTGGCGTAAACCAACAGTCGTTTTGCACTGTGCACCATGCTTTGGCGTAAACCAACAGTCGTTTTGCACTGTGCGCTGTGCTTTGGCGTAAACCAACAGTCGTTTTGCACTGTGCACTATGATTTGGCGTAAACCAACAGTCGTTTTGCACTGTGCGCTGTGCTTTCGCGTAAACCAACAGTCATTTTGCACTGTGCACCATGCTTTGGCGTAAACCAACAGTCGTTTTGCACTGTGCACTATGCTTTTGCTTAAACCAACAGTCGTTTTGCACTGTGCACTGTGCTTTATCGTAAACCAGCGTCGTTTTGCACTGTGCACTATGCTTTTGCGTAAACCAACAGTCGTTTTGCACTGTGCGCTGTGCTTTATCGTAAACCAACAGTCATTTTGCACTGTGCACTATGCTTTGGCGTAAACCAACAGTCGTTTTGCACTGTGCACTATGCTTTTGAGTAAACCAACAGTCGTTTTGCATTGTGCGCTGTGCTTTGGCGTAAACCAACAGTCGTTTTGCACTGTGCACTATGATTTGGCGTAAACCACCAGTCGTTTTGCACTGTGCGCTGTGCTTTTGCGTAAACCAACAGTCGTTTTGCACTGTGCGCTGTGCCTTGGCGTAAACCAACAGTCGTTTTGCACTGTGCACTATGATTTGGCGTAAACCACCAGTCGTTTTGCACTGTGCGCTGTGCCTTGGCGTAAACCAACAGTCGTTTTGCACTGTGCGCTGTGCTTTTGCGTAAACCAACATTCGTTTTGCACTGTGCGCTGTGCTTTGGCGTAAACCAACAGTCATTTTGCACTGTGCACTATGATTTGGCGTAAACCACCAGTCGTTTTGCACTGTGCGCTGTGCTTTTGCGTAAACCAACAGTCGTTTTGCACTGTGCGCTGTGCCTTGGCGTAAACCAACAGTCGTTTTGCACTGTGCACTATGATTTGGCGTAAACCAACAGTCGTTTTGCACTGTGCACTATGCTTTTGCATAAACCAACAGTCGTTTTGCACTGTGCGCTGTGCTTTTGCGTAAACCAACAGTCGTTTTGCACTGTGCACCATGCTTTGGCGTAAACCAGCAGTCGTTTTGCACTGTGCACTATGCTTTGGCGTAAACCAGCAGTCGTTTTGCACTGTGCACTATGCTTTTGCGTAAACCAAGAGTCGTTTTGCACTGTGCACCATGGTTTGGCGTAAACCAACAGTCGTTTTGCACTGTGCACTATGATTTGGCGTAAACCAGCAGTCGTTTTGCACTGTGCACTATGCTTTTGCGTAAACCAACAGTCATTTTGCACTGTGCACTATGCTTTGGCGTAAACCAGCAGTCGTTTTGCACTGTGCACTATGCTTTTGCGTAAACCAACAGTCGTGTTGCACTGTGCACTATGCTTTTGCGTAAACCAAGAGTCGTTTTGCACTGTGCACCATGCTCTGGCGTAAACCAACAGTCGTGTTGCACTGTGCACTATGCTTTTGCGTAAACCAAGAGTCGTTTTGCACTGTGCACCATGCTCTGGCGTAAACCAACAGTCGTTTTGCACTGTGCACTATGCTTTGGCGTAAACCAGCAGTCGTTTTGCACTGTGCACTATGCTTTTGCGTAAACCAACAGTCGTTTTGCACTGTGCACCATGCTCTGGCGTAAACCAACAGTCGTTTTGCACTGTGCGCTGTGCTTTGGCGTAAACCAACAGTCGTTTTGCACTGTGCACTATGATTTGGCGTAAACCACCAGTCGTTTTGCACTGTGCGCTGTGCTTTTGCGTAAACCAACAGTCGTTTTGCACTGTGCGCTGTGCCTTGGCGTAAACCAACAGTCGTTTTGCACTGTGCACTATGATTTGGCGTAAACCAAGAGTCGTTTTGCACTGTGCACCATGGTTTGGCGTAAACCAGCAGTCGTTTTGCACTGTGCACTATGCTTTGGCGTAAACCAACAGTCGTTTTGCACTGTGCACCATGGTTTGGCGTAAACCAGCAGTCGTTTTGCACTGTGCACTATGCTTTGGCGTAAACCAACAGTCGTTTTGCACTGTGCGCTGTGCTTTGGCGTAAACCAACAGTCGTTTTGCACTGTGCACTATGATTTGGCGTAAACCACCAGTCGTTTTGCACTGTGCGCTGTGCTTTTGCGTAAACCAACAGTCGTTTTGCACTGTGCGCTGTGCCTTGGCGTAAACCAACAGTCGTTTTGCACTGTGCACTATGATTTGGCGTAAACCAACAGTCGTTTTGCACTGTGCACTATGCTTTTGCATAAACCAACAGTCGTTTTGCACTGTGCGCTGTGCTTTTGCGTAAACCAACAGTCGTTTTGCACTGTGCTCTATGCCTTGGCGTAAACCAACAGTCGTTTTGCACTGTGCACTATGATTTGGCGTAAACCACCAGTCGTTTTGCACTGTGCGCTGTGCCTTGGCGTAAACCAACAGTCGTTTTGCACTGTGCGCTGTGCTTTTGCGTAAACCAACATTCGTTTTGCACTGTGCGCTGTGCTTTGGCGTAAACCAACAGTCATTTTGCACTGTGCACTATGATTTGGCGTAAACCACCAGTCGTTTTGCACTGTGCGCTGTGCTTTTGCGTAAACCAACAGTCGTTTTGCACTGTGCGCTGTGCCTTGGCGTAAACCAACAGTCGTTTTGCACTGTGCACTATGATTTGGCGTAAACCAACAGTCGTTTTGCACTGTGCACTATGCTTTTGCATAAACCAACAGTCGTTTTGCACTGTGCGCTGTGCTTTTGCGTAAACCAACAGTCGTTTTGCACTGTGCGCTGTGCCTTGGCGTAAACCAACAGTCGTTTTGCACTGTGCACTATGATTTGGCGTAAACCACCAGTCGTTTTGCACTGTGCGCTGTGCCTTGGCGTAAACCAACAGTCGTTTTGCACTGTGCGCTGTGCTTTTGCGTAAACCAACATTCGTTTTGCACTGTGCGCTGTGCTTTGGCGTAAACCAACAGTCATTTTGCACTGTGCACTATGATTTGGCGTAAACCACCAGTCGTTTTGCACTGTGCGCTGTGCTTTTGCGTAAACCAACAGTCGTTTTGCACTGTGCGCTGTGCCTTGGCGTAAACCAACAGTCGTTTTGCACTGTGCACTATGATTTGGCGTAAACCAACAGTCGTTTTGCACTGTGCACTATGCTTTTGCATAAACCAACAGTCGTTTTGCACTGTGCGCTGTGCTTTTGCGTAAACCAACAGTCGTTTTGCACTGTGCACCATGCTTTGGCGTAAACCAGCAGTCGTTTTGCACTGTGCACTATGCTTTGGCGTAAACCAGCAGTCGTTTTGCACTGTGCACTATGCTTTTGCGTAAACCAACAGTCATTTTGCACTGTGCACTATGCTTTGGCGTAAACCAGCAGTCGTTTTGCACTGTGCACTATGCTTTTGCGTAAACCAACAGTCGTGTTGCACTGTGCACTATGCTTTTGCGTAAACCAAGAGTCGTTTTGCACTGTGCACCATGCTCTGGCGTAAACCAACAGTCGTTTTGCACTGTGCACTATGATTTGGCGTAAACCAGCAGTCGTTTTGCACTGTGCACTATGCTTTTGCGTAAACCAACAGTCATTTTGCACTGTGCACTATGCTTTGGCGTAAACCAGCAGTCGTTTTGCACTGTGCACTATGCTTTTGCGTAAACCAACAGTCGTTTTGCACTGTGCACCATGCTCTGGCGTAAACCAACAGTCGTTTTGCACTGTGCGCTGTGCTTTGGCGTAAACCAACAGTCGTTTTGCACTGTGCACTATGATTTGGCGTAAACCACCAGTCGTTTTGCACTGTGCGCTGTGCTTTTGCGTAAACCAACAGTCGTTTTGCACTGTGCGCTGTGCCTTGGCGTAAACCAACAGTCGTTTTGCACTGTGCACTATGATTTGGCGTAAACCAAGAGTCGTTTTGCACTGTGCACCATGGTTTGGCGTAAACCAGCAGTCGTTTTGCACTGTGCACTATGCTTTGGCGTAAACCAACAGTCGTTTTGCACTGTGCGCTGTGCTTTGGCGTAAACCAACAGTCGTTTTGCACTGTGCACTATGATTTGGCGTAAACCACCAGTCGTTTTGCACTGTGCGCTGTGCTTTTGCGTAAACCAACAGTCGTTTTGCACTGTGCGCTGTGCCTTGGCGTAAACCAACAGTCGTTTTGCACTGTGCACTATGATTTGGCGTAAACCAACAGTCGTTTTGCACTGTGCACTATGCTTTTGCATAAACCAACAGTCGTTTTGCACTGTGCGCTGTGCTTTTGCGTAAACCAACAGTCGTTTTGCACTGTGCACCATGCTTTGGCGTAAACCAGCAGTCGTTTTGCACTGTGCACTATGCTTTGGCGTAAACCAGCAGTCGTTTTGCACTGTGCACTATGCTTTTGCGTAAACCAAGAGTCGTTTTGCACTGTGCACCATGGTTTGGCGTAAACCAACAGTCGTTTTGCACTGTGCACTATGATTTGGCGTAAACCAGCAGTCGTTTTGCACTGTGCACTATGCTTTTGCGTAAACCAACAGTCATTTTGCACTGTGCACTATGCTTTGGCGTAAACCAGCAGTCGTTTTGCACTGTGCACTATGCTTTTGCGTAAACCAACAGTCGTGTTGCACTGTGCACTATGCTTTTGCGTAAACCAAGAGTCGTTTTGCACTGTGCACCATGCTCTGGCGTAAACCAACAGTCGTTTTGCACTGTGCACTATGATTTGGCGTAAACCAGCAGTCGTTTTGCACTGTGCACTATGCTTTTGCGTAAACCAACAGTCGTTTTGCACTGTGCGCTGTGCTTTTGCGTAAACCAACAGTCGTTTTGCACTGTGCGCTGTGCCTTGGCGTAAACCAACAGTCGTTTTGCACTGTGCACTATGATTTGGCGTAAACCACCAGTCGTTTTGCACTGTGCGCTGTGCCTTGGCGTAAACCAACAGTCGTTTTGCACTGTGCGCTGTGCTTTTGCGTAAACCAACATTCGTTTTGCACTGTGCGCTGTGCTTTGGCGTAAACCAACAGTCATTTTGCACTGTGCACTATGATTTGGCGTAAACCACCAGTCGTTTTGCACTGTGCGCTGTGCTTTTGCGTAAACCAACAGTCGTTTTGCACTGTGCGCTGTGCCTTGGCGTAAACCAACAGTCGTTTTGCACTGTGCACTATGATTTGGCGTAAACCAACAGTCGTTTTGCACTGTGCACTATGCTTTTGCATAAACCAACAGTCGTTTTGCACTGTGCGCTGTGCTTTTGCGTAAACCAACAGTCGTTTTGCACTGTGCACCATGCTTTGGCGTAAACCAGCAGTCGTTTTGCACTGTGCACTATGCTTTGGCGTAAACCAGCAGTCGTTTTGCACTGTGCACTATGCTTTTGCGTAAACCAACAGTCATTTTGCACTGTGCACTATGCTTTGGCGTAAACCAGCAGTCGTTTTGCACTGTGCACTATGCTTTTGCGTAAACCAACAGTCGTGTTGCACTGTGCACTATGCTTTTGCGTAAACCAAGAGTCGTTTTGCACTGTGCACCATGCTCTGGCGTAAACCAACAGTCGTTTTGCACTGTGCACTATGATTTGGCGTAAACCAGCAGTCGTTTTGCACTGTGCACTATGCTTTTGCGTAAACCAACAGTCATTTTGCACTGTGCACTATGCTTTGGCGTAAACCAGCAGTCGTTTTGCACTGTGCACTATGCTTTTGCGTAAACCAACAGTCGTTTTGCACTGTGCACCATGCTCTGGCGTAAACCAACAGTCGTTTTGCACTGTGCGCTGTGCTTTGGCGTAAACCAACAGTCGTTTTGCACTGTGCACTATGATTTGGCGTAAACCACCAGTCGTTTTGCACTGTGCGCTGTGCTTTTGCGTAAACCAACAGTCGTTTTGCACTGTGCGCTGTGCCTTGGCGTAAACCAACAGTCGTTTTGCACTGTGCACTATGATTTGGCGTAAACCAAGAGTCGTTTTGCACTGTGCACCATGGTTTGGCGTAAACCAGCAGTCGTTTTGCACTGTGCACTATGCTTTGGCGTAAACCAACAGTCGTTTTGCACTGTGCGCTGTGCTTTGGCGTAAACCAACAGTCGTTTTGCACTGTGCACTATGATTTGGCGTAAACCACCAGTCGTTTTGCACTGTGCGCTGTGCTTTTGCGTAAACCAACAGTCGTTTTGCACTGTGCGCTGTGCCTTGGCGTAAACCAACAGTCGTTTTGCACTGTGCACTATGATTTGGCGTAAACCAACAGTCGTTTTGCACTGTGCACTATGCTTTTGCATAAACCAACAGTCGTTTTGCACTGTGCGCTGTGCTTTTGCGTAAACCAACAGTCGTTTTGCACTGTGCACCATGCTTTGGCGTAAACCAGCAGTCGTTTTGCACTGTGCACTATGCTTTGGCGTAAACCAGCAGTCGTTTTGCACTGTGCACTATGCTTTTGCGTAAACCAAGAGTCGTTTTGCACTGTGCACCATGGTTTGGCGTAAACCAACAGTCGTTTTGCACTGTGCACTATGATTTGGCGTAAACCAGCAGTCGTTTTGCACTGTGCA
Organism: Xylota segnis; assembly: GCA_963583995.1. Lineage (NCBI taxonomy): Eukaryota > Metazoa > Arthropoda > Insecta > Diptera > Syrphidae > Xylota > Xylota segnis. Next base: position 14,449,427 of record OY757239.1, read on the forward strand.
CTATGCTTTTGCGTAAACCAACAGTCATTTTGCACTGTGCACTATGCTTTGGCGTAAACCAGCAGTCGTTTTGCACTGTGCACTATGCTTTTGCGTAAACCAACAGTCGTGTTGCACTGTGCACTATGCTTTTGCGTAAACCAAGAGTCGTTTTGCACTGTGCACCATGCTCTGGCGTAAACCAACAGTCGTTTTGCACTGTGCACTATGATTTGGCGTAAACCAGCAGTCGTTTTGCACTGTGCACTATGCTTTTGCGTAAACCAACAGTCGTTTTGCACTGTGCGCTGTGCTTTTGCGTAAACCAACAGTCGTTTTGCACTGTGCGCTGTGCTTTGGCGTAAACCAACAGTCATTTTGCACTGTGCACTATGCTTTGGCGTAAACCAGCAGTCGTTTTGCACTGTGCACTATGCTTTTGCGTAAACCAACAGTCGTTTTGCACTGTGCACCATGCTTTGGCGTAAACCAGCAGTCGTTTTGCACTGTGCACTATGCTTTTGCGTAAACCAACAGTCGTTTTGCACTGTGCACTATGCTTTTGCGTAAACCAACAGTCGTTTTGCACTGTGCGCTGTGCTTTTGCGTAAACCAACAGTCATTTTGCACTGTGCACTATGCTTTGGCGTAAACCAGCAGTCGTTTTGCACTGTGCACTATGCTTTTGCGTAAACCAACAGTCGTTTTGCACTGTGCACCATGCTCTGGCGTAAACCAACAGTCGTTTTGCACTGTGCACTATGATTTGGCGTAAACCACCAGTCGTTTTGCACTGTGCACTATGCTTTTGCGTAAACCAACAGTCGTTTTGCACTGTGCGCTGTGCTTTTGCGTAAACCAACAGTCGTTTTGCACTGTGCGCTGTGCTTTGGCGTAAACCAACAGTCATTTTGCACTGTGCACTATGCTTTGGCGTAAACCAGCAGTCGTTTTGCACTGTGCACTATGCTTTTGCGTAAACCAACAGTCGTTTTGCACTGTGCACCATGCTTTGGCGTAAACCAGCAGTCGTTTTGCACTGTGCACTATGCTTTTGCGTAAACCAACAGTCGTTTTGCACTGTGCACTATGCTTTTGCGTAAACCAACAGTCATTTTGCACTGTGCACTATGCTTTGGCGTAAACCAGCAGTCGTTTTGCACTGTGCACTATGCTTTTGCGTAAACCAAGAGTCGTTTTGCACTGTGCACTATGCTTTTGCGTAAACCAACAGTCGTTTTGCACTGTGCACTATGCTTTTGCGTAAACCAACAGTCGTTTTGCACTGTGCGCTGTGCTTTGGCGTAAACCAACAGTCGTTTTGCACTGTACACTATGATTTGGCGTAAAGCAACAGTCGTTTTGCACTGTGCGCTGTGCTTTCGCGTAAACCAACAGTCATTTTGCACTGTGCTCTATGCTTTGGCGTAAACCAACAGTCGTTTTGCACTGTGCACTATGCTTTTGCTTAAACCAACAGTCGTTTTGCACTGTGCACTGTGCTTTATCGTAAACCAGCGTCGTTTTGCACTGTGCACTATGATTTTGCGTAAACCAGCAGTCGTTTTACACTGTGCACTATGCTTTTGCGTAAACCACCAGTCGTTTTGCACTGTGCACTATGCTTTTGCGTAAACCAACAGTCGTTTTGCACTGTGCACCATGCTTTGGCGTAAACCAACAGTCGTTTTGCACTGTGCACCATGCTTTGGCGTAAACCAACAGTCGTGTTGCACTGTGCACTATGCTTTTGCGTAAACCAGCAGTCGTTTTACACTGTGCACTATGCTTTTGCGTAAACCACCAGTCGTTTTGCACTGTACACTATGCTTTTGCGTAAACCAACAGTCGTTTTGCACTGTGCACCATGCTTTGGCGTAAACCAACAGTCGTTTTGCACTGTGCGCTGTGCTTTGGCGTAAACCAACAGTCGTTTTGCACTGTGCACTATGATTTGGCGTAAACCAACAGTCGTTTTGCACTGTGCACCATGCTTTGGCGTAAACCAACAGTCGTTTTGCACTGTGCGCTGTGCTTTGGCGTAAACCAACAGTCGTTTTGCACTGTGCACTATGATTTGGCGTAAACCAACAGTCGTTTTGCACTGTGCGCTGTGCTTTCGCGTAAACCAACAGTCCTTTTGCACTGTGCACCATGCTTTGGCGTAAACCAACAGTCGTTTTGCACTGTGCACTATGCTTTTGCTTAAACCAACAGTCGTTTTGCACTGTGCACTGTGCTTTATCGTAAACCAGCGTCGTTTTGCACTGTGCACTATGCTTTTGCGTAAACCAACAGTCGTTTTGCACTGTGCGCTGTGCTTTATCGTAAACCAACAGTCATTTTGCACTGCGCACTATGCTTTGGCGTAAACCAACAGTCGTTTTGCACTGTGCACTATGCTTTTGAGTAAACCAACAGTCGTTTTGCATTGTGCGCTGTGCTTTGGCGTAAACCAACAGTCGTTTTGCACTGTGCACTATGATTTGGCGTAAACCACCAGTCGTTTTGCACTGTGCGCTGTGCTTTTGCGTAAACCAACAGTCGTTTTGCACTGTGCACTATGATTTGGCGTAAACCACCAGTCGTTTTGCACTGTGCGCTGTGCCTTGGCGTAAACCAACAGTCGTTTTGCACTGTGCGCTGTGCTTTTGCGTAAACCAACAGTCATTTTGCACTGTGCGCTGTGCTTTGGCGTAAACCAACAGTCATTTTGCACTGTGCACTATGCTTTGGCGTAAACCAACAGTCGTTTTGCACTGTGCGCTGTGCTTTGGCGTAAACCAACAGTCGTTTTGCACTGTGCACTATGATTTAGCGTAAACCACCAGTCGTTTTGCACTGTGCGCTGTGCTTTTGCGTAAACCAACAGTCGTTTTGCACTGTGCGCTGTGCCTTGGCGTAAACCAACAGTCGTTTTGCACTGTGCACTATGATTTGGCGTAAACCAACAGTCGTTTTGCACTGTGCACTATGCTTTTGCATAAACCAACAGTCGTTTTGCACTGTGCGCTGTGCTTTTGCGTAAACCAACAGTCGTTTTGCACTGTGCACCATGCTTTGGCGTAAACCAGCAGTCGTTTTGCACTGTGCACTATGCTTTGGCGTAAACCAACAGTCGTTTTGCACTGTGCACTATGCTTTGGCGTAAACCAGCAGTCGTTTTGCACTGTGCACTATGATTTGTCGTAAACCAGCAGTCGTTTTGCACTGTGCACTATGCTTTTGCGTAAACCAACAGTCATTTTGCACTGTGCACTATGCTTTGGCGTAAACCAGCAGTCGTTTTGCACTGTGCACTATGCTTTTGCGTAAACCAACAGTCGTGTTGCACTGTGCACTATGCTTTTGCGTAAACCAAGAGTCGTTTTGCACTGTGCACCATGCTCTGGCGTAAACCAACAGTCGTTTTGCACTGTGCACTATGATTTGGCGTAAACCAGCAGTCGTTTTGCACTGTGCACTATGCTTTTGCGTAAACCAACAGTCATTTTGCACTGTGCACTATGCTTTGGCGTAAACCAGCAGTCGTTTTGCACTGTGCACTATGCTTTTGCGTAAACCAACAGTCATTTTGCACTGTGCACTATGCTTTGGCGTAAACCAGCAGTCGTTTTGCACTGTGCACTATGCTTTTGCGTAAACCAACAGTCGTGTTGCACTGTGCACTATGCTTTTGCGTAAACCAACAGTCGTTTTGCACTGTGCACTATGCTTTTGCGTAAACCAACAGTCGTTTTGCACTGTGCGCTGTGCTTTGGCGTAAACCAACAGTCATTTTGCACTGTGCACTATGCTTTGGCGTAAACCAACAGTCGTTTTGCACTGTGCGCTGTGCTTTGGCGTAAACCAACAGTCATTTTGCACTGTGCACTATGCTTTGGCGTAAACCAACAGTCGTTTTGCACTGTGCACTATGCTTTTGCGTAAACCAACAGTCGTTCAGCACTGTGCACTATGCTTTATCGTAAACCAGCGTCGTTTTGCACTGTGCACTATGATTTTGCGTAAACCAACAGTCGTTTTACACTGTGCACTATGCTTTGGCGTAAACCAACAGTCGTTTTGCACTGTGCGCTGTGCTTTGGCGTAAACCAACAGTCGTTTTGCACTGTGCACTATGATTTGGCGTAAACCACCAGTCGTTTTGCACTGTGCACTATGCTTTTGCGTAAACCAACAGTCGTTTTGCACTGTGCACTATGCTTTGGCGTAAACCAACAGTCGTTTTGCACTGTGCACTATGATTTGGCGTAAACCAACAGTCGTTTTGCACTGTGCGCTGTGCTTTGGCGTAAACCAACAGTCATTTTGCACTGTGCACTATGCTTTGGCGTAAACCAACAGTCGTTTTGCACTGTGCACTATGCTTTTGCGTAAACCAACAGTCGTTTTGCACTGTGCACTGTGCTTTATCGTAAATCAGCGTCGTTTTGCACTGTGCACTATGATTTGGCGTAAACCACCAGTCGTTTTGCACTGTGCACTATGCTTTTGCGTAAACCAGCAGTCGTTTTACACTGTGCACTATGCTTTTGAGTAAACCAACAGTCGTTTTGCACTGTGCGCTGTGCTTTGCGTAAACCAACAGTCGTTTTGCACTGTGCGCTGTGCTTTGGCGTAAACCAACAGTCATTTTGCACTGTGCGCTGTGCTTTGGCGTAAACCAACAGTCGTTTTTCACTGTGCACTATGTTTTGGCGTAAACCACCAGTCGTTTTGCACTGTGCACTATGCTTTTGCGTAAATCAACAGTCGTTTTGCACTGTGCACCATGCTTTGGCGTAAACCAACAGTCGTTTTGCACTGTGCACTATGATTTTGCGTAAACCACCAGTCGTTTTGCACTGTGCACTATGCTTTTGCGTAAACCAACAGTCGTTTTGCACTGTGCACTATGCTTTGGCGTAAACCAACAGTCATTTTGCACTGTGCACTATGCTTTGGCGTAAACCAACAGTCGTTTTGCACTGTGCGTTGTGCTTTGGCGTAAACCAACAGTCGTTTTGCACTGTGCACTATGATTTGGCGTAAACCACCAGTCGTTTTGCACTGTGCACTATGCTTTTGCGTAAACCAACAGTCGTTTTGCACTGTGCACTATGCTTTGGCGTAAACCAACAGTCGTTTTGCACTGTGCACTATGCTTTTGCGTAAACCAGCAGTCGTTTTACACTGTGCACTATGCTTTTGAGTAAACCAACAGTCGTTTTGCACTGTGCGCTGTGCTTTTGCGTAAACCAACAGTCGTTTTGCACTGTGCACCATGCTTTGGCGTAAACCAGCAGTCGTTTTGCACTGTGCACTATGCTTTGGCGTAAACCAGCAGTCGTTTTGCACTGTGCACTATGCTTTTGCGTAAACCAAGAGTCGTTTTGCACTGTGCACCATGGTTTGGCGTAAACCAACAGTCGTTTTGCACTGTGCACTATGATTTGGCGTAAACCAGCAGTCGTTTTGCACTGTGCACTATGCTTTTGCGTAAACCAACAGTCATTTTGCACTGTGCACTATGCTTTGGCGTAAACCAGCAGTCGTTTTGCACTGTGCACTATGCTTTTGCGTAAACCAACAGTCGTGTTGCACTGTGCACTATGCTTTTGCGTAAACCAAGAGTCGTTTTGCACTGTGCACCATGCTCTGGCGTAAACCAACAGTCGTTTTGCACTGTGCACTATGATTTGGCGTAAACCAGCAGTCGTTTTGCACTGTGCACTATGCTTTTGCGTAAACCAACAGTCATTTTGCACTGTGCACTATGCTTTGGCGTAAACCAGCAGTCGTTTTGCACTGTGCACTATGCTTTTGCGTAAACCAACAGTCATTTTGCACTGTGCACTATGCTTTGGCGTAAACCAGCAGTCGTTTTGCACTGTGCACTATGCTTTTGCGTAAACCAACAGTCGTGTTGCACTGTGCACTATGCTTTTGCGTAAACCAACAGTCGTTTTGCACTGTGCACTATGCTTTTGCGTAAACCAACAGTCGTTTTGCACTGTGCGCTGTGCTTTGGCGTAAACCAACAGTCATTTTGCACTGTGCACTATGCTTTGGCGTAAACCAACAGTCGTTTTGCACTGTGCGCTGTGCTTTGGCGTAAACCAACAGTCATTTTGCACTGTGCACTATGCTTTGGCGTAAACCAACAGTCGTTTTGCACTGTGCACTATGCTTTTGCGTAAACCAACAGTCGTTCAGCACTGTGCACTATGCTTTATCGTAAACCAGCGTCGTTTTGCACTGTGCACTATGATTTTGCGTAAACCAACAGTCGTTTTACACTGTGCACTATGCTTTTGAGTAAACCAACAGTCGTTTTGCACTGTGCGCTTTTGCGTAAACCAACAGTCGTTTTGCACTGTGCGCTGTGCTTTGGCGTAAACCAACAGTCATTTTGCACTGTGCACTATGCTTTGGCGTAAACCAACAGTCGTTTTGCACTGTGCGCTGTGCTTTGGCGTAAACCAACAGTCGTTTTGCACTGTGCACTATGATTTGGCGTAAACCACCAGTCGTTTTGCACTGTGCACTATGCTTTTGCGTAAACCAACAGTCGTTTTGCACTGTGCACTATGCTTTGGCGTAAACCAACAGTCGTTTTGCACTGTGCACTATGATTTGGCGTAAACCAACAGTCGTTTTGCACTGTGCGCTGTGCTTTGGCGTAAACCAACAGTCATTTTGCACTGTGCACTATGCTTTGGCGTAAACCAACAGTCGTTTTGCACTGTGCGCTGTGCTTTGGCGTAAACCAACAGTCATTTTGCACTGTGCACTATGCTTTGGCGTAAACCAACAGTCGTTTTGCACTGTGCACTATGATTTGGCGTAAACCACCAGTCGTTTTGCACTGTGCACTATGCTTTTGCGTAAACCAGCAGTCGTTTTACACTGTGCACTATGCTTTTGAGTAAACCAACAGTCGTTTTGCACTGTGCGCTGTGCTTTGCGTAAACCAACAGTCGTTTTGCACTGTGCGCTGTGCTTTGGCGTAAACCAACAGTCATTTTGCACTGTGCGCTGTGCTTTGGCGTAAACCAACAGTCGTTTTGCACTGTGCACTATGATTTGGCGTAAACCACCAGTCGTTTTGCACTGTGCACTATGCTTTTGCGTAAATCAACAGTCGTTTTGCACTGTGCACCATGCTTTGGCGTAAACCAACAGTCGTTTTGCACTGTGCACTATGATTTTGCGTAAACCAACAGTAGTTTTGCACTGTGCGCTGTGCTTTGGCGTAAACCAACAGTCGCTTTGCACTGTGCACTATGATTTGGCGTAAACCAACAGTCGTTTTGCACTGTGCACTATGCTTTTGCATAAACCAACAGTCGTTTTGCACTGTGCGCTGTGCTTTTGCGTAAACCAACAGTCGTTTTGCACTGTGCACCATGCTTTGGCGTAAACCAGCAGTCGTTTTGCACTGTGCACTATGCTTTGGCGTAAACCAGCAGTCGTTTTGCACTGTGCACTATGCTTTTGCGTAAACCAAGAGTCGTTTTGCACTGTGCACTATGCTTTTGCGTAAACCAACAGTCATTTTGCACTGTGCACTATGCTTTGGCGTAAACCAACAGTCGTTTTGCACTGTGCACTATGCTTTTGCGTAAACCAACAGTCGTTTTACACTCTGCACTATGCTTTTGAGTAAACCAACAGTCGTTTTGCACTGTGCACTATTCTTTTGAGTAAACCAACAGTCGTTTTGCACTGTGCGCTGTGCTTTTGCGTAAACCAACAGTCGTTTTGCACTGTGCGCTGTGCTTTTGCGTAAACCAACAGTCGTTTTGCACTGTGCGCTGTGCTTTGGCGTAAACCAACAGTCATTTTGCACTGTGCACTATGCTTTGGGGTAAACCAACAGTCGTTTTGCACTGTGCGCTGTACTTTGGCGTAAACCAACAGTCGTTTTGCACTGTGCACTATGATTTGGCGTAAACCAGCAGTCGTTTTGCACTGTGCACTATGCTTTGGCGTAAACCACCAGTCGTTTGCACTATGCTTTTGCGTAAACCAACAGTCGTTTTGCACTGTGCGCTGTGCTTTTGCGTAAACCAACAGTCGTGTTGCACTGTGCACTATGCTTTTGCGTAAACCAGCAGTCGTTTTGCACTGTGCACTATGCTTTTGCGTAAACCAACAGTCATTTTGCACTGTGCACTATGCTTTGGCGTAAACCAGCAGTCGTTTTGCACTGTGCACTATGCTTTTGCGTAAACCAACAGTCGTGTTGCACTGTGCACTATGCTTTTGCGTAAACCAACAGTCATTTTGCACTGTGCACTATGCTTTTGCGTAAACCAACAGTCATTTTGCACTGTGCACTATGCTTTGGCGTAAACCAGCAGTCGTTTTGCACTGTGCACTATGCTTTTGCGTCAACCAACAGTCGTGTTGCACTGTGCACTATGCTTTTGCGTAAACCAACAGTCGTTTTGCACTGTGCGCTGTGCTTTGGCGTAAACCAACAGTCATTTTGCACTGTGCACTATGCTTTGGCGTAAACCAGCAGTCGTTTTGCACTGTGCACTATGCTTTTGCGTAAACCAACAGTCGTGTTGCACTGTGCACTATGCTTTTGCACTGTGCGCTGTGCTTTGGCGTAAACCAACAGTCATTTTGCACTGTGCACTATGCTTTGGCGTAAACCAACAGTCGTTTTGCACAGTGCGCTGTGCTTTGGCGTAAACCAACAGTCATTTTGCACTGTGCACTATGCTTTGGCGTAAACCAACAGTCGTTTTGCACTGTGCACTATGCTTTTGCGTAAACCAACAGTCGTTTTGCACTGTGCACTATGCTTTATCGTAAACCAGCGTCGTTTTGCACTGTGCACTATGATTTTGCGTAAACCAATAGTCGTTTTACACTGTGCACTATGCTTTTGAGTAAACCAACAGTCGTTTTGCACTGTGCGCTGTGCTTTGGCGTAAACCAACATTCATTTTGCACTGTGCACTGTGCTTTGGAGTAAACCGACAGTCGTTTTGCACTGTGCGCTGTGCTTTGGCGTAAACCAACAGTCGTTTTGCACTGTGCACTATGATTTGGCGTAAACCACCAGTCGTTTTGCACTGTGCACTATGCTTTTGCGTAAACCAACAGTCGTTTTGCACTGTGCACCATGCTTTGGCGTAAACCAACAGTCGTTTTGCACTGTGCACTATGATTTGGCGTAAACCGACAGTCGTTTTGCACTGTGCGCTGTGCTTTGGCGTAAACCAACAGTCATTTTGCACTGTGCACTATGCTTTGGCGTAAACCAACAGTCGTTTTGCACTGTGCACTATGCTTTTGCGTAAACCAACAGTCGTTTTGCACTGTGCACTGTGCTTTATCGTAAACCAGCGTCGTTTTGCACTGTGCACTATGATTTGGCGTAAACCACCAGTCGTTTTGCACTGTGCACTATGCTTTTGCGTAAACCAACAGTCGTTTTGCACTGTGCACCATGCTTTGGCGTAAACCAACAGTCGTTTTGCACTGTGCACTATGCTTTTGCGTAAACCAACAGTCGTGTTGCACTGTGCACTATGCTTTTGCGTAAACCAACAGTCGTTTTGCACTGTGCGCTGTGCTTTGGCGTAAACCAACAGTCATTTTGCACTGTGCACTATGCTTTGGCGTAAACCAGCAGTCGTTTTGCACTGTGCACTATGCTTTTGCGTAAACCAACAGTCGTGTTGCACTGTGCACTATGCTTTTGCACTGTGCGCTGTGCTTTGGCGTAAACCAACAGTCATTTTGCACTGTGCACTATGCTTTGGCGTAAACCAACAGTCGTTTTGCACTGTGCGCTGTGCTTTGGCGTAAACCAACAGTCATTTTGCACTGTGCACTATGCTTTGGCGTAAACCAACAGTCGTTTTGCACTGTGCACTATGCTTTTGCGTAAACCAACAGTCGTTTTGCACTGTGCACTATGCTTTATCGTAAACCAGCGTCGTTTTGCACTGTGCACTATGATTTTGCGTAAACCAATAGTCGTTTTACACTGTGCACTATGCTTTTGAGTAAACCAACAGTCGTTTTGCACTGTGCGCTTTTGCGTAAACCAACAGTCGTTTTGCACTGTGCGCTGTGCTTTGGCGTAAACCAACATTCATTTTGCACTGTGCACTATGCTTTGGAGTAAACCAACAGTCGTTTTGCACTGTGCGCTGTGCTTTGGCGTAAAATAACAGTCGTTTTGCACTAAGCACTATGATTTGGCGTAAACCACCAGTCGTTTTGCACTGTGCACTATGCTTTTGCGTAAACCAACAGTCGTTTTGCACTGTGCACCATGCTTTGGCGTAAACCAACAGTCGTTTTGCACTGTGCACTATGATTTGGCGTAAACCGACAGTCGTTTTGCACTGTGCGCTGTGCTTTGGCGTAAACCACCAGTCGTTTTGCACTGTGCACTATGCTTTTGCGTAAACCAACAGTCGTTTTGCACTGTGCACCATGCTTTGGCGTAAACCAACAGTCGTTTTGCACTGTGCACTATGATTTGGCGTAAACCAACAGTCGTTTTGCACTGTGCGCTGTGCTTTGGCGTAAACCAACAGTCATTTTGCACTGTGCACTATGCTTTGGGGTAAACCAACAGTCGTTTTGCACTGTGCGCTGTGCTTTGGCGTAAACCAACAGTCGTTTTGCACTGTGCACTATGATTTGGCGTAAACCAGCAGTCGTTTTGCACTGTGCACTATGATTTGGCGTAAACCAGCAGTCGTTTTGCACTGTGCACTATGCTTTTGCGTAAACCAACAGTCGTTTTGCACTGTGCACTATGCTTTGGCGTAAACCAGCAGTCGCTTTGCACTGTGCACTATGATTTGGCGTAAACCAGCAGTCGTTTTGCACTGTGCACTATGCTTTTGCGTAAACCAACAGTCGTTTTGCACTGTGCACTATGATTTGGCGTAAACCACCAGTCGTTTTGCACTGTGCACTATGCTTTTGCGTAAACCAACAGTCGTTTTGCACTGTGCGCTGTGCTTTTGCGTAAACTAACAGTCGTTTTGCACTGTGCGCTGTGCTTTGGCGTAAACCAACAGTCATTTTGCACTGTGCACTATGCTTTGGCGTAAACCAGCAGTCGTTTTGCACTGTGCATTATGCTTTTGCGTAAACCAACAGTCGTTTTGAACTGTGCACCATGCTTTGGCGAAAACCAACAGTCGTTTTGCACTGTGCACTATGCTTTGGCGTAAACCAACAGTCGTTTTGCACTGTGCACTATGATTTTGCGTAAACCAACAGTCGTTTTGCACTGTGCGCTGTGCTTTGGCGTAAACAAACAGTCGTTTTGCACTGTGCACTATGATTTGGCGTAAACCAACAGTCGTTTTGCACTATGCACTATGCTTTTGCATAAACCAACAGTCGTTTTGCACTGTGCGCTGTGCTTTTGCGTAAACCAACAGTCGTTTTGCACTGTGCGCTGTGCTTTGGCGTAAACCAACAGTCATTTTGCACTGTGCACTATGCTTTGGCGTAAACCAGCAGTCGTTTTGCACTGTGCACTATGCTTTTGCGTAAACCAACAGTCGTTTTGCACTGTGCACCATGCTTTGGCGTAAACCAGCAGTCGTTTTGCACTGTGCACTATGCTTTTGCGTAAACCAACAGTCGTTTTGCACTGTGCACTATGCTTTTGCGTAAACCAACAGTCGTTTTGCACTGTGCACTATGCTTTTGCGTAAACCAACAGTCGTTTTGCACTGTGCACCATGCTTTGGCGTAAACCAGCAGTCGTTTTGCACTGTGCACTATGCTTTTGCGTAAACCAACAGTCGTTTTGCACTGTGCACCATGCTTTGGCGTAAACCAGCAGTCGTTTTGCACTGTGCACTATGCTTTTGCGTAAACCAACAGTCGTTTTGCACTGTGCACCATGCTTTGGCGTAAACCAGCAGTCGTTTTGCACTGTGCACTATGCTTTGGCGTAAACCAGCAGTCGTTTTGCACTGTGCACTATGCTTTTGCGTAAACCAAGAGTCGTTTTGCACTGTGCACTATGCTTTTGCGTAAACCAACAGTCGTTTTGCACTGTGCACTATGCTTTTGCGTAAACCAACAGTCGTTTTGCACTGTGCACTATACTTTTGCGTAAACCAACAGTCGTTTTGCACTGTGCGCTGTGCTTTTCCGTAAACCAACAGTCGTTTTGCACTGTGCGCTGTGCTTTGGCGTAAACCAACAGTCATTTTGCACTGTGCACTATGCTTTGGCGTAAACCAGCAGTCGTTTTGCACTGTGCACTATGCTTTTGCGTAAACCAACAGTCGTTTTGCACTGTGCACCATGCTTTGGCGTAAACCAGCAGTCGTTTTGCACTGTGCACTATGCTTTTGCGTAAACCAACAGTCGTTTTGCACTGTGCACTATGCTTTTGCGTAAACCAACAGTCGTTTTGCACTGTGCACCATGCTTTGGCGTAAACCAACAGTCATTTTGCACTGTGCACTATGCTTTGGCGTAAACCAGCAGTCGTTTTGCACTGTGCACTATGCTTTTGCGTAAACCAACAGTCGTTTTGCACTGTGCACCATGCTTTGGCGTAAACCAGCAGTCGTTTTGCACTGTGCACTATGCTTTTGCGTAAACCAACAGTCGTTTTGCACTGTGCGCTTTGCTTTGGCGTAAACCAACAGTCGTTTTGCACTGTGCACTATGCTTTTGCGTAAACCAACAGTCGTGTTGCACTGTGCACTATGCTTTTGTGTAAACCAACAGTCGTTTTGCACTGTGCACCATGCTTTGGCGTAAACCAACAGTCGTTTTGCACTGTGCACTATGATTTGGCGTAAACCAGCAGTCGTATTGCACTGTGCACTATGCTTTTGCGTAAACCAACAGTCATTTTGCACTGTGCACTATGCTTTGGCGTAAACCAGCAGTCGTTTTGCACTGTGCACTATGCTTTTGCGTAAACCAACAGTCGTGTTGCACTGTGCACTATGCTTTTGCGTAAACCAACAGTCGTTTTGCACTGTGCGCTGTGCTTTGGCGTAAACCAACAGTCATTTTGCACTGTGCACTATGCTTCGGCGTAAACCAGCAGTCGTTTTGCACTGTGCACTATGCTTTTGCGTAAACCAACAGTCGTGTTGCACTGTGCACTATGCTTTTGCGTAAACCAACAGTCGTTTTGCACTGTGCACTATGCTTTTGCGTAAACCAACAGTCGTTTTGCACTGTGCGCTGTGCTTTGGCGTAAACCAACAGTCATTTTGCACTGTGCACTATGCTTTGGCGTAAACCAACAGTCGTTTTGCACTGTGCGCTGTGCTTTGGCGTAAACCAACAGTCATTTTGCACTGTGCACTATGCTTTGTCGTAAACCAACAGTCGTTTTGCACTGTGCACTATGCTTTTGCGTAAACCAACAGTCGTTTTGCACTGTGCACTATGATTTTGCGCAAACCAACAGTCGTTTTGCACTGTGCACTATGCTTTATCGTAAACCAGCGTCGTTTTGCACTGTGCACTATGATTTTGCGTAAACCAACAGTCGTTTTACACTGTGCACTATGCTTTTGAGTAAACCAACAGTCGTTTTGCACTGTGCGCTTTTGCGTAAACCAACAGTCGTTTTGCACTGTGCGCTGTGCTTTGGCGTAAACCGACAGTCATTTTGCACTGTGCACTATGCTTTTGCGTAAACCAAGAGTCGTTTTGCACTGTGCACTATGCTTTTGCGTAAACCAAGAGTCGTTTTGCACTGTGCACTATGCTTTTGCGTAAACCAACAGTCGTTTTGCACTGTGCGCTGTGCTTTTGCGTAAACCAACAGTCGTTTTGCACTGTGCACTATGCTTTGGCGTAAACCAGCAGTCGTTTTGCACTGTGCACTGTGCTTTATCGTAAACCAGCGTCGTTTTGCACTGTGCACTATGATTTTGCGTAAACCAGCAGTCGTTTTACACTGTGCAATATGCTTTTGAGTAAACCAACAGTCGTTTTGCACTGTGCGCTGTGCTTTTGCGTAAACCAACAGTCGTTTTGCACTGTGCGCTGTGCTTTGGCGTAAACCAACAGTCATTTTGCACTGTGCACTATGCTTTGGCGTAAACCAACGGTCGTTTTGCACTGTGCACTATGCTTTGGCGTAAACCAGCAGTCGTTTTGCACTGTGCACTGTGCTTTATCGTAAACCAGCGTCGTTTTGCACTGTGCACTATGATTTTGCGTAAACCAACAGTCGTTTTGCACTGTGCGCTGTGCTTTGGCGTAAACCAAAAGTCGTTTTGCACTGTGCACTATGCTTTTGTGTAAACCAACAGTCATTTTGCACTGTGCACTATGCTTTGGCGTAAACCAACAGTCGTTTTGCACTGTGCGCTGTGCTTTGGCGTAAACCAAAAGTCGTTTTGCACTGTGCACTATGATTTTGCGTAAACCAACAGTCGTTTTGCACTGTGCACTATGCTTTTGTGTAAACCAACAGTCATTTTGCACTGTGCACTATGCTTTTGCGTAAACCAACAGTCGTTTTGCACTGTGCACCATGCTTTGGCGTAAACCAACAGTCGTTTTGCACTGTGCACTATGCTTTTGCGTAAACCAACAGTCGTTTTGCACTGTGCGCTGTGCTTTGGCGTAAACCAACAGTCGTTTTGCACTGTGCACTATGATTTGGCGTAAACCAGCAGTCGTTTTGCACTGTGCACTATGCTTTTGCGTAAACCAACAGTCGTTTTGCACTGTGTACCATGCTTTGGCGTAAACCAACAGTCGTTTTGCACTGTGCGCTGTGCTTTTGCGTAAACCAACAGTCGTTTTGCACTGTGCGCTGTGCTTTGGCGTAAACCAACAGTCATTTTGCACTGTGCACCATGCTTTGGCGTAAACCAGCAGTCGTTTTGCACTGTGCACTATGCTTTTGCGTAAACCAAGAGTCGTTTTGCACTGTGCACTATGCTTTTGCGTAAACCAACAGTCGTTTTGCACTGTGCGCTGTGCTTTTGCGTAAACCAACAGTCGTTTTGCACTGTGCACTATGCTTTGGCGTAAACCAGCAGTCGTTTTGCACTGTGCACTGTGCTTTATCGTAAACCAGCGTCGTTTTGCACTGTGCGCTGTGCTTTGGCGTAAACCAACAGTCATTTTGCACTGTGCACTATGATTTTGCGTAAACCAGCAGTCGTTTTACACTGTGCAATATGCTTTTGAGTAAACCAACAGTCGTTTTGCACTGTGCGCTGTGCTTTTGCGTAAACCAACAGTCGTTTTGCACTGTGCGCTGTGCTTTGGCGTAAACCAACAGTCATTTTGCACTGTGCACTATGCTTTGGCGTAAACCAACAGTCGTTTTGCACTGTGCGCTGTGCTTTGGCGTAAACCAAAAGTAGTTTTGCACTGTGCACTATGATTTGGCGTAAACCACCAGTCGTTTTGCACTGTGCACTATGCTTTTGCGTAAATCAACAGTCGTTTTGCACTGTGCACCATGCTTTGGCGTAAACCAACAGTCGTTTTGCACTGTGCACTATGATTTTGCGTAAACCAACAGTCGTTTTGCACTGTGCGCTGTGCTTTGGCGTAAACCAACAGTCGTTTTGCACTGTGCACTATGATTTGGCGTAAACCAACAGTCGTTTTGCACTATGCACTATGCTTTTGCATAAACCAACAGTCGTTTTGCACTGTGCGCTGTGCTTTTGCGTAAACCAACAGTCGTTTTGCACTGTGCACCATGCTTTGGCGTAAACCAGCAGTCGTTTTGCACTGTGCACTATACTTTGGCGTAAACCAGCAGTCGTTTTGCACTGTGCACTATGCTTTTGCGTAAACCAAGAGTCGTTTTGCACTGTGCACTATGCTTTTGCGTAAACCAACAGTCATTTTGCACTGTGCACTATGCTTTGGCGTAAACCAACAGTCGTTTTGCACTGTGCACTATGCTTTTGCGTAAACTAACAGTCATTTTGCACTGTGCACTGTGCTTTATCGTAAACCAGCGTCGTTTTGCACTGTGCACTATGATTTTGCGTAAACCAGCAGTCGTTTTACACTGTGCACTATGCTTTTGAGTAAACCAACAGTCGTTTTACACTGTGCACTATGCTTTTGAGTAAACCAACAGTCGTTTTGCATTGTGCGCTGTGCTTTTGCGTAAACCAACAGTCGTTTTGCACTGTGCGCTGTGCTTTTGCGTAAACCAACAGTCGTTTTGCACTGTGCGCTGTGCTTTGGCGTAAACCAACAGTCATTTTGCACTGTGCACTATTATTTGGCGTAAACCAGCAGTCGTTTTGCACTGTGCACTATGCTTTTGCGTAAACCAACAGTCGTTTTGCACTGTGCACGATGATTTGGCGTAAACCACCAGTCGTTTTGCACTGTGCACTATGCTTTTGCGTAAACCAACAGTCGTTTTGCACTGTGCGCTGTGCTTTTGCGTAAACCAACAGTCGTTTTGCACTGTGCGCTGTGCTTTTGCGTAAACCAACAGTCGTTTTGCACTGTGCGCTGTGCTTTGGCGTAAACCAACAGTCATTTTGCACTGTGCACTATGCTTTGGCGTAAACCAGCAGTCGTTTTGCACTGTGCACTATGCTTTTGCGTAAACCAACAGTCGTTTTGCACTGTGCACGATGATTTGGCGTAAACCACCAGTCGTTTTGCACTGTGCACTATGCTTTTGCGTAAACCAACAGTCGTTTTGCACTGTGCGCTGTGCTTTTGCGTAAACCAACAGTCGTTTTGCACTGTGCGCTGTGCTTTGGCGTAAACCAACAGTCGTTTTGCACTGTGCGCTGTGCTTTTGCGTAAACCAACAGTCGTTTTGCACTGTGCACTGTGCTTTTGCGTAAACCAACAGTCGTTTTGCACTGTGCGCTGTGCTTTTGCGTAAACCAACAGTCGTTTTGCACTGTGCGCTGTGCTTTGGCGTAAACCAACAGTCATTTTGCACTGTGCACCATGCTTTGGCGTAAACCAACAGTCGTTTTGCACTGTGCGCTGTGCTTTTGCGTAAACCAACAGTCGTTTTGCACTGTGCACTATGCTTTGGCGTAAACCAGCAGTCGTTTTGCACTGTGCACTGTGCTTTATCGTAAACCAGCGTCGTTTTGCACTGTGCGCTGTGCTTTGGCGTAAACCAACAGTCATTTTGCACTGTGCACTATGATTTTGCGTAAACCAGCAGTCGTTTTACACTGTGCAATATGCTTTTGAGTAAACCAACAGTCGTTTTGCACTGTGCGCTGTGCTTTTGCGTAAACCAACAGTCGTTTTGCACTGTGCGCTGTGCTTTGGCGTAAACCAACAGTCATTTTGCACTGTGCACTATGCTTTGGCGTAAACCAACAGTCGTTTTGCACTGTGCGCTGTGCTTTGGCGTAAACCAAAAGTAGTTTTGCACTGTGCACTATGATTTGGCGTAAACCACCAGTCGTTTTGCACTGTGCACTATGCTTTTGCGTAAATCAACAGTCGTTTTGCACTGTGCACCATGCTTTGGCGTAAACCAACAGTCGTTTTGCACTGTGCACTATGATTTTGCGTAAACCAACAGTCGTTTTGCACTGTGCGCTGTGCTTTGGCGTAAACCAACAGTCGTTTTGCACTGTGCACTATGATTTGGCGTAAACCAACAGTCGTTTTGCACTATGCACTATGCTTTTGCATAAACCAACAGTCGTTTTGCACTGTGCGCTGTGCTTTTGCGTAAACCAACAGTCGTTTTGCACTGTGCACCATGCTTTGGCGTAAACCAGCAGTCGTTTTGCACTGTGCACTATGCTTTGGCGTAAACCAGCAGTCGTTTTGCACTGTGCACTATGCTTTTGCGTAAACCAAGAGTCGTTTTGCACTGTGCACTATGCTTTTGCGTAAACCAACAGTCATTTTGCACTGTGCACTATGCTTTGGCGTAAACCAACAGTCGTTTTGCACTGTGCACTATGCTTTTGCGTAAACTAACAGTCATTTTGCACTGTGCACTGTGCTTTATCGTAAACCAGCGTCGTTTTGCACTGTGCACTATGATTTTGCGTAAACCAGCAGTCGTTTTACACTGTGCACTATGCTTTTGAGTAAACCAACAGTCGTTTTACACTGTGCACTATGCTTTTGAGTAAACCAACAGTCGTTTTGCATTGTGCGCTGTGCTTTTGCGTAAACCAACAGTCGTTTTGCACTGTGCGCTGTGCTTTTGCGTAAACCAACAGTCGTTTTGCACTGTGCGCTGTGCTTTGGCGTAAACCAACAGTCATTTTGCACTGTGCACTATTATTTGGCGTAAACCAACAGTCGTTTTGCACTGTGCGCTGTGCTTTTGCGTAAACCAACAGTCGTTTTGCACTGTGCGCTGTGCTTTTGCGTAAACCAACAGTCGTTTTGCACTGTGCGCTGTGCTTTGGCGTAAACCAACAGTCATTTTGCACTGTGCACTATGCTTTGGCGTAAACCAGCAGTCGTTTTGCACTGTGCACTATGCTTTTGCGTAAACCAGCAGTCGTTTTGCACTGTGCGCTGTGCTTTGGCGTAAACCAACAGTCGTTTTGCACTGTGCACTATGATTTTGCGTAAACCAACAGTCGTTTTGCACTGTGCGCTGTGCTTTGGCGTAAACCAACAGTCGTTTTGCACTGCGCACTATGATTTGGCGTAAACCAACAGTCGTTTTGCACTATGCACTATGCTTTTGCATAAACCAACAGTCGTTTTGCACTGTGCGCTGTGCTTTTGCGTAAGCCAACAGTCGTTTTGCACTGTGCACCATGCTTTGGCGTAAACCAGCAGTCGTTTTGCACTGTACACTATGCTTTGGCGTAAACCAGCAGTCGTTTTGCACTGTGCACTATGCTTTTGCGTAAACCAAGAGTCGTTTTGCACTGTGCACTATGCTTTTGCGTAAACCAACAGTCGTTTTGCACTGTGCACTATGCTTTTGCGTAAACCAACAGTCGTTTTGCACTGTGCACTATGCTTTGGCGTAAACCAGCAGTCGTTTTGCACTGTGCACTATGCTTTTGCGTAAACCAAGAGTCGTTTTGCACTGTGCACTATGCTTTTGCGTAAACCAACAGTCGTTTTGCACTGTGCGCTGTGCTTTGGCGTAAACCAACAGTCGTTTTGCACTGTGCACTATGATTTGGCGTAAACCAACAGTCGTTTTGCACTATGCACTATGCTTTTGCATAAACCAACAGTCGTTTTGCACTGTGCGCTGTGCTTTTGCGTAAACCAACAGTCGTTTTGCACTGTGCACCATGCTTTGGCGTAAACCAGCAGTCGTTTTGCACTGTGCACTATGCTTTGGCGTAAACCAGCAGTCGTTTTGCACTGTGCACTATGCTTTTGCGTAAACCAAGAGTCGTTTTGCACTGTGCACTATGCTTTTGCGTAAACCAACAGTCGTTTTGCACTGTGCACTATGCTTTTGCGTAAACCAACAGTCGTTTTGCACTGTGCGCTGTGCTTTTGCGTAAACCAACAGTCATTTTGCACTGTGCACTATGCTTTGGCGTAAACCAGCAGTCGTTTTGCACTGTGCACTATGCTTTTGCGTAAACCAACAGTCGTTTTGCACTGTGCACCATGCTTTGGCGTAAACCAGCAGTCGTTTTGCACTGTGCACTATGCTTTTGCGTAAACCAAGAGTCGTTTTGCACTGTGCACTATGCTTTTGCGTAAACCAACAGTCGTTTTGCACTGTGCACTATGCTTTTGCGTAAACCAACAGTCGTTTTGCACTGTGCGCTATGCTTTTGCGTAAACCAACAGTCATTTTGCACTGTGCACTATGCTTTGGCGTAAACCAGCAGTCGTTTTGCACTGTGCACTATGCTTTTGCGTAAACCAACAGTCGTTTTGCACTGTGCACTATGCTTTTGCGTAAACCAACAGTCGTTTTGCACTGTGCGCTATGCTTTTGCGTAAACCAACAGTCATTTTGCACTGTGCACTATGCTTTGGCGTAAACCAGCAGTCGTTTTACACTGTGCACTATGCTTTTGAGTAAACCAACAGTCGTTTTGCACTGTGCACTATGCTTTTGCGTAAACCAACAGTCGTTTTGCACTGTGCGCTATGCTTTTGCGTAAACCAACAGTCATTTTGCACTGTGCACTATGCTTTGGCGTAAACCAGCAGTCGTTTTGCACTGTGCACTATGCTTTTGCGTAAACCAACAGTCGTTTTGCACTGTGCACTATGCTTTTGCGTAAACCAACAGTCGTGTTGCACTGTGCACTATGCTTTTGTGTAAACCAACAGTCGTTTTGCACTGTGCACCATGCTTTGGCGTAAACCAACAGTCGTTTTGCACTGTGCACTATGATTTGGCGTAAACCAGCAGTCGTATTGCACTGTGCACTATGCTTTTGCGTAAACCAACAGTCATTTTGCACTGTGCACTATGCTTTGGCGTAAACCAGCAGTCGTTTTGCACTGTGCACTATGCTTTTGCGTAAACCAACAGTCGTGTTGCACTGTGCACTATGCTTTTGCGTAAACCAACAGTCGTTTTGCACTGTGCGCTGTGCTTTGGCGTAAACCAACAGTCGTTTTGCACTGTGCACTATGCTTCGGCGTAAACCAGCAGTCGTTTTGCACTGTGCACTATGCTTTTGCGTAAACCAACAGTCGTGTTGCACTGTGCACTATGCTTTTGCGTAAACCAACAGTCGTTTTGCACTGTGCACTATGCTTTTGCGTAAACCAACAGTCGTTTTGCACTGTGCGCTGTGCTTTGGCGTAAACCAACAGTCATTTTGCACTGTGCACTATGCTTTGGCGTAAACCAACAGTCGTTTTGCACTGTGCGCTGTGCTTTGGCGTAAACCAACAGTCATTTTGCACTGTGCACTATGCTTTGTCGTAAACCAACAGTCGTTTTGCACTGTGCACTATGCTTTTGCGTAAACCAACAGTCGTTTTGCACTGTGCACTATGATTTTGCGTAAACCAACAGTCGTTTTGCACTGTGCACTATGCTTTATCGTAAACCAGCGTCGTTTTGCACTGTGCACTATGATTTTGCGTAAACCAACAGTCGTTTTACACTGTGCACTATGCTTTTGAGTAAACCAACAGTCGTTTTGCACTGTGCGCTTTTGCGTAAACCAACAGTCGTTTTGCACTGTGCGCTGTGCTTTGGCGTAAACCGACAGTCATTTTGCACTGTGCACTATGCTTTTGCGTAAACCAAGAGTCGTTTTGCACTGTGCACTATGCTTTTGCGTAAACCAAGAGTCGTTTTGCACTGTGCACTATGCTTTTGCGTAAACCAACAGTCGTTTTGCACTGTGCGCTGTGCTTTTGCGTAAACCAACAGTCGTTTTGCACTGTGCACTATGCTTTGGCGTAAACCAGCAGTCGTTTTGCACTGTGCACTGTGCTTTATCGTAAACCAGCGTCGTTTTGCACTGTGCACTATGATTTTGCGTAAACCAGCAGTCGTTTTACACTGTGCAATATGCTTTTGAGTAAACCAACAGTCGTTTTGCACTGTGCGCTGTGCTTTTGCGTAAACCAACAGTCGTTTTGCACTGTGCGCTGTGCTTTGGCGTAAACCAACAGTCATTTTGCACTGTGCACTATGCTTTGGCGTAAACCAATGGTCGTTTTGCACTGTGCACTATGCTTTGGCGTAAACCAGCAGTCGTTTTGCACTGTGCACTGTGCTTTATCGTAAACCAGCGTCGTTTTGCACTGTGCACTATGATTTTGCGTAAACCAACAGTCGTTTTGCACTGTGCGCTGTGCTTTGGCGTAAACCAAAAGTCGTTTTGCACTGTGCACTATGCTTTTGTGTAAACCAACAGTCAGTTTGCACTGTGCACTATGCTTTGGCGTAAACCAACAGTCGTTTTGCACTGTGCGCTGTGCTTTGGCGTAAACCAAAAGTCGTTTTGCACTGTGCACTATGATTTTGCGTAAACCAACAGTCGTTTTGCACTGTGCACTATGCTTTTGTGTAAACCAACAGTCATTTTGCACTGTGCACTATGCTTTTGCGTAAACCAACAGTCGTTTTGCACTGTGCACCATGCTTTGGCGTAAACCAACAGTCGTTTTGCACTGTGCACTATGCTTTTGCGTAAACCAACAGTCGTTTTGCACTGTGCGCTGTGCTTTGGCGTAAACCAACAGTCGTTTTGCACTGTGCACTTTGCTTTTGCGTAAACCAACAGTCGTTTTGCACTGTGCACTATGCTTTGGCGTAAACCAACAGTCGTTTTGCACTGTGCACTATGATTTGGCGTAAACCAGCAGTCGTTTTGCACTGTGCACTATGCTTTTGCGTAAACCAACAGTCGTTTTGCACTGTGTACCATGCTTTGGCGTAAACCAACAGTCGTTTTGCACTGTGCGCTGTGCTTTTGCGTAAACCAACAGTCGTTTTGCACTGTGCGCTGTGCTTTGGCGTAAACCAACAGTCATTTTGCACTGTGCACCATGCTTTGGCGTAAACCAGCAGTCGTTTTGCACTGTGCACTATGCTTTTGCGTAAACCAAGAGTCGTTTTGCACTGTGCACTATGCTTTTGCGTAAACCAACAGTCGTTTTGCACTGTGCGCTGTGCTTTTGCGTAAACCAACAGTCGTTTTGCACTGTGCACTATGCTTTGGCGTAAACCAGCAGTCGTTTTGCACTGTGCACTGTGCTTTATCGTAAACCAGCGTCGTTTTGCACTGTGCGCTGTGCTTTGGCGTAAACCAACAGTCATTTTGCACTGTGCACTATGATTTTGCGTAAACCAGCAGTCGTTTTAAACTGTGCAATATGCTTTTGAGTAAACCAACAGTCGTTTTGCACTGTGCGCTGTGCTTTTGCGTAAACCAACAGTCGTTTTGCACTGTGCGCTGTGCCTTGGCGTAAACCAACAGTCATTTTGCACTGTGCACTATGCTTTGGCGTAAACCAACAGTCGTTTTGCACTGTGCGCTGTGCTTTGGCGTAAACCAAAAGTAGTTTTGCACTGTGCACTATGATTTGGCGTAAACCACCAGTCGTTTTGCACTGTGCACTATGCTTTTGCGTAAATCAACAGTCGTTTTGCACTGTGCACCATGCTTTGGCGTAAACCAACAGTCGTTTTGCACTGTGCACTATGATTTTGCGTAAACCAACAGTCGTTTTGCACTGTGCGCTGTGCTTTGGCGTAAACCAACAGTCGTTTTGCACTGTGCACTATGATGTGGCGTAAACCAACAGTCGTTTTGCACTATGCACTATGCTTTTGCATAAACCAACAGTCGTTTTGCACTGTGCGCTGTGCTTTTGCGTAAACCAACAGTCGTTTTGCACTGTGCACCATGCTTTGGCGTAAACCAGCAGTCGTTTTGCACTGTGCACTATGCTTTGGCGTAAACCAGCAGTCGTTTTGCACTGTGCACTATGCTTTTGCGTAAACCAAGAGTCGTTTTGCACTGTGCACTATGCTTTTGCGTAAACCAACAGTCATTTTGCACTGTGCACTATGCTTTGGCGTAAACCAACAGTCGTTTTGCACTGTGCACTATGCTTTTGCGTAAACTAACAGTCATTTTGCACTGTGCACTGTGCTTTATCGTAAACCAGCGTCGTTTTGCACTGTGCACTATGATTTTGCGTAAACCAGCAGTCGTTTTACACTGTGCGCTGTGCTTTGGCGTAAACCAACAGTCGTTTTGCACTGTGCACCATGCTTTGGCGTAAACCAACAGTCGTTTTGCACTGTGCACTATGCTTTTGCGTAAACCAACAGTCGTTTTGCACTGTGCACCATGCTTTGGCGTAAACCAGCAGTCGTTTTGCACTGTGCACTATGCTTTTGCGTAAACCAACAGTCGTTTTGCACTGTGCGCTGTGCTTTGGCGTAAACCAACAGTCGTTTTGCACTGTGCGCTGTGCTTTTGCGTAAACCAACAGTCGTTTTGCACTGTGCGCTGTGCTTTGGCGTAAACCAACAGTCATTTTGCACTGTGCACTATTATTTGGCGTAAACCAGCAGTCGTTTTGCACTGTGCACTCTGCTTTGGCGTAAACCAGCAGTCGTTTTGCACTGTGCACTATGCTTTTGCGTAAACCAGCAGTCGTTTTGCACTGTGCACTATGCTTTTGCGTAAACCAACAGTCGTTTTGCACTGTGCGCTGTGCTTTTGCGTAAACCAACAGTCGTTTTGCACTGTGCGCTGTGCTTTTGCGTAAACCAACAGTCGTTTTGCACTGTGCGCTGTGCTTTGGCGTAAACCAACAGTCATTTTGCACTGTGCACTATGCTTTGGCGTAAACCAGCAGTCGTTTTGCACTGTGCACTATGCTTTTGCGTAAACCAGCAGTCGTTTTGCACTGTGCGCTGTGCTTTGGCGTAAACCAACAGTCGTTTTGCACTGTGCACTATGATTTTGCGTAAACCAACAGTCGTTTTGCACTGTGCGCTGTGCTTTGGCGTAAACCAACAGTCGTTTTGCACTGCGCACTATGATTTGGCGTAAACCAACAGTCGTTTTGCACTATGCACTATGCTTTTGCATAAACCAACAGTCGTTTTGCACTGTGCGCTGTGCTTTTGCGTAAACCAACAGTCGTTTTGCACTGTGCACCATGCTTTGGCGTAAACCAGCAGTCGTTTTGCACTGTACACTATGCTTTGGCGTAAACCAGTAGTCGTTTTGCACTGTGCACTATGCTTTTGCGTAAACAAAGAGTCGTTTTGCACTGTGCACTATGCTTTTGCGTAAACCAACAGTCGTTTTGCACTGTGCACTATGCTTTTGCGTAAACCAACAGTCGTTTTGCACTGTGCACTATGCTTTTGCGTAAACCAACAGTCATGTTGCACTGTGCACTATGCTTTGGCGTAAACCAGCAGTCGTTTTGCACTGTGCACTATGCTTTTGCGTAAACCAAGAGTCGTTTTGCACTGTGCACTATGCTTTTGCGTAAACCAACAGTCGTTTTGCACTGTGCGCTGTGCTTTGGCGTAAACCAACAGTCGTTTTGCACTGTGCACTATGATTTGGCGTAAACCAACAGTCGTTTTGCACTATGCACTATGCTTTTGCATAAACCAACAGTCGTTTTGCACTGTGCACTATGCTTTTGCGTAAACCAACAGTCGTTTTGCACTGTGCGCTGTGCTTTTGCGTAAACCAACAGTCATTTTGCACTGTGCACTATGCTTTGGCGTAAACCAGCAGTCGTTTTGCACTGTGCACTATGCTTTTGCGTAAACCAACAGTCGTTTTGCACTGTGCACCATGCTTTGGCGTAAACCAGCAGTCGTTTTGCACTGTGCACTATGCTTTGGCGTAAACCAAGAGTCGTTTTGCACTGTGCACTATGCTTTTGCGTAAACCAACAGTCGTTTTGCACTGTGCACTATGCTTTTGCGTAAACCAACAGTCGTTTTGCACTGTGCGCTGTGCTTTGGCGTAAGCCAAGAGTCATTTTGCACTGTGCACTATGATTTGGCGTAAACCAGCAGTCGTTTTGCACTGTGCACTATGCTTTTGCGTAAACCAACAGTCGTTTTGCACTGTGCACCATGCTTTGGCGTAAACCAGCAGTCATTTTGCACTGTGCACTATGCTTTGGCGTAAACCAACAGTCGTTTTGCACTGTGCGCTGTGCTTTGGCGTAAACCAACAGTGGTTTTGCACTGTGCACTATGATTTGGCGTAAACCACCAGTCGTTTTGCACTGTGCACTATGCTTTTGCGTAAACCAACAGTCGTTTTGCATTGTGCGCTGTGCTTTTGCGTAAACCAACAGTCGTTTTGCACTGTGCGCTGTGCTTTGGCGTAAACCAACAGTCATTTTGCACTGTGCACTATGCTTTGACGTAAACCAGCAGTCGTTTTGCACTGTGCACTATGCTTTTGCGTAAACCAACAGTCGTTTTGCACTGTGCACCATGCTTTGGCGTAAACCAGCAGTCGTTTTGCACTGTGCACTATGCTTTTGCGTAAACCAAGAGTCGTTTTGCACTGTGCACTATGCTTTTGCGTAAACCAACAGTCGTTTTGCACTGTGCACTATGCTTTTGCGTAAACCAACAGTCGTTTTGCACTGTGCGCTGTGCTTTGGCGTAAGCCAAGAGTCGTTTTGCACTGTGCACTATGATTTGGCGTAAACCAGCAGTCGTTTTGCACTGTGCACTATGCTTTTGCGTAAACCAACAGTCGTTTTGCACTGTGCACTATGCTTTTGCGTAAACCAACAGTCGTTTTGCACTGTGCACCATGCTTTGGCGTAAACCAGCAGTCATTTTGCACTGTGCACTATGCTTTGGCGTAAACCAACAGTCGTTTTGCACTGTGCGCTGTGCTTTGGCGTAAACCAACAGTGGTTTTGCACTGTGCACTATGATTTGGCGTAAACCACCAGTCGTTTTGCACTGTGCACTATGCTTTTGCGTAAACCAACAGTCGTTTTGCACTGTGCACTGTGCTTTTGCGTAAACCAACAGTCGTTTTGCACTGTGCGCTGTGCTTTGG
Source organism: Xylota segnis (assembly GCA_963583995.1). Taxonomy (NCBI): domain Eukaryota; kingdom Metazoa; phylum Arthropoda; class Insecta; order Diptera; family Syrphidae; genus Xylota; species Xylota segnis. Next base: position 14,475,832 of record OY757239.1, read on the forward strand.
CGTAAACCAACAGTCATTTTGCACTGTGCACTGTGCTTTGGCGTAAGCCAAGAGTCGTTTTGCACGGTGCACTATGATTTGGCGTAAACCAGCAGTCGTTTTGCACTGTGCACTATGCTTTTGCGTAAACCAACAGTCGTTTTGCACTGTGCACCATGCTTTGGCGTAAACCAGCAGTCATTTTGCACTGTGCACTATGCTTTGGCGTAAACCAACAGTCGTTTTGCACTGTGCGCTGTGCTTTGGCGTAAACCAACAGTGGTTTTGCACTGTGCACTATGATTTGGCGTAAACCACCAGTCGTTTTGCACTGTGCACTATTCTTTTGCGTAAACCAACAGTCGTTTTGCACTGTGCGCTGTGCTTTTGCGTAAACCAACAGTCGTTTTGCACTGTGCGCTGTGCTTTGGCGTAAACCAACAGTCATTTTGCACTGTGCACTATGCTTTGGCGTAAACCAGCAGTCGTTTTGCACTGTGCACTATGTTTTTGCGTAAACCAACAGTCGTTTTGCACTGTGCACCATGCTTTGGCGTAAACCAGCAGTCGTTTTGCACTGTGCACTATGCTTTTGCGTAAACCAACAGTCATTTTGCACTTTGCACTATGCTTTGGCGTAAACCAGCAGTCGTTTTGCACTGTGCACTATGCTTTTGCGTAAACCAAGAGTCGTTTTGCACTGTGCACTATGCTTTTGCGTAAACCAACAGTCGTTTTGCACTGTGCACTATGCTTTTGCGTAAACCAACAGTCGTTTTGCACTGTGCGCTGTGCTTTGGCGTAAACCAACAGTCGTTTTGCACTGTGCACTATGCTTTGGCGTAAACCAACAGCCGTTTTGCACTGTGCACTATGCTTTTGCGTAAACCAACAGTCGTTTTGCACTGTGCACTGTGCTTTATCGTAAACCAGCGTCGTTTTGCACTGTGCACTATGATTTTGCGTAAACCAGCAGTCGTTTTACACTGTGCACTATGCTTTTGAGTAAACCAACAGTCGTTTTGCACTGTGCGCTGTGCTTTTGCGTAAACCAACAGTCGTTTTGCACTGTGCGCTGTGCTTTGGCGTAAACCAACAGTCATTTTGCACTGTGCACTACGCTTTGGCGTAAACCAACAGTCGTTTTGCACTGTGCGCTGTGCTTTGGCGTAAACCAACAGTCGTTTTGCACTGTGCACTATGATTTGGCGTAAACCACCAGTCGTTTTGCGCTGTGCGCTATGCTTTGGCGTAAACCAACAGTCGTTTTGCACTGTGCACTATGATTTGGCGTAAACCACCAGTCGTTTTGCGCTGTGCGCTATGCTTTTGCGTAAACCAACAGTCGTTTTGCACTGTGCACCATGCTTTGGCGTAAACCAACAGTCGTTTTGCACTGTGCACTATGATTTGGCGTAAACCACCAGTCGTTTTGCGCTGTGCGCTATGCTTTGGCGTAAACCAACAGTCGTTTTGCACTGTGCACTATGATTTGGCGTAAACCACCAGTCGTTTTGCGCTGTGCGCTATGCTTTTGCGTAAACCAACAGTCGTTTTGCACTGTGCACCATGCTTTGGCGTAAACCAACAGTCGTTTTGCACTGTGCACTATGATTTGGCGTAAACCAACAGTCGTTTTGCACTGTGCGCTGTGCTTTGGCGTAAACCAACAGTCATTTTGCACTGTGCACTATGCTTTGGCGTAAACCAACAGTCGTTTTGCACTGTGCACTATGCTTTTGAGTAAACCAACAGTCGGTTTGCACTGTGCGCTGTGCTTTTGCGTAAACCAACAGTCGTTTTGCACTGTGCGCTGTGCTTTGGCGTAAACCAACAGTCGTTTTGCACTGTGCACTATGCTTTTGCGTAAACCAACAGTCGTTTTGCACTGTGCACCATGCTTTGGCGTAAACCAGCAGTCATTTTGCACTGTGCACTATGCTTTGGCGTAAACCAACAGTCGTTTTGCACTGTGCGCTGTGCTTTGGCGTAAACCAACAGTGGTTTTGCACTGTGCACTATGATTTGGCGTAAACCACCAGTCGTTTTGCACTGTGCACTATGCTTTTGCGTAAACCAACAGTCGTGTTGCACTGTGCACCATGCTTTGGCGTAAACCAGCAGTCGTTTTGCACTGTGCACTATGTTTTTGCGTAAACCAAGAGTCGTTTTGCACTGTGCACTATGCTTTTGCGTAAACCAACAGTCGTTTTGCACTGTGCGCTGTGCTTTGGCGTAAGCCAAGAGTCGTTTTGCACTGTGCACTATGATTTGGCGTAAACCAGCAGTCGTTTTGCACTGTGCACTATGCTTTTGCGTAAACCAACAGTCGTTTTGCACTGTGCACTATGCTTTTGCGTAAACCAACAGTCGTTTTGCACTGTGCACCATGCTTTGGCGTAAACCAGCAGTCATTTTGCACTGTGCACTATGCTTTGGCGTAAACCAACAGTCGTTTTGCACTGTGCGCTGTGCTTTGGCGTAAACCAACAGTGGTTTTGCACTGTGCACTATGATTTGGCGTAAACCACCAGTCGTTTTGCACTGTGCACTATGCTTTTGCGTAAACCAACAGTCGTTTTGCACTGTGCACTGTGCTTTTGCGTAAACCAACAGTCGTTTTGCACTGTGCGCTGTGCTTTGGCGTAAACCAACAGTCATTTTGCACTGTGCGCTGTGCTTTGGCGTAAGCCAAGAGTCGTTTTGCACGGTGCACTATGATTTGGCGTAAACCAGCAGTCGTTTTGCACTGTGCACTATGCTTTTGCGTAAACCAACAGTCGTTTTGCACTGTGCACCATGCTTTGGCGTAAACCAGCAGTCATTTTGCACTGTGCACTATGCTTTGGCGTAAACCAACAGTCGTTTTGCACTGTGCGCTGTGCTTTGGCGTAAACCAACAGTGGTTTTGCACTGTGCACTATGATTTGGCGTAAACCACCAGTCGTTTTGCACTGTGCACTATGCTTTTGCGTAAACCAACAGTCGTTTTGCACTGTGCGCTGTGCTTTTGCGTAAACCAACAGTCGTTTTGCACTGTGCGCTGTGCTTTGGCGTAAACCAACAGTCATTTTGCACTGTGCACTATGCTTTGGCGTAAACCAGCAGTCGTTTTGCACTGTGCACTATGTTTTTGCGTAAACCAACAGTCGTTTTGCACTGTGCACCATGCTTTGGCGTAAACCAGCAGTCGTTTTGCACTGTGCACTATGCTTTTGCGTAAACCAACAGTCATTTTGCACTTTGCACTATGCTTTGGCGTAAACCAGCAGTCGTTTTGCACTGTGCACTATGCTTTTGCGTAAACCAAGAGTCGTTTTGCACTGTGCACTATGCTTTTGCGTAAACCAACAGTCGTTTTGCACTGTGCACTATGCTTTTGCGTAAACCAACAGTCGTTTTGCACTGTGCGCTGTGCTTTGGCGTAAACCAACAGTCGTTTTGCACTGTGCACTATGCTTTGGCGTAAACCAACAGCCGTTTTGCACTGTGCACTATGCTTTTGCGTAAACCAACAGTCGTTTTGCACTGTGCACTGTGCTTTATCGTAAACCAGCGTCGTTTTGCACTGTGCACTATGATTTTGCGTAAACCAGCAGTCGTTTTACACTGTGCACTATGCTTTTGAGTAAACCAACAGTCGTTTTGCACTGTGCGCTGTGCTTTTGCGTAAACCAACAGTCGTTTTGCACTGTGCGCTGTGCTTTGGCGTAAACCAACAGTCATTTTGCACTGTGCACTACGCTTTGGCGTAAACCAACAGTCGTTTTGCACTGTGCGCTGTGCTTTGGCGTAAACCAACAGTCGTTTTGCACTGTGCACTATGATTTGGCGTAAACCACCAGTCGTTTTGCGCTGTGCGCTATGCTTTGGCGTAAACCAACAGTCGTTTTGCACTGTGCACTATGATTTGGCGTAAACCACCAGTCGTTTTGCGCTGTGCGCTATGCTTTTGCGTAAACCAACAGTCGTTTTGCACTGTGCACCATGCTTTGGCGTAAACCAACAGTCGTTTTGCACTGTGCACTATGATTTGGCGTAAACCAACAGTCGTTTTGCACTGTGCGCTGTGCTTTGGCGTAAACCAACAGTCATTTTGCACTGTGCACTATGCTTTGGCGTAAACCAACAGTCGTTTTGCACTGTGCACTATGCTTTTGAGTAAACCATCAGTCGGTTTGCACTGTGCGCTGTGCTTTTGCGTAAACCAACAGTCGTTTTGCACTGTGCGCTGTGCTTTGGCGTAAACCAACAGTCATTTTGCACTGTGCACTATGCTTTGGCGTAAACCAACAGTCGTTTTGCACTGTGCGCTGTGCTTTGGCGTAAACCAACAGTCGTTTTGCACTGTGCACTATGATTTGGCGTAAACCACCAGTCGTTTTGCGCTGTGCGCTATGCTTTTGCGTAAACCAACAGTCGTTTTGCACTGTGCACCATGCTTTGGCGTAAACCAACAGTCGTTTTGCACTGTGCACTATGATTTGGCGTAAACCAACAGTCGTTTTGCACTGTGCGCTGTGCTTTGGCGTAAACCAACAGTCATTTTGCACTGTGCCCTATGCTTTGGCGTAAACCAACAGTCGTTTTGCACTGTGCACTATGCTTTTGCGTAAACCAACAGTCGTTTTGCACTGTGCACTGTGCTTTATCGTAAACCAGCGTCGGTTTGCACTGTGCACTATGATTTTGCGTAAACCAGCAGTCGTTTTGCACTGTGCACCATGCTTTGGCGTAAACCAACAGTCGTTTTGCACTGTGCACTATGCTTTTGCGTAAACCAACAGTCGTTTTGCACTGTGCGCTGTGCTTTGGCGTAAACCAACAGTCATTTTGCACTGTGCACTATGCTTTGGCGTAAACCAACAGTCGTTTTGCACTGTGCGCTGTGCTTTGGCGTAAACCAACAGTCGTTTTGCACTGTGCACTATGATTTGGCGTAAACCAACAGTCATTTTGCACTGTGCACTATGCTTTGGCGTAAACCAACAGTCGTTTTGCACTGTGCACTATGCTTTTGCGTAAACTAACAGTCGTTTTGCACTGTGCACTGTGCTTTATCGTAAACCAGCGTCGTTTTGCACTGTGCACTATGATTTTGCGTAAACCAGCAGTCGTTTTACACTGTGCACTATGCTTTTGAGTAAACCAACAGTCGTTTTACACTGTGCACTATGCTTTTGAGTAAACCAACAGTCGTTTTGCATTGTGCGCTGTGCTTTTGCGTAAACCAACAGTCGTTTTGCACTGTGCGCTGTGCTTTTGCGTAAACCAACAGTAGTTTTGCACTGTGCGCTGTGCTTTGGCGTAAACCAACAGTCATTTTGCACTGTGCACTATGATTTGGCGTAAACCAGCAGTCGTTTTTTAGTGTGCACTATGCTTTTGCGTAAACCAACAGTCGTTTTGCACTGTGCACTATGATTTGGCGTAAACCACCAGTCGTTTTGCACTGTGCACTATGCTTTTGCGTAAACCAACAGTCGTTTTGCACTGTGCACTATGATTTGGCGTAAACCAGCAGTCGTTTTTTAGTGTGCACTATGCTTTTGCGTAAACCAACAGTCGTTTTGCACTGTGCACTATGATTTGGCGTAAACCACCAGTCGTTTTGCACTGTGCACTATGCTTTTGCGTAAACCAACAGTCGTTTTGCACTGTGCGCTGTGCTTTTGCGTAAACCAACAGTCGTTTTGCACTGTGCGCTGTGCTTTTGCGTAAACCAACAGTCGTTTTGCACTGTGCGCTGTGCTTTGGCGTAAACCAACAGTCATTTTGCACTGTGCACTATGCTTTGGCATAAACCAGCAGTCGTTTTGCACTGTGCCCTATGCTTTTGCGTAAACCAACAGTCGTTTTGCACTGTGCACCATGCTTTGGCGTAAACCAGCAGTCGTTTTGCACTGTGCACTATGCTTTGGCGTAAACCAACAGTCGTTTTGCACTGTGCACTATGATTTTGCGTAAACCAACAGTCGTTTTGCACTGTGCGCTGTGCTTTGGCGTAAACCAACAGTCGTTTTGCACTGTGCACTATGATTTGGCGTAAACCAGCAGTCGTTTTGCACTGTGCACTATGCTTTTTCGTAAACCAACAGTCGTTTTGCACTGTGCACCATGCTTTGGCGTAAACCAGCAGTCGTTTTGCACTGTGCACTATGCTTTTGCGTAAACCAACAGTCGTGTTGCACTGTGCACTATGCTTTTGCGTAAACCAACAGTCGTTTTGCACTGTGCACTATGCTTTTGCGTAAACCAACAGTCGTTTTGCACTGTGCACTATGCTTTTGCGTAAACCAACAGTCGTGTTGCACTGTGCACTATGCTTTTTCGTAAACCAACAGTCGTTTTGCACTGTGCACCATGCTTTGGCGTAAACCAGCACTCGTTTTGCACTGTGCACTATGCTTTTGCGTAAACCAACAGTCGTGTTGCACTGTGCACTATGCTTTGGCGTAAACCAACAGTCATTTTGCACTGTGCACTATGCTTTGGCGTAAACCAACAGTCGTTTTGCACTGTACACTATGCTTTTGCGTAAACCAACAGTCGTTTTGCACTGTGCACTGTGCTTTATCGTAAACCAGCGTCGTTTTGCACTGTGCACTATGATTTTGCGTAAACCAGCAGTCGTTTTACACTGTGCACTATGCTTTTGAGTAAACCAACAGTCGTTTTGCACTGTGCGCTGTGCTTTTGCGTAAACCAACAGTCATTTTGCACTGTGCACTATGCTTTGGCGTAAACCAACAGTCGTTTTGCACTGTACACTATGCTTTTGCGTAAACCAACAGTCGTTTTGCACTGTGCACTATGCTTTTGCGTAAACCAACAGTCGTGTTGCACTGTGCACTATGCTTTTTCGTAAACCAACAGTCGTTTTGCACTGTGCACCATGCTTTGGCGTAAACCAGCACTCGTTTTGCACTGTGCACTATGCTTTTGCGTAAACCAACAGTCGTGTTGCACTGTGCACTATGCTTTGGCGTAAACCAACAGTCATTTTGCACTGTGCACTATGCTTTGGCGTAAACCAACAGTCGTTTTGCACTGTACACTATGCTTTTGCGTAAACCAACAGTCGTTTTGCACTGTGCACTGTGCTTTATCGTAAACCAGCGTCGTTTTGCACTGTGCACTATGATTTTGCGTAAACCAGCAGTCGTTTTACACTGTGCGCTATGCTTTTGAGTAAACCAACAGTCGTTTTGCACTGTGCGCTGTGCTTTTGCGTAAACCAACAGTCGTTTTGCACTGTGCGCTGTGCTTTGGCGTAAACCAACAGTCATTTTGCACTGTGCACTATGCTTTGGCGTAAACCAACAGTCGTTTTGCACTGTACACTATGCTTTTGCGTAAACCAACAGTCGTTTTGCACTGTGCACTGTGCTTTATCGTAAACCAGCGTCGTTTTGCACTGTGCACTATGATTTTGCGTAAACCAGCAGTCGTTTTACACTGTGCACTATGCTTTTGAGTAAACCAACAGTCGTTTTGCACTGTGCGCTGTGCTTTTGCGTAAACCAACAGTCGTTTTGCACTGTGCGCTGTGCTTTTGCGTAAACCAACAGTCGTTTTGCACTGTGCACCATGCTTTGGCGTAAACCAGCAGTCGTTTTGCACTGTGCACTATGCTTTGGCGTAAACCAGCAGTCGTTTTGCACTGTGCACTATGCTTTTGCGTAAACCAAGAGTCGTTTTGCACTGTGCACTATGCTTTGGCGTAAACCAACAGTCGTTTTGCACTGTGCACTATGCTTTTGCGTAAACCAACAGTCATTTTGCACTGTGCACTATGCTTTGGCGTAAACCAGCAGTCGTTTTGCACTGTGCACTATGCTTTTGCGTAAACCAAGAGTCGTTTTGCACTGTGCACTATGCTTTTGCGTAAACCAACAGTCGTTTTGCACTGTGCACTATGCTTTTGCGTAAACCAACAGTCGTTTTGCACTGTGCACTATGCTTTTGCGTAAACCAACAGTCGTTTTGCACTGTGCGCTGTGCTTTGGCGTAAACCAACAGTCGTTTTGCACTATGCACTATGATTTGGCGTAAACCAGCAGTTGTTTTGCACTGTGCACTATGCTTTTGCGTAAACCAACAGTCGTTTTGCACTGTGCACCATGCTTTGGCGTAAACCAGCAGTCATTTTGCACTGTGCACTATGCTTTGGCGTAAACCAACAGTCGTTTTGCACTGTGCGCTGTGCTTTGGCGTAAACCAACAGTCGTTTTGCACTGTGCACCATGCTTTGGCGTAAACCAGCAGTCATTTTGCACTGTGCACTATGCTTTGGCGTAAACCAACAGTCGTTTTGCACTGTGCGCTGTGCTTTGGCGTAAACCAACAGTCGTTTTGCACTGTGCACTATGCTTTTGCGTAAACCAACAGTCGTTTTGCACTGTGCACCATGCTTTGGCGTGAACCAACAGTCGTTTTGCACTGTGCACTATGATTTGGCGTAAACCAGCAGTCGTTTTGCACTGTGCACTATGCTTTTGCGTAAACCAGCAGTCGTTTTGCACTGTGCACTATGATTTGGCGTAAACCAGCAGTCGTTTTGCACTGTGCACTATGCTTTTGCGTAAACCAACAGTCATTTTGCACTGTGCACTATGCTTTGGCGTAAACCAGCAGTCGTTTTGCACTGTGCACTATGCTTTTGCGTAAACCAACAGTCGTGTTGCACTGTGCACTATGCTTTTGCGTAAACCAACAGTCGTTTTGCACTGTGCGCTGTGCTTTGGCGTAAACCAACAGTCATTTTGCACTGTGCACTATGCTTTGGCGTAAACCAACAGTCGTTTTGCACTGTGCGCTGTGCTTTGGCGTAAACCAACAGTCATTTTGCACTGTGCACTATGCTTTGGCATAAACCAGCAGTCGTGTTGCACTGTGCACTATGCTTTTGCGTAAACCAACAGTCGTTTTGCACTGTGCACTATGCTTTTGCGTAAACCAACAGTCGTTTTGCACTGTGCGCTGTGCTTTTGCGTAAACCAACAGTCGTTTTGCACTGTGCGCTGTGCTTTGGCGTAAACCAACAGTCGTTTTGCACTGTGCACTATGCTTTTGCGTAAACCAACAGTCGTGTTGCACTGTGCACTATGCTTTTGCGTAAACCAACAGTCGTTTTGCACTGTGCACTATGCTTTTGCGTAAACCAACAGTCATTTTGCACTGTGCACTATGCTTTGGCATAAACCAACATTCGTGTTGCACTTTGCACTATGCTTTTGCGTAAACCAACAGTCGTTTTGCACTGTGCACTATGCTTTTGCGTAAACCAACAGCCGTTTTGCACTGTGCGCTGTGCTTTTACGTAAACCAACAGTCGTTTTGCACTGTGCGCTGTGCTTTTGCGTAAACCAACAGTCGTTTTGCACTGTGCGCTGTGCTTTGGCGTAAACCAACAGTCATTTTGCACTGTGCACTATGCTTTGGCGTAAACCAACAGTCGTTTTGCACTGTGCACTATGCTTTTGCGTAAACCAACAGTCATTTTGCACTGTGCACTATGCTTTGGCGTAAACCAGCAGTCGTTTTGCACTGTGCACTATGCTTTTGCGTAAACCAACAGTCGTGTTGCACTGTGCACTATGCTTTTGCGTAAACCAACAGTCGTCTTGCACTGTGCACTATGCTTTTGCGTAAACCAACAGTCGTTTTGCACTGTGCGCTGTGCTTTTGCGTAAACCAGCAGTCGTTTTGCACTGTGCGCTGTGCTTTGGCGTAAACCAACAGTCATTTTGCACTGTGCACTATGCTTTGGCGTAAACCAGCAGTCGTTTTGCACTGTGCACTATGCTTTTGCGTAAAATAACAGTCGTTTTGCACTGTGCACCATGCTTTGGCGTAAACAAGCAGTCGTTTTGCACTGTGCATTATGCTTTTGCGTAAACCAAGAGTCGTTTTGCACTGTGCACCATGCTTTTGCGTAAACCAACAGTCGTTTTGCACTGTGCACTATGCTTTTGCGTAAACCAACAGTCGTTTTGCACTGTGCTCTGTGCTTTGGCGTAAGCCAAGAGTCGTTTTGCACTATGCACTATGATTTGGCGTAAACCAGCAGTCGTTTTGCACTGTGCACTATGCTTTTGCGTAAACCAACAGTCGTTTTGCACTGTGCACCATGCTTTGGCGTAAACCAGCAGTCATTTTGCACTGTGCACTATGCTTTGGCGTAAACCAACAGTCGTTTTGCACTGTGCGCTGTGCTTTGGCGTAAACCAACCGTCGTTTTGCACTGTGCACTATGATTTGGCGTGAACCACCAGTCGTTTTGCACTGTGCACTATGCTTTTGCGTAAACCAACAGTCGTTTTGCACTGTGCACCATGCTTTGGCGTAAACCGACAGTCGTTTTGCACTGTGCACTATGCTTTTGCGTAAACCAAGAGTCGTTTTGCACTGTGCACTATGCTTTTGCGTAAACCAACAGTCGTTTTGCACTGTGCACTATGCTTTTGCGTAAACCAACAGTCATTTTGCACTGTGCACTATGCTTTGGCGTAAACCAGCAGTCGTTTTGCACTGTGCACTATGCTTTTGCGTAAACCAGCAGTCGTTTTGCACTGCGCACTATGCTTTTGCATAAACCAACAGTCGTTTTGCACTGTGCGCTGTGCTTTTGCGTAAACCAACAGTCGTTTTGCACTGTGCACCATGCTTTGGCGTAAACCAGCAGTCATTTTGCACTGTCCACTACGCTTTGGCGTAAACCAACAGTCGTTTTGCACTGTGCACCATGCTCTGGCGTAAACCAGCAGTCGTTTTGCACTGTGCATTATGCTTTTGCGTAAACCAAGAGTCGTTTTGCACTGTGCACTATGCTTTTGCGTAAACCAACAGTCGTTTTGCACTGTGCACCATGCTTTGGCGTAAACCAGCAGTCATTTTGCACTGTGCACTATGCTTTGGCGTAAACCAACAGTCGTTTTGCACTGTGCGCTGTGCTTTGGCGTAAACCAACAGTCGTTTTGCACTGTGCACTATGATTTGGCGTAAACCACCAGTCGTTTTGCACTGTGCACTATGCTTTTGCGTAAACCAACAGTCGTTTTGCACTGTGCACCATGCTTTGGCGTAAACCGACAGTCGTTTTGCACTGTGCACTATGCTTTTGCGTAAACCAAGAGTCGTTTTGCACTGTGCACTATGCTTTTGCGTAAACCAACAGTCGTTTTGCACTGTGCACTATGCTTCTGCGTAAACCAGCAGTCGTTTTGCACTGTGCACTATGCTTTGGCGTAAACCAGCAGTCGTTTTGCACTGTGCACTATGCTTTTGCGTAAACCAGCAGTCGTTTTGCACTGCGCACTATGCTTTTGCATAAACCAACAGTCGTTTTGCACTGTGCGCTGTGCTTTTGCGTAAACCAACAGTCGTTTTGCACTGTGCACTATGCTTTGGCGTAAACCAGCAGTCGTTTTGCACTGTGCACTATGCTTTTGCGTAAACCAACAGTCGTTTTGCACTGTGCACCATGCTTTGGCGTAAACCAGCAGTCGTTTTGCACTGTGCATTATGCTTTTGCGTAAACCAAGAGTCGTTTTGCACTGTGCACTATGCTTTTGCGTAAACCAACAGTCGTTTTGCACTGTGCACTATGCTTTTGCGTAAACCAACAGTCGTTTTGCACTGTGCGCTGTGCTTTGGCGTAAGCCAAGAGTCGTTTTGCACTGTGCACTATGATTTGGCGTAAACCAGCAGTCGTTTTGCACTGTGCACTATGCTTTTGCGTAAACCAACAGTCGTTTTGCACTGTGCACCATGCTTTGGCGTAAACCAGCAGTCATTTTGCACTGTGCACTATGCTTTGGCGTAAACCAACAGTCGTTTTGCACTGTGCGCTGTGCTTTGGCGTAAACCAACAGTCGTTTTGCACTGTGCACTATGATTTGGCGTAAACCACCAGTCGTTTTGCACTGTGCACTATGCTTTTGCGTAAACCAACAGTCGTTTTGCACTGTGCACTATGATTTGGCGTAAACCACCAGTCGTTTTGCACTGTGCACTATGCTTTTGCGTAAACCAACAGTCGTTTTGCTCTGTGCACCATGCTTTGGCGTAAACCGACAGTCGTTTTGCACTGTGCACTATGCTTTTGCGTAAACCAAGAGTCGTTTTGCACTGCGCACTATGCTTTTGCATAAACCAACAGTCGTTTTGCACTGTGCGCTGTGCTTTTGCGTAAACCAACAGTCGTTTTGCACTGTGCACTATGCTTTTGCGTAAACCAACAGTCGTTTTGCACTGTGCACCATGCTTTGGCGTAAACCAGCAGTCGTTTTGCACTGTGCATTATGCTTTTGCGTAAACCAAGAGTCGTTTTGCACTGTGCACTATGCTTTTGCGTAAACCAACAGTCGTTTTGCACTGTGCACTATGATTTGGCGTAAACCAACAGTCGTTTTGCACTGTGCACCATGCTTTGGCGTAAACCAACAGTCGTTTTGCACTGTGCACTATGCTTTTGCGTAAACCAAGAGTCGTTTTGCACTGTGCACTATGCTTTTGCGTAAACCAACAGTCGTTTTGCACTGTGCACTATGCTTTTGCGTAAACCAACAGGCATTTTGCACTGTGCACTATGCTTTGGCGTAAACCAGCAGTCGTTTTGCACTGTGCACTATGGTTTTGCGTAAACCAACAGTCGTTTTGCACTGTGCACTATGCTTTTGCGTAAACCAACAGTCATTTTGCACTGTGCACTATGCTTTGGCGTAAACCAGCAGTCGTTTTGCTCTGTGCACTATGCTTTTGCGTAAACCAACAGTCGTTTTGCACTGTGCACTATGCTTTTGCGTAAACCAACAGTCGTTTTGCACTGTGCACTATGCTTTTGCGTAAACCAACAGGCATTTTGCACTGTGCACTATGCTTTGGCGTAAACCAGCAGTCATTTTGCACTGTGCACTATGCTTTGGCGTAAACCAACAGTCATTTTGCACTGTGCACTATGCTTTGGCGTAAACCAGCAGTCGTTTTGCACTGTGCACTCTGCTTTGGCGTAAACCAGCAGTCGTTTTGCACTGTGCACTATGCTTTTGCTTAAACCAGCAGTCGTTTTGCACTGTGCACTATGCTTTTGCGTAAACCAACAGTCGTTTTGCACTGTGCACTATGCTTTTGCGTAAACCAACAGTCATTTTGCACTGTGCACTATGCTTTGGCGTAAACCAGCAGTCGTTTTGCACTGTGCACTATGCTTTTGCGTAAACCAGCAGTCGTTTTGCACTGTGCACTATGCTTTTGCGTAAACCAACAGTCGTTTAATACTGTGCACCATGCTTTGGCGTAAACCAGCAGTCGTTTTGCTCTGTGCACTATGCTTTGGCGTAAACCAGCAGTCGTTTTGCACTGTGCACTATGCTTTTGCGTAAACCAACAGTCGTTTTGCACTCTGCACTATGCTTTTGCGTAAACCAACAGTCATTTTGCACTGTGCACTATGCCTTGGCGTAAACCAGCAGTCGTTTTGCACTGTGCACTATGCTTTTGCGTAAACCAACAGTTGTTTTGCACTGTGCGCTGTGCTTTGGCGTAAACCAACAGTTATTTTGCACTGTGCACTATGCTCTGGCGTAAACCAGCAGTCGTTTTGCACTGTGCACTATGCTGTTGCGTAAACCAACAGTCATTTTGCACTGTGCACTATGCTTTGGCGTAAACCAGCAGTCGTTTTGCACTGTGCACTCTGCTTTGGCGTAAACCAGCAGTCGTTTTGCACTGTGCACTATGCTTTTGCTTAAACCAGCAGTCGTTTTGCACTGTGCACTATGCTTTTGCGTAAACCAACAGTCGTTTTGCACTGTGCACTATGCTTTTGCGTAAACCAACAGTCATTTTGCACTGTGCACTATGCTGTTGCGTAAACCAACAGTAGTTTTGCACTGTGCACTATGCTTTTGCGTAAACCAGCAGTCGTTTTACACTGTGCACTATGCTTTTGAGTAAACCAACAGTCGTTTTGCACTGTGCACTATGATTTTGCGTAATCCAAAAGTCGTTTTGGACTGTGCACTATGCTTTTGAGTAAACCAACAGTCGTTTTGCACTGTGCACTATGCTTTTGCGTAAACCAACAGTCGTTTTGCACTGAGCGCTGTGCTTTGGCGTAAACCAACAGTCATTTTGCACTGTGCACTATGCTTTGGCGTAAACCAGCAGTCGTTTTGCACTGTGCACTCTGCTTTGGCGTAAACCAGCAGTCGTTTTGCACTGTGCACTATGCTTTTGCGTAAACCAGCAGTCGTTTTGCACTGTGCACTATGGTTTTGCGTAAACCAACAGTCGTTTTGCACTGTGCACTATGCTTTTGCGTAAACCAACAGTCATTTTGCACTGTGCACTATGCTTTGGCGTAAACCAGCAGTCGTTTTGCTCTGTGCACTATGCTTTTGCGTAAACCAACAGTCGTTTTGCACTGTGCACTATGCTTTTGCGTAAACCAACAGTCGTTTTGCACTGTGCACCATGCTTTGGCGTAAACCAGCAGTCGCTTTACACTGTGCACTATGCTTTTGAGTAAACCAACAGTCGTTTTGCACTGTGCACTATGATTTTGCGTAAACCAAAAGTCGTTTTGGACTGTGCACTATGCTTTTGAGTAAACCAACAGTCGTTTTGCACTGTGCACTATGATTTTGCGTAAACCAACAGTCATTTTGCACTGTGCACTATGCTTTGGCGTAAACCAGCAGTCGTTTTGCACTGTGCACTCTGCTTTGGCGTAAACCAGCAGTCGTTTTGCACTGTGCACTATGCTTTTGCGTAAACCAACAGTCGTTTTGCACTGTGCACTATGCTTTTGCGTAAACCAACAGTCATTTTGCACTGTGCACTATGCTTTGGCGTAAACCAGCAGTCGTTTTGCACTGTGCACTATGCTTTTGCGTAAACCAACAGTCGTTTTGCACTGTGCACTATGCTTTTGCGTAAACCAACAGTCGTTTTGCACTGTGCACCATGCTTTGGCGTAAACCAGCAGTCGTTTTGCACTGTGCACTATGTTTTGCGTAAACCAACAGTCGTTTTGCACTGTGCACTGTGCTTTGGCGTAAACCAACAGTCGTTTTGCACTGTGCGCTGTGCTTTGGCGTAAACCAACAGTCATTTTGCACTGTGCGCTGTACTTTGGCGTAAACCAACAGTCATTTTGCACTGTGCACTATGCTTTGGCGTAAACCAGCAGTCGTTTTGCACTGTGCACTATGCTTTTGCGTAAACCAGCAGTCGTTTTGCACTGTGCGCTGTGCTTAGGCGTAAACCAGCAGTCGTTTTGCACTGTGCACTATGCTTTTGCGTAAACCAGCAGTCGTTTTGCACTGTGCACTATGCTTTTGCGTAAACCAACAGTCATTTTGCACTGTGCACTATGCTTTGGCGTAAACCAGCAGTCGTTTTGCACTGTGCACTATGCTTTTGCGTAAACCAACAGTCGTTTTGCACTGTGCGCTGTGCTTTGGCGTAAACCAACAGTCGTTTTGCACTGTGCACTATGATTTGGCGTAAACCAGCAGTCGTTTTGCACTGTGCACTATGCTTTTGCGTAAACCAACAGTCATTTTGCACTGTGCACTATGCTTTGGCGTAAACCAGCAGTCGTTTTGCACTGTGCACTATGCTTTTGCGTAAACCAACAGTCGTTTTGCACTGTGCACCATGCTTTGGCGTAAACCAGCAGTCGTTTTGCACTGTGCGCTGTGCTTTGGCGTAAACCAACAGTCATTTTGCACTGTGCACTATGCTTTGGCGTAAACCAGCAGTCGTTTTGCACTGTGCACTATGCTTTTGCGTAAACCAACAGTCGTTTTGCACTGTGCACCATGCTTTATCGTAAACCAGCAGTCGTTTTGCACTGTGCACTATGCTTTTGCGTAAACCAACAGTCGTTTTGCACTGTGCACTATGCTTTTGCGTAAACCAACAGTCGTTTTGCACTGTGCGCTGTGCTTTGGCGTAAACCAACAGTCATTTTGCACTGTGCGCTGTGCTTTGGCGTAAAACAACAGTCGTTTTGCACTGTGCACCATGCTTTGGCGTAAACCAGCAGTCGTTTTGCACTGTGCACTATGCTTTTGCGTAAACCAACAGTCGTTTTGCACTGTGCACTATGCTTTTGCGTAAACCAACAGTCGTTTTGCACTGTGCACTATGCTTTTGCGTAAACCAACAGTCGTTTTGCACTGTGCGCTGTGCTTTGGCGTAAACCAACAGTCGTTTTGCACTGTGCACTAAGCTTTTGCGTAAACCAGCAGTCGTTTTGCACTGTGCACTATGCTTTCGCGTAAACCAACAGTCGTTTTGCACTGTGCACTGTGCTTTTGCGTAAACCACCAGTCGTTTTGCACTGTGCGCTGTGCTTAGGCGTAAACCAGCAGTCGTTTTGCACTGTGCACTATGCTTTTGCGTAAACCAACACTCGTTTTGCACTGTGCACTATGCTTTTGCGTAAACCAACAGTCGTTTTGCACTGTGCACTATGCTTTTGCGTAAACCAACAGTCGTTTTGCACTGTGCGCTGTGCTTTGGCGTAAACCAACAGTCATTTTGCACTGTGCGCTGTGCTTTGGCGTAAACCAACAGTCATTTTGCACTGTGCACTATGCTTTGGCGTAAACCAGCAGTCGTTTTGCACTGTGCACTATGCTTTTGCGTAAACCAGCAGTCGTTTTGCACTGTGCGCTGTGCTTAGGCGTAAACCAGCAGTCGTTTTGCACTGTGCACTATGCTTTTGCGTAAACCAGCAGTCGTTTTGCACTGTGCACTATGCTTTTGCGTAAACCAACAGTCGTTTTGCACTGTGCACTATGCTTTTGCGTAAACCAACAGTCGTTTTGCACTGTGCGCTGTGCTTTGTCGTAAACCAACAGTCATTTTGCACTGTGCACTATGCTTTTGCGTAAACCAGCAGTCGTTTTGCACTGTGCACTATGCTTTTGCGTAAACCAACAGTCGTTTTGCACTGTGCACTATGCTTTTGCGTAAACCAACAGTCGTTTTGCACTGTGCGCTGTGCTTTTGCGTAAACCACCAGTCGTTTTGCACTGTGCGCTGTGCTTAGGCGTAAACCAGCAGTCGTTTTGCACTGTGCACTATGCTTTTGCGTAAACCAACAGTCGTTTTGCACTGTGCGCTGTGCTTTGTCGTAAACCAACAGTCATTTTGCACTGTGCGCTGTGCTTTGGCGTAAACCAACAGTCATTTTGCACTGTGCACTATGCTTTGGCGTAAACCAGCAGTCGTTTTGCACTGTGCACTATGCTTTTGCGTAAACCAGCAGTCGTTTTGCACTGTGCACTGTGCTTTGGCGTAAACCAGCAGTCGTTTTGCACTGTGCACTATGCTTTTGCGTAAACCAGCAGTCGTTTTCCACTGTACACCATGCTTTGGCGTAAACCAGCAGTCGTTTTGCACTGTGCGCTGTGCTTAGGCGTAAACCAGCAGTCGTTTTGCACTGAGCACTATGCTTTTGCGTAAACCAGCAGTCGTTTTGCACTGTGCACTATGCTTTTGCGTAAACCAACAGTCGTTTTGCACTGTGCGCTGTGCTTTGTCGTAAACCAACAGTCATTTTGCACTGTGCACTATGCTTTTGCGTAAACCAGCAGTCGTTTTGCACTGTGCACTATGCTTTTGCGTAAACCAACAGTCGTTTTGCACTGTGCACTATGCTTTTGCGTAAACCAGCAGTCGTTTTGCACTGTGCGCTGTGCTTTTGCGTAAACCACCAGTCGTTTTGCACTGTGCGCTGTGCTTAGGCGTAAACCAGCAGTCGTTTTGCACTGTGCACTATGCTTTTGCGTAATCCAGCAGTCGTTTTGCACTGTGCACTATGCTTTTGCGTAAACCAACAGTCGTTTTGCACTGTGCACTATGCTTTTGCGTAAACCAACAGTCGTTTTGCACTGTGCGCTGTGCTTTGTCGTAAACCAACAGTCATTTTGCACTGTGCGCTGTGCTTTGGCGTAAACCGACAGTCATTTTGCACTGTGCACTATGCTTTGGCGTAAACCAGCAGTCGTTTTGCACTGTGCACTATGCTTTTGCGTAAACCAGCAGTCGTTTTGCACTGTGCACTGTGCTTTGGCGTAAACCAGCAGTCGTTTTGCACTGTGCACTATGCTTTTGCGTAAACCAGCAGTCGTTTTCCACTGTACACCATGCTTTGGCGTAAACCAGCAGTCGTTTTGCACTGTGCACTATGCTTTTGCGTAAACCAACAGTCGTTTTGCACTGTACGCTGTGCTTTGGCGTTAACCAACAGTCACTTTGCACTGTGCACTATGCTTTTGCGTAAACCAACACTCGTTTTGCACTGTGCACCATGCTTTGGCGTAAACCAGCAGTCGTTTTGCACTGTGCACTATGTTTTGCGTAAACCAACAGTCGTTTTGCACTGTGCACTATGCTTTTGCGTAAACCAACAGTCGTTTTGCACTGTGCACTATGCTTTTGCGTAAACCAACAGTCGTTTTGCACTGTGCGCTGTGCTTTGTCGTAAACCAACAGTCATTTTGCACTGTGCGCTGTGCTTTGGCGTAAACCAACAGTCATTTTGCACTGTGCACTATGCTTTGGCGTAAACCAGCAGTCGTTTTGCACTGTGCACTATGCTTTTGCGTAAACCAACAGTCGTTTTGCACTGTGCGCTGTGCTTTGGCGTAAACCAGCAGTCGTTTTGCACTGTGCACTATGCTTTTGCGTAAACCAGCAGTCGTTTTCCACTGTACACCATGCTTTGGCGTAAACCAGCAGTCGTTTTGCACTGTGCACTATGCTTTTGCGTAAACCAACACTCGTTTTGCACTGTGCACCATGCTTTGCCGTAAACCAGCAGTCGTTTTGCACTGTGCACTATGTTTTGCGTAAACCAACAGTCGTTTTGCACTGTGCGCTGTGCTTTGGCGTTAACCAACAGTCGTTTTGCACTGTGCACTATGATTTGGCGTAAACCAGCAGTCGTTTTGCACTGTGCACTATGCTTTTGCGTAAACCAGCAGTCGTTTTGCACTGTGCACTGTGCTTTTGCGTAAACCACCAGTCGTTTTGCACTGTGCGCTGTGCTTTGGCGTAAACCAGCAGTCGTTTTGCACTGTGCACTATGCTTTTGCGTAAACCAGCAGTCGTTTTGCACTGTGCACTATGCTTTTGCGTAAACCAACAGTCGTTTAATACTGTGCACCATGCTTTGGCGTAAACCAGCAGTCGTTTTGCACTGTGCACTATGCTTTGGCGTAAACCAGCAGTCGTTTTGCACTGTGCACTATGCTTTTGCGTAAACCAACAGTCGTTTTGCACTCTGCACTATGCTTTTGCGTAAACCAACAGTCATTTTGCACTGTGCACTATGCCTTGGCGTAAACCAGCAGTCGTTTTGCACTGTGCACTATGCTTTTGCGTAAACCAACAGTTGTTTTGCACTGTGCGCTGTGCTTTGGCGTAAACCAACAGTCATTTTGCACTGTGCACTATGCTCTGGCGTAAACCAGCAGTCGTTTTGCACTGTGCACTATGCTGTTGCGTAAACCAGCAGTCGTTTTGCACTGTGCACTATGCTTTTGCGTAAACCAACAGTAGTTTTGCACTGTGCACTATGCTTTTGCGTAAACCAGCAGTCATTTTACACTGTGCACTATGCTTTTGAGTAAACCAACAGTCGTTTTGCACTGTGCACTATGATTTTGCGTAATCCAAAAGTCGTTTTGCACTGTGCACTATGCTTTTGCGTAAACCAACAGTCATTTTGCACTGTGCACTATGCTTTGGCGTAAACCAGCAGTCGTTTTGCTCTGTGCACTATGCTTTTGCGTAAACCAACAGTCGTTTTGCACTGTGCACTATGGTTTTGCGTAAACCAACAGTCGTTTTGCACTGTGCACTATGCTTTTGCGTAAACCAACAGTCATTTTGCACTGTGCACTATGCTTTGGCGTAAACCAGCAGTCGTTTTGCTCTGTGCACTATGCTTTTGCGTAAACCAACAGTCGTTTTGCACTGTGCACTATGCTTTTGCGTAAACCAACAGTCGTTTTGCACTGTGCACCATGCTTTGGCGTAAACCAGCAGTCGTTTTGCACTGTGCACTATGCTTTTGCGTAAACCAACAGTCGTTTTGCACTGTGCACCATGCTTTGGCGTAAACCAGCAGTCGTTTTGCTCTGTGCACTATGCTTTTGCGTAAACCAACAGTCGTTTTGCACTGTGCACTATGCTTTTGCGTAAACCAACAGTCGTTTTGCACTGTGCACCATGCTTTGGCGTAAACCAGCAGTCGCTTTACACTGTGCACTATGCTTTTGAGTAAACCAACAGTCGTTTTGCACTGTGCACTATGATTTTGCGTAAACCAAAAGTCGTTTTGGACTGTGCACTATGCTTTTGAGTAAACCAACAGTCGTTTTGCACTGTGCACTATGATTTTGCGTAAACCAACAGTCATTTTGCACTGTGCACTATGCTTTGGCGTAAACCAGCAGTCGTTTTGCACTGTGCACTCTGCTTTGGCGTAAACCAGCAGTCGTTTTGCACTGTGCACTATGCTTTTGCGTAAACCAGCAGTCGTTTTGCACTGTGCACTATGCTTTTGCGTAAACCAACAGTCGTTTTGCACTGTGCACTATGCTTTTGCGTAAACCAACAGTCATTTTGCACTGTGCACTATGCTTTGGCGTAAACCAGCAGTCGTTTTGCACTGTGCACTATGCTTTTGCGTAAACCAACAGTCGTTTTGCACTGTGCACCATGCTTTGGCGTAAACCAGCAGTCGTTTTGCACTGTGCACTATGATTTTGCGTAAACCAAAAGTCGTTTTGGACTGTGCACTATGCTTTTGAGTAAACCAACAGTCATTTTGCACTGTGCACTATGTATGCTTTGGCGTAAACCAGCAGTCGTTTTGCACTCTGCACTATGCTTTTGCGTAAACCAACAGTCGTTTTACACTGTGCACCATTCTTTGGCGTAAACCAGCAGTCGTTTTGCACTGTGCACTATGCTTTGGCGTAAACCAGCAGTCGTTTTGCACTGTGCACTATGCTTTTGCGTAAACCAACAGTCGTTTTGCACTGTGCGCTGTGCTTTTGCGTAAACCAACAGTCGTTTTGCACTGTGCGCTGTGCTTTGGCGTAAACCAACAGTCATTTTGCACTGTGCACTATGCTTTGGCGTAAACCAGCAGTCGTTTTGCACTGTGCACTATGCTTTTGCGTAAACCAACAGTCATTTTGCACTGTGCACTATGATTTGGCGTAAACGAGCAGTCGTTTTGCACTGTGCGCTGTGCTTTTGCGTAAACCAACAGTCGTTTTGCACTGTGCGCTGTGCTTTGGCGTAAACCAACAGTCATTTTGCACTGTGCACTATGCTTTTGCGTAAACCAGCAGTCGTTTTATACTGTGCACTATGCTTTTGAGTAAACCAACAGTCGTTTTGCACTGTGCGCTGTGCTTTTGCGTAAACCAACAGTCGTTTTGCACTGTGCGCTGTGCTTTGGCGTAAACCAACAGTCATTTTGCACTGTGCACTATGCTTTGGCGTAAATCAGCAGTCATTTTGCACTGTGCACTATGCTTTTGCGTAAACCAACAGTCGTTTTGCACTGTGCACTATGCTTTTGCGTAAACCAACCGTCATTTTGCACTGTGCACTATGCTTTGGCGTAAACCAGCAGTCGTTTTGCACTGTGCACTATGCTTTTGCGTAAACCAAGAGTCGTTTTGCACTGTGCGCTATGCTTTTGCGTAAACCAACAGTCGTTTTGCACTGTGCACTATGCTTTTGCGTAAACCAACAGTCGTTTTGCACTGTGCACCATGCTTTGGCGTAAACCAGCAGTCGTTTTGCACTGTGCACTATGCTTTTGCGTAAACCAACAGTCGTTTTGCACTGTGCACTATGCTTTTGCGTAAACCAACCGTCATTTTGCACTGTGCACTATGCTTTGGCGTAAACCAACAGTCGTTTTGCACTGTGCACTATGCTTTTGCGTAAACCAACAGTCGTTTTGCACTGTGCGCTGTGCTTTGGCGTAAACCAACAGTCGTTTTGCACTGTGCACTATGATTTGGCGTAAACCAGTAGTCGTTTTGCACTGTGCACTATGCTTTGGCGTAAACCAGCAGTCGTTTTGCACTGTGCACTATGCTTTTGCGTAAACCAACAGTCGTTTTGCACTGTGCACTATGCTTTTGCGTAAACCAACAGTCATTTTGCACTGTGCACTATGCTTTGGCGTAAACCAGCAGTCCTTTTGCACTGTGCACTATGCTTTTGCGTAAATCAACAGTCGTTTTGCACTGTGCGCTGTGCTTTGGCGTAAACCAACAGTCATTTTGCACTGTGCACTATGCTTTTGCGTAAACCAGCAGTCGTTTTGCACTGTGCACTATGCTTTTGCGTAAACCAACAGTCGTTTTGCACTGTGCGCTGTGCTTTGGCGTAAACCAACAGTCATTTTGCACTGTGCACTATGCTTTGGCGTAAACCAGCAGTCGTTTTGCACTGTGCACTATGCTTTTGCGTAAACCAACAGTCGTTTTGCACTGTGCACCATGCTTTGGCGTAAACCAACAGTCGTTTTGCACTGTGCACTATGCTTTGGCGTAAACCAGCAGTCGTTTTGCACTGTTCACCATGCTTTGGCGTAAACCAGCAGTCGTTTTGCACTGTGCACTATGCTTTTGCGTAAACCAACAGTCGTTTTGCACTGTGCACCATGCTTTGGCGTAAACCAGCAGTCGTTTTGCACTGTGCACTATGCTTTTGCGTAAACCAACAGTCGTTTTGCACTGTGCGCTGTGCTTTGGCGTAAACCAACAGTCATTTTGCACTGTGCACTATGTATGCTTTGGCGTAAACCAGCAGTCGTTTTGCACTCTGCACTATGCTTTTGCGTAAACCAACAGTCGTTTTACACTGTGCACCATTCTTTGGCGTAAACCAGCAGTCGTTTTGCACTGTGCACTATGCTTTGGCGTAAACCAGCAGTCGTTTTGCACTGTGCACTATGCTTTTGCGTAAACCAACAGTCGTTTTGCACTGTGCGCTGTGCTTTTGCGTAAACCAACAGTCGTTTTGCACTGTGCACTATGCTTTGGCGTAAACCAGCAGTCGTTTTGCACTGTGCACCATGCTTTGGCGTAAACCAGCAGTCGTTTTGCACTGTGCACTATGCTTTTGCGTAAACCAACAGTCGTTTTGCACTGTGCGCTGTGCTTTGACGTAAACCAACAGTCATTTTGCACTGTGCACTATGCTTTGGCGTAAACCAGCAGTCGTTTTGCACTGTGCACTATGCTTTGGCGTAAACCAGCAGTCGTTTTGCACTGTGCACTATGCTTTTGCGTAAACCAACAGTCGTTTTGCACTGTGCGCTGTGCTTTTGCGTAAACCAACAGTCGTTTTGCACTGTGCACTATGCTTTGGCGTAAACCAGCAGTCGTTTTGCACTGTGCACCATGCTTTGGCGTAAACCAGCAGTCGTTTTGCACTGTGCACTATGCTTTTGCGTAAACCAACAGTCGTTTTGCACTGTGCGCTGTGCTTTTGCGTAAACCAACAGTCGTTTTGCACTGTGCACTATGCTTTGGCGTAAACCAGCAGTCGTTTTGCACTGTGCACTATGCTTTGGCGTAAACCAGCAGTCGTTTTGCACTGTGCACTATGCTTTGGCGTAAACCAGCAGTCGTTTTGCACTGTGCACCATGCTTTGGCGTAAACCAGCAGTCGTTTTGCACTGTGCACTATGCTTTTGCGTAAACCAACAGTCGTTTTGCACTGTGCGCTGTGCTTTTGCGTAAACCAACAGTCGTTTTGCACTGTGCACTATGCTTTGGCGTAAACCAGCAGTCGTTTTGCACTGTGCGCTGTGCTTTTGCGTAAACCAACAGTCGTTTTGCACTGTGCACTATGCTTTGGCGTAAACCAACAGTCGTTTTGCACTGTGCACTATGATTTGGCGTAAACCAGCAGTCGTTTTGCACTGTGCACTATGCTTTTGCGTAAACCAACAGTCGTTTTGCACTGTGCACCATGGTTTGGCGTAAACCAACAGTCGTTTTGCACTGTGCACTGTGCTTTATCGTAAACCAAGCGTCGTTTTGCACTGTGCACTATGATTTTGCGTAAACCAGCAGTCGTTTTACACTGTGCACTATGCTTTTGAGTAAACCAACAGTCGTTTTGCACTGTGCACTATGCTTTTGCGTAAACCAACAGTCATTTTGCACTGTGCACTATGCTTTGGCGTAAACCAGCAGTCGTTTTGCACTGTGCACTATGCTTTTGCGTAAACCAAGAGTCGTTTTGCACTGTGCACTATGCTTTTGCGTAAACCAACAGTCGTTTTGCACTGTGCGCTGTGCTTTGGCGTAAACCAACAGTCGTTTTGCACTGTGCACTATGATTTGGCGTAAACCAGCAGTCGTTTTGCACTGTGCACTATGCTTTTGCGTAAACCAAGAGTCGTTTTGCACTGTGCACTATGCTTTTGCGTAAACCAACAGTCGTTTTGCACTGTGCGCTGTGCTTTGGCGTAAACCAACAGTCGTTTTGCACTGTGCACTATGATTTGGCGTAAACCAGCAGTCGTTTTGCACTGTGCGCTGTGCTTTGGCGTAAACCAACAGTCATTTTGCACTGTGCACTATGCTTTTGCGTAAACCAACAGTCGTTTTGCACTGTGCACCATGCTTTGGCGTAAACCAGCAGTCGTTTTGCACTGTGCGCTGTGCTTTGGCGTAAACCAACAGTCATTTTGCACTGTGCACTATGCTTTGGCGTAAACCAGCAGTCGTTTTGCGCTGTGCACTATGCTTTTGCGTAAACCAACAGTCGTTTTGCACTGTGCGCTGTGCTTTTGCGTAAACCAACAGTCGTTTTGCACTGTGCGCTGTGCTTTGGCGTAAACCAACAGTCATTTTGCACTGTGCACTATGCTTTGGCGTAAACCAGCAGTCGTTTTGCACTGTGCACTATGCTTTTGCGTAAACCAACAGTCATTTTGCACTGTGCACTATGATTTGGCGTAAACGAGCAGTCGTTTTGCACTGTGCGCTGTGCTTTTGCGTAAACCAACAGTCGTTTTGCACTGTGCGCTGTGCTTTGGCGTAAACCAACAGTCATTTTGCACTGTGCACTATGCTTTTGCGTAAACCAGCAGTCGTTTTATACTGTGCACTATGCTTTTGAGTAAACCAACAGTCGTTTTGCACTGTGCGCTGTGCTTTTGCGTAAACCAACAGTCGTTTTGCACTGTGCGCTGTGCTTTGGCGTAAACCAACAGTCATTTTGCACTGTGCACTATGCTTTGGCGTAAATCAGCAGTCATTTTGCACTGTGCACTATGCTTTTGCGTAAACCAACAGTCGTTTTGCACTGTGCACTATGCTTTTGCGTAAACCAACCGTCATTTTGCACTGTGCACTATGCTTTGGCGTAAACCAGCAGTCGTTTTGCACTGTGCACTATGCTTTTGCGTAAACCAAGAGTCGTTTTGCACTGTGCGCTATGCTTTTGCGTAAACCAACAGTCGTTTTGCACTGTGCACTATGCTTTTGCGTAAACCAACAGTCGTTTTGCACTGTGCACCATGCTTTGGCGTAAACCAGCAGTCGTTTTGCACTGTGCACTATGCTTTTGCGTAAACCAACAGTCGTTTTGCACTGTGCACTATGCTTTTGCGTAAACCAACCGTCATTTTGCACTGTGCACTATGCTTTGGCGTAAACCAACAGTCGTTTTGCACTGTGCACTATGCTTTTGCGTAAACCAACAGTCGTTTTGCACTGTGCGCTGTGCTTTGGCGTAAACCAACAGTCGTTTTGCACTGTGCACTATGATTTGGCGTAAACCAGTAGTCGTTTTGCACTGTGCACTATGCTTTGGCGTAAACCAGCAGTCGTTTTGCACTGTGCACTATGCTTTTGCGTAAACCAACAGTCGTTTTGCACTGTGCACTATGCTTTTGCGTAAACCAACAGTCATTTTGCACTGTGCACTATGCTTTGGCGTAAACCAGCAGTCCTTTTGCACTGTGCACTATGCTTTTGCGTAAATCAACAGTCGTTTTGCACTGTGCGCTGTGCTTTGGCGTAAACCAACAGTCATTTTGCACTGTGCACTATGCTTTTGCGTAAACCAGCAGTCGTTTTGCACTGTGCACTATGCTTTTGCGTAAACCAACAGTCGTTTTGCTCTGTGCGCTGTGCTTTGGCGTAAACCAACAGTCATTTTGCACTGTGCACTATGCTTTGGCGTAAACCAGCAGTCGTTTTGCACTGTGCACTATGCTTTTGCGTAAACCAACAGTCGTTTTGCACTGTGCACCATGCTTTGGCGTAAACCAACAGTCGTTTTGCACTGTGCACTATGCTTTGGCGTAAACCAGCAGTCGTTTTGCACTGTTCACCATGCTTTGGCGTAAACCAGCAGTCGTTTTGCACTGTGCACTATGCTTTTGCGTAAACCAACAGTCGTTTTGCACTGTGCACCATGCTTTGGCGTAAACCAGCAGTCGTTTTGCACTGTGCACTATGCTTTTGCGTAAACCAACAGTCGTTTTGCACTGTGCGCTGTGCTTTGGCGTAAACCAACAGTCATTTTGCACTGTGCACTATGTATGCTTTGGCGTAAACCAGCAGTCGTTTTGCACTCTGCACTATGCTTTTGCGTAAACCAACAGTCGTTTTACACTGTGCACCATTCTTTGGCGTAAACCAGCAGTCGTTTTGCACTGTGCACTATGCTTTGGCGTAAACCAGCAGTCGTTTTGCACTGTGCACTATGCTTTTGCGTAAACCAACAGTCGTTTTGCACTGTGCGCTGTGCTTTTGCGTAAACCAACAGTCGTTTTGCACTGTGCACTATGCTTTGGCGTAAACCAGCAGTCGTTTTGCACTGTGCACCATGCTTTGGCGTAAACCAACAGTCATTTTGCACTGTGCACTATGCTCTGGCGTAAACCAGCAGTCGTTTTGCACTGTGCACTATGCTTTTGCGTAAACCAACAGTCGTTTTGCACTGTGCACCATGCTTTGGCGTAAACCAGCAGTCGTTTTGCACTGTGCGCTGTGCTTTGGCGTAAACCAACAGTCATTTTGCACTGTGCACTATGCTTTGGCGTAAACCAGCAGTCGTTTTGCGCTGTGCACTATGCTTTTGCGTAAACCAACAGTCGTTTTGCACTGTGCACCATGCTTTGGCTTAAACCAGCAGTCGTTTTGCACTGTGCACTATGCTTTTGCGTAAACCAACAGTTGTTTTGCACTGTGCGCTGTGCTTTGGCGTAAACCAACAGTCATTTTGCACTGTGCACTATGCTTTGGCGTAAACCAGCAGTCGTTTTGCGCTGTGCACTATGCTTTTGCGTAAACCAACAGTCGTTTTGCACTGTGCACCATGCTTTGGCTTAAACCAGCAGTCGTTTTGCACTGTGCACTATGCTTTTGCGTAAACCAACAGTTGTTTTGCACTGTGCGCTGTGCTTTGGCGTAAACCAACAGTCATTTTGCACTGTGCACTATGCTTTGGCGTAAACCAGCAGTCGTTTTGCACTGTGCACTATGCTTTTGCGTAAACCAACAGTCGTTTTGCACTGTGCTCTATGCTTTTGCGTAAACCAACAGTCGTTTTGCACTGTGCACTATGCTTTGGCGTAAAGCCAACAGTCGTTTTGCACTGTGCACTATGCTTTTGCGTAAACCAACAGTCGTTTTGCACTGTGCGCTGTGCTTTGGCGTAAACCAACAGTCATTTTGCACTGTGCACCATGCTTTGGCGTAAACCAGCAGTCGTTTTGCACTGTGCACTATGCTTTTGCGTAAACCAACAGTCGTGTTGCACTGTGCACTATGCTTTTGCGTAAACCAACAGTCGTTTTGCACTGTGCGCTGTGCTTTGGCGTAAACCAACAGTCGTTTTGCACTGTGGACTATGATTTGGCGTAAACCAGCAGTCGTTTTGCACTGTGCACTATGCTTTTGCGTAAACCAACAGTCATTTTGCACTGTGCACCATGCTTTGGCGTAAACCAGCAGTCGTTTTGCACTGTGCACTATGCTTTTGCGTAAACCAGCAGTCATTTTGCACTGTGCACTATGCTTTGGCGTAAACCAACAGTCGTTTTGCACTGTGCACTATGCATTTGCGTAAACCAACAGTCGTTTTGCACTGTGCACTATGCTTTTGCGTAAACCAGCAGTCGTTTTGCACTGTGCACTATGCTTTTGCGTAAACCAGCAGTCATTTTGCACTGTGCACTATGCTTTGGCGTAAACCAACAGTCGTTTTGCACTGTGCACTATGCATTTGCGTAAACCAACAGTCGTTTTGCACTGTGCACTATGCTTTTGCGTAAACCAGCAGTCGTTTTGCACTGTGCACTATGCTTTTGCGTAAACCAACAGTCGTTTTGCACTGTGCACTATGATTTGGCGTAAACCAGCAGTCGTTTTGCACTGTGCACTATGCTTTTGCGTAAACCAACAGTCGTTTTGCACTGTGCACTATGCTTTTGCGTAAACCAGCAGTCGTTTTACACTGTGCACTATGCTTTTGCGTAAACCAACAGTCGTTTTGCACTGTGCACCATGCTTTGGCGTAAACCAGCAGTCGTTTTGCACTGTGCGCTGTGCTTTGGCGTAAACCAACAGTCATTTTGCACTGTGCACTATGCTTTGGCGTAAACCAGCAGTCGTTTTGCACTGTGCACTATGCTTTTGCGTAAAAAAACAGTCATTTTGCACTGTGCACCATGCTTTGACGTAAACCAGCAGTCGTTTTGCACTGTGCACTATGCTTTTGCGTAAACCAACAGTCGTTTTGCACTATGCGCCGTGCTTTGGCGTAAACCAACAGTCATTTTGCACTGTGCACTATGTTTTGGCGTAAACCAGCAGTCGTTTTGCACTGTGCACTATGCTTTTGCGTAAACCAACAGTCGTTTTGCACTGTGCACCATGCTTTGGCGTAAACCAGCAGTCGTTTTGCACTGTGCACTATGCTTTTGCGTAAACCAACAGTCGTGTTGCACTGTGCACTATTCTTTTGCGTAAACCAACAGTCGTTTTGCACTGTGCGCTGTGCTTTGGCGTAAACCAACAGTCATTTTGCACTGTGCACTATGCTTTGGCGTAAACCAGCAGTCGTGTTGCACTGTGCACTATGCTTTTGCGTAAACCAACAGTCGTGCTGCACTGTGCACTATGCTTTTGCGTAAACCAACAGTCGTTTTGCACTGTGCGCTGTGCTTTGGCGTAAACCAACAGTCGTTTTGCACTGTGGACTATGATTTGGCGTAAACCAGCAGTCGTTTTGCACTGTGCACTATGCTTTTGCGTAAACAAACAGTCGTTTTGCACTGTGCACTATGCTTTTGCGTAAACCAGCAGTCGTTTTACACTGTGCACTATGCTTTTGAGTAAACCAACAGTCGTTTTGCACTGTGCACTATGATTTGGCGTAAACCAGCAGTCGTTTTGCACTGTGCACTATGCTTTTGCGTAAACCAACAGTCGTTTTGCACTGTGGACTATGATTTGGCGTAAACCAGCAGTCGTTTTGCACTGTGCACTATGCTTTTGCGTAAACCAACAGTCGTTTTGCACTGTGCACTATGCTCTTGCGTAAACCAGCAGTCGTTTTACACTGTGCACTATGCTTTTGAGTAAACCAACAGTCGTTTTGCACTGTGCACTATGATTTGGCGTAAACCAGCAGTCGTTTTGCACTGTGCACTATGCTTTTGCGTAAACCAACAGTCGTTTTGCACTGTGCACCATGCTTTGGCGTAAACCAGCAGTCGTTTTGCACTGTGCGCTGTGCTTTGGCGTAAACCAACAGTCGTTTTGCACTGTGCACCATGCTTTGGCGTATACCAGCAGTCGTTTTGCACTGTGCACTATGCTTTGGCGTAAACCAGCAGTCGTTTTGCACTGTGCACTATGCTTTTGCGTAAACCAACAGTCGTTTTGCACTGTGCACCATGCTTTGGCGTAAACCAGCAGTTTTGGCGTAAACTAACAGTCATTTTGCACTGTGCACTATGCTTTGGCGTAAACCAGCAGTCGTTTTGCACTGTGCACTATGCTTTTGCGTAAACCAACAGTCGTTTTGCACTGTGCACTATGCTTTTGCGTAAACCAACAGTCGTTTTGCACTGTGCGCTGTGCTTTGGCGTAAACCAACAGTCGTTTTGCACTGTGCACTATGATTTGGCGTAAACCAGCAGTCGTTTTGCACTGTGCACTATGATTTTGCGTAAACCAAAAGTCGTTTTGCACTGTGCACCATGCTTTGGCGTAAACCAGCAGCCGTTTTGCACTGTGCGCTGTGCTTTGGCGTAAACCAGCAGTCGTTTTGCACTGTGCGCTGTGCTTTGGCGTAAACCAACAGTCATTTTGCACTGTGCACTATGCTTTGGCGTAAACCAGCAGTCATTTTGCACTGTGCACTATGCTTTGGCGTAAAGCCAACAGTCGTTTTGCACTGTGCACTATGCTTTGGCGTAAACCAGCAGTCGTTTTGAACTGTGCACTATGCTTTTGCGTAAACCAACAGTCGTTTTGCACTGTGCGCTGTGCTTTGGCGTAAACCAACAGTCATTTTGCACTGTGCACCATGCTTTGCGTAAACCAGCAGTCGTTTTGCACTGTGCACTATGCTTTTGCGTAAACCAACAGTCGTGTTGCACTGTGCACTATGCTTTTGCGTAAACCAACAGTCGTTTTGCACTGTGCGCTGTGCTTTGGCGTAAACCAACAGTCGTTTTGCACTGTGGACTATGATTTGGCGTAAACCAGCAGTCGTTTTGCACTGTGCACTATGCTTTTGCGTAAACCAACAGTCGTTTTGCACTGTGTACTATGCTTTTGAGTAAACCAACAGTCGTTTTGCACTGTGCACCATGCTTTGGCGTAAACGAGCAGTCGTTTTGCACTGTGCACTATGCTTTGGCGTAAACCAACAGTCATTTTGCACTGTGCACTATGCTTTGGCGTAAACCAGCAGTCGTTTTGCACTGTGCGCTGTGCTTTGGCGTAAACCAACAGTCGTTTTGCACTGTGCACCATGCTTTGGCGTAAAATAGCAGTCGTTTTGCACTGTGCACTATGCTTTGGCGTAAACCAGCAGTCGTTTTGCACTGTGCACTATGCTTTTGCGTAAACCAACAGTCGTTTTGCACTGTGCACAATGCTTTGGCGTAAACCAACAGTCGTTTTGCACTGTGCACTATGCTTTGGCGTAAACCAGCAGTCGTTTTGCACTGTGCGCTGTGTTTTGGCGTAAACCAACAGTCGTTTTGCACTGTGCACCATGCTTTGGCGTAAAATAGCAGTCGTTTTGCACTGTGCACTATGCTTTGGCGTAAACCAGCAGTCGTTTTGTACTGTGCACTATGCTTTTGCGTAAACCAACAGTCGTTTTGCACTGTGCACAATGCTTTGGCGTAAACCAGCAGTCGTTTTGCACTGTGCACTATGCTTTTGCGTAAACCAACAGTCGTTTTGCACTGTGCACCATGCTTTTGCGTAAACCAACAGTCATTTTGCACTGTGCGCTGTGCTTTGGCGTAAACCAACAGTCGTTTTGCACTGTGCACTATGATTTGGCGTAAACCAGCAGTCGTTTTGCACTGTGCACTATGCTTTTGCGTAAACCAACAGTCGTTTTGCACTGTGCGCTGTGCTTTTGCGTAAACCAACAGTCGTTTTGCACTGTGCACTGTGCTTTTGCGTAAACCAACAGTCGTTTTGCACTGTGCACCATGCTTTGGCGTAAACCAGCAGTCGTTTTGCACTGTGCACTATGCTTTGGCGTAAACCAGCAGTCGTTTTGCACTGTGCACTATGCTTTTGCGTAAACCAACAGTCGTTTTGCACTGTGCACTATGCTTTTGCGTAAACCAACAGTCATTTTGCACTGTGCACTATGCTTTGGCGTAAACCAGCAGTCGTTTTGCACTGTGCACTATGCTTTTGCGTAAACCAACAGTCGTTTTGCACTGTGCACTATGCTTTTGCGTAAACCAACAGTCGTTTTGCACTGTGCACCATGCTTTGGCGTAAACCAGCAGTCGTTTGGCACTGTGCACTATGTTTTTGCGTAAACCAACAGTCGTTTTGCACTGTGCACTATGCTTTTGCGTAAACCAACAGTCGTTTTGCACTGTGCACTATGCTTTGGCGTAAACCAGCAGTCGTTTTGCACTGTGCACTATGCTTTTGCGTAAACCAACAGTCGTTTTGCACTGTGCACTATGCTTTTGCGTAAACCAACAGTCGTTTTGCACTGTGCACTATGCTTTGGCGTAAACCAGCAGTCGTTTTGCACTGTGCGCTGTGCTTTGGCGTAAACCAGCAGTCGTTTTGCACTGTGCACTATGCTTTTGCGTAAACCAGCAGTCGTTTTGCACTGTGCACTATGCTTTTGCGTAAACCAACAGTCGTTTTGCACTGTGCACTATGCTTTTGCGTAAACCAGCAGTCATTTTACACTGTGCACTATGCTTTTGAGTAAACCAACAGTCGTTTTGCACTGTGCACTATGATTTGGCGTAAACCAACAGTCGTTTTGCACTGTGCACTATGCTTTGGCGTAAACCAACAGTCATTTTGCACTGTGCACTATGCTTTGGCGTAAAGCCAACAGTCGTTTTGCACTGTGCACTATGCTTTGGCGTAAACCAACAGTCGTTTTGCACTGTGCACTATGCTTTGGCGTAAACCAACAGTCATTTTGCACTGTGCACTATGCTTTTGCGTAAACCAACAGTCGTTTTGCACTGTGCACTATGCTTTTGCGTAAAACAGCAGTCGTTTTACACTGTGCACTATGCTTTTGCGTAAACCAACAGTCGTTTTGCACTGTGCACTATGCTTTTGCGTAAACCAGCAGTCGTTTTACACTGTGCACTATGCTTTTGAGTAAACCAACAGTCGTTTTGCACTGTGCACTATGCTTTGGCGTAAACCAGCAGTCGTTTTGCACTGTGCACTATGCTTTTGCGTAAACCAACAGTCGTTTTGCACTGTGCACTATGCTTTTGCGTAAACCAACAGTCGTTTTGCACTGTGCACTATGCTTTTGCGTAAACCAGCAGTCGTTTTGCACTGTGCACTATGCTTTTGCGTAAACCAGCAGTCGTTTTGCACTGTGCACTATGCTTTTGCGTAAACCAACAGTCGTTTTGCACTGTGCACTATGCTTTTGCGTAAACCAGCAGTCGTTTTACACTGTGCACTATGCTTTTGAGTAAACCAACAGTCGTTTTGCACTGTGCACTATGCTTTGGCGTAAACCAGCAGTCGTTTTGCACTGTGCACTATGCTTTTGCGTAAACCAACAGTCGTTTTGCACTGTGCACTATGCTTTTGCGTAAACCAACAGTCGTTTTGCACTGTGCACTATGCTTTTGAGTAAACCAACAGTCGTTTTGCACTGTGCACTATGCTTTGGCGTAAACCAGCAGTCGTTTTGCACTGTGCACTATGCTTTTGCGTAAACCAACAGTCGTTTTGCACTGTGCACTATGCTTTTGCGTAAAACAGCAGTCGTTTTACACTGTGCACTATGCTTTTGCGTAAACCAACAGTCGTTTTGCACTGTGCACTATGCTTTTGCGTAAACCAGCAGTCGTTTTACACTGTGCACTATGCTTTTGAGTAAACCAACAGTCGTTTTGCACTGTGCACTATGCTTTGGCGTAAACCAGCAGTCGTTTTGCACTGTGCACTATGCTTTTGCGTAAACCAACAGTCGTTTTGCACTGTGCACTATGCTTTGGCGTAAACCAACAGTCATTTTGCACTGTGCACTATGCTTTGGAGTAAAGCCAACAGTCGTTTTGCACTGTGCACTATGCTTTGGCGTAAACCAGCAGTCGTTTTGCACTGTGCACTATGCTTTTGCGTAAACCAACAGTCGTTTTGCACTGTGCACTATGCTTTTGCGTAAACCAGCAGTCGTTTTGCACTGTGCACTATGCTTTTGCGTAAACCAACAGTCGTTTTGCACTGTGCACTATGCTTTTGCGTAAACCAGCAGTCGTTTTACACTGTGCACTATGCTTTTGAGTAAACCAACAGTCGTTTTGCACTGTGCACTATGATTTGGCGTAAACCAGCAGTCGTTTTGCACTGTGCACTATGCTTTTGCGTAAACCAACAGTCGTTTTGCACTGTGCACTATGTTTTTGCGTAAACCAACAGTCGTTTTGCACTGTGCACTATGCTTTGGCGTAAACCAGCAGTCGTTTTGCACTGTGCACTATGCTTTGGCGTAAACCAGCAGTCGTTTTGCACTGTGCACTATGCTTTTGCGTAAACCAGCAGTCGTTTTGCACTGTGCACTATGCTTTTGCGTAAACCAACAGTCGTTTTGCACTGTGCACTATGCTTTTGCGTAAACCAGCAGTCGTTTTACACTGTGCACTATGCTTTTGAGTAAACCAACAGTCGTTTTGCACTGTGCACTATGCTTTTGCGTAAACCAACAGTCGTTTTGCACTGTGCACTATGCTTTTGCGTAAACCAACAGTCGTTTTGCACTGTGCGCTGTGCTTTGGCGTAAACCAACAGTCGTTTTGCACTGTGCACTATGATTTGGCGTAAACCAGCAGTCGTTTTGCACTGTGCACTATGCTTTTGCGTAAACCAAAAGTCGTTTTGCACTGTGCACCATGCTTTGGCGTAAACCAGCAGCCGTTTTGCACTGTGCGCTGTGCTTTGGCGTAAACCAGCAGTCGTTTTGCACTGTGCGCTGTGCTTTGGCGTAAACCAACAGTCATTTTGCACTGTGCACTATGCTTTGGCGTAAACCAGCAGTCATTTTGCACTGTGCACTATGCTTTGGCGTAAAGCCAACAGTCGTTTTGCACTGTGCACTATGCTTTGGCGTAAACCAGCAGTCGTTTTGCACTGTGCACTATGCTTTTGCGTAAACCAGCAGTCGTTTTGCACTGTGCGCTGTGCTTTGGCGTAAACCAACAGTCATTTTGCACTGTGCACCATGCTTTGCGTAAACCAGCAGTCGTTTTGCACTGTGCACTATGCTTTTGCGTAAACCAACAGTCGTGTTGCACTGTGCACTATGCTTTTGCGTAAACCAACAGTCGTTTTGCACTGTGCGCTGTGCTTTGGCGTAAACCACCAGTCGTTTTGCACTGTGGACTATGATTTGGCGTAAACCAGCAGTCGTTTTGCACTGTGCACTATGCTTTTGCGTAAACCAACAGTCGTTTTGCACTGTGCACTATGCTTTTGCGTAAACCAGCAGTCGTTTTACACTGTGCACTATGCTTTTGAGTAAACCAACAGTCGTTTTGCACTGTGCACTATGATTTGGCGTAAACCAGCAGTCGTTTTGCACTGTGCACTATGCTTTTGCGTAAACCAACAGTCGTTTTGCACTGTGCACCATGCTTTGGCGTAAACCAGCAGTCGTTTTGCACTGTGCGCTGTGCTTTGGCGTAAACCAACAGTCGTTTTGCACTGTGTACTATGCTTTTGCGTAAACCAACAGTCGTTTTGCACTGTGCACCATGCTTTGGCGTAAACGAGCAGTCGTTTTGCACTGTGCACTATGCTTTGGCGTAAACCAACAGTCATTTTGCACTGTGCACTATGCTTTGGCGTAAACCAGCAGTCGTTTTGCACTGTGCGCTGTGCTTTGGCGTAAACCAACAGTCGTTTTGCACTGTGCACCATGCTTTGGCGTAAAATAGCAGTCGTTTTGCACTGTGCACTATGCTTTGGCGTAAACCAGCAGTCGTTTTGCACTGTGCACTATGCTTTTGCGTAAACCAACAGTCGTTTTGCACTGTGCACAATGCTTTGGCGTAAACCAGCAGTCGTTTTGCACTGTGCACTATGCTTTTGCGTAAACCAACAGTCGTTTTGCACTGTGCACCATGCTTTTGCGTAAACCAACAGTCATTTTGCACTGTGCGCTGTGCTTTGGCGTAAACCAACAGTCGTTTTGCACTGTGCACTATGATTTGGCGTAAACCAGCAGTCGTTTTGCACTGTGCACTATGCTTTTGCGTAAACCAACAGTCGTTTTGCACTGTGCGCTGTACTTTTGCGTAAACCAACAGTCGTTTTGCACTGTGCACTGTGCTTTTGCATAAACCAACAGTCGTTTTGCACTGTGCACCATGCTTTGGCGTAAACCAGCAGTCGTTTTGCACTGTGCACTATGCTTTGGCGTAAACCAGCAGTCGTTTTGCACTGTGCACTATGCTTTTGCGTAAACCAACAGTCGTTTTGCACTGTGCACTATGCTTTTGCGTAAACCAACAGTCATTTTGCACTGTGCACTATGCTTTGGCGTAAACCAGCAGTCGTTTTGCACTGTGCACTATGCTTTTGCGTAAACCAACAGTCGTTTTGCACTGTGCACTATGCTTTTGCGTAAACCAACAGTCGTTTTGCACTGTGCACTATGCTTTTGCGTAAACCAACAGTCGTTTTGCACTGTGCACCATGCTTTGGCGTAAACCAGCAGTCGTTTTGCACTGTGCACTATGTTTTTGCGTAAACCAACAGTCGTTTTGCACTGTGCACTATGCTTTTGCGTAAACCAACAGTCGTTTTGCACTGTGCACTATGCTTTGGCGTAAACCAGCAGTCGTTTTGCACTGTGCACTATGCTTTTGCGTAAACCAACAGTCGTTTTGCACTGTGCACTATGCTTTTGCGTAAACCAACAGTCGTTTTGCACTGTGCACTATGCTTTGGCGTAAACCAGCAGTCGTTTTGCACTGTGCACTATGCTTTGGCGTAAACCAGCAGTCGTTTTGCACTGTGCACTATGCTTTTGCGTAAACCAGCAGTCGTTTTGCACTGTGCACTATGCTTTTGCGTAAACCAACAGTCGTTTTGCACTGTGCACTATGCTTTTGCGTAAACCAGCAGTCGTTTTACACTGTGCACTATGCTTTTGAATAAACCAACAGTCGTTTTGCACTGTGCACTATGATTTGGCGTAAACCAACAGTCGTTTTGCACTGTGCACTATGCTTTGGCGTAAAGCCAACAGTCGTTTTGCACTGTGCACTATGCTTTGGCGTAAACCAGCAGTCGTTTTGCACTGTGCACTATGCTTTTGCGTAAACCAACAGTCGTTTTGCACTGTGCACTATGCTTTTGCGTAAACCAGCAGTCGTTTTACACTGTGCACTATGCTTTTGAGTAAACCAACAGTCGTTTTGCACTGTGCACTATGATTTGGCGTAAACCAACAGTCGTTTTGCACTGTGCACTATGCTTTTGCGTAAACCAGCAGTCGTTTTGCACTGTGCACTATGCTTTTGCGTAAACCAACAGTCGTTTTGCACTGTGCACTATGCTTTTGCGTAAACCAGCAGTCGTTTTACACTGTGCACTATGCTTTTGAATAAACCAACAGTCGTTTTGCACTGTGCACTATGATTTGGCGTAAACCAACAGTCGTTTTGCACTGTGCACTATGCTTTGGCGTAAAGCCAACAGTCGTTTTGCACTGTGCACTATGCTTTGGCGTAAACCAGCAGTCGTTTTGCACTGTGCACTATGCTTTTGCGTAAACCAGCAGTCGTTTTGCACTGTGCACTATGCTTTTGCGTAAACCAACAGTCGTTTTGCACTGTGCACTATGCTTTTGCGTAAACCAGCAGTCGTTTTACACTGTGCACTATGCTTTTGAATAAACCAACAGTCGTTTTGCACTGTGCACTATGATTTGGCGTAAACCAGCAGTCGTTTTGCACTGTGCACTATGCTTTTGCGTAAACCAACAGTCGTTTTGCACTGTGCACTATGCTTTTGCGTAAACCAGCAGTCGTTTTACACTGTGCACTATGCTTTTGAGTAAACCAACAGTCGTTTTGCACTGTGCACTATGATTTGGCGTAAACCAGCAGTCGTTTTGCACTGTGCACTATGCTTTTGCGTAAACCAACAGTCGTTTTGCACTGTGCACTATGCTTTTGCGTAAACCAGCAGTCGTTTTACACTGTGCACTATGCTTTTGAGTAAACCAACAGTCGTTTTGCACTGTGCACTATGCTTTTGCGTAAACCAACAGTCGTTTTGCACTGTGCACCATGCTTTGGCGTAAACCAGCAGTCGTCTTGCACTGTGCGCTATGCTTTTGCGTAAACCAACAGTCGTTTTGCACTGTGCACCATGCTTTGGCGTAAACCAGCAGTCGTTTTGCACTGTGCGCTATGCTTTTGCGTAAACCAACAGTCGTTTTGCACTGTGCACTATGCTTTTGCGTAAACCAGCAGTCGTTTTGCACTGTGCACTATGCTTTTGCGTAAACCAACAGTCGTTTTGCACTGTGCACTATGCTTTTGCGTAAACCAGCAGTCGTTTTACACTGTGCACTATGCTTTTGAGTAAACCAACAGTCGTTTGGCACTGTGCACTATGATTTGGCGTAAACCAACAGTCGTTTTGCACTGTGCACTATGCTTTGGCGTAAACCAACAGTCATTTTGCACTGTGCACTATGCTTTGGCGTAAAGCCAACAGTCGTTTTGCACTGTGCACTATGCTTTGGCGTAAACCAGCAGTCGTTTTGCACTGTGCACTATGCTTTTGCGTAAACCAACAGTCGTTTTGCACTGTGCACTATGCTTTTGCGTAAACCAGCAGTCGTTTTACACTGTGCACTATGCTTTTGAGTAAACCAACAGTCGTTTTGCACTGTGCACTATAATTTGGCGTAAACCAGCAGTCGTTTTGCACTGTGCACTATGCTTTTGCGTAAACCAACAGTCGTTTTGCACTGTGCACCATGCTTTGGCGTAAACCAGCAGTCGTTTTGCACTGTGCGCTGTGCTTTGGCGTAAACCAACAGTCGTTTTGCACTGTGCACTATGCTTTTGCGTAAACCAACAGTCGTTTTGCACTGTGCACCATGCTTTGGCGTAAACCAGCAGTCGTTTTGCACTGTGCGCTATGCTTTTGCGTAAACCAACAGTCGTTTTGCACTGTGCACCATGCTGTGGCGTAAACCAGCAGTCGTTTTGCACTGTGCGCTATGCTTTTGCGTAAACCAACAGTCGTTTTGCACTGTGCACTATGCTTTTGCGTAAACCAGCAGTCGTTTTGCACTGTGCACTATGATTTGGCGTAAACCAACAGTCGTTTTGCACTGTGCACTATGCTTTGGCGTAAACCAACAGTCATTTTGCACTGTGCACTATGCTTTGGCGTAAAGCCAACAGTCGTTTTGCACTGTGCACTATGCTTTGGCGTAAACCAGCAGTCGTTTTGCACTGTGCACTATGCTTTTGCGTAAACCAACAGTCGTTTTGCACTGTGCACTATGCTTTTGCGTAAACCAGCAGTCGTTTTACACTGTGCACTATGCTTTTGAGTAAACCAACAGTCGTTTTGCACTGTGCACTATGATTTGGCGTAAACCAGCAGTCGTTTTGCACTGTGCACTATGCTTTTGCGTAAACCAACAGTCGTTTTGCACTGTGCACTATGATTTGGCGTAAACCAACAGTCGTTTTGCACTGTGCACTATGCTTTTGCGTAAACCAGCAGTCGTTTTACACTGTGCACTATGCTTTTGAGTAAACCAACAGTCGTTTTGCACTGTGCACTATGATTTGGCGTAAACCAACAGTCGTTTTGCACTGTGCACTATGCTTTGGCGTAAACCAACAGTCATTTTGCACTGTGCACTATGCTTTGGCGTAAAGCCAACAGTCGTTTTGCACTGTGCACTATGCTTTGGCGTAAACCAGCAGTCGTTTTGCACTGTGCACTATGCTTTTGCGTAAACCAACAGTCGTTTTGCACTGTGCACTATGCTTTTGCGTAAACCAGCAGTCGTTTTACACTGTGCACTATGCTTTTGAGTAAACCAACAGTCGTTTTGCACTGTGCACTATGATTTGGCGTAAACCAGCAGTCGTTTTGCACTGTGCACTATGCTTTTGCGTAAACCAACAGTCGTTTTGCACTGTGCACTATGCTTTTGCGTAAACCAGCAGTCGTTTTACACTGTGCACTATGCTTTTGAGTAAACCAACAGTCGTTTTGCACTGTGCACTATGATTTGGCGTAAACCAACAGTCGTTTTGCACTGTGCACTATGCTTTTGCGTAAACCAACAGTCGTTTTGCACTGTGCACTATGCTTTGGCGTAAACCAGCAGTCGTTTTGCACTGTGCACTATGCTTTTGCGTAAACCAACAGTCGTTTTGCACTGTGCACTATGCTTTGGCGTAAACCAGCAGTCGTTTTGCACTGTGCACTATGCTTTGGCGTAAACCAACAGTCGTTTTGCACTGTGCACTATGCTTTTGCGTAAACCAACAGTCGTTTTGCACTGTGCACTATGCTTTGGCGTAAACCAGCAGTCGTTTTGCACTGTGCACTATGCTTTTGCGTAAACCAACAGTCGTTTTGCACTGTGCACTATGCTTTTGCGTAAACCAGCAGTCGTTTTACACTGTGCACTATGCTTTTGAGTAAACCAACAGTCGTTCTGCACTGTGCACTATGATTTGGCGTAAACCAGCAGTCGTTTTGCACTGTGCACTATGCTTTTGCGTAAACCAACAGTCGTTTTGCACTGTGCACCATGCTTTGGCGTAAACCAGCAGTCGTTTTGCACTGTGCGCTATGCTTTTGCGTAAACCAACAGTCGTTTTACACTGTGCACTATGCTTTTGAGTAAACCAACAGTCGTTTTGCACTGTGCACTATGATTTGGCGTAAACCAGCAGTCGTTTTGCACTGTGCACTATGCTTTTGCGTAAACCAACAGTCGTTTTGCACTGTGCACCATGCTTTGGCGTAAACCAGCAGTCGTTTTGCACTGTGCACTATGCTTTTGCGTAAACCAACAGTCGTTTTGCACTGTGCACCATGCTTTGGCGTAAACCAGCAGTCGTTTTGCACTGTGCGCTATGCTTTTGCGTAAACCAGCAGTCGTTTTACACTGTGCACTATGCTTTTGAGTAAACCAACAGTCGTTTTGCACTGTGCACTATGATTTGGCGTAAACCAACAGTCGTTTTGCACTGTGCACTATGCTTTTGCGTAAACCAGCAGTCGTTTTACAGTGTGCACTATGCTTTTGCGCAAACCAACAGTCGTTTTGCACTGTGCACCATGCTTTGGCGTAAACCAGCAGTCGTTTTGCACTGTGCGCTATGCTTTTGCGTAAACCAACAGTCGTTTTGCACTGTGCACTATGCTTTTGCGTAAACCAACAGTCGTTTTGCACTGTGCACCATGCTTTGGCGTAAACCAACAGTCGTTTTGCACTGTGCACCATGCTTTGGCGTAAACCAGCAGTCGTTTTGCACTGTGCGCTATGCTTTTGCGTAAACCAACAGTCGTTTTGCACTGTGCACTATGCTTTTGCGTAAACCAGCAGTCGTTTTACAGTGTGCACTATGCTTTTGCGCAAACCAACAGTCGTTTTGCACTGTGCACCATGCTTTGGCGTAAACCAGCAGTCGTTTTGCACTGTGCGCTATGCTTTTGCGTAAACCAACAGTCGTTTTGCACTGTGCACTATGCTTTTGCGTAAACCAACAGTCGTTTTGCACTGTGCACCATGCTTTGGCGTAAACCAGCAGTCGTTTTGCACTGTGCGCTATGCTTTTGCGTAAACCAACAGTCGTTTTACACTGTGCACTATGCTTTTGAGTAAACCAACAGTCGTTTTGCACTGTGCACTATGATTTGGCGTAAACCAGCAGTCGTTTTGCACTGTGCACTATGCTTTTGCGTAAACCAACAGTCGTTTTGCACTGTGCACCATGCTTTGGCGTAAACCAGCAGTCGTTTTGCACTGTGCACTATGCTTTTGCGTAAACCAACAGTCGTTTTGCACTGTGCACCATGCTTTGGCGTAAACCAGCAGTCGTTTTGCACTGTGCGCTATGCTTTTGCGTAAACCAGCAGTCGTTTTACACTGTGCACTATGCTTTTGAGTAAACCAACAGTCGTTTTGCACTGTGCACTATGATTTGGCGTAAACCAGCAGTCGTTTTGCACTGTGCACTATGCTTTTGCGTAAACCAACAGTCGTTTTGCACTGTGCACTATGCTTTGGCGTAAACCAGCAGTCGTTTTGCACTGTGCGCTATGCTTTTGCGTAAACCAACAGTCGTTTTACACTGTGCACTATGCTTTTGAGTAAACCAACAGTCGTTTTGCACTGTGCACTATGATTTGGCGTAAACCAGCAGTCGTTTTGCACTGTGCACTATGCTTTTGCGTAAACCAGCAGTCGTTTTGCACTGTGCGCTATGCTTTTGCGTAAACCAGCAGTCGTTTTACACTGTGCACTATGCTTTTGAGTAAACCAACAGTCGTTTTGCACTGTGCACTATGATTTGGCGTAAACCAGCAGTCGTTTTGCACTGTGCACTATGCTTTTGCGTAAACCAACAGTCGTTTTGCACTGTGCACCATGCTTTGGCGTAAACCAGCAGTCGTTTTGCACTGTGCGCTATGCTTTTGCGTAAACCAACAGTCGTTTTGCACTGTGCACTATGCTTTTGCGTAAACCAGCAGTCGTTTTGCACTGTGCACTATAGTTTGGCGTAAACCAGCAGTCGTTTTGCACTGTGCACTATGCTTTTGCGTAAACCAGCAGTCGTTTTGCACTGTGCACTATGCTTTTGCGTAAACCAGCAGTCGTTTTGCACTGTGCACCATGCTTTGGCGTAAACCAGCAGTCGTTTTGCACTGTGCGCTATGCTTTTGCGTAAACCAACAGTCGTTTTGCACTGTGCACTATGCTTTTGCGTAAACCAGCAGTCGTTTTACACTGTGCACTATGCTTTTGAGTAAACCAACAGTCGTTTTGCACTGTGCACTATAATTTGGCGTAAACCAGCAGTCGTTTTGCACTGTGCACTATGCTTTTGCGTAAACCAGCAGTCGTTTTACACTGTGCACTATGCTTTTGAGTAAACCAACAGTCGTTTTGCACTGTGCACTATAGTTTGGCGTAAACCAGCAGTCGTTTTGCACTGTGCACTATGCTTTTGCGTAAACCAACAGTCGTTTTGCACTGTGCACCATGCTTTGGCGTAAACCAGCAGTCGTTTTGCACTGTGCGCTATGCTTTTGCGTAAACCAGCAGTCGTTTTACACTGTGCACTATGCTTTTGAGTAAACCAACAGTCGTTTTGCACTGTGCACTATGATTTGGCGTAAACCAGCAGTCGTTTTGCACTGTGCACTATGCTTTTGCGTAAACCAACAGTCGTTTTGCACTGTGCACCATGCTTTGGCGTAAACCAGCAGTCGTTTTGCACTGTGCGCTATGCTTTTGCGTAAACCAACAGTCGTTTTGCACTGTGCACTATGCTTTTGCGTAAACCAGCAGTCGTTTTACACTGTGCACTATGCTTTTGAGTAAACCAACAGTCGTTTTGCACTGTGCACTATAATTTGGCGTAAACCAGCAGTCGTTTTGCACTGTGCACTATGCTTTTGCGTAAACCAACAGTCGTTTTGCACTGTGCACCATGCTTTGGCGTAAACCAGCAGTCGTTTTGCACTGTGCGCTATGCTTTTGCGTAAACCAACAGTCGTTTTGCACTGTGCACTATGCTTTTGCGTAAACCAGCAGTCGTTTTACAGTGTGCACTATGCTTTTGCGTAAACCAACAGTCGTTTTGCACTGTGCACCATGCTTTGGCGTAAACCAGCAGTCGTTTTGCACTGTGCGCTATGCTTTTGCGTAAACCAACAGTCGTTTTGCACTGTGCACTATGCTTTTGCGTAAACCAACAGTCGTTTTGCACTGTGCACCATGCTTTGGCGTAAACCAGCAGTCGTTTTGCACTGTGCGCTATGCTTTTGCGTAAACCAACAGTCGTTTTGCACTGTGCACTATGCTTTTGCGTAAACCAGCAGTCGTTTTACACTGTGCACTATGCTTTTGAGTAAACCAACAGTCGTTTTGCACTGTGCACTATGATTTGGCGTAAACCAGCAGTCGTTTTGCACTGTGCGCTGTGCTTTGGCGTAAACCAACAGTCGTTTTGCACTGTGCACTATGCTTTTGCGTAAACCAGCAGTCGTTTTGCACTGTGCACCATGCTTTGGCGTAAACCAGCAGTCGTTTTGCACTGTGCGCTGTGCTTTGGCGTAAACCAACAGTCGTTTTGCACTGTGCACTATGCTTTTGCGTAAACCAACAGTCGTTTTGCACTGTGCACCATGCTTTGGCGTAAACCAGCAGTCGTTTTGCACTGTGCGCTATGCTTTTGCGTAAACCAACAGTCGTTTTGCACTGTGCACCATGCTTTGGCGTAAACCAGCAGTCGTTTTGCACTGTGCGCTATGCTTTTGCGTAAACCAACAGTCGTTTTGCACTGTGCACTATGCTTTTGCGTAAACCAGCAGTCGTTTTGCACAGTGCACTATGCTTTTGCGTAAACAAACAGTCGTTTTGCACTGTGCACTATGCTTTTGCGTAAACCAGCAGTCGTTTTACACTGTGCACTATGCTTTTGAGTAAACCAACAGTCGTTTTGCACTGTGCACTATGATTTGGCGTAAACCAACAGTCGTTTTGCACTGTGCACTATGCTTTGGCGTAAACCAACAGTCATTTTGCACTGTGCACTATGCTTTGGCGTAAAGCCAACAGTCGTTTTGCACTGTGCACTATGCTTTGGCGTAAACCAGCAGTCGTTTTGCACTGTGCACTATGCTTTTGCGTAAACCAACAGTCGTTTTGCACTGTGCACTATGCTTTTGCGTAAACCAGCAGTCGTTTTACACTGTGCACTATGCTTTTGAGTAAACCAACAGTCGTTTTGCACTGTGCACTATGATTTGGCGTAAACCAACAGTCGTTTTGCACTGTGCACTATGCTTTGGCGTAAACCAACAGTCATTTTGCACTGTGCACTATGCTTTGGCGTAAAGCCAACAGTCGTTTTGCACTGTGCACTATGCTTTGGCGTAAACCAGCAGTCGTATTGCACTGTGCACTATGCTTTTGCGTAAACCAACAGTCGTTTT
Organism: Xylota segnis; assembly: GCA_963583995.1. Classification (NCBI taxonomy): domain Eukaryota; kingdom Metazoa; phylum Arthropoda; class Insecta; order Diptera; family Syrphidae; genus Xylota; species Xylota segnis. The sequence continues at coordinate 14,520,819 of OY757239.1, forward strand.
GCACTGTGCACTATGCTTTTGCGTTAACCAGCAGTCGTTTTACACTGTGCACTATGCTTTTGAGTAAACCAACAGTCGTTTTGCACTGTGCACTATGCTTTTGCGTAAACCAGCAGTCGTTTTGCACTGTGCACTATGCTTTTGCGTAAACCAACAGTCGTTTTGCACTGTGCACTATGCTTTTGCGTAAACCAGCAGTCGTTTTACACTGTGCACTATGCTTTTGAGTAAACCAACAGTCGTTTTGCACTGTGCACTATGCTTTTGCGTAAACCAGCAGTCGTTTTACACTGTGCACTATGCTTTTGAGTAAACCAACAGTCGTTTTGCACTGTGCACTATGATTTGGCGTAAACCAGCAGTCGTTTTGCACTGTGCACTATGCTTTTGCGTAAACCAACAGTCGTTTTGCATTGTGCACCATGCTTTGGCGTAAACCAGCAGTCGTTTTGCACTGTGCGCTGTGCTTTGGCGTAAACCAACAGTCGTTTTGCACTGTGCACTATGCTTTTGCGTAAACCAGCAGTCGTTTTACACTGTGCACTATGCTTTTGCGTAAACCAACAGTCGTTTTGCACTGTGCACTATGCTTTTGCGTAAACCAGCAGTCGTTTTACACTGTGCACTATGCTTTTGAGTAAACCAACAGTCGTTTTGCACTGTGCACTATGATTTGGCGTAAACCAGCAGTCGTTTTGCACTGTGCACTATGCTTTTGCGTAAACCAACAGTCGTTTTGCATTGTGCACCATGCTTTGGCGTAAACCAGCAGTCGTTTTGCACTGTGCGCTGTGCTTTGGCGTAAACCAGCAGTCGTTTTGCACTGTGCACTATGCTTTTGCGTAAACCAACAGTCGTTTTGCATTGTGCACCATGCTTTGGCGTAAACCAGCAGTCGTTTTGCACTGTGCGCTGTGCTTTGGCGTAAACCAACAGTCGTTTTGCACTGTGCACTATGCTTTTGCGTAAACCAGCAGTCGTTTTACACTGTGCACTATGCTTTTGCGTAAACCAACAGTCGTTTTGCACTGTGCACTATGATTTGGCGTAAACCAGCAGTCGTTTTGCACTGTGCACTATGCTTTTGCGTAAACCAACAGTCGTTTTGCATTGTGCACCATGCTTTGGCGTAAACCAGCAGTCGTTTTGCACTGTGCACTATGATTTGGCGTAAACCAGCAGTCGTTTTGCACTGTGCACTATGCTTTTGCGTAAACCAACAGTCGTTTTGCATTGTGCACCATGCTTTGGCGTAAACCAGCAGTCGTTTTGCACTGTGCGCTGTGCTTTGGCGTAAACCAACAGTCATTTTGCACTGTGCACTATGCTTTGGCGTAAAGCCAACAGTCGTTTTGCACTGTGCACTATGCTTTGGCGTAAACCAGCAGTCGTTTTGCACTGTGCACTATGCTTTTGCGTAAACCAACAGTCGTTTTGCACTGTGCACTATGCTTTTGCGTAAACCAGCAGTCGTTTTACACTGTGCACTATGCTTTTGCGTAAACCAACAGTCGTTTTGCACTGTGCACTATGCTTTTGCGTAAACCAGCAGTCGTTTTACACTGTGCACTATGCTTTTGAGTAAACCAACAGTCGTTTTGCACTGTGCACTATGATTTGGCGTAAACCAGCAGTCGTTTTGCACTGTGCACTATGCTTTTGCGTAAACCAACAGTCGTTTTGCATTGTGCACCATGCTTTGGCGTAAACCAGCAGTCGTTTTGCACTGTGCGCTGTGCTTTGGCGTAAACCAGCAGTCGTTTTGCACTGTGCACTATGCTTTTGCGTAAACCAACAGTCGTTTTGCACTGTGCACTATGCTTTTGCGTAAACCAGCAGTCGTTTTACACTGTGCACTATGCTTTTGAGTAAACCAACAGTCGTTTTGCACTGTGCACTATGATTTGGCGTAAACCAGCAGTCGTTTTGCACTGTGCGCTGTGCTTTGGCGTAAACCAACAGTCGTTTTGCACTGTGCACTATGCTTTTGCGTAAACCAACAGTCGTTTTGCACTGTGCACCATGCTTTGGCGTAAACGAGCAGTCGTTTTGCACTGTGCGCTGTGCTTTGGCGTAAACCAACAGTCGTTTTGCACTGTGCACCATGCTTTGGCGTAAACCAGCAGTCGTTTTGCACTGTGCACTATGCTTTGGCGTAAACCAGCAGTCGTTTTGCACTGTGCGCTGTGCTTTGGCGTAAACCAACAGTAGTTTTGCACTGTGCACCATGCTTTGGCGTAAACCAGCAGTCGTTTTGCACTGTGCACTATGCTTTGGCGTAAACCAGCAGTCGTTTTGCACTGTGCACTATGCTTTTGCGTAAACCAACAGTCGTTTTGCACTATGCACCATGCTTTGGCGTAAACCAGCAGTTTTGGCGTAAACCAACAGTCATTTTGCACTGTGCACTATGCTTTGGCGTAAACCAACAGTCATTTTGCACTGTGCACTATGCTCTGGCGTAAACCAGCAGTCGTTTTGCACTGTGCACTATGCTTTTGCGTAAACCAACAGTCGTTTTGCACTGTGCACTATGCTTTTACGTAAACCAACAGTCGTTTTGCACTGTGCACTATGTTTTTGCGTAAACCAACAGTCGTTTTGCACTGTGCACTATGCTTTTGCGTAAACCAACAGTCGTTTTGCACTGTGCACCATGCTTTGGCGTAAACCAGCAGTCGTTTTGCACTGTGCACTATGCTTTGGCTTAAACCAGCAGTCGTTTTGCACTGTGCGCCATGCTTTTGCGTAAACCAACAGTCGTTTTGCACTGTGCACTATGCTTTTGCGTAAACCAACAGTCGTTTTGCACTGTGCACCATGCTTTGGCTTAAACCAGCAGTCGTTTTGCACTGTGCGCCATGCTTTTGCGTAAACCAACAGTCGTTTTGCACTGTGCACTATGCTTTTGCGTAAACCAACAGTCGTTTTGCACTGTGCACTATGCTTTGGCGTAAACCAGCAGTCGTTTTGCACTGTGCTCTGTGCTTTGGCGTAAACCAACAGTCGTTTTGCACTGTGCACCATGCTTTGGCGTAAACCAGCAGTCGTTTTGCACTGTGCACTATGCTTTGGCGTAAACCAGCAGTCGTTTTGCACTGTGCGCCATGCTTTTGCGTAAACCAACAGTCGTTTTGCACTGTGCACTATGCTTTTGCGTAAACCAACAGTCGTTTTGCACTGTGCACTATGTTTTTGCGTAAACCAACAGTCGTTTTGCACTGTGCACTATGCTTTTGCGTAAACCAACAGTCGTTTTGCACTGTGCACCATGCTTTGGCGTAAACCAGCAGTCGTTTTGCACTGTGCACTATGCTTTGGCTTAAACCAGCAGTCGTTTTGCACTGTGCACTATGCTTTTGCGTAAACCAACAGTCGTTTTGCACTGTGCACTATGTTTTTGCGTAAACCAACAGTCGTTTTGCACTGTGCACTATGCTTTTGCGTAAACCAACAGTCGTTTTGCACTGTGCACCATGCTTTGGCGTAAACCAGCAGTCGTTTTGCACTGTGCACTATGCTTTGGCTTAAACCAGCAGTCGTTTTGCACTGTGCGCCATGCTTTTGCGTAAACCAACAGTCGTTTTGCACTGTGCACTATGCTTTTGCGTAAACCAACAGTCGTTTTGCACTGTGCACCATGCTTTGGCTTAAACCAGCAGTCGTTTTGCACTGTGCGCCATGCTTTTGCGTAAACCAACAGTCGTTTTGCACTGTGCACTATGCTTTTGCGTAAACCAACAGTCGTTTTGCACTGTGCACTATGCTTTGGCGTAAACCAGCAGTCGTTTTGCACTGTGCTCTGTGCTTTGGCGTAAACCAACAGTCGTTTTGCACTGTGCACCATGCTTTGGCGTAAACCAGCAGTCGTTTTGCACTGTGCACTATGCTTTGGCGTAAACCAGCAGTCGTTTTGCACTGTGCACTATGCTTTTGCGTAAACCAACAGTCGTTTTGCACTATGCACCATGCTTTGGCGTAAACCAGCAGTTTTGGCGTAAACCAACAGTCATTTTGCACTGTGCACTATGCTTTGGCGTAAACCAACAGTCATTTTGCACTGTGCACTATGCTCTGGCGTAAACCAGCAGTCGTTTTGCACTGTGCACTATGCTTTTGCGTAAACCAACAGTCGTTTTGCACTGTGCACTATGCTTTTACGTAAACCAACAGTCGTTTTGCACTGTGCACTATGATTTTGCGTAAACCAACAGTCGTTTTGCACTGTGCACTATGCTTTTGCGTAAACCAACAGTCGTTTTGCACTGTGCACCATGCTTTGGCGTAAACCAGCAGTCGTTTTGCACTGTGCACTATGCTTTGGCTTAAACCAGCAGTCGTTTTGCACTGTGCGCCATGCTTTTGCGTAAACCAACAGTCGTTTTGCACTGTGCACTATGCTTTTGCGTAAACCAACAGTCGTTTTGCACTGTGCACTATGTTTTTGCGTAAACCAACAGTCGTTTTGCACTGTGCACTATGCTTTTGCGTAAACCAACAGTCGTTTTGCACTGTGCACCATGCTTTGGCGTAAACCAGCAGTCGTTTTGCACTGTGCACTATGCTTTGGCTTAAACCAGCAGTCGTTTTGCACTGTGCGCCATGCTTTTGCGTAAACCAATAGTCGTTTTGCACTGTGCACTATGTTTTTGCGTAAACCAACAGTCGTTTTGCACTGTGCACTATGCTTTTGCGTAAACCAACAGTCGTTTTGCACTGTGCACTATGCTTTTGCGTAAACCAACAGTCGTTTTGCACTGTGCACCATGCTTTGGCTTAAACCAGCAGTCGTTTTGCACTGTGCGCCATGCTTTTGCGTAAACCAACAGTCGTTTTGCACTGTGCACTATGCTTTTGCGTAAACCAACAGTCGTTTTGCACTGTGCACTATGTTTTTGCGTAAACCAACAGTCGTTTTGCACTGTGCACTATGCTTTTGCGTAAACCAGCAGTCGTTTTGCACTGTGCACTATGCTTTTGCGTAAACCAACAGTCGTTTTGCACTGTGCACTATGCTTTTGCGTAAACCAGCAGTCGTTTTACACTGTGCACTATGCTTTTGCGTAAACCAACAGTCGTTTTGCACTGTGCACTATGCTTTTGCGTAAACCAGCAGTCGTTTTACACTGTGCACTATGCTTTTGAGTAAACCAACAGTTGTTTTGCACTGTGCACTATGATTTGGCGTAAACCAGCAGTCGTTTTGCACTGTGCACTATGCTTTTGCGTAAACCAACAGTCGTTTTGCACTGTGCACCATGCTTTGGCGTAAACCAGCAGTCGTTTTGCACTGTGCGCTGTGCTTTGGCGTAAACCAACAGTCGTTTTGCACTGTGCACTATGCTTTTGCGTAAACCAACAGTCGTTTTGCACTGTGCACCATGCTTTGGCTTAAACCAGCAGTCGTTTTGCACTGTGCGCCATGCTTTTGCGTAAACCAACAGTCGTTTTGCACTGTGCACTATGCTTTTGCGTAAACCAACAGTCGTTTTGCACTGTGCACTATGCTTTTGCGTAAACCAGCAGTCGTTTTACACTGTGCACTATGCTTTTGAGTAAACCAACAGTCGTCTTGCACTGTGCACTATGATTTGGCGTAAACCAGCAGTCGTTTTGCACTGTGCACTATGCTTTTGCGTAAACCAACAGTCGTTTTGCACTGTGCACCATGCTTTGGCGTAAACCAGCAGTCGTTTTGCACTGTGCGCTGTGCTTTGGCGTAAACCAACAGTCGTTTTGCACTGTGCACTATGCTTTTGCGTAAACCAACAGTCGTTTTGCACTGTGCACCATGCTTTGGCTTAAACCAGCAGTCGTTTTGCACTGTGCGCCATGCTTTTGCGTAAACCAACAGTCGTTTTGCACTGTGCACTATGCTTTTGCGTAAACCAACAGTCGTTTTGCACTGTGCACTATGTTTTTGCGTAAACCAACAGTCGTTTTGCACTGTGCACTATGATTTGGCGTAAACCAACAGTCGTTTTGCACTGTGCACTATGCTTTGGCGTAAACCAACAGTCATTTTGCACTGTGCACTATGCTTTGGCGTAAAGCCAACAGTCGTTTTGCACTGTGCACTATGCTTTGGCGTAAACCAGCAGTCGTTTTGCACTGTGCACTATGCTTTGGCGTAAACCAGCAGTCGTTTTGCACTGAGCGCTATGCTTTTGCGTAAACCAACAGTCGTTTTGCACTGTGCACTATGCTTTTGCGTAAACCAGCAGTCGTTTTGCACTGTGCACTATGCTTTTGCGTAAACCAACAGTCGTTTTGCACTGTGCACTATGTTTTTGCGTAAACCAACAGTTGTTTTGCACTGTGCACTATGCTTTTGCGTAAACCAACAGTCGTTTTGCACTGTGCACCATGCTTTGGCGTAAACCAGTAGTCGTTTTGCACTGTGCACTATGCTTTTGCGTAAACCAACAGTCGTTTTGCACTGTGCACTATGCTTTGGCGTAAACCAGCAGTCGTTTTGCACTGTGCACTATGCTTTTGCGTAAACCAACAGTCGTTTTGCACTGTGCACTATGCTTTTGCGTAAACCAGCAGTCGTTTTACACTGTGCACTATGCTTTTGAGTAAACCAACAGTCGTTTTGCACTGTGCACTATGATTTGGCGTAAACCAGCAGTCGTTTTGCACTGTGCACTATGCTTTTGCGTAAACCAACAGTCGTTTTGCACTGTGCACTATGCTTTTGAGTAAACCAACAGTCGTTTTGCACTGTGCACTATGATTTGGCGTAAACCAACAGTCGTTTTGCACTGTGCACCATGCTTTGTCGTAAACCAGCAGTCGTTTTGCACTGTGCACTATGCTTTTGCGTAAACCAACAGTCGTGTTGCACTGTGCACTATGCTTTTGCGTAAACCAACAGTCGTTTTGCACTGTGCACCATGCTTTGGCGTAAACCAGCAGTCGTTTTGCACTGTGCACTATGCTTTGGCGTAAAGCAGCAGTCGTTTTACAGTGTGCACTATGCTTTTGCGTAAACCAACAGTCGTTTTGCACTGTGCACTATGATTTGGCGTAAACCAGCAGTCGTTTTGCACTGTGCACTATGCTTTTGCGTAAACCAACAGTCGTTTTGCACTGTGCACCATGATTTGGCGTAAACCAGCAGTCGTTTTGCACTGTGCACTATGCTTTTGCGTAAACCAACAGTCGTTTTGCACTGTGCACTATGCTTTGGCGTAAACCAGCAGTCGTTTTGCACTGTGCACTATGCTTTTGCGTAAACCAACAGTCGTTTTGCACTGTGCACCATGCTTTGGCGTAAACCAGCAGTCGTTTTGCACTGTGCACTATGCTTTTGCGTAAACCAACAGTCGTTTTGCACTGTGCACTATGCTTTTGCGTAAACCAACAGTCGTTTTGCACTGTGCACTATGATTTGGCGTAAACCAGCAGTCGTTTTGCACTGTGCACTATGCTTTTGCGTAAACCAACAGTCGTTTTGCACTGTGCACTATGCTTTTGAGTAAACCAACAGTCGTTTTGCACTGTGCACTATGATTTGGCGTAAAGCCGACAGTCGTTTTGCACTGTGCACCATGCTTTGGCGTAAACCAACAGTCGTTTTGCACTGTGCACTATGCTTTTGCGTAAACCAACAGTCGTTTTGCACTGTGCACCATGCTTTGGCGTAAACCAGCAGTCGTTTTGCACTGTGCACTATGCTTTTGCGTAAACCAACAGTCGTTTTGCACTGTGCACTATGCTTTTGCGTAAACCAACAGTCGTTTTGCACTGTGCACTATGCTTTGGCGTAAACCAGCAGTCGTTTTGCACTGTGCACTATGCTTTTGCGTAAACCAACAGTCGTTTTGCACTGTGCACTATGCTTTTGCGTAAACCAGCAGTCGTTTTACACTGTGCACTATGCTTTTGAGTAAACCAACAGTCGTTTTGCACTGTGCACTATGATTTGGCGTAAACCAACAGTCGTTTTGCACTGTGCACCATGCTTTGGCGTAAACCAACAGTCGTTTTGCACTGTGCACTATGCTTTTGCGTAAACCAACAGTCGTTTTGCACTGTGTACTATGCTTTTGCGTAAACCAACAGTCGTTTTGCACTGTGCACTATGCTTTTGCCCAAACCAACAGTCGTTTTGCACTGTGCACTATGCTTTTGCGTAAACCAACAGTCGTTTTGCACTGTGCACTATGCTTTGGCGTAAACCAGCAGTCGTTTTGCACTGTGCACTATGCTTTTGCGTAAACCAACAGTCGTTTTGCACTGTGCACTATGTTTTTGCGTAAACCAACAGTCGTTTTGCACTGTGCACTATGCTTTTGCGTAAACCAACAGTCGTTTTGCACTGTGCACCATGCTTTGGCGTAAACCAGCAGTCGTTTTGCACTGTGCACTATGCTTTTGCGTAAACCAACAGTCGTTTTGCACTGTGCACTATGCTTTTGCGTAAACCAACAGTCGTTTTGCACTGTGCACTATGCTTTGGCGTAAACCAGCAGTCGTTTTGCACTGTGCACTATGCTTTTGCGTAAACCAACAGTCGTTTTGCACTGTGCACAATGCTTTGGCGTAAACCAGCAGTCGTTTTGCACTGTGCACTATGCTTTTGCGTAAACCAACAGTCGTTTTGCACTGTGCACTATGCTTTTGCGTAAACCAGCAGTCGTTTTACACTGTGCACTATGCTTTTGAGTAAACCAACAGTCGTTTTGCACTGTGCACTATGATTTGGCGTAAACCAGCAGTCGTTTTGCACTGTGCACTATGCTTTTGCGTAAACCAACAGTCGTTTTGCACTGTGCACCATGCTTTGGCTTAAACCAGCAGTCGTTTTGCACTGTGCGCCATGCTTTTGCGTAAACCAACAGTCGTTTTGCACTGTGCACCATGCTTTGGCGTAAACCAGCAGTCGTTTTGCACTGAGCGCTATGCTTTTGCGTAAACCAACAGTCGTTTTGCACTGTGCACTATGCTTTTGCGTAAACCAGCAGTCGTTTTGCACTGTGCACTATGCTTTTGCGTAAACCAACAGTCGTTTTGCACTGTGCACTATGTTTTTGCGTAAACCAACAGTCGTTTTGCACTGTGCACTATGCTTTTGCGTAAACCAACAGTCGTTTTGCACTGTGCACCATGCTTTGGCGTAAACCAGCAGTCGTTTTGCACTGTGCACTATGCTTTTGCGTAAACCAACAGTCGTTTTGCACTGTGTACTATGCTTTGGCGTAAACCAGCAGTCGTTTTGCACTGTGCACTATGCTTTTGCGTAAACCAACAGTCGTTTTGCACTGTGCACTATGCTTTTGCGTAAACCAGCAGTCGTTTTACACTGTGCACTATGCTTTTGAGTAAACCAACAGTCGTTTTGCACTGTGCACTATGATTTGGCGTAAACCAGCAGTCGTTTTGCACTGTGCACTATGCTTTTGCGTAACCCAACAGTCGTTTTGCACTGTGCACTATGCTTTTGAGTAAACCAACAGTCGTTTTGCACTGTGCACTATGATTTGGCGTAAACCAACAGTCGTTTTGCACTGTGCACCATGCTTTGGCGTAAACCAGCAGTCGTTTTGCACTGTGCACTATGCTTTTGCGTAAACCAACAGTCGTGTTGCACTGTGCACTATGCTTTTGCGTAAACCAACAGTCGTTTTGCACTGTGCACCATGCTTTGGCGTAAACCAGCAGTCGTTTTGCACTGTGCACTATGCTTTGGCGTAAAGCAGCAGTCGTTTTACAGTGTGCACTATGCTTTTGCGTAAACCAACAGTCGTTTTGCACTGTGCACTATGATTTGCCGTAAACCAGCAGTCGTTTTGCACTGTGCACTATGCTTTTGAGTAAACCAACATTCGTTTTGCACTGTGCACCATGATTTGGCGTAAACCAGCAGTCGTTTTGCACTGTGCACTATGCTTTTGCGTAAACCAACAGTCGTTTTGCACTGTGCACTATGCTTTTGCGTAAACCAGCAGTCGTTTTACACTGTGCACTATGCTTTTGCGTAAACCAACAGTCGTTTTGCACTGTGCACTATGCTTTTGCGTAAACCAGCAGTCGTTTTACACTGTGCACTATGCTTTTGAGTAAACCAACAGTCGTTTTGCACTGTGCACTATGATTTGGCGTAAACCAACAGTCGTTTTGCACTGTGCACTATGCTTTTGCGTAAACCAGCAGTCGTTTTACACTGTGCACTATGCTTTTGCGTAAACCAACAGTCGTTTTGCACTGTGCACTATGCTTTTGCGTAAACCAGCAGTCGTTTTACACTGTGCACTATGCTTTTGAGTAAACCAACAGTCGTTTTGCACTGTGCACTATGATTTGGCGTAAACCAGCAGTCGTTTTGCACTGTGCACTATGCTTTTGCGTAAACCAACAGTCGTTTTGCACTGTGCACTATGCTTTTGCGTAAACCAGCAGTCGTTTTACACTGTGCACTATGCTTTTGCGTAAACCAACAGTCGTTTTGCACTGTGCACTATGCTTTTGCGTAAACCAGCAGTCGTTTTACACTGTGCACTATGCTTTTGAGTAAACCAACAGTCGTTTTGCACTGTGCACTATGATTTGGCGTAAACCAACAGTCGTTTTGCACTGTGCACCATGCTTTGGCGTAAACCAACAGTCGTTTTGCACTGTGCACTATGCTTTTGCGTAAACCAACAGTCGTTTTGCACTGTGCACTATGCTTTTGCGTAAACCAGCAGTCGTTTTACACTGTGCACTATGCTTTTGAGTAAACCAACAGTCGTTTTGCACTGTGCACTATGATTTGGCGTAAACCAGCAGTCGTTTTGCACTGTGCACTATGCTTTTGCGTAAACCAACAGTCGTTTTGCACTGTGCACCATGCTTTGGCTTAAACCAGCAGTCGTTTTGCACTGTGCGCCATGCTTTTGCGTAAACCAACAGTCGTTTTGCACTGTGCACCATGCTTTGGCGTAAACCAGCAGTCGTTTTGCACTGAGCGCTATGCTTTTGCGTAAACCAACAGTCGTTTTGCACTGTGCACTATGCTTTTGCGTAAACCAGCAGTCGTTTTGCACTGTGCACTATGCTTTTGCGTAAACCAACAGTCGTTTTGCACTGTGCACTATGTTTTTGCGTAAACCAACAGTCGTTTTGCACTGTGCACTATGCTTTTGCGTAAACCAACAGTCGTTTTGCACTGTGCACCATGCTTTGGCGTAAACCAGCAGTCGTTTTGCACTGTGCACTATGCTTTTGCGTAAACCAACAGTCGTTTTGCACTGTGCACTATGCTTTTGCGTAAACCAACAGTCGTTTTGCACTGTGTACTATGCTTTGGCGTAAACCAGCAGTCGTTTTGCACTGTGCACTATGCTTTTGCGTAAACCAACAGTCGTTTTGCACTGTGCACTATGCTTTTGCGTAAACCAGCAGTCGTTTTACACTGTGCACTATGCTTTTGAGTAAACCAACAGTCGTTTTGCACTGTGCACTATGATTTGGCGTAAACCAGCAGTCGTTTTGCACTGTGCACTATGCTTTTGCGTAAACCAACAGTCGTTTTGCACTGTGCACTATGCTTTTGAGTAAACCAACAGTCGTTTTGCACTGTGCACTATGATTTGCCGTAAACCAACAGTCGTTTTGCACTGTGCACCATGCTTTGGCGTAAACCAGCAGTCGTTTTGCACTGTGCACTATGCTTTTGCGTAAACCAACAGTCGTGTTGCACTGTGCACTATGCTTTTGCGTAAACCAACAGTCGTTTTGCACTGTGCACCATGCTTTGGCGTAAACCAGCAGTCGTTTTGCACTGTGCACTATGCTTTGGCGTAAAGCAGCAGTCGTTTTACAGTGTGCACTATGCTTTTGCGTAAACCAACAGTCGTTTTGCACTGTGCACTATGATTTGGCGTAAACCAGCAGTCGTTTTGCACTGTGCACTATGCTTTTGAGTAAACCAACAGTCGTTTTGCACTGTGCACCATGATTTGGCGTAAACCAGCAGTCGTTTTGCACTGTGCACTATGCTTTTGCGTAAACCAACAGTCGTTTTGCACTGTGCACTATGCTTTTGAGTAAACCAACAGTCGTTTTGCACTGTGCACTATGATTTGGCGTAAAGCCAACAGTCGTTTTGCACTGTGCACCATGCTTTGGCGTAAACCAACAGTCGTTTTGCACTGTGCACTATGTTTTTGCGTAAACCAACAGTCGTTTTGCACTGTGCACTATGCTTTTGCGTAAACCAACAGTCGTTTTGCACTGTGCACCATGCTTTGGCATAAACCAGCAGTCGTTTTGCACTGTGCACTATGCTTTTGCGTAAACCAACAGTCGTTTTGCACTGTGCACTATGCTTTTGCGTAAACCAACAGTCGTTTTGCACTGTGCACTATGCTTTGGCGTAAACCAGCAGTCGTTTTGCACTGTGCACTATGCTTTTGCGTAAACCAACAGTCGTTTTGCACTGTGCACTATGCTTTTGCGTAAACCAGCAGTCGTTTTACACTGTGCACTATGCTTTTGCGTAAACCAACAGTCGTTTTGCACTGTGCACTATGCTTTTGCGTAAACCAGCAGTCGTTTTACACTGTACACTATGCTTTTGAGTAAACCAACAGTCGTTTTGCACTGTGCACTATGATTTGGCGTAAACCAACAGTCGTTTTGCACTGTGCACCATGCTTTGGCGTAAACCAACAGTCGTTTTGCACTGTGCACTATGCTTTTGCGTAAACCAACAGTCGTTTTGCACTGTGCACTATGCTTTTGCGTAAACCAACAGTCGTTTTGCACTGTGCACTATGCTTTGGCGTAAACCAGCAGTCGTTTTGCACTGTGCACTATGCTTTTGCGTAAACCAACAGTCGTTTTGCACTGTGCACTATGCTTTTGCGTAAACCAGCAGTCGTTTTACACTGTGCACTATGCTTTTGCGTAAACCAACAGTCGTTTTGCACTGTGCACTATGCTTTTGCGTAAACCAGCAGTCGTTTTACACTGTGCACTATGCTTTTGAGTAAACCAACAGTCGTTTTGCACTGTGCACTATGATTTGGCGTAAATCAACAGTCGTTTTGCACTGTGCACCATGCTTTGGCGTAAACCAACAGTCGTTTTGCACTGTGCACTATGCTTTTGCGTAAACCAACAGTCGTTTTGCACTGTGTACTATGCTTTTGCGTAAACCAACAGTCGTTTTGCACTGTGCACTATGCTTTTGCCCAAACCAACAGTCGTTTTGCACTGTGCACTATGCTTTTGCGTAAACCAACAGTCGTTTTGCACTGTGCACTATACTTTGGCGTAAACCAGCAGTCGCTTTGCACTGTGCACTATGCTTTTGCGTAAACCAACAGTCGTTTTGCACTGTGCACTATGTTTTTGCGTAAACCAACAGTCGTTTTGCACTGTGCACTATGCTTTTGCGTAAACCAACAGTCGTTTTGCACTGTGCACCATGCTTTGGCGTAAACCAGCAGTCGTTTTGCACTGTGCACTATGCTTTTGCGTAAACCAACAGTCGTTTTGCACTGTGCACTATGCTTTTGCGTAAACCAACAGTCGTTTTGCACTGTGCACTATGCTTTGGCGTAAACCAGCAATCGTTTTGCACTGTGCACTATGCTTTTGCGTAAACCAACAGTCGTTTTGCACTGTGCACAATGCTTTGGCGTAAACCAGCAGTCGTTTTGCACTGTGCACTATGCTTTTGCGTAAACCAACAGTCGTTTTGCACTGTGCACTATGCTTTTGCGTAAACCAGCAGTCGTTTTACACTGTGCACTATGCTTTTGAGTAAACCAACAGTCGTTTTGCACTGTGCACTATGATTTGGCGTAAACCAGCAGTCGTTTTGCACTGTGCGCTGTGCTTTGGCGTAAACCAGCAGTCGTTTTGCACTGTGCACTATGCTTTTGCGTAAACCAACAGTCGTTTTGCACTGTGCACCATGCTTTGGCGTAAACCAGCAGTCGTTTTGCACTGTGCGCTGTGCTTTGGCGTAAACCAACAGTCGTTTTGCACTGTGCACTATGCTTTTGCGTAAACCAACAGTCGTTTTACACTGTGCACCATGCTTTGGCGTAAACGAGCAGTCGTTTTGCACTGTGCACTATGCTTTGGCGTAAACCAACAGTCATTTTGCACTGTGCACTATGCTTTGGCGTAAACCAGCAGTCGTTTTGCACTGTGCGCTGTGCTTTGGCGTAAACCAACAGTCGTTTTGCACTGTGCACTATGCTTTGGCGTAAACCAGCAGTCGTTTTGCACTGTGCACTATGCTTTTGCGTAAACCAACAGTCGTTTTGCACTGTGCACCATGCTTCGGCGTAAGCCAGCAGTTTTGGCGTAAACCAGCAGTCGTTTTGCACTGTGCACTATGCTTTTGCGTAAACCAATAGTCGTTTTGCACTGTGCACTTTGCTTTTGCGTAAACCAACAGTCGTTTTGCACTGTGCGCTGTGCTTTGGCGTAAACCAACAGTCGTTTTGCACTGTGCACTATGATTTGGCGTAAACCAGCAGTCGTTTTGCACTGTGCACTATGCTTTTGCGTAAACCAAAAGTCGTTTTGCACTGTGCACCATGCTTTGGCGTAAACCAGCAGCCGTTTTGCACTGTGCGCTGTGCTTTGGCGTAAACCAGCAGTCGTTTTGCACTGTGCGCTGTGCTTTGGCGTAAACCAACAGTCATTTTGCACTGTGCACTATGCTTTGGCGTAAACCAGCAGTCATTTTGCACTGTGCACTATGCTTTGGCGTAAAGCCAACAGTCGTTTTGCACTGTGCACTATGCTTTGGCGTAAACCAGCAGTCGTTTTGCACTGTGCACTATGCTTTTGCGTAAACCAACAGTCGTTTTGCACTGTGCGCTGTGCTTTGGCGTAAACCAACAGTCGTTTTGCACTGTGGACTATGATTTGGCGTAAACCAGCAGTCGTTTTGCACTGTGCACTATGCTTTTGCGTAAACCAACAGTCGTTTTGCACTGTGCGCTCTGCTTTGGCGTAAACCAACAGTCGTTTTGCACTGTGGACTATGATTTGGCGTAAACCAGCAGTCGTTTTGCACTGTGCACTATGATTTGGCGTAAACCAGCAGTCGTTTTGCACTGTGCACTATGCTTTTGCGTAAACCAACAGTCGTTTTGCACTGTGCGCTGTGCTTTGGCGTAAACCAACAGTCGTTTTGCACTGTGCACTATGTTTTGGCGTAAACCAGCAGTCGTTTTGCACTGTGCACTATGCTTTTGCGTAAACCAAAAGTCGTTTTGCACTGTGCGCTGTGCTTTGGCGTAAACCAGCAGTCGTTTTGCACTGTGCACTATGATTTGGCGTAAACCAGCAGTCGTTTTGCACTGTGCACTATGCTTTTGCGTAAACCAAAAGTCGTTTTGTACTGTGCACCATGCTTTGGCGTAAACCAGCAGCCGTTTTGCACTGTGCGCTGTGCTTTGGCGTAAACCAGCAGTCGTTTTGCACTGTGCGCTGTGCTTTGGCGTAAACCAACAGTCATTTTGCACTGTGCACTATGCTTGGCGTAAACCAGCAGTCGTTTTGCACTGTGCACTATGCTTTTGCCTAAACCAACAGTCGTTTTGCACTGTGCACTATGCTTTTGCGTAAACCAACAGTCGTTTTGCACTGTGCGCTGTGCTTTGGCGTAAACCAACAGTCATTTTGCACTGTGCACTATGCTTTGGCGTAAAGCCAACAGTCGTTTTGCACTGTGCACTATGCTTTGGCGTAAACCAGCAGTCGTTTTGCACTGTGCACTATGCTTTTGCGTAAACCAACAGTCGTTTTGCACTGTGCGCTGTGCTTTGGCGTAAACCAACAGTCATTTTGCACTGTGCACCATGCTTTGGCGTAAACCAGCAGTCGTTTTGCACTGTGCACTATGCTTTTGCGTAAACCAACAGTCGTGTTGCACTGTGCACTATGCTTTTGCGTAAACCAACAGTCGTTTTGCACTGTGCACCATGCTTTGGCGTAAACCAGCAGTCGTTTTGCACTGTGCACTATGCTTTTGCGTAAACCAGCAGTCGTTTTGCACTGTGCGCTATGCTTTTGCGTAAACCAACAGTCGTTTTGCACTGTGCACTATGCTTTTGCGTAAACCAGCAGTCGTTTTACAGTGTGCACTATGCTTTTGCGTAAACCAACAGTCGTTTTGCACTGTGCACCATGCTTTGGCGTAAACCAGCAGTCGTTTTGCACTGTGCGCTATGCTTTTGCGTAAACCAACAGTCGTTTTGCACTGTGCACTATGCTTTTGCGTAAACCAACAGTCGTTTTGCACTGTGCACCATGCTTTGGCGTAAACCAGCAGTCGTTTTGCACTGTGCGCTATGCTTTTGCGTAAACCAACAGTCGTTTTGCACTGTGCACTATGCTTTTGCGTAAACCAGCAGTCGTTTTACACTGTGCACTATGCTTTTGCGTAAACCAACAGTCGTTTTGCACTGTGCACTATGCTTTTGCGTAAACCAGCAGTCGTTTTACACTGTGCACTATGCTTTTGAGTAAATCAACAGT
Organism: Xylota segnis; assembly: GCA_963583995.1. NCBI lineage: Eukaryota > Metazoa > Arthropoda > Insecta > Diptera > Syrphidae > Xylota > Xylota segnis. The sequence goes on from OY757239.1 coordinate 14,537,316, forward strand.
CGTTTTGCACTGTGCACTATGATTTGGCGTAAACCAGCAGTCGTTTTGCACTGTGCACTATGCTTTTGCGTAAACCAACAGTCGTTTTGCACTGTGCACCATGCTTTGGCGTAAACCAGCAGTCGTTTTGCACTGTGCGCTGTGCTTTGGCGTAAACCAACAGTCGTTTTGCACTGTGCACTATGCTTTTGCGTAAACCAACAGTCGTTTTGCACTGTGCACCATGCTTTGGCGTAAACCAGCAGTCGTTTTGCACTGTGCGCTATGCTTTTGCGTAAACCAACAGTCGTTTTGCACTGTGCACTATGCTTTGGCGTAAACCAGCAGTCGTTTTGCACTGTGCGCTATGCTTTTGCGTAAACCAACAGTCGTTTTGCACTGTGCACTATGCTTTTGCGTAAACCAGCAGTCGTTTTGCACTGTGCACTATGCTTTTGCGTAAACCAACTGTCGTTTTGCACTGTGCACTATGCTTTTGCGTAAACCAGCAGTCGTTTTACACTGTGCACTATGCTTTTGAGTAAACCAACAGTCGTTTCGCACTGTGCACTATGATTTGGCGTAAACCAACAGTCGTTTTGCACTGTGCACTATGCTTTGGCGTAAACCAACAGTCATTTTGCACTGTGCACTATGCTTTGGCGTAAAGCCAACAGTCGTTTTGCACTGTGCACTATGCTTTGGCGTAAACCAGCAGTCGTTTTGCACTGTGCACTATGCTGTTGCGTAAACCAGCAGTCGTTTTGCACTGTGCACCATGCTTTGGAGTAAACCAGCAGTCGTTTTGCACTGTGCACTATGCTTTTGCGTAAACCAACAGTCGTTTTGCACTGTGCACCATGCTTTGGCGTAAACCAGCAGTCGTTTTGCACTGTGCGCTGTGCTTTTGAGTAAACCAACAGTCGTTTTGCACTGTGCACTATGATTTGGCGTAAACCAACAGTCGTTTTGCACTGTGCACTATGCTTTGGCGTAAACCAACAGTCATTTTGCACTGTGCACTATGCTTTGGCGTAAAGCCAACAGTCGTTTTGCACTGTGCACTATGCTTTTGCGTAAACCAGCAGTCGTTTTACAGTGTGCACTATGCTTTTGCGTAAACCAACAGTCGTTTTGCACTGTGCACCATGCTTTGGCGTAAACCAGCAGTCGTTTTGCACTGTGCGCTATGCTTTTGCGTAAACCAACAGTCGTTTTGCACTGTGCACTATGCTTTTGCGTAAACCAACAGTCGTTTTGCACTGTGCACCATGCTTTGGCGTAAACCAGCAGTCGTTTTTCTCTGTGCGCTATGCTTTTGCGTAAACCAACAGTCGTTTTGCACTGTGCACTATGCTTTTGCGTAAACCAGCAGTCGTTTTACACTGTGCACTATGCTTTTGCGTAAACCAACAGTCGTTTTGCACTGTGCACTATGCTTTTGCGTAAACCAGCAGTCGTTTTACACTGTGCACTATGCTTTTGAGTAAATCAACAGTCGTTTTGCACTGTGCACTATGATTTGGCGTAAACCAGCAGTCGTTTTGCACTGTGCACTATGCTTTTGCGTAAACCAACAGTCGTTTTGCACTGTGCACCATGCTTTGGCGTAAACCAGCAGTCGTTTTGCACTGTGCGCTGTGCTTTGGCGTAAACCAACAGTCGTTTTGCACTGTGCACTATGCTTTTGCGTAAACCAACAGTCGTTTTGCACTGTGCACCATGCTTTGGCGTAAACCAGCAGTCGTTTTGCACTGTGCGCTATGCTTTTGCGTAAACCAACAGTCGTTTTGCACTGTGCACCATGCTTTGGCGTAAACCAGCAGTCGTTTTGCACTGTGCGCTATGCTTTTGCGTAAACCAACAGTCGTTTTGCACTGTGCACTATGCTTTTGCGTAAACCAGCAGTCGTTTTGCACTGTGCACTATGCTTTTGCGTAAACCAACTGTCGTTTTGCACTGTGCACTATGCTTTTGCGTAAACCAGCAGTCGTTTTACACTGTGCACTATGCTTTTGAGTAAACCAACAGTCGTTTCGCACTGTGCACTATGATTTGGCGTAAACCAACAGTCGTTTTGCACTGTGCACTATGCTTTGGCGTAAACCAACAGTCATTTTGCACTGTGCACTATGCTTTGGCGTAAAGCCAACAGTCGTTTTGCACTGTGCACTATGCTTTGGCGTAAACCAGCAGTCGTTTTGCACTGTGCACTATGCTTTTGCGTAAACCAACAGTCGTTTTGCACTGTGCACTATGCTTTTGCGTAAACCAGCAGTCGTTTTACACTGTGCACTATGCTTTTGAGTAAACCAACAGTCGTTTTGCACTGTGCACTATGATTTGGCGTAAACCAGCAGTCGTTTTGCACTGTGCACTATGCTAACGCGTAAACCAACAGTCGTTTTGCACTGTGCACTATGCTTTTGCGTAAACCAGCAGTCGTTTTACACTGTGCACTATGCTTTTGAGTAAACCAACAGTCGTTTTGCACTGTGCACTATGATTTGGCGTAAACCAACAGTCGTTTTGCACTGTGCACTATGCTTTGGCGTAAACCAACAGTCATTTTGCACTGTGCACTATGCTTTGGCGTAAAGCCAACAGTCGTTTTGCACTGCGCACTATGCTTTGGCGTAAACCAGCAGTCGTTTTGCACTGTGCACTATGCTTTTGCGTAAACCAACAGTCGTTTTGCACTGTGCACTATGCTTTTGCGTAAACCAGCAGTCGTTTTACACTGTGCACTATGCTTTTGAGTAAACCAACAGTCGTGTTGCACTGTGCACTATGATTTGGCGTAAACCAACAGTCGTTTTGCACTGTGCACCATGCTTTGGCGTAAACCAACAGTCGTTTTGCACTGTGCACTATGCTTTTGCGTAAACCAACAGTCGTTTTGCACTGTGTACTATGCTTTTGCGTAAACCAACAGTCGTTTTGCACTGTGCACTATGCTTTTGCCCAAACCAACAGTCGTTTTGCACTGTACACTATGCTTTGGCGTAAACCAGCAGTCGTTTTGCACTGTGCACTATGCTTTTGCGTAAACCAACAGTCGTTTTGCACTGTGCACTATGTTTTTGCGTAAACCAACAGTCGTTTTGCACTGTGCACTATGCTTTTGCGTAAACCAACAGTCGTTTTGCACTGTGCACCATGCTTTGGCGTAAACCAGCAGTCGTTTTGACCTGTGCACTATGCTTTTGCGTAAACCAACAGTCGTTTTGCACTGTGCACTATGCTTTTGCGTAAACCAACAGTCGTTTTGCACTGTGCACTATGCTTTGGCGTAAACCAGCAGTCGTTTTGCACTGTGCACTATGATTTTGCGTAAACCAACAGTCGTTTTGCACTGTGCACAATGCTTTGGCGTAAACCAGCAGTCGTTTTGCACTGTGCACTATGCTTTTGCGTAAACCAACAGTCGTTTTGCACCGTGCACTATGCTTTTGCGTAAACCAGCAGTCGTTTTACACTGTGCACTATGCTTTTGAGTAAACCAACAGTCGTTTTGCACTGTGCACTATGATTTGGCGTAAACCAGCAGTCGTTTTGCACTGTGCGCTGTGCTTTGGCGTAAACCAACAGTCGTTTTGCACTGTGGACTATGATTTGGCGTAAACCAGCAGTCGTTTTGCACTGTGCACTATGCTTTTGCGTACACCAACAGTCGTTTTACACTGTGCACTATGCTTTTGCGTAAACCAGCAGTCGTTTTACACTGTGCACTATGCTTTTGAGTAAACCAACAGTCGTTTTGCACTGTGCACTATGATTTGGCGTAAACCAGCAGTCGTTTTGCACTGTGCACAATGCTTTTGCGTAAACCAACAGTCGTTTTGCACTGTGCGCTGTGCTTTTGCGTAAACCAACAGTCGTTTTGCACTGTGCACCATGCTTTGGCGTAAACCAGCAGTCGTTTTGCACTGTGCACTATGATTTGGCGTAAACCAGCAGTCGTTTTGCACTGTGCACTATGCTTTTGCGTAAACCAACAGTCGTTTTGCACTGTGCACTATGCTTTTGCGTAAACCAACAGTCGTTTTGCACTGTGCGCTGTGCTTTTGCGTAAACCAACAGTCGTTTTGCACTGTGCACCATGCTTTGGCGTAAACCAGCAGTCGTTTTGCACTGTGCACTATGCTTTGGCGTAAACCAGCAGTCGTTTTGCACTGTGCACTATGCTTTTGCGTAAACCAACAGTAGTTTTGCACTGTGCACCATGCTTTGGCGTAAACCAGCAGTCGTTTTTCACTGTGCACTATGCTTTTGCGTAAACCAACAGTCGTTTTGCACTGTGCGCTGTGCTTTGGCGTAAACCAACAGTCATTTTGCATTGTGCACTATGCTTTGGCGTAAACCAGCAGTCGTTTTGCCCTGTGCACTATGCTTTGGCGTAAACCAGCAGTCGTTTTGCACTGTGCACTTTGCTTTTGCGTAAACCAACAGTCGTGTTGCACTGTGCACTATGCTTTTGCGTAAACCAACAGTCGTTTTGCACTGTGCACTATGCTTTTGCGTAAACCAACAGTCGTTTTGCACTGTGCGCTGTGCTTTTGCGTAAACCAACAGTCGTTTTGCACTGTGCACTATGCTTTTGCGTAAACCAACAGTCGTTTTGCACTGTGCGCTGTGCTTTTGCGTAAACCAACAGTCGTTTTGCACTGTGCACCATGCTTTGGCGTAAACCAGCAGTCGTTTTGCACTGTGCACTATGCTTTGGCGTAAACCAGCAGTCGTTTTGCACTGTGCACTATGCTTTTGCGTAAACCAACAGTAGTTTTGCACTGTGCACCATGCTTTGGCGTAAACCAGCAGTCGTTTTGCACTGTGCACTATGCTTTTGCGTAAACCAACAGTCGTTTTGCACTGTGCGCTGTGCTTTTCCGTAAACCAACAGTCGTTTTGCACTGTGCGCTGTGCTTTGGCGTAAACCAACAGTCATTTTGCACTGTGCACTATGCTTTTGCGTAAACCAACAGTCGTTTTGCACTGTGCACTATGCTTTTGCGTAAACCAACAGTCGTTTTGCACTGTGCGCTGTGCTTTGGCGTAAACCAACAGTCATTTTGCACTGTGCACTATGCTTTGGCGTAAACCAGCAGTCGTTTTGCCCTGTGCACTATGCTTTGGCGTAAACCAGCAGTCGTTTTGCACTGTGTACTTTGCTTTTGCGTAAACCAACAGTCGTGTTGCACTGTGCACTATGCTTTTGAGTAAACCAACAGTCGTTTTGCACTGTGCACTATGCTTTTGCGTAAACCAACAGTCGTTTTGCACTGTGCGCTGTGCTTTGGCGTAAACCAACAGTCATTCTGCACTGTGCACTATGCTTTCGCGTAAACCAACAGTCGTTTTGCACTGTGCACTATGCTTTTGCGTAAACCAACAGTCGTTTTGCACTGTGCGCTGTGCTTTGGCGTAAACCAACAGTCGTTTTGCACTGTGCACTATGCTTTTGCGTAAACCAACAGTCGTTTTGCACTGTGCGCTGTGCTTTGGCGTAAGCCAACAGTCGTTTTGCACTGTGCACTATGATTTGGCGTAAACCACCAGTCGTTTTGCACTGTGCACTATGCTTTTGCGTAAACCAACAGTCGTTTTGCACTGTGCGCTGTGCTTTGGCGTAAACCAACAGTCATTTTGCACTGTGCACTATGCTTTGGCGTAAACCAGCAGTCGTTTTGCCCTGTGCACTATGCTTTGGCGTAAACCAGCAGTCGTTTTGCACTGTGCACTATGCTTTTGCGTAAACCAACAGTCGTTTTGCACTGTGCGCTGTGCTTTGGCGTAAACCAACAGTCGTTTTGCACTGTGCACTATGATTTGGCGTAAACCACCAGTCGTTTTGCACTGTGCACTATGCTTTTGCGTAAACCAACACTCGTTTTGCACTATGCACCATGCTTTGGCGTAAACCAACAGTCGTTTTGCACTGTGCACTATGCTTTTGAGTAAACCAACAGTCGTTTTGCACTGTGCACTATGCTTTCGCGTAAACCAACAGTCGTTTTGCACTGTGCACTATGCTTTTGCGTAAACCAACAGTCGTTTTGCACTGTGCGCTGTGCTTTGGCGTAAACCAACAGCCATTCTGCACTGTGCGCTGTGCTTTGGCGTAAACCAACAGTCGTTTTGCACTGTGCACTATGATTTGGCGTAAACCACCAGTCGTTTTGCACTGTGCACTATGCTTTTGCGTAAACCAACACTCGTTTTGCACTATGCACCATGCTTTGGCGTAAACCAACAGTCGTTTTGCACTGTGCGCTGTGCTTTGGCGTAAACCAACAGTCATTCTGCACTGTGCACTATGCTTTCGCGTAAACCAACAGTCGTTTTGCACTGTGCACTATGCTTTTGCGTAAACCAACAGTCGTTTTGCACTGTGCGCTGTGCTTTGGCGTAAACCAACAGTCATTCTGCACTGTGCACTATGCTTTCGCGTAAACCAACAGTCGTTTTGCACTGTGCACTATGCTTTTGCGTAAACCAACAGTCGTTTTGCACTGTGCGCTGTGCTTTGGCGTAAACCAACAGTCGTTTTGCACTGTGCACTATGCTTTTGCGTAAACCAACAGTCGTTTTGCACTGTGCGCTGTGCTTTGGCGTAAGCCAACAGTCGTTTTGCACTGTGCACTATGATTTGGCGTAAACCACCAGTCGTTTTGCACTGTGCACTATGCTTTTGCGTAAACCAACACTCGTTTTGCACTATGCACCATGCTTTGGCGTAAACCAACAGTCGTTTTGCACTGTGCACTATGAATTGGCGTAAACCAGCAGTCGTTTTGCACTGTGCACTATGCTTTTGCGTAAACCAACAGTCATTTTGCACTGTGCACTATGCTTTGGCGTAAACCAGCAGTCGTTTTGCACTGTGCACTATGCTTTTGCGTAAACCAACAGTCGTGTTGCACTATGCACTATGCTTTTGCGTAAACCAACAGTCGTGTTGCACTATGCACTATGCTTTGGCGTAAACCAACAGTCATTCTGCACTGTGCACTATGCTTTCGCGTAAACCAACAGTCGTTTTGCACTGTGCACCATGCTTTTGCGTAAACCAACAGTCGTTTTGCACTGTGCACTATGCTTTTGCGTAAACCAACAGTCGTTTTGCACTGTGCACTATGATTTGGCGTAAACCAACAGTCGTGTTGCACTGTGCACTATGCTTTTGAGTAAACCAACAGTCGTTTTGCACTGTGCACTATGCTTTTGCGTAAACCAACAGTCGTTTTGCACTGTGCGCTGTGCTTTGGCGTAAACCAACAGTCATTCTGCACTGTGCACTATGCTTTCGCGTAAACCAACAGTCGTTTTGCACTGTGCACTATGCTTTTGCGTAAACCAACAGTCGTTTTGCACTGTGCGCTGTGCTTTGGCGTAAACCAACAGTCGTTTTGCACTGTGCACTATGCTTTTGCGTAAACCAACAGTCGTTTTGCACTGTGCGCTGTGCTTTGGCGTAAGCCAACAGTCGTTTTGCACTGTGCACTATGATTTGGCGTAAACCACCAGTCGTTTTGCACTGTGCACTATGCTTTTGCGTAAACCAACACTCGTTTTGCACTATGCACCATGCTTTGGCGTAAACCAACAGTCGTTTTGCACTGTGCACTATGAATTGGCGTAAACCAGCAGTCGTGTTGCACTGTGCACTATGCTTTTGCGTAAACCAACAGTCGTGTTGCACTATGCACTATGCTTTTGCGTAAACCAACAGTCGTTTTGCACTGTGCACTGTGCTTTATCGTAAACCAAGCGTCGTTTTGCACTGTGCACTATGATTTTGCGTAAACCAGCAGTCGTTTTACACTGTGCACTATGCTTTTGCGTAAACCAACCGTCGTTTTGCACTGTGCACTATGCTTTGGCGTAAACCAGCAGTCGTTTTGCACTGTGCACTATGCTTTTGCGTAAGCCAACAGTCGTTTTGCACTGTGCACTATGCTTTTGCGTAAACCAGCAGTCGTTTTGCACTGTGCACTATGCTTTTGCGTAAACCAACAGTCGTTTTGCACTGTACACCATGCTTTGGCGTAAACCAGCAGTCGTTTTGCACTGTGCGCTGTGCTTTGGCGTAAACCAACAGTCATTTTGCACTGTGCACTATGCTTTGGCGTAAACCAACAGTCGTTTTGCACTGTGCACTATGCTTTTGCTTAAACCAACAGTCGTTTTGCACTGTGCGCTGTGCTTTGGCGTAAACCAACAGTCATTTTGCACTGTGCACTATGCTTTTGCGTAAACCAACAGTCGTGTTGCACTATGCACTATGCTTTGGCGTAAACCAACAGTCATTCTGCACTGTGCACTATGCTTTCGCGTAAACCAACAGTCGTTTTGCACTGTGCACTATGCTTTTGCGTAAACCAACAGTCGTTTTGCACTGTGCACTATGCTTTTGCGTAAACCAACAGTCGTTTTGCACTGTGCACTATGATTTGGCGTAAACCAACAGTCGTGTTGCACTGTGCACTATGCTTTTGAGTAAACCAACAGTCGTTTTGCACTGTGCACTATGCTTTTGCGTAAACCAACAGTCGTTTTGCACTGTGCGCTGTGCTTTGGCGTAAACCAACAGTCATTCTGCACTGTGCACTATGCTTTCGCGTAAACCAACAGTCGTTTTGCACTGTGCACTATGCTTTTGCGTAAACCAACAGTCGTTTTGCACTGTGCGCTGTGCTTTGGCGTAAACCAACAGTCATTCTGCACTGTGCGCTGTGCTTTGGCGTAAACCAACAGTCGTTTTGCACTGTGCACTATGATTTGGCGTAAACCACCAGTCGTTTTGCACTGTGCACTATGCTTTTGCGTAAACCAACACTCGTTTTGCACTATGCACCATGCTTTGGCGTAAACCAACAGTCGTTTTGCACTGTGCGCTGTGCTTTGGCGTAAACCAACAGTCATTCTGCACTGTGCACTATGCTTTCGCGTAAACCAACAGTCGTTTTGCACTGTGCACTATGCTTTTGCGTAAACCAACAGTCGTTTTGCACTGTGCACTATGCTTTTGCGTAAACCAACAGTCGTTTTGCACTGTGCGCTGTGCTTTGGCGTAAACCAACAGTCGTTTTGCACTGTGCACTATGCTTTTGCGTAAACCAACAGTCGTTTTGCACTGTGCGCTGTGCTTTGGCGTAAGCCAACAGTCGTTTTGCACTGTGCACTATGATTTGGCGTAAACCACCAGTCGTTTTGCACTGTGCACTATGCTTTTGCGTAAACCAACACTCGTTTTGCACTATGCACCATGCTTTGGCGTAAACCAACAGTCGTTTTGCACTGTGCACTATGAATTGGCGTAAACCAGCAGTCGTTTTGCACTGTGCACTATGCTTTTGCGTAAACCAACAGTCATTTTGCACTGTGCACTATGCTTTGGCGTAAACCAGCAGTCGTTTTGCACTGTGCACTATGCTTTTGCGTAAACCAACAGTCGTGTTGCACTATGCACTATGCTTTTGCGTAAACCAACAGTCGTGTTGCACTATGCACTATGCTTTGGCGTAAACCAACAGTCATTCTGCACTGTGCACTATGCTTTCGCGTAAACCAACAGTCGTTTTGCACTGTGCACTATGCTTTTGCGTAAACCAACAGTCGTTTTGCACTGTGCACTATGCTTTTGCGTAAACCAACAGTCGTTTTGCACTGTGCACTATGATTTGGCGTAAACCAACAGTCGTGTTGCACTGTGCACTATGCTTTTGAGTAAACCAACAGTCGTTTTGCACTGTGCACTATGCTTTTGCGTAAACCAACAGTCGTTTTGCACTGTGCGCTGTGCTTTGGCGTAAACCAACAGTCATTCTGCACTGTGCACTATGCTTTCGCGTAAACCAACAGTCGTTTTGCACTGTGCACTATGCTTTTGCGTAAACCAACAGTCGTTTTGCACTGTGCGCTGTGCTTTGGCGTAAACCAACAGTCGTTTTGCACTGTGCACTATGCTTTTGCGTAAACCAACAGTCGTTTTGCACTGTGCGCTGTGCTTTGGCGTAAGCCAACAGTCGTTTTGCATTGTGCACTATGATTTGGCGTAAACCACCAGTCGTTTTGCACTGTGCACTATGCTTTTGCGTAAACCAACACTCGTTTTGCACTATGCACCATGCTTTGGCGTAAACCAACAGTCGTTTTGCACTGTGCACTATGAATTGGCGTAAACCAGCAGTCGTTTTGCACTGTGCACTATGCTTTTGCGTAAACCAACAGTCATTTTGCACTGTGCACTATGCTTTGGCGTAAACCAGCAGTCGTTTTGCACTGTGCACTATGCTTTTGCGTAAACCAACAGTCGTGTTGCACTATGCACTATGCTTTTGCGTAAACCAACAGTCGTTTTGCACTGTGCACTGTGCTTTATCGTAAACCAAGCGTCGTTTTGCACTGTGCACTATGATTTTGCGTAAACCAGCAGTCGTTTTACACTGTGCACTATGCTTTTGCGTAAACCAACCGTCGTTTTGCACTGTGCACTATGCTTTGGCGTAAACCAGCAGTCGTTTTGCACTGTGCACTATGCTTTTGCGTAAGCCAACAGTCGTTTTGCACTGTGCACTATGCTTTTGCGTAAACCAGCAGTCGTTTTGCACTGTGCACTATGCTTTTGCGTAAACCAACAGTCGTTTTGCACTGTACACCATGCTTTGGCGTAAACCAGCAGTCGTTTTGCACTGTGCGCTGTGCTTTGGCGTAAACCAACAGTCATTTTGCACTGTGCACTATGCTTTGGCGTAAACCAACAGTCGTTTTGCACTGTGCACTATGCTTTTGCTTAAACCAACAGTCGTTTTGCACTGTGCGCTGTGCTTTGGCGTAAACCAACAGTCATTTTGCACTGTGCACTATGCTTTTGCGTAAACCAACAGTCGTTTTGCACTGTGCACTATGCTTTTGCGTAAACCAACAGTCGTTTTGCACTGTGCGCTGTGCTTTTGCGTAAACCAACAGTCGTTTTGCACTGTGCGCTGTGCTTTGGCGTAAACCAACAGTCATTTTGCACTGTGCACTATGCTTTGGCGTAAACCAGCAGTCGTTTTGCACTGTGCACTATGCTTTTGCGTAAACCAACAGTCGTTTTGCACTGTGCACCATGCTTTGGCGTAAACCAGCAGTCGTTTTGCACTGTGCACTATGCTTTTGCGTAAACCAACAGTCGTTTTGCACTGTGCACTATTCTTTTGCGTAAACCAACAGTCATTTTGCACTGTGCACTATGCTTTGGCGTAAACCAGCAGTCGTTTTGCACTGTGCACTATGCTTTTGCGTAAACCAAGAGTCGTTTTGCACTGTGCACTATGCTTTTGCGTAAACCAACAGTCGTTTTGCACTGTGCACTATGATTTGGCGTAAACCAGCAGTCGTTTTGCACTGTGCACTATGCTTTTGCGTAAACCAACAGTCATTTTGCACTGTGCACTATGCTTTGGCGTAAACCAGCAGTCGTTTTGCACTGTGCACTATGCTTTTGCGTAAACCAAGAGTCGTTTTGCACTGTGCACTATGCTTTTGCGTAAACCAACAGTCGTTTTGCACTGTGCACCATGCTTTGGCGTAAACCAGCAGTCGTTTTGCACTGTGCACTATGCTTTTGCGTAAACCAACAGTCGTTTTGCACTGTGCACTATGCTTTTGCGTAAACCAACAGTCATTTTGCACTGTGCACTATGCTTTGGCGTAAACCAGCAGTCGTTTTGCACTGTGCACTATGCTTTTGCGTAAACCAAGAGTCGTTTTGCACTGTGCACTATGCTTTTGCGTAAACCAACACTCGTTTTGCACTATGCACCATGCTTTGGCGTAAACCAACAGTCGTTTTGCACTGTGCACTATGATTTGGCGTAAACCAGCAGTCGTTTTGCACTGTGCACTATGCTTTTGCGTAAACCAACAGTCATTTTGCACTGTGCACTATGCTTTGGCGTAAACCAGCAGTCGTTTTGCACTGTGCACTATGCTTTTGCGTAAACCAAGAGTCGTTTTGCACTGTGCACTATGCTTTTGCGTAAACCAACAGTCGTTTTGCACTGTGCACCATGCTTTGGCGTAAACCAGCAGTCGTTTTGCACTGTGCACCATGCTTTGGCGTAAACCAGCAGTCGTTTTGCACTGTGCGCTGTGCTTTTGCGTAAACCAACAGTCATTTTGCACTGTGCACTATGCTTTGGCGTAAACCAGCAGTCGTTTTGCACTGTGCACTATGCTTTTGCGTAAACCAAGAGTCGTTTTGCACTGTGCACTATGCTTTTGCGTAAACCAACACTCGTTTTGCACTATGCACCATGCTTTGGCGTAAACCAACAGTCGTTTTGCACTGTGCACTATGATTTGGCGTAAACCAGCAGTCGTTTTGCACTGTGCACTATGCTTTTGCGTAAACCAACAGTCATTTTGCACTGTGCACTATGCTTTGGCGTAAACCAGCAGTCGTTTTGCACTGTGCACTATGCTTTGGCGTAAACCAACAGTCGGTTTGCACTGTGCACTATGCTTTTGCGTAAGCCAACAGTCGTTTTGCACTGTGCACTATGCTTTTGCGTAAACCAGCAGTCGTTTTGCACTGTGCACTATGCTTTTGCGTAAACCAACAGTCGTTTTGCACTGTGCACCATGCTTTGGCGTAAACCAGCAGTCGTTTTGCACTGTGCGCTGTGCTTTGGCGTAAACCAACAGTCATTTTGCACTGTGCACTATGCTTTGGCGTAAACCAACAGTCGTTTTGCACTGTGCACTATGCTTTTGCTTAAACCAACAGTCGTTTTGCACTGTGCGCTGTGCTTTGGCGTAAACCAACAGTCATTTTGCACTGTGCACTATGCTTTTGCGTAAACCAACAGTCGTTTTGCACTGTGCACTATGCTTTTGCGTAAACCAACAGTCGTTTTGCACTGTGCGCTGTGCTTTTGCGTAAACCAACAGTCGTTTTGCACTGTGCGCTGTGCTTTGGCGTAAACCAACAGTCATTTTGCACTGTGCACTATGCTTTGGCGTAAACCAGCAGTCGTTTTGCACTGTGCACTATGCTTTTGCGTAAACCAACAGTCGTTTTGCACTGTGCACCATGCTTTGGCGTAAACCAGCAGTCGTTTTGCACTGTGCACTATGCTTTTGCGTAAACCAACAGTCGTTTTGCACTGTGCACTATGCTTTTGCGTAAACCAACAGTCATTTTGCACTGTGCACTATGCTTTGGCGTAAACCAGCAGTCGTTTTGCACTGTGCACTATGCTTTTGCGTAAACCAAGAGTCGTTTTGCACTGTGCACTATGCTTTTGCGTAAACCAACAGTCGTTTTGCACTGTGCACTATGCTTTTGCGTAAACCAACAGTCGTTTTGCACTGTGCGCTGTGCTTTGGCGTAAACCAACAGTCGTTTTGCACTGTGCACTATGATTTGGCGTAAACCAACAGTCGTTTTGCACTGTGCGCTGTGCTTTGGCGTAAACCAACAGTCATTTTGCACTGTGCACTATGCTTTGGCGTAAACCAACAGTCGTTTTGCACTGTGCACTATGCTTTTGCGTAAACCAACAGTCGCTTTGCACTGTGCACTATGCTTTATCGTAAATTAGCGTCGTTTCGCACTGTGCACTATGATTTTGCGTAAACCAGCAGTCGTTTTACACTGTGCACTATGCTTTTGAGTAAACCAACAGTCGTTTTGCACTGTGCGCTGTGCTTTTGCGTAAACCAACAGTCGTTTTGCACTGTGCGCTGTGCTTTGGCGTAAACCAACAGTCATTTTGCACTGTGCACTATGCTTTGGCGTAAACCAACAGTCGTTTTGCACTGTGCGCTGTGCTTTGGCGTAAACCAACAGTCGTTTTGCACTGTGCGCTGTGCTTTGGCGTAAACCAACAGTCGTTTTGCACTGTGCACTATGATTTGGCGTAAACCAACAGTCGTTTTGCACTGTGCACCATGCTTTGGCGTAAACCAACAGTCGTTTTGCACTGTGCACTATGATTTGGCGTAGACCAACAGTCGTTTTACACTGTGCGCTGTGCTTTGGCGTAAACCAACAGTCGTTTTGCACTGTGCACTGTGCTTTATCGTAAACCAACAGTCATTTTGCACTGTGCGCTGTGCTTTGGCGTAAACCAACAGTCATTTTGCACTGTGCACTATGCTTTGGCGTAAATCAGCAGTCGTTTTGCACTGTGCACTATGCTTTTGCGTAAACCAACAGTCGTTTTGCACTGTGCACTGTGCTTTTGCGTAAACCAACAGTCGTTTTGCACTGTGCGCTGTGCTCTGGCGTAAACCAACAGTCGTTTTGCACTGTGCACCATGCTTTGGCGTAAACCAGCAGTCGTTTTGCACTGTGCGCTGTGCTTTGGCGTAAACCAACAGTCATTTTGCACTGTGCACTATGCTTTGGCGTAAACCAGCAGTCGTTTTGCACTGTGCACTATGCTTTTGCGTAAACCAACAGTCGTTTTGCACTGTGCACTGTGCTTTTGCGTAAACCAACAGTCATTTTGCACTGTGCACTATGCTTTGGCGTAAACCAGCAGTCGTTTTGCACTGTGCACTATGCTTTTGCGTAAACCAACAGTCGTTTTGCACTGTGCACTGTGCTTTTGCGTAAACCAACAGTCATTTTGCACTGTGCACTATGCTTTGGCGTAAACCAGCAGTCGTTTTGCACTGTGCACTATGCTTTTGCGTAAGCCAACAGTCGTTTTGCACTGTGCACTATGCTTTTGCGTAAACCAACAGTCGTTTTGCACTGTGCACTGTGCTTTATCGTAAACCAACAGTCATTTTGCACTGTGCGCTGTGCTTTGGCCTAAACCAACAGTCATTTTGCACTGTGCACTATGCTTTGGCGTAAACCAGCAGTCGTTTTGCACTGTGCACTATGCTTTAGCGTAAACCAACAGTCGTTTTGCACTGTGCACTGTGCTTTTGCGTAAACCAACAGTCGTTTTGCACTGTGCGCTGTGCTCTGGCGTAAACCAACAGTCGTTTTGCACTGTGCACCATGCTTTGGCGTAAGCCAGCAGTCGTTTTGCACTGTGCGCTGTGCTTTGGCGTAAACCAACAGTCGTTTTGCACTGTGCACTATGATTTGGCGTAAACCAGCAGTCGTTTTGCACTGTGCACTATGCTTTTGCGTAAACCAACAGTCGTTTTGCACTGTGCACCATGCTTTGGCGTAAACCAGCAGTCGTTTTGCACTGTGCGCTGTGCTTTGGCGTAAACCAACAGTCGTTTTGCACTGTGCACTATGATTTGGCGTAAACCAGCAGTCGTTTTGCACTGTGCACTATGCTTTTGCGTAAACCAACAGTCGTTTTGCATTGTGCACCATGCTTTGGCGTAAACCAGTAGTCGTTTTGCACTGTGCGCTGTGTTTTGGCGTAAACCAACAGTCATTTTGCACTGTGCACTATGCTTTGGCGTAAACCAGCAGTCGTTTTGCACTGTGCACTATGCTTTTGCGTAAACCAACAGTCGTTTTGCACTGTGCACCATGCTTTGGCGTAAACCAGCAGTCATTTTGCACTGTGCACTATGCTTTATCGTAAATTAGCGTCGTTTTGCACTGTGCACTATGATTTTGCGTAAACCAGCAGTCGTTTTACACTGTGCACTATGCTTTTGAGTAAACCAACAGTCGTTATGCACTGTGCGCTGTGCTTTGGCGTAAACCAACAGTCGTTTTGCACTGTGCACTATGATTTGGCGTAAACCAGCAGTAGTTTTGCACTGTGCACTATGCTTTTGCGTAAACCAACAGTCGTTTTGCACTGTGCACCATGCTTTGGCGTAAACCAGCAGTCGTTTTGCACTGTGCGCTGTGCTTTGAAGTAAACCAACAGTCATTTTGCACTGTGCACTATGCTTTGGCGTAAACCAGCAGTCGTTTTGCACTGTGCACTATGCTTTTGCGTAAACCAACAGTCGTTTTGCACTGTGCACTGTGCTTTTGCGTAAACCAACAGTCGTTTTGCACTGTGCGCTGTGCTCTGGCGTAAACCAACAGTCGTTTTGCACTGTGCACCATGCTTTGGCGTAAACCAGCAGTCGTTTTGCACTGTGCGCTGTGCTTTGGCGTAAACCAACAGTCGTTTTGCACTGTGCACTATGATTTGGCGTAAACCAGCAGTCGTTTTGCACTGTGCACTACGCTTTTGCGTAAACCAACAGTCGTTTTGCACTGTGCACCATGCTTTTTCGTAAACCAGCAGTCGTTTTGCACTGTGCGCTGTGCTTTGGCGTAAACCAACAGTCGTTTTGCACTGTGCACTATGATTTGGCGTAAACCAGCAGTCGTTTTGCACTGTGCACTATGCTTTTGCGTAAACCAACTGTCGTTTTGCACTGTGCACCATGCTTTGGCGTAAACCAGCAGTCGTTTTGCACTGTGCGCTGTGCTTTGGCGTAAACCAACAGTCGTTTTGCACTGTGCACTATGATTTGGCGTAAACCAGCAGTCGTTTTGCACTGTGCACTATGCTTTTGCGTAAACCAACAGTCGTTTTGCACTGTGCGCTGTGCTTTGGCGTAAACCAACAGTCATTTTGCACTGTGCACTATGCTTTGGCGTAAACCAGCAGTCGTTTTGCACTGTGCACTATGCTTTGGCGTAAACCAGCAGTCGTTTTGCACTGTGCACTATGCTTTTGCGTAAACCAACAGTCGTTTTGCACTGTGCGCTGTGCTTTGGCGTCCAACAGTCGTTTTGCACTGTGCACTATGCTTTTGCGTAAACCAACAGTCGTTTTGCACTGTGCACTATGATTTGGCGTAAACCAGCAGTCGTTTTGCACTGTGCACTATGCTTTTGAGTAAACCAGCAGTCGTTTTGCACTGTGCACTATGCTTTTGCGTAAACCAGCAGTCGTTTTGCACTGTGCACTATGCTTTTGCGTAAACCAACTGTCGTTTTGCACTGTGCACCATGCTTTGGCGTAAACCAGCAGTCGTTTTGCACTGTGCGCTGTGCTTTGGCGTAAACCAACAGTCGTTTTGCACTGTGCACTATGATTTGGCGTAAACCAGCAGTCGTTTTGCACTGTGCACTATGCTTTTGCGTAAACCAACAGTCGTTTTGCACTGTGCGCTGTGCTTTGGCGTAAACCAACAGTCATTTTGCACTGTGCACTATGCTTTGGCGTAAACCAGCAGTCGTTTTGCACTGTGCACTATGCTTTTGCGTAAACCAACAGTCGTTTTGCACTGTGCACCATGCTTTTGCGTAAACCAACAGTCGTTTTGCACTGTGCGCTGTGCTTTGGCGTAAACCAACAGTCGTTTTGCACTGTGCACTATGATTTGGCGTAAACCAGCAGTCGTTTTGCACTGTGCACTATGCTTTTGCGTAAACCAACTGTCGTTTTGCACTGTGCACCATGCTTTGGCGTAAACCAGCAGTCGTTTTGCACTGTGCGCTGTGCTTTGGCGTAAACCAACAGTCGTTTTGCACTGTGCACTATGATTTGGCGTAAACCAGCAGTCGTTTTGCACTGTGCACTATGCTTTTGCGTAAACCAACAGTCGTTTTGCACTGTGCGCTGTGCTTTGGCGTCCAACAGTCGTTTTGCACTGTGCACTATGCTTTTGCGTAAACCAACAGTCGTTTTGCACTGTGCACTATGATTTGGCGTAAACCAGCAGTCGTTTTGCACTGTGCACTATGCTTTTGAGTAAACCAGCAGTCGTTTTGCACTGTGCACTATGCTTTTGCGTAAACCAGCAGTCGTTTTGCACTGTGCAATATGCTTTTGCGTAAACCAACTGTCGTTTTGCACTGTGCACCATGCTTTGGCGTAAACCAGCAGTCGTTTTGCACTGTGCGCTGTGCTTTGGCGTAAACCAACAGTCGTTTTGCACTGTGCACTATGATTTGGCGTAAACCAGCAGTCGTTTTGCACTGTGCACTATGCTTTTGCGTAAACCAACAGTCGTTTTGCACTGTGCGCTGTGCTTTGGCGTAAACCAACAGTCATTTTGCACTGTGCACTATGCTTTGGCGTAAACCAGCAGTCGTTTTACACTGTGCACTATGCTTTTGCGTAAACCAACAGTCGTTTTGCACTGTGCGCTGTGCTTTGGCGTCCAACAGTCGTTTTGCACTGTGCACTATGATTTGGCGTAAACCAGCAGTCGTTTTGCACTGTGCACTATGCTTTTGCGTAAACCAACAGTCGTTTTGCACTGTGCACCATGCTTTGGCGTAAACCAGCAGTCGTTTTGCACTGTGCACTATGCTTTTGCCTAAACCAGCAGTCGTTTTGCACTGTGCACTATGCTTTGGCGTAAACCAGCAGTCGTTTTGCACTGTGCACTATGCTTTTGCGTAAACCAACAGTCGTTTTGCACTGTGCGCTGTGCTTTGGCGTAAACCAACAGTCATTTTGCACTGTGCACTATGCTTTGGCATAAACCAGCAGTCGTTTTGGACTGTGCACCATGCTTTGGCGTAAACCAGCAGTCGTTTTGCACTGTGCGCTGTGCTTTTGCGTAAACCAACTGTCGTTTTGCACTGTGCGCTATGCTTTGGCGTAAACCAGCAGTCGTTTTGAACTGTGCACTATGCTTTTGCGTAAACCAACAGTCGTTTTGCACTGTGCGCTATGCTTTGGCGTAAACCAGCAGTCGTTTTGCACTGTGCACTATGCTTTTGCCTAAACCAACAGTCGTTTTGCACTGTGCACTATGCTTTGGCGTAAACCAGCAGTCGTTTTGCACTGTGCACTATGCTTTTGCGTAAACCAACACTCGTTTTTCACTGTGCGCTGTGCTTTGGCGTAAACCAGCAGTCGTTTTGCACTGTGCACTATGCTTTTGCGTAAACCAACAGTCATTTTGCACTGTGCACTATGCCTTGGCGTAAACCAGCAGTCGTTTTGCACTGTGCACTATGCTTTTGCGTAAACCAACAGTCGTTTTGCACTGTGCACCATGCTTTGGCGTAAACCAGCAGTCGTTTTGCACTGTGCACTATGATTTGGCGTAAACCAGCAGTCGTTTTGCACTGTGCACTATGCTTTTGCGTAAACCAACTGTCGTTTTGCACTGTGCACCATGCTTTGGCGTAAACCAGCAGTCGTTTTGCACTGTGCGCTGTGCTTTGGCGTAAACCAACAGTCGTTTTGCACTGTGCACTATGATTTGGCGTAAACCAGCAGTCGTTTTGCACTGTGCACTATGCTTTTGCGTAAACCAACAGTCGTTTTGCACTGTGCGCTGTGCTTTGGCGTAAACCAACAGTCATTTTGCACTGTGCACTATGCTTTGGCGTAAACCAGCAGTCGTTTTGCACTGTGCACTATGCTTTGGCGTAAACCAGCAGTCGTTTTGCACTGTGCACTATGCTTTTGCGTAAACCAACAGTCGTTTTGCACTGTGCGCTGTGCTTTGGCGTCCAACAGTCGTTTTGCACTGTGCACTATGCTTTTGCGTAAACCGACAGTCGTTTTGCACTGTGCACTATGATTTGGCGTAAACCAGCAGTCGTTTTGCACTGTGCACTATGCTTTTGAGTAAACCAGCAGTCGTTTTGCACTGTGCACTATGCTTTTGCGTAAACCAGCAGTCGTTTTGCACTGTGCACTATGCTTTTGCGTAAACCAACTGTCGTTTTGCACTGTGCACCATGCTTTGGCGTAAACCAGCAGTCGTTTTGCACTGTGCGCTGTGCTTTGGCGTAAACCAACAGTCGTTTTGCACTGTGCACTATGATTTGGCGTAAACCAGCAGTCGTTTTGCACTGTGCACTATGCTTTTGCGTAAACCAACAGTCGTTTTGCACTGTGCGCTGTGCTTTGGCGTAAACCAACAGTCATTTTGCACTGTGCACTATGCTTTGGCGTAAACCAGCAGTCGTTTTGCACTGTGCACTATGCTTTTGCGTAAACCAACAGTCGTTTTGCACTGTGCACCATGCTTTTGCGTAAACCAACAGTCGTTTTGCACTGTGCGCTGTGCTTTGGCGTAAACCAACAGTCATTTTGCACTGTGCACTATGCTTTGGCGTAAACCAGCAGTCGTTTTACACTGTGCACTATGCTTTTGCGTAAACCAACAGTCGTTTTGCACTGTGCGCTGTGCTTTGGCGTCCAACAGTCGTTTTGCACTGTGCACTATGATTTGGCGTAAACCAGCAGTCGTTTTGCACTGTGCACTATGCTTTTGCGTAAACCAACAGTCGTTTTGCACTGTGCACCATGCTTTGGCGTAAACCAGCAGTCGTTTTGCACTGTGCGCTGTGCTTTGGCGTAAACCAACAGTCGTTTTGCACTGTGCACTATGATTTGGCGTAAACCAGCAGTCGTTTTGCACTATGCACTATGCTTTTGAGTAAACCAGCAGTCGTTTTGCACTGTGCACTATGCTTTTGCGTAAACCAAAAGTTGTTTTGCACTGTGCACTATGCTTTTGAGTAAACCAGCAGTCGTTTTGCACTGTGCACTATGCTTTTGCGTAAACCAGCAATCGTTTTGCACTGTGCACTATGATTTTGCGTAAACCAAAAGTCGTTTTGGACTGTGCACTATGCTTTAGCGTAAACCAGCAGTCGTTTTACACTGTGCACTATGCTTTTGAGTAAACCAGCAGTCGTTTAGCACTGTGCACTATGCTTTTGAGTAAACCAACAGTCGTTTTGCACTGTGCACTATGCTTTTGAGTAAACCAACAGTCGTTTAGCACTGTGCACTATGCTTAGGCGTAAACCAGCAGTCGTTTTGCACTGTGCACTATGCTTTGGCGTAAACCAGCAGTCGTTTTGCACTGTGCACTATGCTTTGAGTAAACCAACAGTCGTTTTGCACTGTGCACTATGATTTTGCATAAACCAAAAGTCGTTTTGGACTGTGCACTATGCTTTGGCGTAAACCAGCAGTCGTTTTACACTGTGCACTATGATTTTGCGTAAACCAAAAGTCGTTTTGGACTGTGCACTATGCTTTTGCGTAAACCAGCAGTCGTTTTGCAATGTGCACTATGCTTTTGCGTGAACCAGCAGTCGTTTTGCACTGTGCGCTGTGCTTTGTCGTAAAATAACAGTCGTTTTGCACTGTGCACTATGATTTTGCGTAAACCAAAAGTCGTTTTGGACTGTGCACATGCTTTGGCGTAAACCAGCAGTCGTTTTACACTGTGCACTATGCTTTTGAGTAAACCAACAGTCGTTATGCACTGTGCGCTGTGCTTTGGCGTAAACCAACAGTCGTTTTGCACTGTGCACTATGATTTGGCGTAAACCAGCAGTAGTTTTGCACTGTGCACTATGCTTTTGCGTAAACCAACAGTCGTTTTGCACTGTGCACCATGCTTTGGCGTAAACCAGCAGTCGTTTTGCACTGTGCGCTGTGCTGTGGCGTAAACCAACAGTCATTTTGCACTGTGCACTATGCTTTGGCGTAAACCAGCAGTCGTTTTGCACTGTGCACTATGCTTTTGCGTAAACCAACAGTCGTTTTGCACTGTGCACTTTGCTTTGGCGTAAACCAGCAGTCGTTTTGCACTGTGCACTATGCTTTTGCGTAAACCAACAGTCGTGTTGCACTATGCACTATGCTTTTGCGTAAACCAACAGTCGTTTTGCACTGTGCACTGTGCTTTATCGTAAACCAACAGTCGTTTTGCACTGTGCACTATGCTTTTGCTTAAACCAACAGTCGTTTTGCACTGTGCGCTGTGCTTTGGCGTAAACCAACAGTCATTTTGCACTGTGCACTATGCTTTTGCGTAAACCAACAGTCGTTTTGCACTGTGCACTATGCTTTTGCGTAAACCAACAGTCGTTTTGCACTGTGCGCTGTGCTTTTGCGTAAACCAACAGTCGTTTTGCACTGTGCGCTGTGCGCTGTGCTTTGGAGTAATCCAACAGTCGTTTTGCACTGTGCACTATGCTTTTGCGTAAACCAGCAGTCGTTTTACACTGTGCACTATGCTTTTGCGTAAACCAAAAGTTGTTTTGGACTGTGCACTATGCTTCGGCGTAAAACAGCAGTCGTTTTACACTGTGCACTATGCTTTTGAGTAAACCAGCAGTCGTTTTGTACTGTGCACTATGATTTTGCGTAAACCAAAAGTCGTTTTGGACTGTGCACTATGCTTTGGCGTAAACCAGCAGTCGTTTTACACTTTTGCGTAAACCAACAGTCGTTTTGCACTGTGCGCTGTGCTTTGTCGTAAAATAACAGTCGTTTTGCACTGTGCACTATGATTTTGCGTAAACCAAAAGTCGTTTTGGACTGTGCACATGCTTTGGCGTAAACCAGCAGTCGTTTTACACTGTGCACTATGCTTTTGAGTAAACCAACAGTCGTTTTGCACTATGCACTACGCTTTTGAGTAAACCAACAGTCGTTTTGCACTGTGCACTATGCTTCGGCGTAAACCAGCAGTCGTTTTACACTGTGCACTATGCTTTTGAGTTAACCAGCAGTCGTTTTGCACTGTGCACTATGCTTTTGCGTAAACCAGCAGTCGTTTTGGACTGTGCACTATGCTTTGGCGTGAACCAGCAGTCGTTTTGCACTGTGCACTATGCTTTTGAGTAAACCAACAGTCGTTTAGCACTGTGCACTATGCTTAGGCGTAAACCAGCAGTCGTTTTGCACTGTGCACTATGCTTTGGCGTAAACCAGCAGTCGTTTTGCACTGTGCACTATGCTTTGAGTAAACCAACAGTCGTTTTGCACTGTGCACTATGATTTTGCATAAACCAAAAGTCGTTTTGGACTGTGCACTATGCTTTGGCGTAAACCAGCAGTCGTTTTACACTGTGCACTATGATTTTGCGTAAACCAAAAGTCGTTTTGGACTGTGCACTATGCTTTTGCGTAAACCAGCAGTCGTTTTGCAATGTGCACTATGCTTTTGCGTGAACCAGCAGTCGTTTTGCACTGTGCACTATGCTTTTGAGTAAACCAGCAGTCGTTTTGCACTGTGCACTATGCTTTTGCGTAAACCAGCAGTCGTTTTACACTGTGCACTATGCTTTTGCGTAAACCAAAAGTTGTTTTGCACTGTGCACTATGCTTTTGAATAAACCAGCAGTCGTTTTGCACTGTGCACTATGCTTTTGCGTAAACCAGCAGTCGTTTTGCACTGTGCACTATGATTTTGCGTAAACCAAAAGTCGTTTTGGACTGTGCACTATGCTTGGGCGTAAACCAGCAGTCGTTTTACACTGTGCACTATGCTTTTGAGTAAACCAGCACTCGTTTAGCACTGTGCACTATGCTTTTGAATAACCCAACAGTCGTTTTGCACTGTGCACTATGCTTTTGCGTAAACCAATAGTTGTTTTGCACTGTGCACTATGCTTTTGAGTAAACCAGCAGTCGTTTTGCACTGTGCACTATGCTTTTGCGTAAACCAGCAGTCGTTTTACACTGTGCACTATGCTTTTGCGTAAACCAGCAGTCGTTTTGCGCTGTGCACTATGCTTTTGCGTAAACCAGCAGTCGTTTTGCACTGTGCACTATGCTTTTGAGTAAACCAGCAGTCGTTTTGCGCTGTGCACTATGCTTTTGAGTAAACCAGCAGTCGTTTTGCGCTGTGCACTATGCTTTTGCGTAAACCAGCAGTCGTTTTACACTGTGCACTATGCTTTTGAGTAAACCAGCAGTCGTTTTGCACTGTGCACTATGCTTTTGCGTAAACCAGCAGTCGTTTTGCACTGTGCACTATGCTTTGGCGTGAACCAGCAGTCGTTTTGCACAGTGCACGATGCTTTTGAGTAAACCAGCAGTCGTTTTGCACTGTGCACTATGCTTTTGCGTAAACCAGCAGTCGTTTTGCACTGTGCACTATGCTTTTGCGTAAACCAGCAGTCGTTTTGCACTGTGCACTATGATTTTGCGTAAACCAAAAGTCGTTTTGGACTGTGCACTATGCTTTGGCGTGAACCAGAAGTCGTTTTGCACAGTGCACGATGCTTTTGAGTAAACCAGCAGTCGTTTTGCACTGTGCACTATGCTTTGAGTAAACCAACAGTCGTTTTGCACTGTGCACTATGATTTTGCATAAACCAAAAGTCGTTTTGGACTGTGCACTATGCTTTGGCGTAAACCAGCAGTCGTTTTACACTGTGCACTATGATTTTGCGTAAACCAAAAGTCGTTTTGGACTGTGCACATGCTTTGGCGTAAACCAGCAGTCGTTTTACACTGTGCACTATGCTTTTGAGTAAACCAACGGTCGTTTTGCACTATGCACTACGCTTTTGAGTAAACCAACAGTCGTTTTGCACTGTGCACTATGCTTCGGCGTAAACCAGCAGTCGTTTTACACTGTGCACTATGCTTTTGAGTAAACCAGCAGTCGTTTTGCACTGTGCACTATGCTTTTGCGTAAACCAGCAGTCGTTTTGCACTGTGCACTATGCTTTGGCGTGAACCAGCAGTCGTTTTGCACTGTGCACTATGCTTTTGAGTAAACCAACAGTCGTTTAGCACTGTGCACTATGCTTAGGCGTAAACCAGCAGTCGTTTTGCACTGTGCACTATGCTTTGGCGTAAACCAGCAGTCGTTTTGCACTGTGCACTATGCTTTGAGTAAACCAACAGTCGTTTTGCACTGTGCACTATGATTTTGCATAAACCAAAAGTCGTTTTGGACTGTGCACTATGCTTTGGCGTAAACCAGCAGTCGTTTTACACTGTGCACTATGATTTTGCGTAAACCAAAAGTCGTTTTGGACTGTGCACTATGCTTTTGCGTAAACCAGCAGTCGTTTTGCAATGTGCACTATGCTTTTGCGTGAACCAGCAGTCGTTTTGCACTGTGCACTATGCTTTTGAGTAAACCAGCAGTCGTTTTGCACTGTGCACTATGCTTTTGCGTAAACCAGCAGTCGTTTTACACTGTGCACTATGCTTTTGCGTAAACCAAAAGTTGTTTTGCACTGTGCACTATGCTTTTGAGTAAACCAGCAGTCGTTTTGGACTGTGCACTATGCTTTTGCGTAAACCAGCAGTCGTTTTGCAATGTGCACTATGCTTTTGCGTGAACCAGCAGTCGTTTTGCACTGTGCACTATGCTTTTGAGTAAACCAGCAGTCGTTTTACACTGTGCACTATGCTTTTGCGTAAACCAAAAGTTGTTTTGCACTGTGCACTATGCTTTTGAGTAAACCAGCAGTCGTTTTGCACTGTGCACTATGCTTTTGCGTAAACCAGCAGTCGTTTTGCACTGTGCACTATGATTTTGCGTAAACCAAAAGTCGTTTTGGACTGTGCACTATGCTTGGGCGTAAACCAGCAGTCGTTTTACACTGTGCACTATGCTTTTGAGTAAACCAGCACTCGTTTAGCACTGTGCACTATGCTTTTGCGTAAACCAATAGTTGTTTTGCACTGTGCACTATGCTTTTGAGTAAACCAGCAGTCGTTTTGCACTGTGCACTATGCTTTTGCGTAAACCAGCAGTCGTTCTACACTGTGCACTATGCTTTTGCCTAAACCAGCAGTCGTTTTGCGCTGTGCACTATGCTTTTGCGTAAACCAGCAGTCGTTTTGCACTGTGCACTATGCTTTTGAGTAAACCAGCAGTCGTTTTGCGCTGTGCACTATGCTTTTGAGTAAACCAGCAGTCGTTTTGCGCTGTGCACTATGCTTTTGCGTAAACCAGCAGTCGTTTTGCACTGTGAACTATGCTTTTGAGTAAACCAACAGTCGTTTTGCACTATGCACTACGCTTTTGAGTAAACCAACAGTCGTTTTGCACTGTGCACTATGCTTCGGCGCAAACCAATAGTTGTTTTGCACTGTGCACTATGCTTTTGAGTAAACCAGCAGTCGTTTTGCCCTGTGCACTATGCTTTTGCGTAAACCAGCAGTCGTTTTGCACTGTGCACTATGCTTTTGAGTAAACCAGCAGTCGTTTTGCGCTGTGCACTATGCTTTTGAGTAAACCAGCAGTCGTTTTGCGCTGTGCACTATGCTTTTGCGTAAACCAGCAGTCGTTTTGCACTGTGAACTATGCTTTTGAGTAAACCAACAGTCGTTTTGCACTATGCACTACGCTTTTGAGTAAACCAACAGTCGTTTTGCACTGTGCACTATGCTTTTGCCTAAACCAGCAGTCGTTTTGCGCTGTGCACTATGCTTTTGCGTAAACCAGCAGTCGTTTTGCACTGTGCACTATGCTTTTGAGTAAACCAGCAGTCGTTTTGCGCTGTGCACTATGCTTTTGCGTAAACCAGCAGTCGTTTTGCACTGTGAACTATGCTTTTGAGTAAACCAACAGTCGTTTTGCACTATGCACTACGCTTTTGAGTAAACCAACAGTCGTTTTGCACTGTGCACTATGCTTCGGCGCAAACCAATAGTTGTTTTGCACTGTGCACTATGCTTTTGAGTAAACCAGCAGTCGTTTTGCGCTGTGCACTATGCTTTTGCGTAAACCAGCAGTCGTTTTGCACTGTGAACTATGCTTTTGAGTAAACCAACAGTCGTTTTGCACTATGCACTACGCTTTTGAGTAAACCAACAGTCGTTTTGCACTGTGCACTATGCTTTTGCGTAAACCAATAGTTGTTTTGCACTGTGCACTATGCTTTTGAGTAAACCAGCAGTCGTTTTGCACTGTGCACTATGCTTTTGCGTAAACCAGCAGTCGTACTACACTGTGCACTATGCTTTTGCCTAAACCAGCAGTCGTTTTGCGCTGTGCACTATGCTTTTGCGTAAACCAGCAGTCGTTTTGCACTGTGCACTATGCTTTTGAGTAAACCAGCAGTCGTTTTGCGCTGTGCACTATGCTTTTGAGTAAACCAGCAGTCGTTTTGCGCTGTGCACTATGCTTTTGCGTAAACCAGCAGTCGTTTTGCACTGTGCACTATGCTTTTGAGTAAACCAGCAGTCGTTTTGCACTGTGCACTATGCTTTTGCGTAAACCAGCAGTCGTTTTGCACTGTGCACTATGCTTTGGCGTGAACCAGCAGTCGTTTTGCACTGTGCACTATGCTTTTGAGTAAACCAACAGTCGTTTAGCACTGTGCACTATGCTTAGGCGTAAACCAGCAGTCGTTTTGCACTGTGCACTATGCTTTGGCGTAAACCAGCAGTCGTTTTGCACTGTGCACTATGCTTTGAGTAAACCAACAGTCGTTTTGCACTGTGCACTATGATTTTGCATAAACCAAAAGTCGTTTTGGACTGTGCACTATGCTTTGGCGTAAACCAGCAGTCGTTTTACACTGTGCAATATGATTTTGCGTAAACCAAAAGACTTTTGGACTGTGCACATGCTTCGGCGTAAACCAGCAGTCGTTTTACACTGTGCACTATGCTTTTGAGTAAACCAGCAGTCGTTTTGCACTGTGCACTATGCTTTTGCGTAAACCAGCAGTCGTTTTGCACTGTGCACTATGCTTTGGCGTGAACCAGCAGTCGTTTTGCACTGTGCACTATGCTTTTGAGTAAACCAACAGTCGTTTAGCACTGTGCACTGTGCTTAGGCGTAAACCAGCAGTCGTTTTGCACTGTGCACTATGCTTTGGCGTAAACCAGCAGTCGTTTTGCACTGTGCACTATGCTTTGAGTAAACCAACAGTCGTTTTGCACTGTGCACTATGATTTTGCATAAACCAAAAGTCGTTTTGGACTGTGCACTATGCTTTGGCGTAAACCAGCAGTCGTTTTACACTGTGCACTATGATTTTGCGTAAACCAAAAGTCGTTTTGGACTGTGCACTATGCTTTTGCGTAAACCAGCAGTCATTTTGCAATGTGCACTATGCTTTTGCGTGAACCAGCAGTCGTTTTGCGCTGTGCACTATGCTTTTGCGTAAACCAGGAGTCGTTTTGCACTGTGAACTATGCTTTTGAGTAAACCAACAGTCGTTTTGCAATATGCACTATGCTTTTGCGTAAACCAATAGTTGTTTTGCACTGTGCACTATGCTTTTGAGTAAACCAGCAGTCGTTTTGCACTGTGCACTATGCTTTTGCGTAAACCAGCAGTCGTTTTACACTGTGCACTATGCTTTTGAGTAAACCAGCAGTCGTTTTGCGCTGTGCATTATGCTTTTGAGTAAACCAGCAGTCGTTTTGCGCTGTGCACTATGCTTTTGCGTAAACCAGCAGTCGTTTTGCACTGTGCACTATGCTTTTGAGTAAACCAACAGTCGTTTTGCACTATGCACTATGCTTTGGCGTAAACCAGCAGTCGTTTTGCACTGTGCGCTGTTCGCTGTGCTTTGGTGTAAACCAACAGTCGTTTTGCACTGTGCACTATGCTTTTGCGTAAACCAGCAGTCGTTTTACACTGTGCACTATGCTTTTGCGTAAACCAGCAGTCGTTTTGCACTGTGCACTATGCTTTCGAGTAAACCAACAGTCGTTTTGCACTGTGCACTATGCTTCGACGTAAACCAGCAGTCGTTTTGCTCTGTGCGCTGTGCTTTTGCGTAAACCAACAGTCGTTTTGCACTGTGCGCTGTGCTTTTGCGTAAACCAACAGTCGTTTTGCACTGTGCGCTGTGCGCTGTGCTTTGGAGTAAACCAACAGTCGTTTTGCACTGTGCACTATGCTTTTGCGTAAACCAGCAGTCGTTTTACACTGTGCACTATGCTTTTGCGTAAACCAAAAGTTGTTTTGCACTGTGCACTATGCTTTTGAGTAAACCAGCAGTCGTTTTGCACTGTGCACTATGATTTTGCGTAAACCAAAAGTTGTTTTGGACTGTGCACTATGCTTTGGCGTAAACCAGCAGTCGTTTTACACTGTGCACTATGCTTTTGAGTAAATCAGCAGTCGTTTAGCACTGTGCACTATGCTTTTGAGTAAACCAACAGTCGTTTTGCACTGTGCAGTATGCTTCGACGTAAACCAGCAGTCGTGTTGCACTGTGCGCTGTGCTTTTGCGTAAACCAACAGTCGTTTTGCACTGTGCGTTGTGCGCTGTGCTTTGGAGTAAACCAACAGTCGTTTTGTACTGTGCACTATGCTTTTGCGTAAACCAGCAGTCGTTTTACACTGTGCACTATGCTTTTGCGTAAACCAAAAGTTGTTTTGGACTGTGCACTATGCTTCGGCGTAAACCAGCAGTCGTTTTACACTGTGCACTATGCTTTTGAGTAAACCAGCAGTCGTTTTGCACTGTGCACTATGATTTTGCGTAAACCAGAAGTCGTTTTGGACTGTGCACTATGCTTTGGCGTAAACCAGCAGTCGTTTTACACTGTGCACTATGCTTTTGCGTAAACCAACAGTCGTTTTGCACTGTGCGCTGTGCTTTGTCGTAAAATAACAGTCGTTTTGCACTGTGCACTATGATTTTCCGTAAACCAAAAGTCGTTTTGGACTGTGCACTATGCTTTGGCGTAAACCAGCAGTCGTTTTACACTGTGCACTATGCTTTTGAGTAAACCAACAGTCGTTTTGCACTATGCACTACGCTTTTGAGTAAACCAACAGTCGTTTTGCACTGTGCACTATGCTTCGGCGTAAACCAGCAGTCGTTTTACACTGTGCACTATGCTTTTGAGTAAACCAGCATTCGTTTAGCACTGTGCACTATGCTTTTGCGTAAACCAGCAGTCGTTTTACACTGTGCACTATGCTTTTGAGTAAACCAAAAGTCGTTTTGGACTGTGCACTATGCTTTGGCGTAAACCAGCAGTCGTTTTACACTGTGCACTATGCTTTTGAGTAAACCAGCAGTCGTTTTGCAGTGTGCACTATGCTTTTGCGTAAACCAGCAGTCGTTTTACACTGTGCACTATGCTTTTGCGTAAACCAAAAGTTGTTTTGCACTGTGCGTTGTGCTTTTGCGTAAACCAACAGTCGTTTTGCACTGTGCGCTGTGCGCTGTGCTTTGGAGTAAACCAACAGTCGTTTTGCACTGTGCACTATGCTTTTGCGTAAACCAAAAGTTGTTTTGGACTGTGCACTATGCTTCGGCGTAAACCAGCAGTCGTTTTACACTGTGCACTATGCTTTTGAGTAAACCAGTAGTCGTTTTGCACTGTGCACTATGATTTTGCGTAAACCAGAAGTCGTTTTGGACTGTGCACTATGCTTTGGCGTAAACCAGCAGTCGTTTTACACTGTGCACTATGCTTTTGCGTAAACCAACAGTCGTTTTGCACTGTGCGCTGTGCTTTGTCGTAAAATAACAGTCGTTTTGCACTGTGCACTATGATTTTCCGTAAACCAAAAGTCGTTTTGGACTGTGCACTATGCTTTGGCGTAAACCAGCAGTCGTTTTACACTGTGCACTATGCTTTTGAGTAAACCAACAGTCGTTTTGCACTATGCACTACGCTTTTGAGTAAACCAACAGTCGTTTTGCACTGTGCACTATGCTTCGGCGTAAACCAGCAGTCGTTTTACACTGTGCACTATGCTTTTGAGTAAACCAGCAGTCGTTTAGCACTGTGCACTATGCTTTTGCGTAAACCAGCAGTCGTTTTACACTGTGCACTATGCTTTTGAGTAAACCAAAAGTCGTTTTGGACTGTGCACTATGCTTTGGCGTAAACCAGCAGTCGTTTTACACTGTGCACTATGCTTTTGAGTAAACCAGCAGTCGTTTTGCACTGTGCACTATGCTTTTGCGTAAACCAGCAGTCGTTTTACACTGTGCACTATGCTTTTGCGTAAACCAAAAGTTGTTTTGCACTGTGCGTTGTGCTTTTGCGTAAACCAACAGTCGTTTTGCACTGTGCGCTGTGCGCTGTGCTTTGGAGTAAACCAACAGTCGTTTTGCACTGTGCACTATGCTTTTGCGTAAACCAGCAGTCGTTTTGCACTGTGCACTATGCTTTTGCGTAAACCAGCAGTCGTTTTGCACTGTGCACTATGCTTTGGCGTGAACCAGCAGTCGTTTTGCACTGTGCACTATGCTTTTGAGTAAACCAACAGTCGTTTTGCACTGTGCACTATGCTTAGGCGTAAACCAGCAGTCGTTTTACACTGTGCACTATGCTTTTGAGTAAACCAAAAGTCGTTTTGGACTGTGCACTATGCCTTGGCGTAAACCAGCAGTCGTTTTACACTGTGCACTATGCTTTTGAGTAAACCAGCAGTCGTTTTACACTGTGCACTATGCTTTTGCGTAAACCAAAAGTTGTTTTGGACTGTGCACTATGTTTTGGCGTAAACCAGCAGTCGTTTTACACTGTGCACTATGCTTTTGAGTAAATCAGCAGTCGTTTAGCACTGTGCACTATGCTTTTGAGTAAACCAACAGTCGTTTTGCACTGTGCGCTGTGCTTTGTCGTAAAATAACAGTCGTTTTGCAATGTGCACTATGCTTTGGCGTGAACCAGCTGTCGTTTTGCACTGTGCACTATGCTTTTGAGTAAACCAACAGTCGTTTTGCACTGTGCACTATGCTTCGTCGTAAACCAGCAGTCGTTTTACACTGTGCACTATGCTTTTGCGTAAACCAGCAGTCGTTTTGCACTGTGCACTATGCTTTGGCGTGAACCAGCAGTGGTTTTGCACTGTGCACTATGCTTTTGAGTAAACCAACAGTCGTTTTGCACTGTGCACTATGCTTAGGCGTAAACCAGCAGTCGTTTTACACTGTGCACTATGCTTTTGAGTAAACCAAAAGTCGTTTTGGACTGTGCACTATGCTTTTGCGTAAACCAGCAGTCGTTTTACACTGTGCACTATGCTTTTGCGTAAACCAAAAGTTGTTTTGGACTGTGCACTATGCTTCGGCGTAAACCAGCAGTCGTTTTACACTGTGCACTATGCTTTTGAGTAAACCAGCAGTCGTTTTGCACTGTGCACTATGATTTTGCGTAAACCAGAAGTCGTTTTGGACTGTGCACTATGCTTTGGCGTAAACCAGCAGTCGTTTTACACTGTGCACTATGCTTTTGCGTAAATCAACAGTCGTTTTGCACTGTGCGCTGTGCTTTGTCGTAAAATAACAGTCGTTTTGCACTGTGCACTATGATTTTCCGTAAACCAAAAGTCGTTTTGGACTGTGCACTATGCTTTGGCGTAAACCAGCAGTCGTTTTACACTGTGCACTATGCTTTTGCGTAAACCAAAAGTTGTTTTGCACTGTGCACTATGCTTTTGAGTAAACCAGCAGTCGTTTTGCGCTGTGCACTATGCTTTTGCGTAAACCAGCAGTCGTTTTGCACTGTGCACTATGCTTTTGAGTAAACCAACAGTCGTTTTGCACTGTGCACTATGCTTCGACGTAAACCAGCAGTCGTTTTGCTCTGTGCGCTGTGCTTTTGCGTAAACCAACAGTCGTTTTGCACTGTGCGCTGTGCTTTTGCGTAAACCAACAGTCGTTTTGCACTGTGCGCTGTGCGCTGTGCTTTGGAGTAAACCAACAGTCGTTTTGCACTGTGCACTATGCTTTTGCGTAAACCAGCAGTCGTTTTACACTGTGCACTATGCTTTTGCGTAAACCAAAAGTTGTTTTGCACTGTGCACTATGCTTTTGAGTAAACCAGCAGTCGTTTTGCACTGTGCACTATGATTTTGCGTAAACCAAAAGTTGTTTTGGACTGTGCACCATGCTTTGGCGTAAACCAGCAGTCGTTTTACACTGTGCACTATGCTTTTGAGTAAATCAGCAGTCGTTTAGCACTGTGCACTATGCTTTTGAGTAAACCAACAGTCGTTTTGCACTGTGCAGTATGCTTCGACGTAAACCAACAGTCGTGTTGCTCTGTGCGCTGTGCTTTTGCGTAAACCAACAGTTGTTTTGGACTGTGCACTATGCTTCGGCGTAAACCAGCAGTCGTTTTACACTGTGCACTATGCTTTTGAGTAAACCAGCAGTCGTTTTGCACTGTGCACTATGATTTTGCGTAAACCAGAAGTCGTTTTGGAATGTGCACTATGCTTTGGCGTAAACCAGCAGTCGTTTTACACTGTGTACTATGCTTTTGCGTAAACCAACAGTCGTTTTGCACTGTGCGCTGTGCTTTGTCGTAAAATAACAGTCGTTTTGCAATGTGCACTATGCTTTGGCGTGAACCAGCTGTCGTTTTGCACTGTGCACTATGCTTTTGAGTAAACCAAAAGTCGTTTTGGACTGTGCACTATGCCTTGGCGTAAACCAGCAGTCGTTTTACACTGTGCACTATGCTTTTGAGTAAACCAGCAGTCGTTTTACACTGTGCACTATGCTTTTGCGTAAACCAAAAGTTGTTTTGCACTGTGCACTATGCTTTTGAGTAAACCAGCAGTCGTTTTGCACTGTGCACTATGATTTTGCGTAAACCAAAAGTTGTTTTGGACTGTGCACTATGTTTTGGCGTAAACCAGCAGTCGTTTTACACTGTGCACTATGCTTTTGAGTAAATCAGCAGTCGTTTAGCACTGTGCACTATGCTTTTGAGTAAACCAACAGTCGTTTTGCACTGTGCAGTATGCTTCGACGTAAACCAGCAGTCGTGTTGCACTGTGCGCTGTGCTTTTGCGTAAACCAACAGTCGTTTTGCACTGTGCGCTGTGCGCTGTGCTTTGGAGTAAACCAACAGTCGTTTTGCACTGTGCACTATGCTTTTGCGTAAACCAGCAGTCGTTTTACACTGTGCACTATGCTTTGGCGTGAACCAGCAGTCGTTTAGCACTGTGCACTATGCTTTTGAGTAAACCAACAGTCGTTTTGCACTGTGCAGTATGCTTCGACGTAAACCAGCAGTCGTGTTGCACTGTGCGCTGTGCTTTTGCGTAAACCAACAGTCGTTTTGCACTGTGCGCTGTGCGCTGTGCTTTGGAGTAAACCAACAGTCGTTTTGCACTGTGCACTATGCTTTGGCGTAAACCAGCAGTCGTTTTACACTGTGCACTATGCTTTGGCGTGAACCAGCAGTCGTTTTGCACTGTGCACTATGCTTTTGAGTAAACCAACAGTCGTTTTGCACTGTGCACTATGCTTCGTCGTAAACCAGCAGTCGTTTTACACTGTGCACTATGCTTTTGCGTAAACCAGCAGTCGTTTTGCACTGTGCACTATGCTTTGGCGTGAACCAGCAGTCGTTTTGCACTGTGCACTATGCTTTTGAGTAAACCAACAGTCGTTTTGCACTGTGCACTATGCTTAGGCGTAAACCAGCAGTCGTTTTACACTGTGCACTATGCTTTTGAGTAAACCAAAAGTCGTTTTGGACTGTGCACTATGCCTTGGCGTAAACCAGCAGTCGTTTTACACTGTGCACTATGCTTTTGCGTAAACCAAAAGTTGTTTTGGACTGTGCACTATGCTTCGGCGTAAACCAGCAGTCGTTTTACACTGTGCACTATGCTTTTGAGTAAACCAGCAGTCGTTTTGCACTGTGCACTATGATTTTGCGTAAACCAGAAGTCGTTTTGGAATGTGCACTATGCTTTGGCGTAAACCAGCAGTCGTTTTACACTGTGTACTATGCTTTTGCGTAAACCAACAGTCGTTTTGCACTGTGCGCTGTGCTTTGTCGTAAAATAACAGTCGTTTTGCAATGTGCACTATGCTTTGGCGTGAACCAGCTGTCGTTTTGCACTGTGCACTATGCTTTTGAGTAAACCAACAGTCGTTTTGCACTGTGCACTATGCTTCGTCGTAAACCAGCAGTCGTTTTACACTGTGCACTATGCTTTTGCGTAAACCAGCAGTCGTTTTGCACTGTGCACTATGCTTTGGCGTGAACCAGCAGTGGTTTTGCACTGTGCACTATGCTTTTGAGTAAACCAACAGTCGTTTTGCACTGTGCACTATGCTTAGGCGTAAACCAGCAGTCGTTTTACACTGTGCACTATGCTTTTGAGTAAACCAAAAGTCGTTTTGGACTGTGCACTATGCTTTTGCGTAAACCAGCAGTCGTTTTACACTGTGCACTATGCTTTTGCGTAAACCAAAAGTTGTTTTGGACTGTGCACTATGCTTCGGCGTAAACCAGCAGTCGTTTTACACTGTGCACTATGCTTTTGAGTAAACCAGCAGTCGTTTTGCACTGTGCACTATGATTTTGCGTAAACCAGAAGTCGTTTTGGACTGTGCACTATGCTTTGGCGTAAACCAGCAGTCGTTTTACACTGTGCACTATGCTTTTGCGTAAATCAACAGTCGTTTTGCACTGTGCGCTGTGCTTTGTCGTAAAATAACAGTCGTTTTGCACTGTGCACTATGATTTTCCGTAAACCAAAAGTCGTTTTGGACTGTGCACTATGCTTTGGCGTAAACCAGCAGTCGTTTTACACTGTGCACTATGCTTTTGCGTAAACCAAAAGTTGTTTTGCACTGTGCACTATGCTTTTGAGTAAACCAGCAGTCGTTTTGCGCTGTGCACTATGCTTTTGCGTAAACCAGCAGTCGTTTTGCACTGTGCACTATGCTTTTGAGTAAACCAACAGTCGTTTTGCACTGTGCACTATGCTTCGACGTAAACCAGCAGTCGTTTTGCTCTGTGCGCTGTGCTTTTGCGTAAACCAACAGTCGTTTTGCACTGTGCGCTGTGCTTTTGCGTAAACCAACAGTCGTTTTGCACTGTGCGCTGTGCGCTGTGCTTTGGAGTAAACCAACAGTCGTTTTGCACTGTGCACTATGCTTTTGCGTAAACCAGCAGTCGTTTTACACTGTGCACTATGCTTTTGCGTAAACCAAAAGTTGTTTTGCACTGTGCACTATGCTTTTGAGTAAACCAGCAGTCGTTTTGCACTGTGCACTATGATTTTGCGTAAACCAAAAGTTGTTTTGGACTGTGCACCATGCTTTGGCGTAAACCAGCAGTCGTTTTACACTGTGCACTATGCTTTTGAGTAAATCAGCAGTCGTTTAGCACTGTGCACTATGCTTTTGAGTAAACCAACAGTCGTTTTGCACTGTGCAGTATGCTTCGACGTAAACCAACAGTCGTGTTGCTCTGTGCGCTGTGCTTTTGCGTAAACCAACAGTTGTTTTGCACTGTGCGCTGTGCGCTGTGCTTTGGAGTATACCAACAGTCGTTTTGCACTGTGCACTATGCTTTTGCGTAAACCAGCAGTCGTTTTACACTGTGCACTATGCTTTTGCGTAAACCAAAAGTTGTTTTGGACTGTGCACTATGCTTCGGCGTAAACCAGCAGTCGTTTTACACTGTGCACTATGCTTTTGAGTAAACCAGCAGTCGTTTTGCACTGTGCACTATGATTTTGCGTAAACCAGAAGTCGTTTCGGACTGTGCACTATGCTTTGGCGTAAACCAGCAGTCGTTTTACACTGTGCACTATGCTTTTGCGTAAACCAACAGTCGTTTTGCACTGTGCACTGTGCTTTGTCGTAAAATAACAGTCGTTTTGCACTGTGCACTATGATTTTCCGTAAACCAAAAGTCGTTTTGGACTGTGCACTATGCTTTGTCGTAAACCAGCAGTCGTTTTACACTGTGCACTATGCTTTTGAGTAAACCAACAGTCGTTTTGCACTATGCACTACGCTTTTGAGTAAACCAACAGTCGTTTTGCACTGTGCACTATGCTTCGGCGTAAACCAGCAGTCGTTTTACACTGTGCACTATGCTTTTGAGTAAACCAGCAGTCGTTAGCACTGTGCACTATGCTTTTGCGTAAACCAGCAGTCGTTTTACACTGTGCACTATGCTTTTGAGTAAACCAAAAGTCGTTTTGGACTGTGCACTATGCTTTGGCGTAAACCAGCAGTCGTTTTACACTGTGCACTATGCTTTTGAGTAAACCAGCAGTCGTTTTGCACTGTGCACTATGCTTTTGCGTAAACCAGCAGTCGTTTTACACTGTGCACTATGCTTTTGCGTAAACCAAAAGTTGTTTTGCACTGTGCGTTGTGCTTTTGCGTAAACCAACAGTCGTTTTGCACTGTGCGCTGTGCGCTGTGCTTTGGAGTAAACCAACAGTCGTTTTGCACTGTGCACTATGCTTTTGCGTAAACCAGCAGTCGTTTTGCACTGTGCACTATGCTTTTGCGTAAACCAGCAGTCGTTTTGCACTGTGCACTATGCTTTGGCGTGAACCAGCAGTCGTTTTGCACTGTGCACTATGCTTTTGAGTAAACCAACAGTCGTTTTGCACTGTGCACTATGCTTAGGCGTAAACCAGCAGTCGTTTTACACTGTGCACTATGCTTTTGAGTAAACCAAAAGTCGTTTTGGACTGTGCACTATGCCTTGGCGTAAACCAGCAGTCGTTTTACACTGTGCACTATGCTTTTGCGTAAACCAGCAGTCGTTTTACACTGTGCACTATGCTTTTGCGTAAACCAAAAGTTGTTTTGCACTGTGCACTATGCTTTTGAGTAAACCAGCAGTCGTTTTGCACTGTGCACTATGATTTTGCGTAAACCAAAAGTTGTTTTGGACTGTGCACTATGTTTTGGCGTAAACCAGCAGTCGTTTTACACTGTGCACTATGCTTTTGAGTAAATCAGCAGTCGTTTAGCACTGTGCACTATGCTTTTGAGTAAACCAACAGTCGTTTTGCACTGTGCAGTATGCTTCGACGTAAACCAGCAGTCGTGTTGCACTGTGCGCTGTGCTTTTGCGTAAACCGACAGTCGTTTTGCACTGTGCGCTGTGCGCTGTGCTTTGGAGTAAACCAACAGTCGTTTTGCACTGTGCACTATGCTTTTGCGTAAACCAGCAGTCGTTTTACACTGTGCACTATGCTTTTGCGTAAACCAAAAGTTGTTTTGGACTGTGCACTATGCTTCGGCGTAAACCAGCAGTCGTTTTACACTGTGCACTATGCTTTTGAGTAAACCAGCAGTCGTTTTGCACTGTGCACTATGATTTTGCGTAAACCAGAAGTCGTTTTGGACTGTGCACTATGCTTTGGCGTAAACCAGCAGTCGTTTTACACTGTGCACTATGCTTTTGCGTAAACCAACAGTCGTTTTGCACTGTGCGCTGTGCTTTGTCGTAAAATAACAGTCGTTTTGCACTGTGCACTATGATTTTCCGTAAACCAAAAGTCGTTTTGGACTGTGCACTATGCTTTGGCGTAAACCAGCAGTCGTTTTACACTGTGCACTATGCTTTTGAGTAAACCAACAGTCGTTTTGCACTATGCACTACGCTTTTGAGTAAACCAACAGTCGTTTTGCACTGTGCACTATGCTTCGGCGTAAACCAGCAGTCGTTTTACACTGTGCACTATGCTTTTGAGTAAACCAGCAGTCGTTTAGCACTGTGCACTATGCTTTTGCGTAAACCAGCAGTCGTTTTACACTGTGCACTATGCTTTTGAGTAAACCAAAAGTCGTTTTGGACTGTGCACTATGCTTTGGCGTAAACCAGCAGTCGTTTTACACTGTGCACTATGCTTTTGAGTAAACCAGCAGTCGTTTTGCACTGTGCACTATGCTTTTGCGTAAACCAGTAGTCGTTTTACACTGTGCACTATGCTTTTGCGTAAACCAAAAGTTGTTTTGCACTGTGCGTTGTGCTTTTGCGTAAACCAACAGTCGTTTTGCACTGTGCGCTGTGCGCTGTGCTTTGGAGTAAACCAACAGTCGTTTTGCACTGTGCACTATGCTTTTGCGTAAACCAGCAGTCGTTTTGCACTGTGCACTATGCTTTTGCGTAAACCAGCAGTCGTTTTGCACTGTGCACTATGCTTTGGCGTGAACCAGCAGTCGTTTTGCACTGTGCACTATGCTTTTGAGTAAAACAACAGTCGTTTTGCACTGTGCACTATGCTTAGGCGTAAACCAGCAGTCGTTTTACACTGTGCACTATGCTTAGGCGTAAACCAGCAGTCGTTTTACACTGTGCACTATGCTTTTGAGTAAACCAGCAGTCGTTTTACACTGTGCACTATGCTTTTGAGTAAACCAAAAGTCGTTTTGGACTGTGCACTATGCTTTGGCATAAACCAGCAGTCGTTTTACACTGTGCACTATGCTTTTGAGTAAACCAGCAGTCGTTTTGCACTGTGCACTATGATTTTGCGTAAACCAGCAGTCGTTTTACACTGTGCACTATGCTTTTGCGTAACCCAAAAGTTGTTTTGCACTGTGCGTTGTGCTTTTGCGTAAACCAACAGTCGTTTTGCACTGTGCGCTGTGCGCTGTGCGCTGTGCTTTGGAGTAAACCAACAGTCGTTTTGCACTGTGCACTATGCTTTTGCGTAAACCAGCAGTCGTTTTGCACTGTGCACTATGCTTTTGAGTAAACCAGCAGTCGTTTTGCGCTGTGCACTATGCTTTTGCGTAAACCAGCAGTCGTTTTGCACTGTGCACTATGCTTTTGAGTAAACCAACAGTCGTTTTGCACTGTGCACTATGCTTTGGCGTAAACCAGCAGTCGTTTTGCACTGTGCGCTGTGCGCTGTGCTTTGGAGTAAACCAACAGTCGTTTTGCACTGTGCACTATGCTTTTGCGTAAACCAGCAGTCGTTTTACACTGTGCACTATGCTTTTGCGTAAACCAGAAGTTGTTTTGCACTGTGCACTATGCTTTTGAGTAAACCAGCAGTCGTTTTGCGCTGTGCACTATGCTTTTGCGTAAACCAGCAGTCGTTTTGCACTGTGCACTATGCTTTTGAGTAAACCAACAGTCGTTTTGCACTGTGCACTATGCTTCGACGTAAACCAGCAGTCGTTTTGCTCTGTGCGCTGTGCTGTTGCGTAAACCAACAGTCGTTTTGCACTGTGCGCTGTGCTTTTGCGTAAACCAACAGTCGTTTTGCACTGTGCGCTGTGCGCTGTGCTTTGGAGTAAACCAACAGTTGTTTTGCACTGTGCACTATGCTTTTGCGTAAACCAGCAGCCGTTTTACACTGTGCACTATGCTTTTGCGTAAACCAAAAGTTGTTTTGCACTGTGCACTCTGCTTTTGAGTAAACCAACAGTCGTTTTGCACTGTGCACTATGCTTCGACGTAAACCAGCAGTCGTTTTGCTCTGTGCGCTGTGCTGTTGCGTAAACCAACAGTCGTTTTGCACTGTGCGCTGTGCTTTTGAGTAAACCAACAGTCGTTTTGCACTGTGCACTATGCTTTTGCGTAAACCAGCAGTCGTTTTGCACTGTGCACTATGCTTTTGAGTAAACCAACAGTCGTTTTGCACTGTGCACTATGCTTTGGCGTAAACCAGCAGTCGTTTTGCACTGTGCGCTGTGCGCTGTGCTTTGGAGTAAACCAACAGTCGTTTTGCACTGTGCACTATGCTTTTGCGTAAACCAGCAGTCGTTTTACACTGTGCACTATGCTTTTGCGTAAACCAGAAGTTGTTTTGCACTGTGCACTATGCTTTTGAGTAAACCAGCAGTCGTTTTGCGCTGTGCACTATGCTTTTGCGTAAACCAGCAGTCGTTTTGCACTGTGCACTATGCTTTTGAGTAAACCAACAGTCGTTTTGCACTGTGCACTATGCTTCGACGTAAACCAGCAGTCGTTTTGCTCTGTGCGCTGTGCTGTTGCGTAAACCAACAGTCGTTTTGCACTGTGCGCTGTGCTTTTGCGTAAACCAACAGTCGTTTTGCACTGTGCGCTGTGCGCTGTGCTTTGGAGTAAACCAGCAGTCGTTTTGCACTGTGCACTATGATTTTGCGTAAACCAAAAGTTGTTTTGGACTGTGCACTATGCTTTGGCGTAAACCAGCAGTCGTTTTACACTGTGCACTATGCTTTTGAGTAAACCAGCAGTCGTTTAGCACTGTGCACTATGCTTTTGAGTAAACCAACAGTCGTTTTGCACTGTGCACTATGCTTCGACGTAAACCAGCAGTCGTGTTGCACTGTGCGCTGTGCTTTTGCGTAAACCAACAGTCGTTTTGCACTGTGCGCTGTGCGCTGTGCTTTGGAGTAAACCAACAGTCGTTTTGCACTGTGCACTATGCTTTTGCGTAAACCAGCAGTCGTTTTACACTGTGCACTATGCTTTTGCGTAAACCAAAAGTTGTTTTGGACTGTGCACTATGCTTCGGCGTAAACCAGCAGTCGTTTTACACTGTGCACTATGCTTTTGAGTAAACCAGCAGTCGTTTTGCACTGTGCACTATGATTTTGCGTAAACCAAAAGTCGTTTTGGACTGTGCACTATGCTTTTAAATAAACCAAAAGTCGTTTTGGACTGTGCACTATGCTTTGGCGTAAACCAGCAGTCGTTTTACACTGTGCACTATGCTTTTGAGTAAACCAGCAGTCGTTTTGCACTGTGCACTATGCTTTTGCGTAAACCAGCAGTCGTTTTACACTGTGCACTATGCTTTTGCGTAAACCAAAAGTTGTTTTGGACTGTGCACTATGCTTCGGCGTAAACCAGCAGTCGTTTTACACTGTGCACTATGCTTTTGAGTAAACCAGCAGTCGTTTAGCACTGTGCACTATGCTTTTGTGTAAACCAGCAGTCGTTTTACACTGTGCACTATGCTTTTAAATAAACCAAAAGTCGTTTTGGACTGTGCACTATGCTTTGGCGTAAACCAGCAGTCGTTTTACACTGTGCACTATGCTTTTGAGTAAACCAGCAGTCGTTTTGCACTGTGCACTATGCTTTTGCGTAAACCAGCAGTCGTTTTACACTGTGCACTATGCTTTTGCGTAAACCAAAAGTTGTTTTGGACTGTGCACTATGCTTCGGCGTAAACCAGCAGTCGTTTTACACTGTGCACTATGCTTTTGAGTAAACCAGCAGTCGTTTAGCACTGTGCACTATGCTTTTGTGTAAACCAGCAGTCGTTTTACACTGTGCACTATGCTTTTAAATAAACCAAAAGTCGTTTTGGACTGTGCACTATGCTTTGGCGTAAACCAGCAGTCGTTTTACACTGTGCACTATGCTTTTGCGTAAACCAAAAGTTGTTTTGCACTGTGCGTTGTGCTTTTGCGTAAACCAACAGTCGTTTTGGACTGTGCGCTGTGCGCTGTGCTTTGGAGTAAACCAACAGTCGTTTTGCACTGTGCACTATGCTTTTGAGTAAACCAACAGTCGTTTTGCACTGTGCACTATGCTTTGGCGTAAACCAGCAGTCGTTTTGCACTGTGCGCTGTGCGCTGTGCTTTGGAGTAAACCAACAGTCGTTTTGCACTGTGCACTATGCTTTTGCGTAAACCAGCAGTCGTTTTACACTGTGCACTATGCTTTGGCGTAAACCAGCAGTCGTTTTGGACTGTGCGCTGTGCGCTGTGCTTTGGAGTAAACCAGCAGTCGTTTTGCACTGTGCACTATGCTTTTGCGTAAACCAGCAGTCGTTTTACACTGTGCACTATGCTTTTGCGTAAACCAAAAGTTGTTTTGCACTGTGCGTTGTGCTTTTGCGTAAACCAACAGTCGTTTTGGACTGTGCGCTGTGCGCTGTGCTTTGGAGTAAACCAACAGTCGTTTTGCACTGTGCACTATGCTTTTGAGTAAACCAACAGTCGTTTTGCACTGTGCGCTGTGCGCTGTGCTTTGGAGTAAACCAACAGTCGTTTTGCACTGTGCGCTGTGCGCTGTGCTTTGGAGTAAACCAACAGTCGTTTTGCACTGTGCACTATGCTTTTGAGTAAACCAACAGTCGTTTTGCACTGTGCACTATGCTTTGGCGTAAACCAGCAGTCGTTTTGCACTGTGCGCTGTGCGCTGTGCTTTGGAGTAAACCAACAGTCGTTTTGCACTGTGCACTATGCTTTTGAGTAAACCAACAGTCGTTTTGCACTGTGCACTATGCTTTGGCGTAAACCAGCAGTCGTTTTGGACTGTGCGCTGTGCGCTGTGCTTTGGAGTAAACCAGCAGTCGTTTTGCACTGTGCACTATGCTTTTGCGTAAACCAGCAGTCGTTTTACACTGTGCACTATGCTTTTGCGTAAACCAAAAGTTGTTTTGCACTGTGCGTTGTGCTTTTGCGTAAACCAACAGTCGTTTTGGACTGTGCGCTGTGCGCTGTGCTTTGGAGTAAACCAACAGTCGTTTTGCACTGTGCACTATGCTTTTGAGTAAACCAACAGTCGTTTTGCACTGTGCACTATGCTTTGGCGTAAACCAGCAGTCGTTTTGCACTGTGCGCTGTGCGC
This sequence comes from Xylota segnis, assembly GCA_963583995.1. Lineage (NCBI taxonomy): Eukaryota > Metazoa > Arthropoda > Insecta > Diptera > Syrphidae > Xylota > Xylota segnis. The sequence goes on from OY757239.1 coordinate 14,580,194, forward strand.
TGTGCTTTGGAGTAAACCAACAGTCGTTTTGCACTGTGCACTATGCTTTTGCGTAAACCAGCAGTCGTTTTGCACTGTGCACTATGCTTTTGAGTAAACCAGCAGTCGTTCTACACTGTGCACTATGCTTTTGCGTAAACCAAAAGTTGTTTTGCACTGTGCGCTATGCTTTTGAGTAAACCAGCAGTCGTTTTGCGCTGTGCACTATGCTTTTGCGTAAACCAGCAGTCGTTTTGCACTGTGCACTATGCTTTTGAGTAAACCAACAGTCGTTTTGCACTGTGCACTATGCTTCGACGTAAACCAGCAGTCGTTTTGCTCTGTGCGCTGTGCTGTTGCGTAAACCAACAGTCGTTTTGCACTGTGCGCTGTGCTTTTGCGTAAACCAACAGTCGTTTTGCACTGTGCGCTGTGCGCTGTGCGCTGTGCTTTGGAGTAAACCAACAGTCGTTTTGCACTGTGCACTATGCTTTTGCGTAAACCAGCAGCCGTTTTACACTGTGCACTATGCTTTTGCGTAAACCAAAAGTTGTTTTGCACTGTGCACTATGCTTTTGAGTAAACCAGCAGTCGTTTTGCACTGTGCACTATGATTTTGCGTAAACCAAAAGTTGTTTTGGACTGTGCACTATGCTTTGGCGTAAACCAGCAGTCGTTTTACACTGTGCACTATGCTTTTGAGTAAACCAGCAGTCGTTTAGCACTGTGCACTATGCTTTTGAGTAAACCAACAGTCGTTTTGCACTGTGCACTATGCTTCGACGTAAACCAGCAGTCGTGTTGCACTGTGCGCTGTGCTTTTGCGTAAACCAACAGTCGTTTTGCACTGTGCGCTGTGCGCTGTGCTTTGGAGTAAACCAACAGTCGTTTTGCACGGTGCACTATGCTTTTGCGTAAACCAGCAGTCGTTTTACACTGTGCACTATGCTTTTGCGTAAACCAAAAGTTGTTTTGGACTGTGCACTATGCTTCGGCGTAAACCAGCAGTCGTTTTGCACTGTGCACTATGCTTTGGCGTGAACCAGCAGTCGTTTTGCACTGTGCACTATGCTTTTGAGTAAACCAACAGTCGTTTTGCACTGTGCACTATGTTTAGGCGTAAACCAGCAGTCGTTTTACACTGTGCACTATACTTTTGAGTAAACCAAAAGTCGTTTTGGACTGTGCACTATGCTTTGGCGTAAACCAGCAGTCGTTTTACACTGTGCACTATGCTTTTGAGTAAACCAGCAGTCGTTTTGGACTGTGCACTGTGCTTTTGAGTAAACCAACAGTCGTTTTGCACTGTGCACTATGCTTTTGAGTAAACCAACAGTCGTTTTGCACTGTGCACTATACTTTTGCGAAACCAGCAGTCGTTTTGCACTGTGCACTATGCTTTGGCGTAAACCAGCAGTCGTTTTGCACTGTGCACTATGCTTTTGAGTAAACCAACAGTCGTTTTGCACTGTGCACTATGATTTTGCATAAACCAAAAGTCGTTTTGGACTGTGCACTATGCTTTGGCGTAAACCAGCAGTCGTTTTACACTGTGCACTATGATTTTGCGTAAACCAAAAGTCGTTTTGGACTGTGCACTATGCTTTTGCGTAAACCAGCAGTCGTTTTGCAATGTGCACTATGCTTTGGCGTGAACCAGCAGTCGTTTTGCACTGTGCACTATGCTTTTGAGTAAACCAACAGTCGTTTTGCACTGTGCACTATGCTTCGTCGTAAACCAGCAGTCGTTTTACACTGTGCACTATGCTTTTGAGTAAATCAGCAGTCGTTTTGCACTGTGCACTATGCTTTGGCGTAAACCAGCAGTCGTTTTACACTGTGCACTATGATTTTGCGTAAACCAGCAGTCGTTTTGCACTGTGAACTCTGCTTTTGCGTAAACTAGCAGTCGTTTTACACTGTGCACTATGATTTTGCGTAAACCAGCAGTCGTTTTGCACTGTGAACTATGCTTCGTCGTAAACCAGCAGTCGTTTTACACTGTGCACTATGCTTTTGAGTAAACCAGCAGTCGTTTTGCACTGTGCACTATGCTTTGACGTAAACCAGCAGTCGTTTTACACTGTGCACTATGATTTTGCGTAAACCAGCAGTCGTTTTGCACTGTGAACTATGCTTTTGCGTAAACCAGCAGTCGTTTTGCACTGTGCACTATGCTTTGGCGTGAACCAGCAGTAGTTTTACACTGTGCACTATGCTTTTAAGTAAACCAAAAGTCGTTTTGGACTGTGCACTATGCTTTGGCGTAAACCAGCAGTCGTTTTGCAATGTGCACTATGCTTTGGCGTGAACCAGCAGTCGTTTTGCACTGTGCACTATGCTTTTGAGTAAACCAACAGTCGTTTTGCACTGTGCACTATGCTTCGTCGTAAACCAGCAGTCGTTTTACACTGTGCACTATGCTTTTGAGTAAACCAGCAGTCGTTTTGCACTGTGCACTATGCTTTGGCGTAAACCAGCAGTCGTTTTACACTGTGCACTATGATTTTGCGTAAACCAGCAGTCGTTTTGCACTGTGAACTATGCTTTTGCGTAAACCAGCAGTCGTTTTGCACTGTGCACTATGCTTTGGCGTGAACCTGCAGTAGTTTTACACTGTGCACTATGCTTTTGAGTAAACCAAAAGTCGTTTTGGACTGTGCACTATGCTTTGGCGTAAACCAGCAGTCGTTTTGCACTGTGCACTATGCTTTTGAGTAAACCAACAGTCGTTTTGCACTGTGCACTATGCTTCGGCGTAAACCAGCAGTCGTTTTACACTGTGCACTATGCTTTTGAGTAAACCAAAAGTCGTTTTGGACTGTGCACTATGCTTTGGCGTAAACCAGCAGTCGTTTTACACTGTGCACTATGCTTTTGAGTAAACCAGCAGTCGTTTTGGACTGTGCACTGTGCTTTTGAGTAAACCAACAGTCGTTTTGCACTGTGCACTATGCTTTTGAGTAAACCAACAGTCGTTTTGCACTGTGCACTATGCTTCGGCGTAAACCAGCAGTCGTTTTACACTGTGCACTATGCTTTTAATCAAACCAGCAGTCGTTTTGCACTGTGCACTATGCTTTTGCGAAACCAGCAGTCGTTTTGCACTGTGCACTATGCTTTGGCGTAAACCAGCAGTCGTTTTGCACTTTGCACTATGCTTTTGAATAAACCAACAGTCGTTTTGCACTGTGCACTATGATTTTTCATAAACCAAAAGTCGTTTTGGACTGTGCACTATGCTTTGGCGTAAACCAGCAGTCGTTTTACACTGTGCACTATGATTTTGCGTAAACCAAAAGTCGTTTTGGACTGTGCACTATGCTTTGGCGTAAACCAGCAGTCGTTTTACACTGTGCACTATGCCTTTGCGTAAACCAACAGTCGTTTTGCACTGTGCACTATGCTTTTGCCTAAACCAACAGTCGTTTTGCACTGTGCGCTGTGCTTTGGCGCAAACCAAAAGTCTTTTTGCACTGTGCACTATGCTTTTGCGTAAACCCACAGTCGTTTTGCACTGTGCACTATGCTTTTGAGTAAACCAACAGTCGTTTTGCACTGTGCACTATGCTTTGGCGTAATCCAGCAGTCGTTTTGCACTGTGCACTATGAATTTGCGTAAACCAACAGCCGTTTTGCACTGTGCACTATGCTTTTGAGTAAACCAACAGTCGTTTTGCACTGTGCACTATGCTTTTGCGTAAGCCAACAGTCGTTTTGCACTGTGCGCTGTGCTTTGTCGTAAACCAACAGTCGTTTTGCACTGTGCACTATGATTTTGCGTAAACCAAAAGTTGTTTTGGACTGTGCACTATGCTTTGGCGTAAACCAGCAGTCGTTTTACACTGTGCACTATGCTTTTGAGTAAACTAACAGTCGTTTTGCACTGTGCACTATGCTTTTGACTAAATCAGCAGTCGTTTTGCACTGTGCACTATGCTTTTGAGTAAACCAACAGTCGTTTTGCACTGTGCACTATGCTTTTGAGTAAACCAGCAGTCGTTTTGCACTGTGCACTATGCTTTTGAGTAAACCAGCAGTCGTTTTGCACTGTGCACTATGCTTTGGCGTAAACCAGCAGTCGTTTTACACTGTGCACTATGCTTTTGAGTAAACCAGCACTCGTTTTACACTGTGCACTATGCTTTTGACTAAACCAGCAGTCGTTTTGCACTGTGCACTATGCTTTTGCGTAAACCAGCAGTCGTTTTGCACTGTGCACTATGATTTTGCGTAAACCAAAAGTCGTTTTGGACTGTGCACTATGCTTTGGCGTAAACCAGCAGTCGTTTTACACTGTGCACTATGCTTTTGAGTAAACCAGCAGTCGTTTAGCACTGTGCACTATGCTTTTGAGTAAACCAACAGTCGTTTTGCACTGTGCACTATGCTTTTGCGTAAACCAGCAGTCGGTTTACACTGTGCACTATGCTTTTGCGTAAACCAAAAGTTGTTTTGCACTGTGCACCATGCTTTTGAGTAAACCAGCAGTCGTTTTGCTCTGTGCACTATGCTTTTGCGTAAACCAAAAGTTGTTTTGCACTGTGCACTATGCTTTTGAGTAAACCAGCAGTCGTTTTGCACTGTGCACTATGCTTTTGCGTAAACCAGCAGTCGTTTTACACTGTGCACTATGCTTTTGCGTAAACCAAAATTTGTTTTTCACTGTGCACTATGCTTTTGAGTAAACCAGCAGTCGTCTTGCACTGTGCACTATGCTTTTGCGTAAACCAGCAGTCGTTTTGCACTGTGCACTATGATTTTGCGGAAACCAAAAGTCGTTTTGGACTGTGCACTATGCTTTGGCGTAAACCAGCACTTGTCTTACACTGTGCACTATGCTTTTGAGTAAACCAGCAGTCGTTTTGCACTGTGCACCATGCTTTTGCGTAAACCAGCAGTCGTTTTGCACTGTGCACTATGATTTTGCGTAAACCAAAAGTCGTTTTGGACTGTGCACTATGCTTTGGCGTAAACCAGCACTTGTTTTACACTGTGCACTATGCTTTTGAGTAAACCAACAGTCGTTTTGCACTGTGCACTATGCTTTTGCGTAAACCAGCAGTCGTTTTGCACTGTGCACTATGCTTTGGCGTAAACCAGCAGTCGTTTTGCACTGTGCACTATGCTTTTGAGTAAACCAGCAGTCGTTTTACACTGTGCACTATGCTTTTGAGTAAACCAACAGTCGTTTTGCGCTGCGCACTATGCTTTGGCGTAAACCAGCAGTCGTTTTGCACTGTGCACTATGCGTTTGATTAAACCAACAGTCGTTTTGCACTGTGCACTGTCCTTTGGCGTAAACCAAGAGTCGTTTTACACTGTGCACTATGCTTTTGAGTAAACCAACAGTCGTTTTGCGCTGCGCACTATGCTTTGGCGTAAACCAGCAGTTGTTTTACACTGTGCACTATGCTGTTGAGTAAACCAGCAGTCGTTTTGCACTGTGCACTATGCTTCGGCGTAAACCAGCACTCGTTTTACACTGTGCACTATGCTTTTGAGTAAACCAGCAGTCGTTTTGCACTGTGCACTATGCTTTTGCGTAAACCAGCAGTCGTTTTGCACTGTGCACTATGATTTTGCGTAAACCAAAAGTCGTTTTGGACTGTGCACTATGCTTTGGCGTAAACCAGCAGTCGTTTTACACTGTGCACTATGCTTTTGAGTAAACCAGCAGTCGTTTAGCACTGTGCACTATGCTTTTGAGTAAACCAACAGTCGTTTTGCACTGTGCACTATGCTTTTGCGTAAACCAGCAGTCGGTTTACACTGTGCACTATGCTTTTGCGTAAACCAAAAGTTGTTTTGCACTGTGCACTATGTTTTTGAGTAAACCAGCAGTCGTTTTGCACTGTGCACTATGCTTTTGCGTAAACCAAAAGTTGTTTTGCACTGTGCACTATGCTTTTGCCTAAACCAACAGTCGTTTTGCACTGTGCGCTGTGCTTTGGCGCAAACCAAAAGTCTTTTTGCACTGTGCACTATGCTTTTGCGTAAACCCACAGTCGTTTTGCACTGTGCACTATGCTTTTGAGTAAACCAACAGTCGTTTTGCACTGTGCACTATGCTTTGGCGTAATCCAGCAGTCGTTTTGCACTGTGCACTATGAATTTGCGTAAACCAACAGCCGTTTTGCACTGTGCACTATGCTTTTGAGTAAACCAACAGTCGTTTTGCACTGTGCACTATGCTTTTGCGTAAGCCAACAGTCGTTTTGCACTGTGCGCTGTGCTTTGTCGTAAACCAACAGTCGTTTTGCACTGTGCACTATGATTTTACGTAAACCAAAAGTTGTTTTGGACTGTGCACTATGCTTTGGCGTAAACCAGCAGTCGTTTTACACTGTGCACTATGCTTTTGAGTAAACTAACAGTCGTTTTGCACTGTGCACTATGCTTTTGACTAAATCAGCAGTCGTTTTGCACTGTGCACTATGCTTTTGAGTAAACCAACAGTCGTTTTGCACTGTGCACTATGCTTTTGAGTAAACCAGCAGTCGTTTTGCACTGTGCACTATGCTTTTGAGTAAACCAGCAGTCGTTTTGCACTGTGCACTATGCTTTGGCGTAAACCAGCAGTCGTTTTACACTGTGCACTATGCTTTTGAGTAAACCAGCACTCGTTTTACACTGTGCACTATGTTTTTGACTAAACCAGCAGTCGTTTTGCACTGTGCACTATGCTTTTGCGTAAACCAGCAGTCGTTTTGCACTGTGCACTATGATTTTGCGTAAACCAAAAGTCGTTTTGGACTGTGCACTATGCTTTGGCGTAAACCAGCAGTCGTTTTACACTGTGCACTATGCTTTTGAGTAAACCAGCAGTCGTTTAGCACTGTGCACTATGCTTTTGAGTAAACCAACAGTCGTTTTGCACTGTGCACTATGCTTTTGCGTAAACCAGCAGTCAGTTTACACTGTGCACTATGCTTTTGCGTAAACCAAAAGTTGTTTTGCACTGTGCACCATGCTTTTGAGTAAACCAGCAGTCGTTTTGCTCTGTGCACTATGCTTTTGCGTAAACCAAAAGTTGTTTTGCACTGTGCACTATGCTTTTGAGTAAACCAGCAGTCGTTTTGCACTGTGCACTATGCTTTTGCGTAAACCAGCAGTCGTTTTACACTGTGCACTATGCTTTTGCGTAAACCAAAATTTGTTTTTCACTGTGCACTATGCTTTTGAGTAAACCAGCAGTCGTCTTGCACTGTGCACTATGCTTTTGCGTAAACCAGCAGTCGTTTTGCACTGTGCACTATGATTTTGCGTAAACCAAAAGTCGTTTTGGACTGTGCACTATGCTTTGGCGTAAACCAGCACTTGTTTTACACTGTGCACTATGCTTTTGAGTAAACCAGCAGTCGTTTTGCACTGTGCACCATGCTTTTGCGTAAACCAGCAGTCGTTTTGCACTGTGCACTATGATTTTGCGTAAACCAAAAGTCGTTTTGGACTGTGCACTATGCTTTGGCGTAAACAAGCACTTGTTTTACACTGTGCACTATGCTTTTGAGTAAACCAACAGTCGTTTTGCACTGTGCACTATGCTTTTGCGTAAACCAGCAGTCGTTTTGCACTGTGCACTATGCTTTGGCGTAAACCAGCAGTCGTTTTGCACTGTGCACTATGCTTTTGAGTAAACCAGCAGTCGTTTTACACTGTGCACTATGCTTTTGAGTAAACCAACAGTCGTTTTGCGCTGCGCACTATGCTTTGGCGTAAACCAGCAGTCGTTTTGCACTGTGCACTATGCGTTTGATTAAACCAACAGTCGTTTTGCACTGTGCACTGTCCTTTGGCGTAAACCAAGAGTCGTTTTACACTGTGCACTATGCTTTTGAGTAAACCAACAGTCGTTTTGCGCTGCGCACTATGCTTTGGCGTAAACCAGCAGTTGTTTTACACTGTGCACTATGCTGTTGAGTAAACCAGCAGTCGTTTTGCACTGTGCACTATGCTTCGGCGTAAACCAGCACTCGTTTTACACTGTGCACTATGCTTTTGAGTAAACCAGCAGTCGTTTTGCACTGTGCACTATGCTTTTGCGTAAACCAGCAGTCGTTTTGCACTGTGCACTATGATTTTGCGTAAACCAAAAGTCGTTTTGGACTGTGCACTATGCTTTGGCGTAAACCAGCAGTCGTTTTACACTGTGCACTATGCTTTTGAGTAAACCAGCAGTCGTTTAGCACTGTGCACTATGCTTTTGAGTAAACCAACAGTCGTTTTGCACTGTGCACTATGCTTTTGCGTAAACCAGCAGTCGGTTTACACTGTGCACTATGCTTTTGCGTAAACCAAAAGTTGTTTTGCACTGTGCACTATGTTTTTGAGTAAACCAGCAGTCGTTTTGCACTGTGCACTATGCTTTTGCGTAAACCAAAAGTTGTTTTGCACTGTGCACTATGCTTTTGAGTAAACCAGCAGTCGTTTTGCACTGTGCACTATGCTTTTGCGTAAACCAGCAGTCGTTTTACACTGTGCACTATGCTTTGGCGTAAACCAAAAGTTGTTTTGCACTGTGCACTATGCTTTTGAGTAAACCAGCAGTCGTTTTGCACTGTGCACTATGCTTTTGCGTAAACCAGCAGTCGTTTTGCACTGTGCACTATGATTTTGCGTAAACCAAAAGTCGTTTTGGACTGTGCACTATGCTTTGGTGCAAACCAGCAGTCGTTTTACACTGTGCACTATGCTTTTGAGTAAACCAGCAGTCGTTTAGCACTGTGCACTATGCTTTTGCGTAAACCAACAGTCGTTTTGCACTGTGCACTATGCTTCGGCGTAAACCAGCAGTCGTTTTACACTGTGCACTATGCTTTTGCGTAAACCAACAGTCGTTTTGCACTGTGCACTATGCTTCGGCGTAAACCAGCAGTCGTTTTACACTGTGCACTATGCTTTTGAGTAAACCAGCAGTCGTTTTACACTGTGCGCTGTGCGCTGTGCTTTGGAGTAAACCAACAGTCGTTTTGCACTGTGCACTATACTTTTGCGTAAACCAGCAGTGGTTTTACACTGTGCACTATGCTTTTGCGTAAACCAACAGTCGTTTTGCACTGTGCACTATGCTTCGGCGTAAACCAGCAGTCGTTTTACACTGTGCACTATGCTTTTGAGTAAACCAAAAGTCGTTTTGCACTGTGCACTATGCTTCGGCGTAAACCAGCAGTCGTTTTACACTGTGCACTATGCTTTTGAGTAAACCAAAAGTCGTTTTGGACTGTGCACTATGCTTTGGCGTAAACCAGCAGTCGTTTTACACTGTGCACTATGCTTTTGCGTAAACCAACAGTCGTTTTGCACTGTGCACTATGCTTCGGCGTAAACCAGCAGTGGTTTTACACTGTGCACTATGCTTTTGCGTAAACCAACAGTCGTTTTGCACTGTGCACTATGCTTCGGCGTAAACCAGCAGTCGTTTTACACTGTGCACTATGCTTTTGAGTAAACCAAAAGTCGTTTTGGACTGTGCACTATGCTTTGGCGTAAACCAGCAGTTGTTTTACACTGTGCACTATGCTTTTGAGTAAACCAGCAGTCGTTTTGCACTGTGCACTATGCTTTGGCGTAAACCAGCAGTCGTTTTGCACTGTGCACTATGCTTTTGAGTAAACCAGCAGTCGTTTTACACTGTGCACTATGCTTTTGAGTAAACCAACAGTCGTTTTGCGCTGCGCACTATGCTTTGGCGTAAACCAGCAGTCGTTTTGCACTGTGCACTATGCTTTTGATTAAACCAACAGTCGTTTTGCACTGTGCACTGTCCTTTGGCGTAAACCGAGAGTCGTTTTACACTGTGCACTATGCTTTTGAGTAAACCAACAGTCGTTTTGCGCTGCGCACTATGCTTTGGCGTAAACCAGCAGTTGTTTTACACTGTGCACTATGTTTTTGAGTAAACCAGCGGTCGTTTTGCACTGTGCACTATGCTTTTGAGTAAAACAGCAGTCGTTTTACACTGTGCACTATGCTTTTGAGTAAACCAACAGTCGTTTTGCGCTGCGCACTATGCTTTGGCGTAAACCAGCAGTTGTTTTACACTGTGCGCTATGCTTTGGCGTAAACCAGCGGTCGTTTTGCACTGTGCACTATGGTTTTGAGTAAAACAGCAGTCGTTTTACACTGTGCACTATGCTTTTGAGTAAACCAACAGTCGTTTTGCGCTGCGCACTATGCTTTGACGTAAACCAGCAGTCGTTTTGCACTGTGCACTATGCTTTTGAGTAAACCAACAGTCGTTTTGCACTGTGCACTATGCTTTTGAGTAAACCAACAGTCGTTTTGCGCTGCGCACTATGCTTTGGCGTAAACCAGCAGTCGTTTTGCACTGTGCACTATGCTTTGGCGTAAACCAGCAGTCGTTTTGCACTGTGCACTATGCTTTTGAGTAAACCAGCAGTCGTTTTACACTGTGCACTATGCTTTTGAGTAAACCAACAGTCGTTTTGCGCTGCGCACTATGCTTTGGCGTAAACCAGCAGTCGTTTTGCACTGTGCACTATGCTTTTGAGTAAACCAGCAGTCGTTTTACACTGTGCACTATGCTTTTGAGTAAACCAACAGTCGTTTTGCGCTGCGCACTATGCTTTGGCGTAAACCAGCAGTCGTTTTGCACTGTGCACTATGCTTTTGATTAAACCAACAGTCGTTTTGCACTGTGCACTGTCCTTTGGCGTAAACCAAGAGTCGTTTTACACTGTGCACTATGCTTTTGAGTAAACCAACAGTCGTTTTGCGCACTTTGCTTTGGCGTAAACCAGCAGTTGTTTTACACTGTGCACTATGCTTTTGAGTAAACCAGCATTCGTTTTGCACTGTGCACTATGCTTTGGCGTAAACCAGCAGTCGTTTTGCACTGTGCACTATGCTTTTGAGTAAACCAGCAGTCGTTTTACACTGTGCACTATGCTTTTGAGTAAACCAACAGTCGTTTTGCGCTGCGCACTCTGCTTTGGCGTAAACCAGCAGTCGTTTTGCACTGTGCACTATGCTTTTGAGTAAACCAGCAGTCGTTTTACACTGTGCACTATGCTTTTGAGTAAACCAACAGTCGTTTTGCACTGCGCACTATGCTTTGGCGTAAACCAGCAGTCGTTTTGCACTGTGCACTATGCTTTTGATTAAACCAACAGTCGTTTTGCACTGTGCACTGTCCTTTGGCGTAAACCAAGAGTTGTTTTACACTGTGCACTATGCTTTTGAATAAACCAAAAGTCGTTTTGCGCTGCGCACTATGCTTTGGCGTAAACCAGCAGTTGTTTTACACTGTGCACTATGCTTTTGAGTAAACCAGCAGTCGTTTTGCACTGTGCACTATGCTTCGGCGTAAACCAGCACTCGTTTTACACTGTGCACTATGCTTTTGAGTAAACCAACAGTCGTCTTGCACTGTGCACTATGCTTCGGCGTAAACCAGCACTCGTTTTACACTGTGCACTATGCTTTTGGGTAAACCAGCAGTCGTTTTGCACTGTGCACTATGCTTTTGCGTAAACCAGCAGTCGTTTTGCACTGTGCACTATGCTTTTGAGTAAACCAGCAGTCGTTTTACACTGTGCACTATGCTTTTGAGTAAACCAACAGTCGTTTTGCGCTGCGCACTATGCTTTTGAGTAAACAAACAGTCGTTTTGCACTGTCCGCTGTGCTTTGGCGTAAACCAAAAGTATTTCTGCACTGTGCACTATGCTTTCGCGTAAAAAAACAGTCGTTTTGCACTGTGCACTATGCTTTTGAGTAAACCAACAGCCGTTTTGCACTGTGCACTATGTTTTTGAGTAAACCAACAGTCGTTTTGCACTGTCCCCTATGCTTTCGCGTAAACAAACAGTCGTTTTGCACTGTCCACTATGCTTTTGAGTAAACCAACAGCCGTTTTTCACTGTCCACTATGCTTTTGCGTAAACCAACAGCCGTTATACACTGTGCGCTATGCTTCGGCGTATACCGACAAACGTTTTACACTGTGCGCTATGCTGTGGGGTAAACCAACAGCAGTTTTGCACTGTGCGCTGTACTGAGGCGTCAACCAACAGCCGTTTTGCACTGTGCACTATGCTTTTGAGTAAACCAACAGTCATTTCACACTATGCACTATACTGTGGCGTAAACCAGCAGTCGTTTTGCACTTTGCACTCTGCCTTTGCGTAACCCGACAATCGTAAACCAACAGTCGTTTTGCACCGTGCGCAGTGATCTGTCGTAAACCAACAGCCGTTTTGTACTGTGCAGTATGCTATTGCGTAAACCAACAGTCGTTTTTCACTGTGCAGTATGCTTTTGGGTAAACCAACAGTCGTTTTGCACTGTGCGCTATGCTTTTACGTAAACCAGCAGTCGTTTTGCACTGTGCACTATGCTTTTGAGTAAACCAGCAGTCGTTTTACACTGTGCACTATGCTTTTGAGTAAACCAACAGTCGTTTTGCGCTGCGCACTATGCTTTTGAGTAAACAAACAGTCGTTTTGCACTGTCCGCTGTGCTTTGGCGTAAACCAAAAGTAATTCTGCACTGTGCACTATGCTTTCGCGTAAAAAAACAGTCGTTTTGCACTGTGCACTATGCTTTTGAGTAAACCAACAGCCGTTTTGCACTGTGCACTATGTTTTTGAGTAAACCAACAGTCGTTTTGCACTGTCCCCTATGCTTTCGCGTAAACAAACAGTCGTTTTGCACTGTCCACTATGCTTTTGAGTAAACCAACAGCCGTTTTGCACTGTCCACTATGCTTTTGCGTAAACCAACAGCCGTTATACACTGTGCGCTATGCTTCGGCGTATACCGACAAACGTTTTACACTGTGCGCTATGCTGTAGGGTAAACCAACAGCAGTTTTGCACTGTGCGCTGTACTGAGGCGTCAACCAACAGCCGTTTTGCACTGTGCACTATGCTTTTGAGTAAACCAACAGTCATTTCACACTATGCACTATACTGTGGCGTAAACCAGCAGTCGTTTTGCACTTTGCACTCTGCCTTTGCGTAACCCGACAATCGTAAACCAGCAGTCGTTTTGCACCGTGCGCTGTGATCTGTCGTAAACCAACAGCCGTTTTGTACTGTGCAGTATGCTATTGCGTAAACCAACAGTCGTTTTGCACTGTGCAGTATGCTTTTGGGTAAACCAACATTCGTTTTGCACTGTGCGCTATGCTTTTACGTAAACCAGCAGTCGTATTACACTGTGCACTACACTTCTGGAGGTGGAATCATTCTCTGATCACAAGATTATTGAATATGTCCTTCGGTCCTCCTGTGACTCTTATAAACCATATAGGAATCCCAGGAGAACCAACTGGGACGTCTTCAATAAAATAGTGAGTAAGAGTCGACGACGCCTTCAAGAATGTAACTTGCAGTGTCCTTCCGACATAGATGAGAAAGCCGTGGAAGTCGCTAATGTCTTCAAAGATGCTTTTAATATAGCTTGTCCGATGACCAAAGGGAAGTGTAAGAAATCACCTCCATGGTGGAACAAAGAGCTGGCAGACATCAGGAGAGCGACTAGGAGTCTCCTCAATGCTGCCAAAAGAACAAACTCAGATGCGGACTGTGGTCGATATAAAGACAGTCAGAGAAGGTTCAAAAACGAGACGCAAAAAGCAAAGCGTCGGTCTTGGCAGAGTTTCTGTAATGACATTAACGGAACTACAGAATCTGTGAGACTTCGAAAGATCCTCTCAAGACAATCTGTGGCTATTGGATCACTTAAGGATCCCGACGGTAATTGGACTGAATCATGTTCTGAGTCACTGAAATTGCTTATTAGCACCCATTTCCCTGGGAGTGCAACTCAACCTGTCGATAGCTCAGTAAGAAATATTAACACCGAATATAAGTTACCAGCTGAATTGATCTCAGAGGAGAGAATCGAATGGGCAATAGCCTCGTTCTCACCTTATAAATCACCAGGGCTGGACGGAATCATACCGATTATGCTTCAGAGCACCACAAGTGCGGTTATTCCGGTACTCAGAGAACTATTTATCAGTAGTCTCAAACACAGACATATCCCTAGAACATGGAGAGAGGTCAAGGTGGTGTTCATACCCAAGACTGGAAAGCCAAGCCACACCACCGCCAAAGATTTCAGGCCTATTAGCCTAACCTCCTTCATTTTGAAAACATTAGAAAGATTAGCCGATATCTACATTCGAAGCAGACTTCGTCCCGAGGTCATGTCCACAGCCCAACACGCTTACGCCAAAGGAAAAAGTGTGGAAACGGCGCTACACTGCGTTGTCGGCTCTATCGAGAAGTCCTTAAAAGACAAGGAATTCACTCTCGCCGTATTCCTGGACATTGAAGGTGCTTTTAACAATGTCAAAACGGATGCGGTTCGAAGAACCCTGTTAAATCACAAGATTCACGATTCACTTACCAACTGGATTGTTGCAATTCTTGAGGAAAGACATATTATCGCAGAACACGAGGGTACAAAGATGGAAGCTTCCGCCTCCAGAGGTACCCCTCAAGGCGGAGTAATCTCCCCGCTACTATGGGTCATTGTACTAAATGAGGTGCTGCTACAACTCAGGTACAGTGGTGTTAAGGCCATTGCATATGCGGACGACATAGTACTGCTGGCCACAGGTAGATTTCTACCTACCCTGAGCGAAATATTGGAGAACGCGCTTAAGATCCTATATCTATCCTATCTATCTATTAAGATCCTATCCCCCATAAGACCGAGCTGGTATTATTCACCAACAAAAGGAAAATTCCTGAGTTCACATTACCGTCCATTGGCGATACTCCCCTCAAAATCTCGGATAGCGCTAGATACCTAGGACTCGTTCTTGATAGAAAAATGAACTGGAGACCTAATATCAATGAAAGAATTAAGAAAGCAACTATAGCCTTCTATACTTGTAGTAGAATATTTGGAAAGAATTGGGGTCCAAAACCTAAAATTATTCTATGGATGTATACGGCGATAGTAAGACCTATTCTGACGCATGGTTGTCTTGTATGGTGGCCGTCCGCCAGCAAGTCCACCAACTTAGCGGCCCTCACGAGGATCCAGAGATTGGCCTGCATTGGCACCACAAGTGCCATGAGAACAACACCTACTGCAGGACTAGAGGCTATCCTCAATCTTCTACCTCTGGACATTTTCGTTAAAACCTCGGCAGCTATAAGTGCCCTAAGAATAAGTCAGTCTGATAGCTGGAATCATAATGCAACAGGTCATTCCATGATCCTGGAAAATATCTAGGAAAAGTCTATACTACGGATTACCTAACTCCGTCCCTAGATTTTCCTAGACCGTTTACTAGCTCGTTCCCAAGCAGGGAAGAATGGAAAGGTGGCCAGCCTGCCAACACACGTTCCATCTCTATCTATACAGATGGATCTAAGATGGATGTAGGCGTATGGTCTGGCATTTTTTTTGAACCGCTGGGGATATCTAGATCAGTCCGCCTCCCTAACCATAGCAGTGTTTTCCAAGCGGAGGTCCTGGCAGTGGCAATAGCTGCCCGTGAGACTGCGATGAGGGCAATACCACCGGAAGGCATCACCTTTTTCATCGACAGCCAGGCGGCAATAAAAGCGACTACTTGTGAAGTGCTGTTGCGAAGAACTCAAGGTTCTTGGAACACAGCACAAGGTTACACTCTGCTGGGGCCCATTTACACGAAGGTATTCCAGGCAATGAGAAGGCACACGAACTGGCAAGAAGAGGCTCTGAAGCTACGTCACAACAGGTAGACACCTCGGTGTTCATCCCGCCTTGCACATTGAAGCAAAAGGCATGGATCTTGGCCAGAAGTGAGGCCAATAGTAGATGGTCCTCCCTGGACGCCTGTTTGATCAGCAGAAGCCTATGGCCTTGCTTTGACAAGAGTAGGACCGACCGAATTATGCTAAAGGATAGGAAGTCTCTTTCCGTCCTTATAGGAATTATTACGGGGCATAACTCTCTTCGGTACCACATGAGAAAGTTAAGACTCACGGATGAAGATCTATGTCGGGGATGTGGAGACGAGGAAGCTAATGAGGATACAACCCACTTTCTTTGTCACTGCCCTGGGCTTATCCACCTTAGATTCAAATTTCTAGGGCGACACTTTTTCCGTGACGTCGAAGAATTAGCGAACAGACCAATAAATGAAATTTCTAGGTTCATCAAATCAACGGGATGGTTTGGTGATCCACAAGATACTAATCAGCACTAGGGTTTACCAAGGGCAAGGGACTTTTTCCCCTTTGGGTATCACAATGGGTCTGTATTGACCTGAGTGTGGCGACGTGTTCTAGTCGCCGACCCACATACCTAACCTAACCTAACCTAAACCTACAGTCATTTTGCACTGTGCGCTGTGCTTTGGCGTAAACCAACAGCCGTTTTGCACTGGGCACTATGCTTTTGAGTAAACCAACAGTCGTTTTGCACTGCCCACTATACTTTTGAGTAAACCAACAGTCGTTTTGCACTGTGCGCTATGCTTTTGAGTAAACCAACAGTCGTTTTGCACTGTGCGCTGTGCTTTGGCGTAAATCAACAGTCGTTTTGCACTGTGCGCTGTGCCTTGGCGTAAACAAACAGTCGTTTTGCACTGTGCACTATGCTTTTGAGTAAACCAACAACCGTTTTGCACTGTGCACTATGCTTTTGAGTAAACAAACAGTCGTTTTGCACTGTCCGCTGTGCTTTGGCGTAAACCAAAAGTAGTTCTGCACTGTGCACTATGCTTTCGCGTAAAAAAACAGTCGTTTTGCACTGTGCACTATGCTTTTGAGTAAACCAACAGCCGCTTTGCACTGTGCACTATGTTTTTGAGTAAACCAACAGTCGTATTGCACTGTCCCCTATGCTTTCGCGTAAACAAACAGTCGTTTTGCACTGTCCACTATGCTTTTGAGTAAACCAACAGCCGTTTTGCACTGTCCACTATGCTTTTGCGTAAACCAACAGCCGTTATACACTGTGCGCTATGCTTCGGCGTATACCGACAAACGTTTTACACTGTGCGCTATGCTGTGGGGTAAACCAACAGCAGTTTTGCATTGTGCGCTGTACTGAGGCGTCAACCAACAGCCGTTTTGCACTGTGCACTATGCTTTTGAGTAAACCAACAGTCATTTCACACTATGCACTATACTGTGGCGTAAACCAGCAGTCGTTTTGCACTTTGCACTCTGCCTTTGCGTAACCCGACAATCGTAAACCAACAGTCGTTTTGCACCGTGCGCTGTGCTCTGTCGTAAACCAACAGCCGTTTTGTACTGTGCAGTATGCTATTGCGTAAACCAACAGTCGTTTTGCACTGTGCAGTATGCTTTTGGGTAAACCAACAGTCGTTTTGCACTGTGCGCTATGCTTTTACGTAAACCAGCAGTCGTATTACACTGTGCACTACACTTTTGAGTAAACCAGCTGTCGTTTTGCACTGTGCAGTATGCTATTGCGTAAACCAGCAGTCGTTTTACACTGTGCACTATGCGCTTTTGAGTAAACCAACAGTAGTTTTGCACTGTGCACTATGCTTTGGCGTAAACCAGCAGTCGTATTACACCGTGCACTACACTTTTAAGTAAACCAGCAGTCGTTTTGCACTGTGCGCTATGCTTTTGCGTAAACCAACAGTCGTTTTGCAGTGTGCACTCTGCTTTGGCGTAAACCAGCAGTCGTATTACATCGTGCACTGCACTTTTAAGTACACCAGCAGTCGTTTTGCACTGTGCAGTATGCTTTCGGGTAAACCAACAGTCGTTTTGCACTGTGCGCTATGCTTTTGCGTAAACCAACAGTCGTTTTGCATTGTGAACTATGCTTTTGCGTAAACCAGCAGTCGTTTTGCACTGTGCGCTGTACTTTGGCTTAAACCAAAAGTCGTTTTGCACTGTGCGCTATGCTTTTGCGTAAACCAACAGTCGTTTTGCAGTGTGCACTCTGCTTTGGCGTAAACCAGCAGTCGTATTACACCGTGCACTACACTTTTAAGTACACCAGCAGTCGTTTTGCACTGTGCAGTATGCTTTCGGGTAAACCAACAGTCGTTTTGCACTGTGCGCTATGCTTTTGCGTAAACCAACAGTCGTTTTGCATTGTGAACTATGCTTTTGCGTAAAGCAACAGTCGTTTTGCACTGTGCACTATGCTTTCGAGTAAACCAACAACCGTTTTGCACTGTGCAGTATGCTTCTGTGCACTATGCTGTGGCGTAAACCTACAGTCGTTTCGCACTGTGCTCTATGATTTGGCGTAAGCCAGCAGTAGTATTACACTGTGCACTACACTTTTGAGTAAACCAGCAGTCGTTTTTCACTGTGCAGTAGCTTTTGCGTAAACCAACATCCGTTTTGCACTGTGCGCAGTGCTTTGGCGTAAACCAACAGTCATTTCACACTATGCACTATAGTGTGGCGTAAACCTATAGTTATTTTGCACTTTGCACTATTCCTTTACGTAAACCGACAATCGTAAACCTACAGTCGTTTTGCACCGTGCGCTGTGCTCTGGCGTAAACCAACAGCCGTTTTGCACTGTGCAGTATGCTATTACGTAAACCAGCAGTCGTTTTACACTGTGCACTATGCGCTTTTGAGTAAACCAACAGTTGTTTTGCACTGTGCACTATGCTTTGGCGTAAACCAGCAGTCGTATTACACCGTGCACTACACTTTTAAGTAAACCAGCAGTCGATTTGCACTGTGCGCTATGCTTTTGCGTAAACCAACAGTCGTTTTGCAGTGTGCACTCTGCTTTGGCGTAAACCAGCAGTCGTATTACACCTTGCACTACACTTTTGAGTAGACCAGCAGTCGTTTTGCACTGTGCAGTATGCTTTTGGGTAAACCAACAGTCGTTTTGCAGTGTGCACTCTGCTTTGGCGTAAACCAGCAGTCGTATTACACCTTGCACTACACTTTTGAGTAGACCAGCAGTCGTTTTGCACTGTGCAGTATGCTTTTGGGTAAACCAACAGTCGTTTTGCACTGTGCACTATGCTTTGGCGTAAACCAGCAGTCGTATTACACCGTGCACTACACTTTTAAGTAAACCAGCAGTCGTTTTGCACAGTGCAGTAGCTTTTGCGTAAACCAACATCCGTTTTGCACTGTGCGCAGTGCTTCGGCGTAAACCAACAGTCATTTCACACTATGCACTATACTGTGGCGTAAACCTATAGTTATTTTGCACTTTGCACTACGCCTTTTCGTAAACCGACAATCGTAAGCCAACAGTCGTTTTGCACCGTCCGCTGTGCTCTGGCGAAAACCAACAGCCGTTTTGCACTGTGCAGTATGCTATTGCGTAAACCAGCAGTCGTTTACACTGTGCACTATGCGCTTTTGAGTAAACCAACAGTAGTTTTGCACTGTGCACTATGCTTTGGCGTAAACCAGCAGTCGTATTACACCGTGCACTACACTTTTAAGTAAACCAGCAGTCGTTTTGCACTGTGCGCTATGCTTATGCGTAAACCAGCAGTCGTTTACACTGTGCACTATGCGCTTTTGAGTAAACCAACAGTCGTTTTGCACTGTGCGCTATGCTTTTACGTAAACCAGCAGTCGTATTACACTGTGCACTACACTTTTGAGTAAACCAACAGTCATTTCACACTATGCACTATACTGTGGCGTAAACCTATAGTCATTTTGCACTTTGCACTATGCCTTTGCGTAAACCGACAATCGTAAACCAACAGTACTTTTGCACAGTGCGCTGTGCTCTGGCGTAAACCAACAGCCGTTTTGCACTGTGCAGTATGCTATTGCGTAAACCAGCAGTCGTTTACACTGTGCACTATGCGCTTTTGAGTAAACCAACAGTAGTTTTGCACTGTGCACTATGCTTTGGCGTAAACCAGCAGTCGTATTACACCGTGCACTACACTTTTAAGTAAACCAGCAGTCGTTTTGCACTGTGCGCTATGCTTATGCGTAAACCAGCAGTCGTATTACACTGTGCACTACACTTTTGAGTAAACCAGCAGTCGTTTTGCACTGTGCGCTGTGTTTTTTGCGTAAACCAACAGTCGTTTTGCAGTGTGCACTCTGCTTTGGCGTAAACCAGCAGTCGTATTACACCGTGCACTACACTTTTAAGTAAACCAGCAGTCGTTTTACACTGTGCACTACACTTTTGAGTAAACCAGCAGTCGTTTTGCACTGTGCGCTGTACTTTGGCTTAAACCAAAAGTCGTTTTGCACTGTGCGCTGTGCTTTGCCGTAAAGCAACAGTCGTTTTGCACTGTGCACTATGCTTTCGAGTAAACCAACAACCGATTTGCACTATGCAGTATGCTTCTGTGCACTATGCTGTGGCGTAAAAATACAGTCGTTTCGCACTGTACTCTATGCTTTGGCGTAAACCAGCAGTCGTATTACACTGCGCACTACACTTTTGAGTAAACCAGCATTCGTTTTGCACTGTGCGCTGTACTTTGGCTTAAACCAAAAGTCGTTTTGCACTGTGCGCTGTGCTTTGCCGTAAAGCAACAGTCGTTTTGCACTGTGCACTATGCTTTCGAGTAAACCAACAACCGTTTTGCACTATGCAGTATGCTTCTGTGCACTATGCTGTGGCGTAAAAATACAGTCGTTTCGCACTTTACTCTATGCTTTGGCATAAACCAGCAGTCGTATTACACTGTGCACTACACTTTTGAGTAAACCAACAGTCATTTCACACTATGCACTATACTGTGGCGTAAACCTATAGTCATTTTGCACTTTGCACTATGCCTTTGCGTAAACCGACAATCGTAAACCAACAGTACTTTTGCACAGTGCGCTGTGCTCTGGCGTAAACCAACAGCCGTTTTGCACTGTGCAGTATGCCATTGCGTAAAGCAGCAGTCGTTTTTCACTGTGCACTATGCGCTTTTGAGTAAACCAACAGTAGTTTTGCACTGTGCACTATGCTTTGGCGAAAAACCAGCAGCCGTATTACACTGAGCACTACACTTTTGAGTAAACCAACAGTCGTTTTGCACTGTGCGCTATGCTTTTGCGTAAACCAGCAGTCGTTTTGCACTGTGCAGTATGCTTTTGGGTAAACCAACAGTCGTTTTGCACTGTGCGCTATGCTTTTGCGTAAACCAGCAGTCGTTTTGCACTGTGCAGTATGCTTTTGCGTAAACCAACAGTCGTTTTGCACTGTGCGCTGTGCTTTGGAGTAAACCAACAGTCGTTTTGCACTGTGCACTATGCTTTTGCGTAAACCAACAGTCATTTTGCACTGTGCAGTATGCTTTTGCGTAAACCAACAGTCGTTTTGCACTGTGCGCTGTGCTTTGGCGTAAACCAACCGCCGTTTTGCACTGTGCAGTATGCTTTTCAGTAAACCAGCAGTCGTTTTACACTGTGCACTATGCTTTTGAGTTAACCAAGAGTCGTTTTGCACTGTGCACTATGCTTTTGAGTAAACCAACAGTGGTTTTGCATTGTGCACTATGCTGTGGCGTAAACCTACAGCCGTTTTGCACTGTGCGCTATGCTGGGGCGTAAACCGACAGTCGTTTTGCACTGTACACTATGCTTTGGCGTAAACCTACAGCAGTTTTACACCGTGCACTGTGCTGTGGCGTAAACCTAAAGCCATTTTGCACTGTGAGCTATGCTGTGGCGTAAGCCGACAGTCGTTTTGCACTGCACACTCTGCTTTCGCGTAAACCTACAGCCGTTTTGCACTGTGCGCTATGCTGTGGCATAAACCGACAGTCGTTTTGCACTGTACACTATGCTTTGGCGTAGACCTACAGCCGTTTTGCACTGTGCGCTATGCTGTGGCGTAAACCGACAGTCGTTTTGCACTGTACACTATGCTTTGGCGTAGACCTACAGCAGTTTTACACCGTGCACTGTGCTGTGGCGTAAACCTACAGCCATTTTGCACTGTGCGCTATGCTGTGGCGAAAGCCGACAGTCGTTTTGCACTGTACACTATGCTTTGGCGTAAACCTACAGCAGTTTTACACCGTGCACTGTGCTGTGGCGTAAACCTACAGCCATTTTGCACTGTGCGCTATGCTGTGGCGTAAGCCGACAGTCGTTTTGCACTGTACACTATGCTTTCGCGTAAACCTACAGCCGTTTTGCACTGTGCACTATGCTTTCGCGTAAACAAACAGTCGTTTTGCACAGTCGTTTCCGGCACAGCATAGCGCACAGTGTAAAACGGCTGTGGGTTTACGCTAAATCATAGCGCACAGTGCAAAACGACAGTAGGTTTACGCCAAAGTATAAGGCACAGTGTAAAACGGTTGTAAGTTTACGCCAAAGCACAGTGTAAAACGGCGTAGGTTTACGCCAACGCATAGTACAAAGTGCAGAGCGGCTGTAGGTTTACGCTAAAGCATAGTGTACAGTGTAAAACGGCTGTAAGTTTACGCCAAAGCTTAGTGCGCAGCGCAAAACGGCTGTAGGTTTACGCCAAATCAAAGCGCACAGTGCTAAACGACAGTAGGATTACGCCAAAGCATAGTGTACAGCGTAAAACGGCTGTAGGTTTACGCCAAATAATAGCGCACAGTGCAAAGCGACAGTAGGTTTACACCAAAGTATAAGTGACTGTAATCCCAACAGACTTTGTCTGGCCTCTGAACAAGGACAGAAATTCCAACTAATTTTATAAAACACATATTTAGTGAAGCGATTCTGGATTTTTACTTGCACCTATACCTATAGGGCAAGTATTGCAATCGTGAAAAAAATCGAACTCGAGATTTTAATCAAACTTGACATTACTATGATGGAGAAGTCCAAAAAAGTAGGTCCGGCAATTCCGTCTGTCTGTCTGTCTGTCTGTCTGTCTGTCTGTCTGTCTGTATATTCGACTACAGCCTAAACGGCTGGACGGATTTACTTCAAACTTCATATATAGGGTCTGTAGGATATTCCCTAGAGGCGAAATTTGAATTTTCATTCTAACCTCAAAATTAAGGGTAGTTTACTTAAGGCCGATTTCAGTTAAAATGGATTTTCTCGAAAACGGCTCGAACGATTTCGATAAAATTTGATGTGTGGGTTAGTTTGGGTATATGCTATGAGGTGGCATACCACGTTTTTCACGAAAAATTCGAATAACGGTAATATTGAAAATCAGCTGTTTCTCGGGTATTTGTGCGGTGATTGGGCTAAAAATTATTATTTGTAGGTTATAAGACAAGTGCAAAATAATGGCATACCAAATTTTGGAATGCCACGCCCACTTTTATAAAACTTATTTTTTCAAAATTTTTACTAGAAATTGAGAAAAAATTATTTAAGCAAAGTAATAGGCCTTAAAATTCTCTATAATTCACTCAAACGCCCTATCTGGCCACGCCCACTTTTTATGGGCATTTTTATAAAAACAAAACATTGAGTAAACTCCTACAATGTTATGACTATTATTGCTATTAATGCCACGCCTACTTTACTGGGAAGAGCAAGACTTGGACTTTAATCCTGATCAAATTATACACTTATAGCATTACGGTGCAAGTACGTACGACCCAGTCGTGCACTTTATTTTAATTCTATCCGATAAATTTTGGTGACTAGGGTTCCAGATGACATCCGCGTATTCTAAGTTAGATCTTACTAGAGCAGTATATAAGGAGACCAAAGTGTAGGGATCTGAAAAATCAGTGGAGTTTCCCTTAATGAACCAAAACATAGAATTTGCTTTTGCAACGATTGCATCAATGTGAAGAGAAAAGCAAAATTTAGAGTCAAAAAGGACACCTAAATCTTTCGCTTTTGTTGTTCTCTGAAGAGGGACTGCCTCAGGAGAATAAGGAAACTCATAGGTAAGGAATTTTCTAGTTAGAGAAATTATGAAACATTTTTTGACATTTAGTGCTAAACAGTTTAGCATACACCATCGGGATAGATTGCCTAGATATTTTTGAAGCTTAAGGCAGTCTTCAGCACACGTTATATTCAAGTATAGTTTGAGATCATCAACATATACGAGACATTGGGAGAATTGGATATTATTAACAATGTCATTGATGAAAATGAAAAAGGAGGAATGGGCCAAGGTGGCTACCCTGAGGAACACCCGACGTACATTTGATAGACCTAGAGGTAAAGCCCTCAATTTTATCTTTCTGGGTCCTTCCAATTAGGAATAATAAGCTTGAATGGATTCCACAATCAGTGTAAATCGCGTCCACTTGACCATTGTTTTCGATAGCATTGGTTACGAAGGACGAAAAGCAAGCCAGGTTGGTAATAGTTGACCTTCAAGAAATAAAGCCATGCTGGGCATCACTAATATGCTCCTTAACAAAGAAGTCTAACTTGGTTTTTATGATGCTTTCAAGAAGCTTAGGAATTGCAGACAACAACGATTTAAAGATTGGGATCAAGAAGGAAGATTTCCATTCGTTTAAAAATACACCAGATGACAAAGATGCATTGAAGACGGTAAGAAGTGGTAGGCAAAGAGAATTAGAACATCTTTTTAAGACTATGGCAGGAATACCATCAACTCCTGGGCTAGAATTGGGTTTTAGGCAGTTAAGCGCATTTAAAACATCCGAATGTGTTAAATTTATAGAGCCAATATCCACCATAGGGGATATTCTAGAAGGATGGATATAGTTTGGATGTGAACTGGAAAAAACCGACTAAAAAAATTGTGCAAAGAGATCGAGAGTTTTATTAACATTGGTAGACTCGACTCCTTTGAAATTCATTGAGTTTGGAATACCAAGCGATTTCCGCTTAGAATTCAACAAAGACCAAACACGCTTTGGGTCACTTCTCAAGTTAAGCTCCACATTCAAGATATAATTCCCGTGTGAGAATTTACTGAGAGTAATAAAATCTTTACGCAATTTAAAAAATTTATTTTTGTCATCCTGACTGTTTGATTTTTTGTACTTAGAATAGGCTTTGTTTTTTCACATTTTTTAGATGAGCTTACCTTTTAGTATATCATGGGAGTTTAGATACTTTCTTATTGGCTTTTCGTGGCACAAAAAAAATCAAATTACATTCGAGATGATTGTACATATTTATCAAATTTAAATTTTGTAACTCGGTGTTCCAGTCAACAGTTGCAAGGTAATTATCAAGTTCAATGAAGTTTGTTTTGATAAAGTTATAAGAACAATTATTGTTGATAGAATCAGTTTTTAAATAGTTGTATAAATGTAATTCAATGTATAATTCTTTATGATGAGTCGAATTATTTAACAAAGAAAAAGGAAGAGTATCGTAGATAATTGTCTTAAATTCATCATATGGTATAAACACTAAATCTAGAATTTTGTTCATATTAGTTACAAATCGATTAACTTGATTCAAATTAAGAGCATATAGATGATCAATAAAAGTTATTTCAGGATCTTTTATAAGATTACAGGGAATAAGTACGTTATCCATATCTGTATGAATCCAGTTTATGTCACTCAAATTGAAATCGCCCATTACACAAACTTTTTGTAAGCTATTATTTAAGTTATTCACGTAGTCAATGTTAGCCAGATGCTTATCATACAATTCAATACTACTTTTAGGCGGAATATAACTAATAATAAAATAAAGTAAAATACCTGAAGTGAGACTAATAGAAATGCAAATTTGATCAACGTTAATGATAGGTAGATGTATTAGTATGCATGTAATAGCAGATCGGACAGCTACCATTACACCTCCGCCACGATTCTCAGCAGAAATACAGCGATCCAGTTGAAATACGATGTAGGAATTAGAATCGAAAGTTTCCGAATCTAAGATCCCCTTCCATAGACAGGTTTCAACAATGATGATGATGTCATAATCGATGTAACTGGATACAAGATACAGAGCGGGTACTTTGGTTCGGATTCCGCTCGCATTGTAATAATACACCTTCAAAGAATCGTCATTTGAAGGGGAATTTTGAGTTATGTTAAGAAGTTGAGATGACGAAGGTGGTGACGATGGTAGTTGAGGATCAAAAGATTTAACTATATCCGCGCTTCTTTCTTTAGGAACAAAAATCCTTTGAGAGAAGTAGGTCGAAGCAGCTATCTGGGGGGAAAAGGATGCTATATCCCGAGATACTTTAAAGTTGTATTTGAAGCAGTTAACATTAGGAGCAGAGGATGAAATTTTACTTCTAATGAAGTTCAATACGTCATCCACAGTGGTAGCAGAAGACACCCTTGAGATAAAGATGGATTTTCGACGGGGTCTTTTTACCACAACTAGATTGGTAGATGATGAAGGTTGTCCAGACGAATTGACTTCAAGAAGATACGGTGAGGCTGGGTCAGAAATGGATATATCCCGCACATGACTAGGCAGAGGGGTGACGGCAGCAACAGCAGTTCGCTCCTGTAGATATTCAGCCTCCTTGCTGGTAGACGGCTTATTAGTAGTCTCGGCAGGAGATGGAGAATCGATCAGCAACTTTTCACGTGAATTAGATTGTAAAGCTCTTTTGACAGGAGGAGGCTGCAGTTGGTGAACATCACGAGGGATATCATGATCCAAGCTGGAGCAGTTGAGTTCCGCAGATACAAGAACGTCAGTGATAATTTGAGAGTTCGGTGGCAACTCTTTCTTAGTCAAAGCTTTAATCTTCGGAGGTTTCGGTGGTTGAAGTCCAGGGTTTGAGGGATTCCGTTGATCCTTGATTGAATCCGATCTATGCATCGCTGTTTGTCAATCAGTTTTCCTTGACAGGAAGACTAATCAATGTTTGAGAATCCCTCATTAAGCTTTTTGGCACTTGTCACATCGAAATTAAAGACGTCCTGTATCTCGGAAAATAACTGTGAAAGGCAATTGAACACTTTCTGTAGCTTGACAATTTTCCAATGCAGTACGTCTGGTGAAATATTCCGATGTTTCTCGCAGTAAAAGCATAGACCTGGAGTCGAAATAATTTTATCAATGTCCTTGACTTTAAGACCAATGCATTTTGCATGAGCCGTTGCCAATCAAATTCCGTACGAAATATTTAGATCGTTCGTGGTTTTTTTACAAATGTAGCAATCGGGATTACTCATTGGTAATAAAAATTTTCTCACACAGCAACTCTGTTTAGGCTTTAAGTATGGCAACCAAAAGCACGGCTCGATGATGTGGTCGAAAAAGGTGATGGACAGTGGTTCGAGGATAAGATAAAAAAACGAAAAGAATATCGTATGGTGAGTATCAAGCTTGCCTTAGCGGCGAACACGCACTAAAAATGCACTCACACGGAGGAAGACGTGAGAAGACCTCTTGATATCCAGACGATGGAAGATAATGGAACGAGAACTTGAGTTATGCACTCAATCAAATGCAGAATCACTCAATATAGTACAGCAAAAAGAGAAATGTCAATGTACTCTAATACGAATTATTTAAATTTGTGTGATAAGACGAAAGAGAACGAGAAAGCAAACTCGCGGATAAATCAAACGAAGGAACGAGTTGAAATGGTTAAAAAGTAACACAAGTTGAGTTAAGGTTGGATAAATCACGGAGGTTAGATGATAATAAAGAAGGAGCCGAAAATTCGTCAACTGCCTATTGTAACAATCACAATCACGATTATTACCGTGTTATTATTATGACAGGATATTCAACACCAGAAGCAGTCCAGTGCCAACAAAAAATTCAAGATCTGCGAGAAAAATTTAAAGAAAAGAAAGGTATGTACCAAGCCATCGAAGCAACAACACTCTGTAGCTCGTTAGAAGCTCCGCGACGTGTTCGGAGAACCAATCCTTGGTCTTCTGGATAGCGGAGCTAGCGTGAGTTGCCTGGGAGCAGGTGGTGTAGATCTGTTAACGAACCATGGCATAAAGATATCAAGTTTCTCTTCATATATAAAAACTGCAGACGGAAAGACTCAGTCCATCGTAGGCAAAGTAATGGTGGACTTAACGTTCAAAGGACAAACTAAGAGGATGCGCCTATTAGTAGCCCCTTCCTTACAGCAAAAATTATATTTGGACTTTTGGAAGGAATTCAACATAGCGCCTAACCTTATAGCCGAAATTTCGCACGATATCCCCGTTCGAGAACCCGTAGCTAGTGCCCATGTACTGACATTAAAGGAGTCAAATAGACTTATTGAAACCGTCAGCTTGTTCCCGTCCTCTGCCTAGGTAAAACAAAGTTAGAGGAACATCCGGTTTCTCCAGCAGTGCAGAAACTTTTGTATGAGGAATTGGATCGCATGCTAGCAATGGGTGTTATTGAAGAAAGTAACAGTCCGTGGAACTCTCCGGTAGTCGTTGTTCGTAAACCGGGTAAGAATCGCTTGTGCTTAAACTACCGGAAGGTCAACGAAGTCACCCGAAAGGATGCGTATCCACTCCCTCATATAGAAGGATTGCTAGGACGGCTTTCAGTTACGCATTATATTTCGAGTGTGGATCTGAAAGACGCCTTTTGGCAGATCCCACTGGAGAGTGAATCCAGACAGAAGACCGCTTTTACGGTTCCAGGTAGACCTCTATATCAGTTCAATATGATGCCATTTGGTCTATACAATGCGCCTCAGCGCATGTGCAGACTCATGGACAAAGTGGTACCGCATCAACTTAGAGAAAACATCTTTGTCTACCTGGACGATTTATTAATAGTGTCGAGCACTTTTGATGAGCACATCAAAATGTTCGAGATCGTCGCGAATAGGTTGAAGGAGGCTGGTCTAACGATTAATGTCGAAAAGTCAAAGTTTTGTTTCTAGGATACATCGTAGTTAAGGGTTGTTTGAAAGCAGATCCTGCAAAAATAACTGCAATTAACGACTTTCCTCTTCCGAAAACAGCCCGTCAGGTTCGACGTTTCTTAGGTCTCGCTGGATGGTATCGCCGCTTCGTGAAAGATTTTTCTTCACTGGCTTCTCCCTTAACTGACACCTTAAAGAAAGGGAAAACCTTCGATTTCAATGACAAGGCCATCGAAGCATTAAACGCCATTAAGACCACGTTGACATCCGCACCGATTCCCGTCAACTCTGATTTCTCCCAGGGATTCGTACTCCTTTGCGACGCGTCAGCAACCGGTATCGGATGTGTTTTGTGTCAAGAAGATGACCTATTTATTATCTCTCCCATAAATTAAATACGGCCCAATGCTTATATAGGGAGTGCAGAAGTTTAGACCTTACATTGAGGGTCAGCGCTTTACAGTTATCACCGACCATGTAAGTCTGAAATGGCTGATGAACCAGAAGGATCTAAGTGGACGATTAGCACGATGGAGCCTGAAATTACAGGCGTTGGATTTCACCACTGAACATCGTAAGGGTTCGCTGAACGTTGTGCCAGATGCGCTTTCTAGAGTATATGAGGTAGACGCGATGCAAATCGATGTTCCAATGGTGAAGGATCCATCCGATGTTCTGCATATTGATCTTGAGGATCTTAGCTTTCAGTCTGAGAAATACCGCAAGATTATTCGCACCATCGAAGAGAAAAAGACCAGCTACCTGACCTTCAAGTTTCGAACAATTTCGTCTACAAGAAGGTCAAACATTGCACAGGAAATCTGCTCGAAGATGATCTCGTCTGGAAAGTCTGGGTTCCAGAAGAGCTTACCGCACACTTGATCTCTCTGGGCTGCGCATGGTGGTATCGCCAAAACTCTCTACCGTCTCCGAAAAAGATTCTTCTGGCCCAATACGGCATGTATGTAAGATGACCAAAGCTCCTAACACTGTTTTGTGTCCTTCCATGGGGAAGGCCTTTGTAGTTGATAGACCCTTTCAAATGGTCTACCTAGATTTCCTTGGGCCCTATCCGTGGTCCAAAAATGGTAACACCCATATCCTTATTGCGTTGGATCAACTAACAAAGTTCGTTGTGCTGCAACCCCTAAAATCCGCTACCTCAACAGCTACTCTAAAGTTCCTGGAGGAGCAAATTTTCTGTACGTTTGGTGTTCCGGAATCAGTCTTGACCGATAATGGTAGCTAGCCAGGAGTTTGAAAAATTAATGACATCCTATGGTAAAGACTACCTCGTACTCTCCTCAGGCTAATGCTAGTGAAAGAGTGACTAGCTGCCATCAGGTCATATATCGATCCGGCTCAAAAGACATGGGATCTTCATCTCCCATCAATATCGTCAGCGCTTCGCACTGCTGTGCATTCCGCAATCCAAATGTCTCCCTACGAAGCCCCCTTTGGACAACAAATGGCTGAGCACCGATCAGACTACAAACTATTAAGAGAGCTGGGGAGCTTAAACAATTCGGAGGTGCAAGTGTTACCAAAAGCCGCAAAAATGAATATCCTACACTCCTATATAAAGGAGTCATTGGCAAATTCTCACAGGCGGTACGAAACCGTTTATAACACCCGTAGCAAGATTGACAAATATGCAGTGGGGGACGAGATTTCTCGCGGTGCGGTTGAGATCGGTTGTGGTGCAAATCCTTGCTGAGTGGGTTGGTTCCCGCTGTTGTAGGCTTTGCGTGGATGTGGTTGTGGAGCACCACAATGGTGCTATTATTCACAGTGGTGACGGAAAAAGTGGCCAATAAAATCCTGGCAAATACAGGGCACCCGGAAATAACACACCACCCGAATGCGTAGAAGATGTGGGTGACATCACGTACCGCACAGTTCCCTATAAAAGGCAAAGCGCAATTGCAATCGATCTCTTAGTCTGGTTTCAAGTGCGTATTGTATTGGTCGCGGCGGACGATTTCCTCAAAAAAAGGAAGACGGGAAACGCAAGTGTGGTCAAGTTTAAAACTCAAATCTGTATAATTAAACTTTTTTTTTTTTTAAATAAAAAAAAATAAAAGAACACGTACATACGTCGAACCCGGTTTAAAGTTTAAGTTTAAAAATTAAAAGAACAAAAAAACAACATTTTATACAGTGTGTGCCCTACTTTGCCCTTAACACGTAAAATAAAAAGCCCATTGAAGTAATTGTTTCACCAGCGCCCCGAAAATGCCTCTATAACTATCAGAAGTGTGAAAAACAGTAAAACCGCCCCACCAGAAAAGAAAAAAAAAGGAGAAAAGAAACGAAAAACTTACCACGCCATCCACTAAACCCATGTGAAAAAACTATTTACCGCAGCGAGACCACCAGGTGCCACCTCCACACCTCATACTCTCCCCCTACCCCCTGTGTCTGACCGTCTCCCTCCTAGTCTTCCAAATCGAAACCCCCTACCCCGCTAGTTTTAGTTAGTGTGTATAGTGTATATAGTTCGGTATAACAGTAAACAATCACAAAACAAAACTATATATAAAAAAAAAAAATCTTAATATACATATAAGTACATACGAAATACATATAGTACGTCAATTTAGAAGATAAAAAAAAGGCCATACCCCGAAATATGGCTCCATGTCACTTTATGAAAGCGTCAGAAGGCCATACTTTGAAATATGGGCTTATGTTACGACACCTATATATCACAGCTTTATTAGTAAGAGCAAACATTTCCATTCATTATGGAACACAACGTCGTTGAAGTGGCTGCCTCGGCGACTTCGCAGTAGTGCATTCTGTCACTCCAATTTTCCAAGACATCGTTGATTGTGATGGGCTGTAGCTCACGGATTGCTTGAATGATATTGGCCTTAAGCGCTGGAATCGTTCTCGGACTGTTGACATAACATCGGTCCTCCAAAGTTCTGCACAAAAAAAATTCCAAAGCAGTCAAAGCTCCGAGGCGGCCAATTGACATCTCCAAGACGGCTGGTCACACGATTTGAGAATTTGGTTCGCGAAAGATCGATTGTGGCATGGGCTGTGTGGAATGGTATGCCATCCTGCATGAACCAGAGGTCGTCCAAATTAATGTCTTCAAATTCAGTAAAAATAAAGTGCACGACTAGGCCGTACAAACTTGCACCTATATCTCAAATTCTTGTATGTATTTGAGGTAATAATAAATAAACGACTATATACATAAGTAGGTAAGCATATGTAAGTTGACTATAAGTAAACCATCGTTCTAAGCAGATTGGCAAAAAACGTCATATATCATCTGTAGGATTTGATAAAGCTCTTGAAAATTAAGCATCGTCGTTACTTTTCCTTCATTCCAAATTCATTGCCTTTGAACTCTGCGAAAACCCAAAGTAAGTCCCTAAAAATGTAACAATATTTTCTTTCTCTCTCTCTGTCTTTTAACCAATGAAAATAAAATTCGGACAAATCCAGTAGCACATGCGCACCAATCAAAACTGTATCGTAAGGAAAAAAAACGTTTCCATGACAACAGCTGTGTTCTAGGAAAATCTTTTGCAATGGTTCAGTAAATGGTTTTGAAAAACGGTTCAGTAGGAAGAAGGAAGGACAAAATTCATGTTTGCGTATTAATATGATATAAAAAGCGTTTTTTTGTTAAACTGGCTGCAAGGAAAGTAGAATTTTAGGCCGTTTTAACCAAAAACGTGGTATGTATATTATAGAGTTTTGTAATAGAAGCCTAGATATGAAAATAAAACAGTAACAATCGAGAAAAGTTTTCGAGAAAAGCGTATTTTTATGAAGATGGCTATAAGTAAAGTACCTTTCAAAACAGTTTTGGTGAAAAACATTGTATGCCATCTCATCGGGTTTGAAAATTTAATAATATAAAATTTAATAAAAATCGTTGGAGCCGTTTCCGAATAAATTGGCTCCAACTGCTCGATTTCGCGACAAATACCGTTATACTAACTTTTGGCCAAAAATGTGATACAGTTCCTGATAGAATTTGAGATGTTTAATCATATGACAATATCTAAATAAAATCGTTGAAGGCACTTTCAAGCAAATCGGCTTTTAGTCAACTTGGTCGTAAGTACCGTTATATCATACTCAGACCGAAACGTGGTACGCCATTGTGTTGCATTACCTCGTACTAGTCCAAATATGAAATTTGAACTAAATCATTGGAGTAGTTTTCTCGCAAATTGACTTTTCGCCAAATAGGTTCTAAGTAAAGTACCATTGTTGCCAATTTTGATAAGCAGCACGATATATCATCTGATTGCAATTGACCAGACTAATTCAAATATGAAGTTTAATCAAAATCGTTAGAACCGTTTTCGAGAAAATCCATTTTAACAGAAATCGGCCTTAAGTAAACTACCCTTAATTTTGAGGTTAGAATGAAAATTCCGATTTCGCCTCTAGGGATTATCGCACAGACCCTATATATGAAGTTTGATCTAAACCCATCCACTCGTTTAGGCTGTAGCCTCGTGCACAGACAGACCGACAGGCAGACAGACAGACGGCATTGGCGGACCTACTTTTTTGGACTTCTCCATTATAGTAATGTCAAGTTTGATTAAAATCTCGAGTTCCAAATTTTGCACGAATACAATACTTGCCCTATAGGTATAGGTGCAAGAAAAAAACAGAATTCTCCCCCAGGCTAGTGCGTGAAATGTTGAGTTTTTGAGATCGATGGCGAGTTGATGTTCGTGAATTGAGTCTCACACTGTCGGCTACTGCAGCCACATTCTCGTCTCGTACGACGACGAGAAACATGGGTGTTGTCCACCCGTTCACCAGTCTCACGATCTTCTTGCACAAACTTGCGTACAGCAGGGCGGTGGATGCTACCCTTCTTTCAAAAAAACTTATTTTCAAATAACGTACTGTTTGGGCTACACAACACTCACAACAGGTGGGGCCGTGAAAAACTTGTAGGAGTTCCCGACTGGGACTCGAACCTTGAACCCCTTGCTCCATAGTCCAACGCACTAACCACTCAGCCACGGCGCCCAGACCATAATGAACTTACCTCAACCATATGATTGGCAATCATCAAAACAGCACATCAGGAATTTAGCTATTAAGAACCTTACCAACAAGGACAGGGAAAAAATTCTGGAAAATACACTCAAGTTCAAACCTTTGCTCAAGAGCGAAGACGACAATATCCACAAAGAAACCAAGCGCGGGAATCGAGACAGAGTAGACAGAACTATCCAATGGAATTAGACAATATGGAAAGAAGAAGTAAATGAGGTGTATATATAAGTATACAATACCCAAGATCAGGAAACCACGGTAAAGATCTCACATATGTATATATTATAGGTACTCAATTTCGTATAGGTACTTGCATCGGTTCCACACAATACCAATACCGAGTACACGAGGCAGTGTTTCTCTTTTCTCTTGTTTGGGCTGCCTATTGCTTGTGTTCTTGTGTATGAACCAGAATTGCAATTACCTAAATACGTACATACAGATAGTTGTCTTCGAAGGTTTTCTCTTTTGCCCTACAAGCTCGACGGACCGGTGAACAAGAATGTATCACTGAATTTGCTGGCAAACTCACGCACACATTCAAATTCAATTTGAGGAAGATCCCAACAGACTTCGTGAAGTTGAGAATATTCAGTTATGTATACTTGATAGAAAACCCGCTGACTCTTTTTTGCATACATACTCGTATAGCTAATGTAATTTTTATAACATCAATCATATTTCCAACGAAACAAAAATTCTTAAAGAAGAATTAAACTTAACAGTTCTGATTTGCATTTATCAAAACCTACAGGTCTAATCTACAACACACCTTTTGTAACTTTATACAAACTTTCTTAAAAGTTTTGGTCTAAATCTATTTGAAACTATTCGTTGAACTAGTACCAAAACACACACTGTGGCTTTTGAAAGTTACACCCACAGCCAAAGAAAGTTTTAAAACAAATTAAGGGCGTTACCGACAATTAAAAGTGGATCAATTATTCTCCTATAAAATGAACCAAATTTACGGTTTTTGGGTATAAAAAGGAATGTCAATTGCAAACGTAATCGTTAAATTTAAAGACAATACTATGCAGTACCTCGAATTCCTTTCAAAGGATTACCCCATAGAAAAATCTTATTTCATCATATCCAAATTTTGTTTGACATGGATGGGTCAATTCCCAGATACGCACTCGTCAATCCTTCGGAATCTGAACTCAGCATTCCATATTGTGGTTCTTTGTACCGGGGTTATGTCACAGTTTTGGTATGGATTCTACTATCTTCAAGTCGATATGCAAAAAGGAATAGATGCCATATGTCCTGCGCTGTCGTGTATGGTGTCATTTGTAAAAATGGTTTTGATTTGTTGGTACGGCAAAGATTTATCCTTAGTTATAAAACATTTACAAAATCTGCTTTTTAATGGTTGGTTATTAAAGAAAAAAAAATTGCAGCATTATAATTCAATTTATTTCAATTTCAGAGAAGGACGAAAACAAAAAGAAAATCGCGAGCAACTTATCAGCGACGGCGACCAATCTGGCGTTTATGGTCCTAGCTTCAGGGGTAGTGGCAAACATTGTCTATGGACTACGACCACTCTTGACGAATTTAATTCGAATAATGATAGGCAAAGAGTACCTCTTTGACGAAACTCCTTTAAGGGTTATGTGAGTCCTTTTGAATGGAATTTTGTCTCGAAAACTCATAATTCTTTATCTAAAAGGGTGCCAACTGTAACGCTTAGATTACCCTGGTATCCATTCACATATGGGCTGACTTGGTATATGGGGAATGTAACAGTTTTTGCATTCTCTGGTGTCGACGGAATCTTTATATCCTTCTGTCTTTATTCGGCCGCTATATTGAAAATATTGCAGAACGATATCAAGTTAACATTAGATCAATTTCAAAGTTAGTGTATTTGTATGGACTACTTACCGAACATACTCATGTAAGAAACCTATTTTCATAGACAGAATTGAGCTTACGAAGGAAGAAAATGAAAAATACTGTGACCAGTTGGGAAAAATTGTAAATCGTCACAATGAAGTAATCGATTTGATAAAGCAATTCACTTCTCTTTTCATGTGGATTATATTAGTGCATTTTGTGACGTCAGCGGTGGTGATTGGAGCCAGCATTGTGGAAGCACTTTTGGTGAGTTTGTTTTGATACTATTTTTATACAAAATCTTTGCTAACAAGTAGAGAACAAGACAACTTTTGCTCTGTTCCTTAGATTTTACGAAGTTAAAACTTTAGGAGAGGTATTTAGAGAGGTCTGTTTAATCATTCTATTTAAGCTTTACAACCGATGCATATGTCGATCATCTTCTTAGAGCACAGTTTCATGGATATTTCTTGTGTCGCTTTTGTAATTGTTATTATTCTGCCATAATTTGGAACTATGATAACATGAGCAATATCGAGTTCAGATGAGTATATGCCAGACCTTGTTTCTTCGTTAGTTTTGATATGTTCCTCCGTTTTCCATTTCCCACTAATAAGTAGACAAAATTAAAAACAAAACCTGAGAAAATAGGGCGTACTTGCTAATGCAATTCTGATAACGAATAATTGAACGGTAATCAAACAACATTTTGTCTTTATTTGGTGCGGCCGTAAAAAACATATAGGTATTTTAGCTAGATGATCCCTTGCTTCATAATTCAATACCCTAACCACTTGAGCCACAGCCCCCATATGATTTTATTATTAGCAAATATTTAACTCATAAGAATAACATAATAAAATAATACTGTTCACTTAATATGTACTAAGCGGAACACTGTGCGTCCGCGTAAATCGAAATATTATTCGGACCGACTAACCAGTCCTCTCCTCAGGGGGAAATTGCTTTAATGAGACCGAAATCACACACAAATAAACTAAAAGTGTTTTTCAATTTGTAACTGTTTTACTCGTTGACTGTATTATCTAATAAAGTATCTTTAAAACAATTCAATATTTCACCTCGGTACAGATTCATTGCGCGGCGACTTTCACTCACAATCAACTGTCAACTGCTCCGGGTTGGTAGTTAAGACAATGTAAGCTTTACACATCCCGCTTCTTAGAGTAGTTCGGCTCAAACAAGTGCATTCGCATTATCTTCATGGCAATGATGTACAACTTTCATCAACGCTCGTAAGATGAATTCTACGGACCACGTCGTTGATACTCTTGACCACGTTAGAGATCCTTCCAGTCCAGTTCCAGCTTGGGTAATTGCTCTTTTTGCAGTGGCGTGCTTTTTTCTTTATTTTTATCTTTATTATTATGAATGTGTATACCTTTTTTTATTAAATTATTCCATACAAACTGATTCCTTTCGGCTTCCCTTTCAAATATATTTTACTTACGTCATATTCACCTGTAAAATTCGTTCATCCTATCATTCTTCTATTCTCCTCATTTCATACATGCTCGATACCAATATTTGTATTACAATAATTATACTAATGTTTGTACTACAAAAATAGCCACGCGTAGCTGAAAATCAGACAAGTATGACATCTGCTAACGAGAAGCGACCAATTCATCGACAATGAACAAGTATGCAATGAATTATAT
Organism: Xylota segnis; assembly: GCA_963583995.1. Lineage (NCBI taxonomy): Eukaryota > Metazoa > Arthropoda > Insecta > Diptera > Syrphidae > Xylota > Xylota segnis. The sequence continues at coordinate 14,617,350 of OY757239.1, forward strand.
GAAAAGCCGATCATTTTCCGGCTTACGCATTCATTTCTTCACAGTGGGAATTTTAAGTTCAATGTTCGAATCCCAGCCGAAACACCTAAAAGTTTTTAACGACCCCACCTCTAGCGAGGGTCTGACAAACATCCGAGAGTACAACGGAGAATGCTTGAGAATGCTTCTCAAATAACAAATTGCCCTTCGGACACAGCATTAAACAGTAGACCTTCCACTCGTGTAAACAATATAACACGCACAACACGAATGGTTGTGAAAAACTAGGACCTGCGTCCCATCGACCTGTTGCGCCCAGTATTTATTTTTCCTTGTACCTATGTATACCTATAGGTCAAGTATTGCTTTCGTGAAAGAAATCAAACTCGAGATTTTATTCAAACTTGACATTACTATGATGGAGAAGTCCAAAAAAGTGGGTCCGACAGTTTCATCTGTCTGTCTGTCTGTCTGTATATGCGACTGCAGCCTAAACGGCTGAACGGATTTGCTTTCATATCTGTGGTCTGTGGGATAATCCCTAAAGGCGAAATTAGAATTTTCATTCTAACCTCAAAATTAAGGGTAGTTTACTTAGTAGGGTACACTTAAGGGTAGTTTCAGTTAAAATGGATTTTATCAAAAACGACTCTCACGATTTTGATAAAATTTGATATTTGGGCTAGTTTGAACATTGTATGCTATGAAGCGGCATACCACATTTTCTGCGAAAAATTCGAATAAATTCGAAATTGGGCTTTAAATTAATATATCTAGGTTATAAGATAAGTGCAAATAATGGAGCACCAACTTTTGGAATTGCCACGCATACTTTTATAAAACTTATTTTTTCTCAAAATTTTTACCAGAAATAGGAAAAAAAAATGTTTAAGTAAAGTAATAGGCCTTAAACTTTTCTCTAATTCACCCAAACATTGTGTAAACTTCTACAAAGTTGACTATTAATCCATCGAAACGCGGAATGACACGCCTACTCTACCGGCAAGAGCAAGACTTTGATTTCAGTCGAATACTCAGCTGGGGTGGGTCCTGGATAAAAAAAATGTATGGACCTTGTTCTTTGGGTCGAATACAATCTTTTACAAAAAGTGAAGATACATTTATGGTCGTTTTACAGTATGCCTTATGATGTACGATTAAACCTACAATCGTTTTAGAATGTGCCCTGTGGTGTACTGGTAAACCTGATTTTGGTCTACGGGTAAGTCTACTTCTACTATTGGTATCACATTATGAGATGAACTTTTATCAGTTATTTATATCAGTTTATTGTCATGATAAAGTCGTGATAAAGCATCGAGAACTACATTTCTCCTCTTGAAACGAGTTTATCGCATTTGCATTGAGCTCAACTGCTTTATTCTTAGAAAGATGTTTGCACAAACGTCCATCTTCCCTCTTAAAAGGGATGTCAGTTGGTTTTTGATATGTGATGTTTTAATGCTTAAAATTAAAAAAAGTTGTCTAGTTGTTTCTTCGGTATTGTAAACTCGCTTCATCTTTTGGGGCTGGTGAACTGCGAACTTTGACGTTTCCTTCAATCTGTGCTTCTTTATAAAACTGAGGCGATTGAGAATTGCGTGGGTTATAGAGTAACAGTAAATAAAAGTCGTGACTAGAAAGGGGATTCGCGTTGGAGGCCTCTTTTCGCTCTCAGGAACACTGAATTATTGTTTGCAGGCACTCATTTGTTTTTCGTTAGGTTTACACGAACTGACTCGTTTATTAAGTTTTATACGAACTAACTTGGTCGTCGTTAGTTTCACATGCGTTAACTTGGTTTAAGTTAATCACACGCGTTACTTAGTAGATTGTAACGCCCTGCGCTGGCGCCATTAAAATAATAGTCTTTTCCTGCAGATTCCCTGTTTGTTTTTTTACTGAACTAAAAGACTCCGTGGCGCCGTGGCTCAATGGTTAGTGCGTTGGACTATGGAGCAAGGGGTTCCAGGTTCAAATCCTTGTCGGGACACCTAAGGAAGTTTTTCACGGCCCCACCTCTTGCGAGCGTCTGACAAACATCCGAAAGTACAACTGTCCTGAGAAAGCTTTTCAAACAACAAATTGCCCTTCGGACACAGCATTAAACAGTAGGCCCCTTCCATTCGTGTAAAGAATATACCAAGCACAACACGAATGGTTGTGAGAAGCATCGACCTGTTGCGCCAAATATTTATTTTTTAAAAGACTCTACATTACTCCAAATGCTTTTACCAAAATGAATATAATATATTCATGACGGTAAAATACGTAAAGTAGAATATATTCAAATGAACAGCAAGCAGGTGACGGCAATTATTTCCGAGAATTTTGTCTCGGCGGAAATTGGGTTGGGGGAATGCACTGGCTGGTGCATTTTGTAATTTAATCCATTTCGTGTTAGCTTATATACTTCATAGAGTATATCTCTACTATTATTCTATGTGACAAAGCTTCTTATCAAACATACATATATTAAACCCGTCGGAAAGACGTCCGTTAGTTTGTTTATTTCAACCTAGGCTAAGGGTTGTAATTCAAAATCTGAGAAATACAATGCATATTTTGTTTCAGACTTTGATTATTTTCTGAAACTCAATTCTGAATATATGAAGACATGGTATACAGATATATTTGGCAGTCACTCAGTTCTAATTTAATGTGTCTTGTTTTATTAAGTCTATGTTTTGTTGGTCCAGTGCTGCTCATGGATATTCGAATTTTATATTGTTGAAGGTAATGCCAGTAGCCGTATTGGGTTGGAACTCAAAGTCTTTTGAGCTTATGTGTTTAAGTATGAAAATGATTCTGACTTATCTTCAGCCTCCATATTCTCCAGCCTCGGAACTGAATTTGGCACATTACAGGTAAACTACCATAAATACCATCAAGGCCGTGTGCTTTGAAGAGAGAAAATAATTCCCTTGCCCAGTTGACTGTTTTTAGGTTCACAACTGAGTGGCTTATGCTGTTTATTCTGTCATAAGAGCTTGCTGTTCAAGACCGATCTCGTGTCTTCATAAAGTTTTAGGCTGTGGGTATCTTTGGCAAAATTATCCGAAGCCTGGTCGCGTCTTTTGAGGAGCTGCTCAAACAGTACTTTTTAGCATAAAGTGGGTTTTTTCTCTTACACCTTTCCTCTCTTTCTGTCGGCCCCACGCAGCTAAATATTGTGTATGCTTGAACAAGATATATATTATGGATCGCGAAAATAGCATATTAATTAATTTTGAATCCTCACTATACCGTAGGCTTAACGAGTGAAAAAAAAAAACAATTAATATAATTCAGGCCTTGTTTTTCAATGGTTTTTTTTTAGAATCCGAATATCCTTTGTAAAAGTTTACGAGCGAATCAAAAATATACAAATATAACATTTAATTAAACAGACTTATTATTAAAAGGTGAATTTTACTCCGTAATAGTATCCTGGATTTCGTGCTGTTGTTTACCTATCATTTACATTAGCTGTATCTTGTGAACTATACATTTATTGTCATGGTGGAACAGCAGTATTAGAAAATGTAAGTACGAGCTGTAGGAGTTAATTCATTTATGACTACAAACACTTTCAGAGTAACGGATTGGGTATGTCGGCCTATTTTTCTAATTGGCATAACTGTGACTCTAGGGTGAAGAAAATGATTCTTTTGATAATTATACGATCACAGAGACCACTCACAATGGCCGTACCATTTTTCTCACCGTCATTGGAGGCCTTTGCTTCTGTAAGCTGCTAGTTCGGACTACACTAAGTCAAGTTTAACGGAATCATTTTTATATAATTACAGATAATTCGAACCGCAGGATCTATTATAGCTGTTGTACAGTCTGTAATTTTATAATAAATAAATGTAATACATACTTGTTATTTAATCGTAGACTACCTTGGTGATATATTAAGTATAATTGTTATCTAAAGTTATCGTATCACTTGAAAAAATTAGCTTAACCACTTGTAAGCTCGATATACTAAAGAGTGACCAAATAGAAATGATGCTTTTGCATTTATTATGTTTCAGCAAGTTACCAAAGACTTCGGATATTATTAAAACGTATTATCGAAATTCCAGCTCCAAAAGGCAATTCGTCTCACCGTCGAATATTCTTTTGGACCTTAAGCCATCAACCAGACCGAAATTGGTGTTATATATTAAGAATTGTATACTATTATTGCATATATGCATTCGAGATATAACCTCCTGCAGATAAGCCATGTGGCTTCGGAGGTAAAAATAATGTAATGAATTAATGAAATAATGAAATAATGAAATAAACTTCTAAACTTCTAAACTTGCTGCTCCGGCTTATTGGAACCACATATCGTCCAAGTCATGATCTTTAATAGCCGGTGAACAAAAACGGTTATCATTCGACCATATCGCTCCGAATTGACTGTAACCGTCCGCTCAGTGGTATCTTCGAAGAAGTGCGGACCAATGACACCTTTCGACCATAGAGCACACCAAACAGATACTCACTTTGTCTGGATGCAACGGCCCCTCTTCGATCACTTGTGAGTCTTCTGAGCCCCATATGCGGCAATTTTGTTTCTTTACATACCCACCGAGTGAGAAATGAGCCTCATCACTGAAGAAAATCTTGTTCGAAAAATCGGTGTTTATAGTCTGTTGTTCCAACACCCAAGAAGCGTATCTACGGCGTTGTGAAGGGTTTCAATTGTTGCGTAAGTTGAACTTTATAAGAATGAAGATGCAAACTCCAAATGCAAAATACGCCATAGTGAGGTGTACGTGTACGACAGGCTTAATTGCTGCCAACGCCAGGAAATCGATAAATTCACAAATACCCATTAATGAGCGGTTCATGTATTTTCTAAATAACTTTAAGAAAACAATAGAAAAAGACAGGGACGTTTTAAGTTATACTCACCAAAGTATCGCATCTAAAACCAACTATAAGATTACGAAAATTTGCCTGAAGAGAATATTATAACTCAACTAAAAATGATAATACCTATAACTAAAAAGTAATAGACAGCAAAGATCATAGAAATAAATAAGATACAATACGAATACAACAGAAACAATATATATGTATGTATGTAAAAGAATGAAATAAAGCCAATCATGTATAACGCAAAATTGGTGTAATTACGTACACATAATACAAAGAAAAAACAACAAAATATTAATAGTTGTCTAATTAAAAAAAAAAAAATAAATACTTGGCGCTACAGGTCGATGGGACCCAGAGCCTAGCTTCTCACCATTCGTGTTGGGCGTGTTATGTTCTTAGGGACTTGCAAGGGAAAATGTGCTTGGTATACATGGATGACATAATCGTCTATTCGACATCATTGCAAGAACATATACAAAACCTCAAAGCCGTTTTCCGCAAGCTCAGAGACGCAAATCTAAAAGTTCAGATGGAAAAGTCGCAGTTCCTGCAAAAAGAAGTGGCCTTTATCGGTCATATTATTACACCAGAGGGAGTAAAGCCAAATCCCGACAAGATCATTGCTGTGCAACAGTTTCCATTACCGAAAACTCAAAAGCAAATTAAATCCTTTTTAGGACTCCTTGGGTATTATCGAAAATTTATTAAGGACATTTCCTGTATAACAAAGCCAATGACAGAATGCCTTCGGAAGGGAAAAGGTATTACGCTCGATTCGAAATACATTCAGTCGTTTTGTACTTGCACTATGCTTTTGCGTAAACCTACAGTCGTTTTGCACTGTGCACTATGCTGTCGCGTAAGCCAACAGCAGTTTTACACTGTGCATTATGATGTGGCGTAAACGAACAGCCGTTTTACACTGTTCACTATGCTGTGGCGTAAACCAACAGCAGTTTTGCACTGTGCGCTATGATGTGGCGTAAACGAACAACCGTTTTGCACTGTGCCGTATTCTGTGGCGTAAACCAAAAGCCATTTTGCACTGTGCACTATGCTGTGGCGTAAACCTACAGTCGTTTTGTACTTGCACTATGCTTTTGCGTAAACCTACACCCGTTTTGCACTGTGCGCTATGCTTTGGCGTAAACCAACAGCAGTTTTGCACTGTGCGCTATGATGTGGCGTAAACGAACAGCAGTTTCGCACTGTGGACTATGCTGTGGCGTAGACTTACAGTTGTCTTGCACTGTGCCGTATTCTGTGGCGTAAACCAACAGCCGTTTTGCACTGTGCGCTATGCTGTGGCGTAAACCGACAGTCGTTTTGCACTGTACACTATGCTTTCGCGTAAACCTACAGCCGTTCTGCACTGTGCACTATGCTTTGGCGTAAACCTGCAGCCGTTTTACACTGCGCGCTATGCTGTGGCGTAAGCCTAGAGACCTTTCGCACTGTACACTATGCTTTCGCGTACACCTACAGCCGTTCTGCACTGTGCACTATGCTGTGGCGTAAACCTACAGTCGTTTTGTACTTGCACTATGCTTTTGCGTAAACCTACACCCGTTTTGCACTGTGCGCTATGCTTTGGCGTAAACCAACAGCAGTTTTGCACTGTGCGCTATGATGTGGCGTAAACGAACAGCTGTTTTGCACTGTGCCGTATTATGTGGCGTAAACCAACAGCCATTTTGCATTGTGCGCTATGCTGTGGCGTAAACCTAAAGTCGTTTTGCACTGTGCACTATGCTTTCGCGTAAACAAACAGTCGTTTTGCACTGTGCGCTATGCTTCGGCGTAAACCGACAAACGTTTTACACTGTGCGCTATGCTGTGCCGGAAACCTGGAGCCATTTTACGATGCAGAGTGCAGAACGGCTGTAGGTGTACGCGAAAGCATAGTGTACAGTGCGAAAGGTCTCTAGGCTTACGCCACAGCATAGCGCACAGTGCAAAACGGCTGTAGGTTTACGCCAAATCATAGTGCACAGTGCAGAACGGCTGTAGGTTTACGCGAAAGCATAGTGTACAGTGCAAAACGACTGTCGGTTTACGCCACAGCATAGCGCACAGTGCAAAACGGCTGTAGGTTTACGCCAAATCATAGCGCACAGTGCAAAACGACAGTAGGTTTACGCCAAAGTATAATGCACAGTGTAAAACGGTTGTAGGTTTACGCCAAAGCACAGTGCACAGTGCGAAAGGTCTCTAGGCTTACGCCAAAGCATAAGGCACAGCGTAAAACGGCTCCAGGTTTCCGGCACAGCATAGCGCGCAGTGTAAAACGGCTGTAGGTTTACGCCAAAGCATAGTGCACAGTGCAGAACGGCTGTAGGTGTACGCCAAATCATAGCGCACAGTGCAAAACGGCTGTAGGTTTACGCCAAATCATAGCGCACAGTGCAAAACGACAGTAGGTTTACGCTAAATCATAGCGCACAGTGCAAAACGACAGTAGGTTTACGCCAAAGTATAAGGCACAGTGTAAAACGGCTGTAGGTTTACGCCAAAGCACAGTGTAAAACGGCGTAGGTTTACGCCAACGCATAGTACAAAGTGCAGAACGGCTGTAGGTTTACGCCAAATCATAGCGCACAGTGCAAAACGACAGTAGGTTTACGCTAAATCATAGCGCACAGTGCAAAACGACAGTAGGTTTACGCCAAAGTATAATGCACAGTGTAAAACGGTTGTAGGTTTACGCCAAAGCACAGTGCACAGTGCGAAAGGTCTCCAGGCTTACGCCAAAGCATAAAGCACAGCGTAAAATGGCTCCAGGTTTCCGGCACAGCATAGCGCACAGTGTAAAACGGCTGTAGGTTTACGCCAAAGCATAGTGCACAGTGCAGAACATCTGTAGGTTTACGCGAAAGCATAGTGTACAGTGCAAAACGACTGTCGGTTTACGCCACAGCACAGCGCACAGTGCAAAACGGCTGTAGGTTTACGCCAAATCATAGCGCACAGTGCAAAACGACAGTAGGTTTACGCCAAAGTATAATGCACAGTGTAAAACGGTTGTAGGTTTACGCCAAAGCACAGTGCACAGTGCGAAAGGTCTCTAGGCTTACGCCAAAGCATAAGGCACAGCGTAAAACGGCTCCAGGTTTCCGGCACAGCATAGCGCGCAGTGTAAAACGGCTGTAGGTTTACGCCAAAGCATAGTGCACAGTGCAGAACGGCTGTAGGTGTACGCCAAATCATAGCGCACAGTGCAAAACGGCTGTAGGTTTACGCCAAATCATAGCGCACAGTGCAAAACGACAGTAGGTTTACGCTAAATCATAGCGCACAGTGCAAAACGACAGTAGGTTTACGCCAAAGTATAAGGCACAGTGTAAAACGGCTGTAGGTTTACCCCAAAGCGCAGTGTAAAACGGCGTAGGTTTTCGCCAACGCATAGTACAAAGTGCAGAACGGCTGTAGGTTTACGCTAAAGCATAGTGTACAGTGTAAAACGGCTGTAGGTTTACGCCAAAGCTTAGTGCGCAGCGCAAAACTGCTGTAGGTTTACGCCAAATCATAGCGCACAGTGCAAAACGACAGTAGGTTTACGCCAAAGTATAATGCACAGTGTAAAACGGTTGTAGGTTTACGCCAAAGCACAGTGCACAGTGCGAAAGGTCTCTAGGCTTACGCCAAAGCATACGGCACAGCGTAAAACGGCTCCAGGTTTCCGGCACAGCATAGCGCGCAGTGTAAAACGGCTGTAGGTTTACGCCAACGCATAGTACAAAGTGCAGAACGGCTGTAGGTTTACGCTAAAGCATAGTGTACAGTGTAAAACGGCTGTAGGTTTACGCCAAAGCTTAGTGCGCAGCGCAAAACTGCTGTAGGTTTACGCCAAATCATAGCGCACAGTGCAAAACGACAGTAGGTTTACGCCAAATCATAGCGCACAGTGCAAAACGACAGTAGGTTTACGCCAAATCAAAGCGCACAGTGCTAAACGACAGTAGGCTTACGCCAAAGCATAGTGTACAGCGTCAAACGGCTGTAGGTTTACGCCAAATAATAGCGCACAGTGCAAAGCGACAGTAGGTTTACGCCAAAGTATAAGTGACTGTAATCCCAACAGACTTTGTCTGGCCTCTGAACAAGGACAGAAATCCCAACTAATTTTATAAAACACATATTTAGTGAAGCGATTCTGGATTTTTTTAATTCTATCCGATAAATTTTGGTGACTACGGTTCCAGATGACATCCGCGTATTCTAAGTTAGATCTTACTAGAGCAGTATATAAGGAGACCAAAGTGTAGGGATCTGTTATGAGGTGGCATACCACGTTTTTCACGAAAAATTCGAATAACGGTAATATTGAAAATCAGCTGTTTCTCGGGTATTTGTGCGGTGATTGGGCTAAAAATTATTATTTGTAGGTTATAAGACAAGTGCAAAATAATGGCATACCAAATTTTGGAATGCCACGCCCACTTTTATAAAACTTATTTTTTTTCAAAATTTTTACTAGAAATTGAGAAAAAATTATTTAAGCAAAGTAATAGGCCTTAAAATTCTCTATAATTCACTCAAACGCCCTATCTGGCCACGCCCACTTTTTATGGGCATTTTTATAAAAACAAAACATTGAGTAAACTCCTACAATGTTATGACTATTATTGCTATTAATGCCACGCCTACTTTACTGGGAAGAGCAAGACTTGGACTTTAATCCTGATCAAATTATACACTTATAGCATTACGGTGCAAGTACGTACGACCCAGTCGTGCACTTTATTTTAATTCTATCCGATAAATTTTGGTGACTAGGGTTCCAGATGACATCCGCGTATTCTAAGTTAGATCTTACTAGAGCAGTATATAAGGAGACCAAAGTGTAGGGATCTGAAAAATCAGTGGAGTTTCCCTTAATGAACCAAAACATAGAATTTGCTTTTGCAACGATTGCATCAATGTGAAGAGAAAAGCAAAATTTAGAGTCAAAAAGGACACCTAAATCTTTCGCTTTTGTTGTTCTCTGAAGAGGGACTGCCTCAGGAGAATAAGGAAACTCATAGGTAAGGAATTTTCTAGTTAGAGAAATTATGAAACATTTTTAGACATTGAGAACTAAACAGTTTAGCATACACCATCGGGATAGATTGCCTAGATATTTTTGAAGCTTAAGGCAGTCTTCAGCACACGTTATATTCAAGTATAGTTTGAGATCATCAACATATACGAGACATTGGGAGAATTGGATATTATTAACAATGTCATTGATGAAAATGAAAAAGGAGGAATGGGCCAAGGTGGCTACCCTGAGGAACACCCGACGTACATTTGATAGACCTAGAGGTAAAGCCCTCAATTTTATCTTTCTGGGTCCTTCCAATTAGGAATAATAAGCTTGAATGGATTCCAAAATCAGTGTAAATCGCGTCCACTTGACCATTGTTTTCGATAGCATTGGTTACGAAGGACGAAAAGCAAGCCAGGTTGGTAATAGTTGACCTTCAAGAAATAAAGCCATGCTGGGCATCACTAATATGCTCCTTAACAAAGAAGTCTAACTTGGTTTTTATGATGCTTTCAAGAAGCTTAGGAATTGCAGACAACAACGATTTAAAGATTGGGATCAAGAAGGAAGATTTCCATTCGTTTAAAAATACACCAGATGACAAAGATGCATTGAAGACGGTAAGAAGTGGTAGGCAAAGAGAATTAGAACATCTTTTTAAGACTATGGCAGGAATACCATCAACTCCTGGGCTAGAATTGGGTTTTAGGCAGTTAAGCGCATTTAAAACATCCGAATGTGTTAAATTTATAGAGCCAATATCCACCATAGGGGATATTCTAGAAGGATGGATATAGTTTGGATGTGAACTGGAAAAAACCGACTAAAAAAATTGTGCAAAGAGATCGAGAGTTTTATTAACATTGGTAGACTCGACTCCTTTGAAATTCATTGAGTTTGGAATACCAAGCGATTTCCGCTTAGAATTCAACAAAGACCAAACACGCTTTGGGTCACTTCTCAAGTTAAGCTCCACATTCAAGATATAATTCCCGTGTGAGAATTTACTGAGAGTAATAAAATCTTTACGCAATTTAAAAAATTTATTTTTGTCATCCTGACTGTTTGATTTTTTGTACTTAGAATAGGCTTTGTTTTTTCAAATTTTTTAGATGAGCTTACCTTTTAGTATATCATGGGAGTTTAGATACTTTCTTATTGGCTTTTCGTGGCACAAAAAAAATCAAATTACATTCGAGATGATTGTACATATTTATCAAATTTAAATTTTGTAACTCGGTGTTCCAGTCAACAGTTGCAAGGTAATTATCAAGTTCAATGAAGTTTGTTTTGATAAAGTTATAAGAACAATTATTGTTGATAGAATCAGTTTTTAAATAGTTGTATAAATGTAATTCAATGTATAATTCTTTATGATGAGTCGAATTATTTAACAAAGAAAAAGGAAGAGTATCGTAGATAATTGTCTTAAATTCATCATATGGTATAAACACTAAATCTAGAATTTTGTTCATATTAGTTACAAATCGATTAACTTGATTCAAATTAAGAGCATATAGATGATCAATAAAAGTTATTTCAGGATCTTTTATAAGATTACAGGGAATAAGTACGTTATCCATATCTGTATGAATCCAGTTTATGTCACTCAAATTGAAATCGCCCATTACACAAACTTTTTGTAAGCTATTATTTAAGTTATTCACGTAGTCAATGTTAGCCAGACGCTTATCATACAATTCAATACTACTTTTAGGCGGAATATAACTAATAATAAAATAAAGTAAAATACCTGAAGTGAGACTAATAGAAATGCAAATTTGATCAACGTTAATGATAGGTAGATGTATTAGTATGCATGTAATAGCAGATCGGACAGTTACCATTACACCTCCGCCACGATTCTCAGCAGAAATACAGCGATCCAGTTGAAATACGATGTAGGAATTAGAATCGAAAGTTTCCGAATCTAAGATCCCCTTCCATAGACAGGTTTCAACAATGATGATGATGTCATAATCGATGTAACTGGATACAAGATACAGAGCGGGTACTTTGGTTCGGATTCCGCTCGCATTGTAATAATACACCTTCAAAGAATCGTCATTTGAAGGGGAATTTTGAGTTATGTTAAGAAGTTGAGATGACGAAGGTGGTGACGATGGTAGTTGAGGATCAAAAGATTTAACTATATCCGCGCTTCTTTCTTTAGGAACAAAAATCCTTTGAGAGAAGTAGGTCGAAGCAGCTATCTGGGGGGAAAAGGATGCTATATCCCGAGATACTTTAAAGTTGTATTTGAAGCAGTTAACATTAGGAGCAGAGGATGAAATTTTACTTCTAATGAAGTTCAATACGTCATCCACAGTGGTAGCAGAAGACACCCTTGAGATAAAGATGGATTTTCGACGGGGTCTTTTTACCACAACTAGATTGGTAGATGATGAAGGTTGTCCAGACGAATTGACTTCAAGAAGATACGGTGAGGCTGGGTCAGAAATGGATATATCCCGCACATGACTAGGCAGAGGGGTGACGGCAGCAACAGCAGTTCGCTCCTGTAGATATTCAGCCTCCTTGCTGGTAGACGGCTTATTAGTAGTCTCGGCAGGAGATGGAGAATCGATCAGCAACTTTTCACGTGAATTAGATTGTAAAGCTCTTTTGACAGGAGGAGGCTGCAGTTGGTGAACATCACGAGGGATATCATGATCCAAGCTGGAGCAGTTGAGTTCCGCAGATACAAGAACGTCAGTGATAATTTGAGAGTTCGGTGGCAACTCTTTCTTAGTCAAAGCTTTAATCTTCGGAGGTTTCGGTGGTTGAAGTCCAGGGTTTGAGGGATTCTGTTGATCCTTGATTGAATCCGATCTATGCATCGCTGTTTGTCAATCAGTTTTCCTTGACAGGAAGACTAATCAATGTTTGAGAATCCCTCATTAAGCTTTTTGGCACTTGTCACATCGAAATTAAAGACGTCCTGTATCTCGGAAAATAACTGTGAAAGGCAATTGAACACTTTCTGTAGCTTGACAATTTTCCAATGCAGTACGTCTGGTGAAATATTCCGATGTTTCTCGCAGTAAAAGCATAGACCTGGAGTCGAAATAATTTTATCAATGTCCTTGACTTTAAGACCAATGCATTTTGCATGAGCCGTTGCCAATCAAATTCCGTACGAAATATTTAGATCGTTCGTGGTTTTTTTACAAATGTAGCAATCGGGATTACTCATTGGTAATAAAAATTTTCTCACACAGCAACTCTGTTTAGGCTTTAAGTATGGCAACCAAAAGCACGGCTCGATGATGTGGTCGAAAAAGGTGATGGACAGTGGTTCGAGGATAAGATAAAAAAACGAAAAGAATATCGCATGGTGAGTATCAAGCTTGCCTTAGCGGCGAACACGCACTAAGAATGCACTCACACGGAGGAAGACGTGAGAAGACCTCTTGATATCCAGACGATGGAAGAGGATGGAACGAGAACTTGAGTTATGCACTCAATCAAATGCAGAATCACTCAATATAGTATAATAATAAGACGAAAGAGAACGAGAAAGCGAACTCGCGGATAAATCAAACGAAGGAACGAGTTGAAATGGTTAAAAAGTAACACAAGTTGAGTTAAGGTTGGATAAATCACGGAGGTTAGATGATAATAAAGAAGGAGCCGAAAATTCGTCAACTGCCTATTGTAACAATCACAATCACGATTATTACCGTGTTATTATTATGACAGGATATTCAACACCAGAAGCAGTCCAGTGCCAACAAAAAATTCAAGATCTGCGAGAAAAATTTAAAGAAAAGAAAGGTATGTACCAAGCCATCGAAGCAACAACACTCTGTAGCTCGTTAGAAGTTCCGCGACCGTATGCGACTGTATACGTGTTCGGAGAACCAATCCTTGGTCTTCTGGATAGCGGAGCTAGCGTGAGTTGCCTGGGAGCAGGTGGTGTAGATCTGTTAACGAACCATGGCATAAAGATATCAAGTTTCTCTTCATATATAAAAACTGCAGACGGAAAGACTCAGTCCATCTTAGGCAAAGTAATGGTGGACTTAACGTTCAAAGGACAAACTAAGAGGATGCGCCTATTAGTAGCCCCTTCCTTACAGCAAAAATTATATTTGGACTTTTGGAAGGAATTCAACATAGCGCCTAACCTTATAGCCGAAATTTCGCACGATATCCCCGTTCGAGAACCCGTAGCTAGTGCCCATGTACTGACATTAAAGGAGTCAAATAGACTTATTGAAACCGTCAGCTTGTTCCCGTCCTCTGCCTAAAACAAAGTTAGAGGAACATCCGGTTTCCGGATCGCATGCTAGCAATGGGTGTTATTGAAGAAAGTAACAGTCCGTGGAACTCTCCGGTAGTCGTTGTTCGTAAACCGGGTAAGAATCGCTTGTGCTTAAACTACCGGAAGGTCAACGAAGTCACCCGAAAGGATGCGTATCCACTCCCTCATATAGAAGGATTGCTAGGACGGCTTTCAGTTACGCATTATATTTCGAGTGTGGATCTGAAAGACGCCTTTTGGCAGATCCCACTGGAGAGTGAATCCAGGCAGAAGACCGCTTTTACGGTTCCAGGTAGACCTCTATATCAGTTCAATATGATGCCATTTGGTCTATACAATGCGCCTCAGCGCATGTGCAGACTCATGGACAAAGTGGTACCGCATCAACTTAGAGAAAACATCTTTGTCTACCTGGACGATTTATTAATAGTGTCGAGCACTTTTGATGAGCACATCAAAATGTTCGAGATCGTCGCGAATAGGTTGAAGGAGGCTGGTCTAACGATTAATGTCGAAAAGTCAAAGTTTTGTTTCTAGGATATATCGTAGTTAAGGGTTGTTTGAAAGCAGATCCTGCAAAAATAACTGCAATTAACGACTTTCCTCTTCCGAAAACAGCCCGTCAGGTTCGACGTTTCTTAGGTCTCGCTGGATGGTATCGCCGCTTCGTGAAAGATTTTTCTTCACTGGTTTCTCCCTTAACTGACACCTTAAAGAAAGGGAAAACCTTCGATTTCAATGACAAGGCCATCGAAGCATTAAACGCCATTAAGACCACGTTGACATCCGCACCGATTCCCGTCAACTCTGATTTCTCCCAGTGATTCGTACTCCTTTGCGACGCGTCAGCAACCGGTATCGGATGTGTTTTGTGTCAAGAAGATGACCTATTTATTATCTCTCCCATAAATTAAATACGGCCCAATGCTTATATAGGGAGTGCAGAAGTTTAGACCTTACATTGAGGGTCAGCGCTTTACAGTTATCACCGACCATGCAAGTCTGAAATGGTTGATGAACCAGAAGGATCTAAGTGGACGATTAGCACGATGGAGCCTGAAATTATAGGCGTTCGATTTCACCACTGAACATCGTAAGGGTTCGCTGAACGTTGTGCCAGATGCGCTTTCTAGAGTATATGAGGTAGACGCGATGCAAATCGATGTTCCAATGGTGAAGGATCCATCCGATGTTCTGCATATTGATCTTGAGGATCTTAGCTTTCAGTCTGAGAAATACCGCAAGATTATTCGCACCATCGAAGAGAAAAAGACCAGCTACCTGACCTTCAAGTTTCGAACAATTTCGTCTACAAGAAGGTCAAACATTGCACAGGAAATCTGCTCGAAGATGATCTCGTCTGGAAAGTCTGGGTTCCAGAAGAGCTTACCGCACACTTGATCTCTCTGGGCTGCGCATGGTGGTATCGCCAAAACTCTCTACCGTCTCCGAAAAAGATTCTTCTGGCCCAATACGGCATGTATGTAAGATGACCAAAGCTCCTAACACTGTTTTGCGTCCTCCCATGGGGAAGGCCTTTGTAGTTGATAGACCCTTTCAACTGGTCTACCTAGATTTCCTTGGGCCCTATCCGCGGTCCAAAAATGGTAACACCCATATCCTTATTGCGTTGGATCAACTAACAAAGTTCGTTGTGCTGCAACCCCTAAAATCCGCTACCTCAACAGCTACTCTAAAGTTCCTGGAGGAGCAAATTTTCTGTACGTTTGGTGTTCCGGAATCAGTCTTGACCGATAATGGTAGCTAGCCAGGAGTTTGAAAAATTAATGACATCCTATGGTAAAGACTACCTCGTACTCTCCTCAGGCTAATGCTAGTGAAAGAGTGACTAGCTGCCATCAGGTCATATATCGATCCGGCTCAAAAGACATGGGATCTTCATCTCCCATCAATATCGTCAGCGCTTCGCACTGCTGTGCATTCCGCAATCCAAATGTCTCCCTACGAAGCCCTCTTCGGACAACAAATGGCTGAGCACCGATCAGACTACAAACTATTAAAAGAGCTGGGGAGCCTAAGCAATTCGGAGGTGCAAGTGTTACCAAAAGCCGCAAAAATGAATATCCTACACTCCTATATAAAGGAGTCATTGGCAAATTCTCACAGGCGATACGAAACCGTTTATAACACCCGTAGCAAGATTGACAAATATGCAGTGGGGGACGAGATTTCTCGCGGTGCGGTTGAGATCGGTTGTGATGCAAATCCTTGCTGAGTGGGTTGGTTCCCGCTGTTGTAGGCTTTGCGTGGATGTGGTTGTGGAGCACCACAATGGTGCTATTATTCACAGTGGTGACGGAAAAAGTGGCCAATAAAATCCTGGCAAATACAGGGCACCCGGAAATAACACACCACCCGAATGCGTAGAAGATGTGGGTGACATCACGTACCGCACAGTTCCCTATAAAAGGCAAAGCGCAATTGCAATCGATCTCTTAGTCTGGTTTCAAGTGCGTATTGTATTGGTCGCGGCGGACGATTTCCTCAAAAAAAGGAAGACGGGAAACGCAAGTGTGGTCAAGTTTAAAACTCAAATCTGTATAATTAAACTTTTTTTTTTTTTAAATAAAAAAAAATAAAAGAACACGTACATACGTCGAACCCGGTTTAAAGTTTAAGTTTAAAAATTAAAAGAACAAAAAAACAACATTTTATACAGTGTGTGCCCTACTTTGCCCTTAACACGTAAAATAAAAAGCCCATTGAAGTAATTGTTCCACCAGCGCCCCGAAAATGCCTCTATAACTATCAGAAGTGTGAAAAACAGTAAAACCGCCCCACCAGAAAAGAAAAAAAAAGGAGAAAAGAAACGAAAAACTTACCACGCCATCCACTAAACCCATGTGAAAAAACTATTTACCGCAGCGAGACCACCAGGTGCCACCTCCACACCTCATACTCTCCCCCTACCCCCTGTGTCTGACCGTCTCCCTCCTAGTCTTCCAAATCGAAACCCCCTACCCCGCTAGTTTTAGTTAGTGTGTATAGTGTATATAGTTCGGTATAACAGTAAACAATCACAAAACAAAACTATATATAAAAAAAAAAAATCTTAATATACATATAAGTACATACGAAATACATATAGTACGTCAATTTAGAAGATAAAAAAAAGGCCATACCCCGAAATATGGCTCCATGTCACTTTATGAAAGCGTCAGAAGGCCATACTTTGAAATATGGGCTTATGTTACGACACCTATATATCACGGCTTTATTAGTAAGAGCAAACATTTCCATTCATTATGGAACACAACGTCGTTGAAGTGGCTGCCTCGGCTGACTTCGCAGTAGTGCATTCTGTCACTCCAATTTTCCAAGACATCGTTGATTGTGATGGGCTGTAGCTCACGGATTGCTTGAATGATATTGGCCTTAAGCGCTGGAATCGTTCTCGGACTGTTGACATAACATCGGTCCTCCTTCTGCACAAAAAAAATTCCAAAGCAGTCAAAGCTCCGAGGCGGCCAATTGACATCTCCAAGACGGCTGGTCACACGATTTGAGAATTTGGTTCGCGAAAGATCGATTGTGGCATGGGCTGTGTGGAATGGTATGCCATCCTGCATGAACCAGAGGTCGTCCAAATTAATGTCTTCAAATTCAGTAAAAATAAAATGCACGACTAGGCCGTACAAACTTGCACCTATATCTCAAATTCTTGTATGTATTTGAGGTAATAATAAATAAACGACTATATACATAAGTAGGTAAGCATATGTAAGTTGACTATAAGTAAACCATCGTTCTAAGCAGATTGGCCAAAAACGTCATATATCATCTGTAGGATTTGATAAAGCTCTTGAAAATTAAGCATCGTCGTTACTTTTCCTTCAATGTCACTCATAAATTCATTGCCTTTGAACTCCGGTGAATATGCGAAAACCCAAAGTAAGTTCCTAAAAATGTAACAATATTTTCTTTCTCTCTCTCTGTCTTTTAACCAATGAAAATAAAATTCGGACAAATCCAGTAGCACATGCGCACCAATCAAAACTGTATCGTAAGGAAAAAAAACGTTTCCATGACAACAGCTGTGTTCTAGGAAAATCTTTTGCAATGGTTCAGTAAATGGTTTTGAAAAACGGTTCAGTAGGAAGAAGGAAGGACAAAATTCATGTTTGCATATTAATATGATATAAAAAGCGTTTTTTTGTTAAACTGGCTGCAAGGAAAGTAGAATTTTAGGCCGTTTTAACCAAAAACGTGGTATGTATATTATAGGGTTTTGTAAAAGAAGCCTAGATATGAAAATAAAACAGTAACAATCGAGAAAAGTTTTCGAGAAAAGCGTATTTTTATGAAGATGGCTATAAGTAAAGTACCTTTCAAAACAGTTTTGGTCAAAAACGTTGTATGCCATCTCATCGGGTTTGAAAAGGCTTATTCTATTATAAAATTTAATAAAAATCGTTGGAGCCGTTTCCGAATAAATTGGCTCCAACTGCTCGATTTCGCGACAAATAGCGTTATACTAACTTTTGGCCAAAAATGTGATACAGTTCCTGATAGAATTTGAGATGTTTAATCATATGACAATATCTAAATAAAATCGTTGAAGGCACTTTCAAGCAAATCGGCTTTTAGTCAACTTGGTCGTAAGTACCGTTATATCATACTCAGACCGAAACGTGGTACGCCATTGTGTTGCATTACCTCGTACTAGTCCAAATATGAAATTTGAACTAAATCATTGGAGTAGTTTTCTCGCAAATTGACTTTTCGCCAAATAGGTTCTAAGTAAAGTACCATTGTTGCCAATTTTGATAAGCAGCACGATATATCATCTGATTGCAATTGACCAGACTAATTCAAATATGAAGTTTAATCAAAATCGTTAGAACCGTTTTCGAGAAAATCCATTTTAACAGAAATCGGCCTTAAGTAAACTACCCTTAATTTTGAGGTTAGAATGAAAATTCCGATTTCGCCTCTAGGGATTATCGCACAGACCCTATATATGAAGTTTGATCTAAACCCATCCACTCGTTTAGGCTGTAGCCTCGTGCACAGACAGACCGACAGGCAGACAGACAGACGGCATTGGCGGACCTACTTTTTTGGACTTCTCCATTATAGTAATGTCAAGTTTGA
Organism: Xylota segnis; assembly: GCA_963583995.1. NCBI lineage: Eukaryota > Metazoa > Arthropoda > Insecta > Diptera > Syrphidae > Xylota > Xylota segnis. Next base: position 14,636,597 of record OY757239.1, read on the forward strand.
TTAAAATCTCGAGTTCCAAATTTTGCACGAATACAATACTTGCCCTATAGGTATAGGTGCAAGAAAAAAACAGAATTCTCCCCCAGGCTAGTGCGTGAAATGTTGAGTTTTTGAAATCGATGGCGAGTTGATGTTCGTGAATTGAGTCTCACACTGTCGGCTACTGCAGCCACATTCTCGTCTCGTACGACGACGAGAAACATGGGTGTTGTCCACCCGTTCACCAGTCTCACGATCTTCTTGCACAAACTTGCGTACAGCAGGGCGGTGGATGCTACCCTTCTTTCAAAAAAACTTATTTTCAAATAACGTACTGTTTGGGCTACACAACACTCACAACAGGTGGGGCCGTGAAAAACTTGTAGGAGTTCCCGACTGGGACTCGAACCTTGAACCCCTTGCTCCATAGTCCAACGCACTAACCACTCAGCCACGGCGCCCAGACCATAATGAACTTACCTCAACCATATGATTGGCAATCATCAAAACAGCACATCAGGAATTTAGCTATTAAGAACCTTACCAACAAGGACAGGGAAAAAATTCTGGAAAATACACTCAAGTTCAAACCTTTGCTCAAGAGCGAAGACGACAATATCCACAAAGAAACCAAGCGCGGGAATCGAGACAGAGTAGACAGAACTATCCAATGGAATTAGACAATATGGAAAGAAGAAGTAAATGAGGTGTATATATAAGTATACAATACCCAAGATCAGGAAACCACGGTAAAGATCTCACATATGTATATATTATAGGTACTCAATTTCGTATAGGTACTTGCATCGGTTCCACACAATACCAATACCGAGTACACGAGGCAGTGTTTCTCTTTTCTCTTGTTTGGGCTGCCTATTGCTTGTGTTCTTGTGTATGAACCAGAATTGCAATTACCTAAATACGTACATACAGATAGTTGTCTTCGAAGGTTTTCTCTTTTGCCCTACAAGCTCGACGGACCGGTGAACAAGAATGTATCACTGAATTTGCTGGCAAACTCACGCACACATTCAAATTCAATTTGAGGAAGATCCCAACAGACTTCGTGAAGTTGAGAATATTCAGTTATGTATACTTGATAGAAAACCCGCTGACTCTTTTTTGCATACATACTCGTATAGCTAATGTAATTTTTATAACATCAATCATATTTCCAACGAAACAAAAATTCTTAAAGAAGAATTAAACTTAACAGTTCTGATTTGCATTTATCAAAACCTACAGGTCTAATCTACAACACACCTTTTGTAACTTTATACAAACTTTCTTAAAAGTTTTGGTCTAAATCTATTTGAAACTATTCGTTGAACTAGTACCAAAACACACACTGTGGCTTTTGAAAGTTACACCCACAGCCAAAGAAAGTTTTAAAACAAATTAAGGGCGTTACCGACAATTAAAAGTGGATCAATTATTCTCCTATAAAATGAACCAAATTTACGGTTTTTGGGTATAAAAAGGAATGTCAATTGCAAACGTAATCGTTAAATTTAAAGACAATACTATGCAGTACCTCGAATTCCTTTCAAAGGATTACCCCATAGAAAAATCTTATTTCATCATATCCAAATTTTGTTTGACATGGATGGGTCAATTCCCAGATACGCACTCGTCAATCCTTCGGAATCTGAACTCAGCATTCCATATTGTGGTTCTTTGTACCGGGGTTATGTCACAGTTTTGGTATGGATTCTACTATCTTCAAGTCGATATGCAAAAAGGAATAGATGCCATTTGTCCTGCGTGTATGGTGTCATTTGTAAAAATGGTTTTGATTTGTTGGTACGGCAAAGATTTATCCTTAGTTATAAAACATTTACAAAATCTGCTTTTTAATGGTTGGTTATTAAAGAAAAAAAATTGCAGCATTATAATTCAATTTATTTCAATTTCAGAGAAGGACGAAAACAAAAAGAAAATCGCGAGCAACTTATCAGCGACGGCGACCAATCTGGCGTTTATGGTCCTAGCTTCAGGGGTAGTGGCAAACATTGTCTATGGACTACGACCACTCCTGACGAATTTAATTCGAATAATGATAGGCAAAGAGTACCTCTTTGACGAAACTCCTTTAAGGGTTATGTGAGTCCTTTTGAATGGAATTTTGTCTCGAAAACTCATAATTCTTTATCTAAAAGGGTGCCAACTGTAACGCTTAGATTACCCTGGTATCCATTCACATATGGGCTGACTTGGTGTATGGGGAATGTAACAGTTTTTGCATTCTCTGGTGTCGACGGAATCTTTATATCCTTCTGTCTTTATTCGGCCGCTATATTGAAAATATTGCAGAACGATATCAAGTTAACATTAGATCAATTTCAAAGTTAGTGTATTTGTATGGACTACTTACCGAACATACTCATGTAAGAAACCTATTTTCATAGACAGAATTGAGCTTACGAAGGAAGAAAATGAAAAATGCTGTGACCAGTTGGGAAAAATTGTAAATCGTCACAATGAAGTAATCGATTTGATAAAGCAATTCACTTCTCTTTTCATGTGGATTATATTAGTGCATTTTGTGACGTCAGCGGTGGTGATTGGAGCCAGCATTGTGGAAGCACTTTTGGTGAGTTTGTTTTGATACTATTTTTATACAAAATCTTTGCTAACAAGTAGAGAACAAGACAACTTTTGCTCTGTTCCTTAGATTTTACGAAGTTAAAACTTTAGGAGAGGTATTTAGAGAGGTCTGTTTAATCATTCTATTTAATCTAGGTTTCTCGTGTACTCCAAAGGATTACGCTTCTACACGACGTTTTGAGGCTTTACAACCGATGCATATGTCGATCATCTTCTTAGAGCACAGTTTCATGGATATTTCTTGTGTCGCTTTTGTAATTGTTATTATTCTGCCATAATTTGGAACTATGATAACATGAGCAATATCGAGTTCAGATGAGTATATGCCAGACCTTGTTTCTTCGTTAGTTTTGATATGTTCCTCCGTTTTCCATTTCACACTAATAAGTAGACAAAATTAAAAACAAAACCTGAGAAAATAGGGCGTACTTGCTAATGCAATTCTGATAACGAATAATTGAACGGTAATCAAACAACATTTTGTCTTTATTTGGTGCGGCCGTAAAAAACATATAGGTATTTTAGCTAGATGATCCCTTGCTTCATAATTCAATACCCTAACCACTTGAGCCACAGCCCCCATATGATTTTATTATTAGCAAATATTTAACTCATAAGAATAACATAATAAAATAATACTGTTCACTTAATATGTACTAAGCGGAACACTGTGCGTCCGCGTAAATCGAAATATTATTCGGACCGACTAACCAGTCCTCTCCTCAGGGGGAAATTGCTTTAATGAGACCGAAATCACACACAAATAAACTAAAAGTGTTTTTCAATTTGTAACTGTTTTACTCGTTGACTGTATTATCTAATAAAGTATCTTTAAAACAATTCAATATTTCACCTCGGTACAGATTCATTGCGCGGCGACTTTCACTCACAATCAACTGTCAACTGCTCCGGGTTGGTAGTTAAGACAATGTAAGCTTTACACATCCCGCTTCTTAGAGTAGTTCGGCTCAAACAAGTGCATTCGCATTATCTTCATGGCAATGATGTACAACTTTCATCAACGCTCGTAAGATGAATTCTACGGACCACGTCGTTGATACTCTTGACCACGTTAGAGATTCTTCCAGTCCAGTTCCAGCTTGGGTAATTGCTCTTTTTGCAGTGGCGTGCTTTTTTCTTTATTTTTATCTTTATTATTATGAATGTGTATACCTTTTTTTATTAAATTATTCCATACAAACTGATTCCTTTCGGCTTCCCTTTCAAATATATTTTACTTACGTCATATTCACCTGTAAAATTCGTTCATCCTATCATTCTTCTATTCTCCTCATTTCATACATGCTCGATACCAATATTTGTATTACAATAATTATACTAATGTTTGTACTACAAAAATAGCCACGCGTAGCTGAAAATCAGACAAGTATGACATCTGCTAACGAGAAGCGACCAATTCATCGACAATGAACAAGTATGCAATGAATTATATGAAAAGCCGATCATTTTCCGGCTTACGCATTCATTTCTTCACAGTGGGAATTTTAAGTTCAATGTTCGAATCCCAGCCGAAACACCTAAAAGTTTTTAACGACCCCACCTCTAGCGAGGGTCTGACAAACATCCGAGAGTACAACGGAGAATGCTTGAGAATGCTTCTCAAATAACAAATTGCCCTTCGGACACAGCATTAAACAGTAGACCTTCCACTCGTGTAAACAATATAACACGCACAACACGAATGGTTGTGAAAAACTAGGACCTGCGTCCCATCGACCTGTTGCGCCCAGTATTTATTTTTCCTTGCACCTATGTATACCTATAGGTCAAGTATTGCTTTCGTGAAAGAAATCAAACTCGAGATTTTATTCAAACTTGACATTACTATGATGGAGAAGTCCAAAAAAGTGGGTCCGACAGTTTCATCTGTCTGTCTGTCTGTCTGTATATGCGACTGCAGCCTAAACGGCTGAACGGATTTGCTTTCATATCTGTGGTCTGTGGGATAATCCCTAAAGGCGAAATTAGAATTTTCATTCTAACCTCAAAATTAAGGGTAGTTTACTTAGTAGGGTACACTTAAGGGTAGTTTCAGTTAAAATGGATTTTATCAAAAACGACTCGCACGATTTTGATAAAATTTGATATTTGGGCTAGTTTGAACATTGTATGCTATGAAGCGGCATACCACATTTTCTGCGAAAAATTCGAATAAATTCGAAATTGGGCTTTAAATTAATATATCTAGGTTATAAGATAAGTGCAAATAATGGAGCACCAACTTTTGGAATTGCCACGCATACTTTTATAAAACTTATTTGTTCTCAAAATTTTTACCAGAAATAGGAAAAAAAAATTTTTAAGTAAAGTAATAGGCCTTAAACTTTTCTCTAATTCACCCAAACATTGTGTAAACTTCTACAAGGTTGACTATTAATCCATCGAAACGCGGAATGACACGCCTCTTCACGCCTTCAGTCGAATGCTCAGCTGGGGTGGGTACTGGATAAAAAAAAATGTATGGACTTTGTTCTTTGGGTCGAATACAATCTTTTACAAAAAGTGAAGATACATTTATGGTCGTTTTACAGTATGCCTTATGATGTACGATTAAACCTACAATCGTTTTAGAATGTGCCCTGTGGTGTACTGGTAAACCTGATTTTGGTCTACGGGTAAGTCTACTTCTACTATTGGTATCACATTATGAGATGAACTTTTATCAGTTATTTATATCAGTTTATTGTCATGATAAAGTCGTGATAAAGCATCGAGAACTACATTTCTCCCCTTGAAACGAGTTTATCGCATTTGCATTGAGCTCAACTGCTTTATTCTTAGAAAGATGTTTGCACAAACGTCCATCTTCCCTCTTAAAAGGGATGTCAGTTGGTTTTTGATATGTGATGTTTTAATGCTTAAAATTAAAAAAGTTGTCTAGTTGTTTCTTCGGTATTGTAAACTCGCTTCATCTTTTGGGGCTGGTGAACTGCGAACTTTGACGTTTCCTTCAATCTGTGCTTCTTTATAAAACTGAGGCGATTGAGAATTGCGTGGGTTATGGAGTAACAGTAAATAAAAGTCGTGACTAGAAAAGGGGATTCGCGTTGGAGGCCTCTTTTCGCTCTCAGGAACACTGAATTATTGTTTGCAGGCACTCATTTGTTTTTCGTTAGGTTTACACGAACTGACTCGTTTATTAAGTTTTATATGAACTAACTTGGTCGTCGTTAGTTTCACATGCGTTAACTTGGTTTAAGTTAATCACACGCGTTACTTAGTAGATTGTAACGCCCTGCGCTGGCGCCATTAAAACAATAGTTTTTTCCTGCAGATTCCCTGTTTGTTTTTTTACTGAACTAAAAGACTCCGTGGCTCAATGGTTAGTGCGTTGGACTATGGAGCAAGGGGTTCCAGGTTCGAATCCTTGTCGGGACACCTAAGGAAGTTTTTCACGGCCCCACCTCTTGGGAGCGTCTGACAAACATCCGAAAGTACAACTGTCCTGAGAAAGCTTTACAAACAACAAATTGCCCTTCGGACACAGCACTAAACAGTAGGCCCCTTCCATTCGTGTAAAGAATATACCAAGCACAACACGAATGGTTGTGAGAAGCATCGACCTGTTGCGCCAAATATTTATTTTTTAAAAGACTCTACATTACTCCAAATGCTTTTACCAAAATGAATATAATATATTCATGACGGTAAAATACATAAAGTAGAATATATTCAAATGAACAGCAAGCAGGTGACGGCAATTATTTCCGAGAATTTTGTCTCGGCGGAAATTGGCTTGGGGGAATGCACTGGCTGGTGCATTTTGTAATTTAATCCATTTCGTGTTAGCTTATATACTTCATAGAGTATATCTCTACTATTATTCTATGTGACAAAGCTTCTTATCAAACATACATATATTAAACCCGTAGGAAAGACGTCCGTTAGTTTGTTTATTTCAACCTAGGCTAAGGGTTGTAATTCAAAATCTGAGAAATACAATGCATATTTTGTTTCAGACTTTGATTATTTTCTGAAACTCAATTCTGAATATATGAAGACATGGTATACAGATATATTTGGCAGTCACTCAGTTCTAATTTAATGTGTCTTGTTTTATTAAGTCTATGTTTTGTTGGTCCAGTGCTGCTCATGGATATTCGAATTTTATATTGTTGAAGGTAATGCCAGTAGCCGTATTGGGTTGGGACTCAAAGTCTTTTGAGCTTATGTGTTTAAGTATGAAAATGATTCTGACTTATCTTCAGCCTCCATATTCTCCAGCCTCGGAACTGAATTTGTCACATTACGGGTAAACTACCATAAATACCATCAAGGCCGTGTGCTTTGAAGAGAGAAAATAATTCCCTTGCCCAGTTGACTGTTTTTAGGTTCACAACTGAGTGGCTTATGCTGTTTATTCTGTCATAAGAGCTTGCTGTTCAAGACCGATCTCGTGTCTTCATAAAGTTTTAGGCTGTGGGTATCTTTGGCAAAATTATCCGAAGCCTGGTCGCGTCTTTTGAGGAGCTGCTCAAACAGTATTTTTTAGCATAAAGTGGGTTTTTTCTCTTATAAACACCTTTCCTCTCTTTCTATCGGCCCCACGCAGCTTAATATTGTGTATGCTTGAACAAGATATATATTATGGATCGCGAAAATAGCATATTAATTAATTTTGAATCCTCACTATACCGTAGGCTTAACGAGTGAAAAAAAAAAAACAATTAATATAATTCAGGCCTTGTTTTTCAATGGTTTTTTTTTAGAATCCGAATATCCTTTGTAAAAGTTTACGAGCGAATCAAAAATATACAAATATAACATTTAATTAAACAGACTTATTATTAAAAGGTGAATTTTACTCCGTAATAGTATCCTGGATTTCGTGCTGTTGTTTACCTATCATTTACATTAGCTGTATCTTGTGAACTATACATTTATTGTCATGGTGGAACAGCAGTATTAGAAAATGTAAGTACGAGCTGTAGGAGTTAATTCATTTATGACTACAAACACTTTCAGAGTAACGGATTGGGTATGTCGGCCTATTTTTCTAATTGGCATAACTGTGACTCTAGGGTGAAGAAAATGATTCTTTTGATAATTATACGATCACAGAGACCACTCACAATGGCCGTACCATTTTTTTCACCGTCATTGGAGGCCTTTGCTTCTGTAAGCTGCTAGTTCGGACTACACTAAGTCAAGTTTAACGGAATCATTTTTATATAATTACAGATAATTCGAACCGCAGGATCTATTATAGCTGTTGTACAGTCTGTAATTTTATAATAAATAAATGTAATACATACTTGTTATTTAATCGTAGACTACCTTGGTGATATATTAAGTATAATTGTTATCTAAAGTTATCGTATCACTTTTAAAAAAATTAGCTTAACCACTTGTAAGCTCGATATACTAAAGAGTGACCAAATAGAAATGATGCTTTTGCATTTATTATGTTTCAGCAAGTATTATTAAAAAATATTATCGAAATTCCAGCTCCAAAAGGCAATTCGTCTCACCGTCGAATATTCTTTTGGACCTTAAGCCATCAACCAGACCGAAATTGGTGTTATATATTAAGAACTGTATACTATTATTGCATATATGCATTCGAGATATAACCTCCTGCAGATAAGCCATGTGGCTTCGGAGGTAAAAATAATGTAATGAATTAATGAAATAATGAAATAATGAAATAAACTTCTAAACTTCTAAACTTGCTGCTCCGTCTTATTGGAACCACATATCGTCCAAGTCATGATCTTTAATAGCCGGTGAACAAAAACGGTTATCATTCGACCATATCGCTCCGAATTGACTGTAACCGTCCGCTCAGTGGTATCTTCGAAGAAGTGCGGACCAATGACACCTTTCGACCATAGAGCACACCAACCAGATAGTCACTTTGTCTGGATGCAACGGCCCCTCTTCGATCACTTGTGAGTCTTCTGAGCCCCATATGCGGCAATTTTGTTTCTTTACATACCCACCGAGTGAGAAATGAGCCTCATCACTGAAGAAAATCTTGTTCGAAAAATCGGTGTTTATAGTCTGTTGTTCCAACACCCAAGAAGCGTATCTACGGCGTTGTGAAGGGTTTCAATTGTTGCGTAAGTTGAACTTTATAAGAATGAAGATGCAAACTCCAAATGCAAAATACGCCATAGTGAGGTGTACGTGTACGACAGGCTTAATTGCTGCCAACGCCAGGAAATCGATAAATTCACAAATACGCATTAATGAGCGGTTCATGTATTTTCTAAATAACTTTAAGAAAACAATAGAAAAAGACAGGGACGTTTTAAGTTATACTCACCAAAGTATCGCATCTAAAACCAACTATAAGATTACGAAAATTTGCCTGAAGAGAATATTATAACTCAACTAAAAATGATAATACCTATAACTAAAAAGTAATAGACAGCAAAGATCATAGAAATAAATAAGATACAATACGAATACAATAGAAACAATATATATGTATGTATGTAAAAGAATGAAATAAAGCCAATCATGTATAACGCAAAATTGGTGTAATTACGTACACATAATACAAAGAAAAAACAACAAAATATTAATAGTTGTCTAATTAAAAAAACAAAAATAAATACTTGGCGCTACAGGTCGATGGGACCCAGAGCCTAGCTTCTCACCATTCGTGTTGGGCGTGTTATGTTCTTAGGGACTTGCAAGGGAAAATGTGCTTGGTATACATGGATGACATAATCGTCTATTCGACATCATTGCAAGAACATATACAAAACCTCAAAGCCGTTTTTCGCAAGCTCAGAGACGCAAATCTAAAAGTTCAGATGTAAAAGTCGCAGTTCCTGCAAAAAGAAGTGGCCTTTATCGGTCATATTATTACACCAGAGGGAGTAAAGCCAAATCCCGACAAGATCATTGCTGTGCAACAGTTTCCATTACCGAAAACTCAAAAGCAAATTAAATCCTTTTTAGGACTCCTTGGGTATTATCGAAAATTTATTAAGGACATTTCCTGTATAACAAAGCCAATGACAGAATGCCTTCGGAAGGGAAAAGGTATTACGCTCGATTCGAAATACATTCAGTCGTTTTGTACTTGCACTATGCTTTTGCGTAAACCTACAGTCGTTTTGCACTGTGCACTATGCTTTGGCGTAAAACTACAGTCGTTTTGCACTGTGCGCTATACTGTGGCGTAAACCTGCAGTCGTTTTGCACTGTTCACTATGCTGTCGCGTAAACCAACAGCAGTTTTACACTGTGCATTATGATGTGGCGTAAACGAACAGCCGTTTTACACTGTTCACTATGCTGTGGCGTAAACCAACAGCAGTTTTGCACTGTGCGCTATGATGTGGCGTAAACCAAAAGCCATTTTGCACTGTGCACTATGCTGTGGCGTAAACCTACAGTCGTTTTGTACTTGCACTATGCTTTTGCGTAAACCTACACCCGTTTTGCACTGTGCGCTATGCTTTGGCGTAAACCAACAGCAGTTTTGCACTGTGCGCTATGATGTGGCGTAAACGAACAGCTGTTTTGCACTGTGCCGTATTATGTGGCGTAAACCAACAGCCATTTTGCATTGTGCACTATGCTGTGGCGTAAACCTAAAGTCGTTTTGCACTGTGCACTATGCTTTCTCGTAAACAAACAGTCGTTTTGCACTGTGCGCTATGCTTCGGCGTAAACCGACAAACGTTTTACACTGTGCGCTATGCTGTGGCGTAAACCAAAAGCAGTTTCGCACTGTGCACTATGCTGTGGCGTAGACTTACAGTTGTCTTGCACTGTGCCGTATTCTGTGGCGTAAACCAACAGCCGTTTTGCACAGTGCGCTATGCTTTTGTGTAAACCAACAGTCGTTTTGCACTGTACACTATGCTTTCGCGTACACCTACAGCCGTTCTGCACTGTGCACTATGCTTTGGCGTAAACCTACAGCCGTTTTACACTGCGCACTATGCTGTGCCGGAAACCTGGAGCCGTTTTACGCTGTGCCTTATGCTTTGGCGTAAGCCTAGAGACCTTTCGCACTGTGCACTGTGCTTTGGCGTAAACCTACAACCGTTTTACTCTGTGCCTTATACTTCGGCGTAAATCTACTGCCGTTTGGCACTGTGCGCTATGATTTGGCGTAAACCTAAAGTCGTTTTGCACTGTGCACTATGGTTTTGAGTAAACCAACAGTCGTTTTACACTGTGCGCTATGCCTTGGCGTAATCTAACAGTCGCTTTGCACTGTGCACTATGCTTTTGAGTAAACCAACAGCCGTTTTGCACTGTGTACTATGGTTTTGAGTAAACCAACAGTCGTTTTGCACTGTGCGCTGTGCTTTGAGGAAACCAACAGCCGTTTTGCACTGTGCACTATGCTTTCGCGTAAACAAACAGTCGTTTTTCACAGTCGTTTCCGGCACAGCATAGCGCACAGTGTAAAACGGCTATAGGTTTACGCCAAAGCATAGTGCACAGTGCAAACCGGCTGTAGGTTTACGCGAAAGCATAGTGTATAGTGCAAAACGACTGTCGGTTCACGCCACAGCATAGTGCACAGTGCAAAACGGCTGTAGGTTTATGCCAAAGCAGAGTGCACAGTGCGAAAGGTCTCTGGGCTTACGCCAAAGCATAAGGCACAGCGTAAAACGGCTCCAGGTTTCCGGCACAGCATAGCGCGCAGTGTAAAACGGCTGTAGGTTTACGCCAAAGCATAGTGCACAGTGCAGAACGGCTGTAGGTGTACGCGAAAGCATAGTGTACAGTGCGAAAGGTCTCTAGGCTTACGCCACAGCATAGCGCGCAGTGTAAAACGGCTGTAGGTTTACGCCAAAGCATAGTGCACAGTGCAGAACGGCTGTAGGTTTACGCGCAAGCATAGTGTACAGTGCAAAACGACTGTCGGTTTACGCCACAGCATAGCGCACAGTGCAAAACGGCTGTACGTTTACGCCAAATCATAGCGCACAGTGCAAAACGACAGTAGGTTTACGCCAAAGTATAATGCACAGTGTAAAACGGTTGTAGGTTTACGCCAAAGCACAGTGCGCAGTGCGAAAGGTCTCTAGGCTTACGCCAAAGCATAAGGCACAGCGTAAAACGGCTCCAGGTTTCCGGCACAGCATAGCGCGCAGTGTAAAACGGCTGTAGGTTTACGCCAAAGCATAGTGCACAGTGCAGAACGGCTGTAGGTGTACGCGAAAGCATAGTGTACAGTGCGAAAGGTCTCTAGGCTTACGCCACAGCATAGCGCACAGTGCAAAACGGCTGTAGGTTTACGCCAAATCATAGTGCACAGTGCAGAACGGCTGTAGGTTTACGCGATAGTGTACAGTGCAAAACGACTGTCGGTTTACGCCACAGCATAGCGCACAGTGCAAAACGGCTGTACGTTTACGCCAAATCATAGCGCACAGTGCAAAACGACAGTAGGTGTACGCCAAAGTATAATGCACAGTGTAAAACGGTTGTAGGTTTACGCCACAGCCACGCTTTGGGTCACTTCTCAAGTTAAGCTCCACATTCAAGATATAATTCCTGTTTGAGAATTTACTGAGAGCAATAAAATCTTTACGCAATTTAAAAAATTTATTTTTGTCATCCTGACTGTTTGATTTTTTGTACTTAGAATAGGCTTTGTTTTTTCAAATTTTTTAGATGAGCTTACCTTTTAGTATATCATGGGAGTTTAGATACTTTCTTATTGGCTTTTCGTGGCACAAAAAAATTCAAATTACATTCGAGATGATTGTACATATTTATCAAATTTAAATTTTGTAACTCGGTGTTCCAGTCAACAGTTGCAAGGTAATTATCAAGTTCAATGAAGTTTGTTTTGATAAAGTTATAAGAACAATTATTGTTGATAGAATCAGTTTTTAAATAGTTGTATAAATGTAATTCAATGTATAATTCTTTATGATGAATCGAATTATTTAACAAAGAAAAAGGAAGAGTATCATAGATAATTGTCTTAAATTCATCATATGGTATAAACACTAAATCTAGAATATTGTTTAAATTAGTTACAAATTGATTAACTTGATTCAAATTAAGAGCATATAGATGATCAATAAAAGTTATTTCAGGATCTTTTATAAGATTACAGGGAATAAGTACGTTATCAATATTTGTATGAATCCAGTTTATGTCACTCAAATTGAAATCGCCCATTACACAAACTTTTAGTAAGCTATTATTTAAGTTATTCACGTAGTCAATGTTAGCCAGATGCTTATCATACAATTCAATACTACTTTTAGGCGGAATATAACTAATAATAAAATAAAGTAAAATACCTGAAGTGAGACTAATAGAAATGCAAATTTGCTCAACGTTAATGATAGGTAGATCTATTAGTATGCATGTAATAGCAGATCGGAGAGCTACCATTACACCTCCGCCACGATTCTCAGCAGAAATACAGCGATCCAGTCGAAATACGATGTAGGAATTAGCATCGAAAATTTACGAATCTAAGATTCCCTTCCATAGACAGGTTTCAACAATGATGATGATGTCATAATCGATGTAACTGGATGCAAGATACAGAGCGGGAACTTTGGTTCGGATTCCGCTCGCATTGTGATAATACACCTTCAAGGAATCGTCATTTGAAGGGGAATTTTGAGTTATATTAAGAAGTTGAGATGACGAAGGTGATGACGATGGTAGTTGAGGATCAAAAGGTTTAACTATATCCGCGCTTCTTTCTTAGGAACAAACTCGTGCACCACAATTCCATCGGGCCAAAAATCCTTTGAGAGAAGTAGGTCGAAGCAGCTATCTGGGGGGAATAGCTTGAAGGATGCTATATCCCGAGATACTTTAAAGTTGTATTTGAAGCAGTTAACATTAGGAGCAGAGGATGAAATTTTACTTCTAATGAAGTTCAATACGTCATCCACAGTGGTAGCAGAAGACACCCTTGAGATAAAGATGGATTTTCGACGGGGTCTTTTTACCACAACTAGATTGGTAGATGATGAAGGTTGTCCAGACGAATTGACTTCAAGAAGATACGGTGAGGCTGGGTCAGAAATGGATATATCCCGCACATGACTAGGCAGAGGGGTGACGGCAGCAACAGCAGTTCGCTCCTGTAGATATTCAGCCTCCTTGCTGGTAGACGGCTTATTAGTAGTCTCGGCAGGAGATGGAGAATCGATCAGCAACTTTTCACGTGAATTAGATTGTAAAGCTCTTTTGACAGGAGGAGGCTGCAGTTGGTGAACATCACGAGGGATATCATGATCCAAGCTGGAGCAGTTGAGTTCCGCAGATACAAGAACGTCAGTGATAATTTGAGAGTTCGGTGGCAACTCTTTCTTAGTCAAAGCTTTAATCTTCGGAGGTTTCGGTGGTTGAAGTCCAGGGTTTGAGGGATTCCGTTGATCCTTGATTGAATCCGATCTATGCATCGCTGTTTGTCAATCAGTTTTCCTTGACAGGAAGACTAATCAATGTTTGAGAATCCCTCATTAAGCTTTTTGGCACTTGTCACATCGAAATTAAAGACGTCCTGTATCTCGGAAAATAACTGTGAAAGGCAATTGAACACTTTCTGTAGCTTGACAATTTTCCAATGCAGTACGTCTGGTGAAATATTCCGATGTTTCTCGCAGTAAAAGCATAGACCTGGAGTCGAAATAATTTTATCAATGTCCTTGACTTTAAGACCAATGCATTTTGCATGAGCCGTTGCCAATCAAATTCCGTACGAAATATTTAGATCGTTCGTGGTTTTTTTACAAATGTAGCAATCGGGATTACTCATTGGTAATAAAAATTTTCTCACACAGCAACTCTGTTTAGGCTTTAAGTATGGCAACCAAAAGCACGGCTCGATGATGTGGTCGAAAAAGGTGATGGACAGTGGTTCGAGGATAAGATAAAAAAACGAAAAGAATATCGTATGGTGAGTATCAAGCTTGCCTTAGCGGCGAACACGCACTAAAAATGCACTCACACGGAGGAAGAGGTGAGAAGACCTTTTGATATCCAGACGATGGAAGAGGATGGAACAAGAACTTCAGTTATGCACTCAATCAAATGCAGAATCACTCAATATAGTACAGCAAAAAGAAAAATGTTAATGTACTCTAATACGAATTATTTAAATTTGTGTGATTAGACGAAAGAGAACGAGAAAGCGAACTCGCGGATAAATCAAACGAAGGAACGAGTTGAAATGGTTAAAAAGTAACACAAGTTGAGTTAAGGTTGGATAAATCACGGAGGTTAGATGATAATAAAGAAGGAGCCGAAAATTCGTCAACTGCCTATTGTAACAATCACAATCACGATTATTACCGTGTTATTATTATGACAGGATATTCAACACCAGAAGCAGTCCAGTGCCAAAAAAAAATTCAAGATCTGCGAGAAAAATTTAAAGAAAAGAAAGGTATGTACCAAGCCATCGAAGCAACAACACTCTGTAGCTCGTTAGAAGCTCCGCGACCGTATGCGACTGTATACGTGTTCGGAGAACCAATCCTTGGTCTTCTGGATAGCGGAGCTAGCGTGAGTTGCCTGGGAGCAGGTGGTGTAGATCTGTTAACGAACCATGGCATCAAGTTTCTCTTCATATATAAAAACTGCAGACGGAAAGACTCAGTCCATCGTAGGCAAAGTAATGGTGGACTTAACGTTCAAAGGACAAACTAAGAGGATGCGCCTATTAGTAGCCCCTTCCTTACAGCAAAAATTACATTTGGACTTTTGGAAAGAATTCAACATAGCGCCTAACCTTATAGCCGAAATTTCGCACGATATCCCCGTTCGAGAACCCGTAGCTAGTGCCCATGTACTGACATTAAAGGAGTCAAATAGACTTATTGAAACCGTCAGCTTGTTCCCGTCCTCTGCCTAGGTAAAACAAAGTTAGAGGAACATCCGGTTTCTCCAGCAGTGCAGAAACTTTTGTATGAGGAATTGGATCGCATGCTAGCAATGGGTGTTATTGAAGAAAGTAACAGTCCGTGGAACTCTCCGGTAGTCGTTGTTCGTAAACCGGGTAAGAATCGCTTGTGCTGCACTCCCTCATACAGAAGGATTGCTAGGACGGCTTTCAGTTACGCATTATATTTCGAGTGTGGATCTGAAAGACGCCTTTTGGCAGATCCCACTGGAGAGTGAATCCAGACAGAAGACCGCTTTTACGGTTCCAGGTAGACCTCTATATCAGTTCAATATGATGCCATTTGGTCTATACAATGCGCCTCAGCGCATGTGCAGACTCATGGACAAAGTGGTACCGCATCAACTCAGAGAAAACATCTTTGTCTACCTGGACGAGTTATTAATAGTGTCGAGCACTTTTGATGAGCACATCAAAATGTTCGAGATCGTCGCGAATAGGTTGAAGGAGGCTGGTCTAACGATTAATGTCGAAAAGTCAAAGTTTTGTTTCTAGGATACATCGTAGTTAAGGGTTGTTTGAAAGCAGATCCTGCAAAAATAACTGCAATTAACGACTTTCCTCTTTCGAAAACAGCCCGTCAGGTTCGACGTTTCTTAGGTCTCGCTGGATGGTATCGCCGTTTCGTGAAAGATTTTTCTTCACTGGCTTCTCCCTTAACTGACACCTTAAAGAAAGGGAAAACCTTCGATTTCAATGACAAGGCCATCGAAGCATTAAACGCCATTAAGACCACGTTGACATCCGCACCGATTCTAGTCAACCCTGATTTCTCCCAGGGATTCGTACTCCTTTGCGACGCGTCAGCAACCGGTATCGGATGTGTTTTGTGTCAAGAAGATGACCTATTTATTATTTCTCAAATAAATTAAATACGGCCCAATGCATTTATAGCGTAACTGAGCGAGAGTGCCTTGCAGCTGTTATGGGAGTGCAGAAGTTTAGACCTTACATTGAGGGTCAGCGCTTTACAGTTATCACCGACCATGCAAGTCTGAAATGGTTGATGAACCAGAAGGATCTAAGTGGACGATTAGCACGATGGAGCCTGAAATTATAGGCGTTCGATTTCACCACTGAACATCGTAAGGGTTCGCTGAACGTTGTGCCAGATGCGCTTTCTAGAGTATATGAGGTAGACGCGATGCAAATCGATGTTCCAATGGTGAAGGATCCATCCGATGTTCTGCATATTGATCTTGAGGATCTTAGCTTTCAGTCTGAGAAATACCGCAAGATTATTCGCACCATCGAAGAGAAAAAGACCAGCTACCTGACCTTCAAGTTTCGAACAATTTCGTCTACAAGAAGGTCAAACATTGCACAGGAAATCTGCTCGAAGATGATCTCGTCTGGAAAGTCTGGGTTCCAGAAGAGCTTACCGCACACTTGATCTCTCTGGGCTGCGCATGGTGGTATCGCCAAAACTCTCTACCGTCTCCGACAAAGATTCTTCTGGCCCAATACGGCATGTATGTAAGATGACCAAAGCTCCTAACACTGTTTTGCGTCCTCCCATGGGGAAGGCCTTTGTAGTTGATAGACCCTTTCAACTGGTCTACCTAAATTTCCTTGGGCCCTATCCGCGGTCCAAAAATGGTAACACCCATATCCTTATTGCGTTGGATCAACTAACAAAGTTCGTTGTGCTGCAACCCCTAAAATCCGCGACGTCAACAGCTACTCTAAAGTTCCTGGAGGAGCAAATTTTCTGTACGTTTGGTGTTCCGGAATCAATCTTGACCGATAATGGTAGCTAGCCAGGAGTTTGAAAAATTAATGACATCCTATGGTAAAGACTGCCTCGTACTCTCCTCAGGCTAATGCTAGTGAAAGAGTGAAATATCCACAAAGAAACCAAGCGCGGGAATAGAGACAGAGTAGACAGAACTATCCAATGGAATTAGACAATATGGAAAGAAGAAGTAAATGAGGTGTATATAAGTATACAATACCCAAGATCAGGAAACCACGGTAAAGATCTCATATATGTATATATTATAGGTACTCAATTTCGTATAGGTACTTGCATCGGTTCCACACAATACCAATACCGAGTACACGAGGCAGTGTTTCTCTTTTCTCTTGTTTGGGCTGCCTATTGCTTGTGTTCTTGTGTATGAACCAGAATTGCAATTACCTAAATACGTACATACAGATAGTTGTCTTCGAAGGTTTTCTCTTTTGCCCTACAAGCTCGACGGACCGGTGAACAAGAATGTATCACTGAATTTGCTGGCAAACTCACGCACACATTCAAATTCAATTTGAAGAAGATCCCAACAGACTTCGTGAAGTTGAGAATATTCAGTTATGTATACTTGATAGAAAACCCGCTGACTCTTTTTTGCATACATACTCGTATAGCTAATGTAATTTTTATAACATCAATCATATTTCCAACGAAATCAAAATTCTTAAAGAAGAATTAAACTTAACAGTTCTGATTTGCATTTATCAAAACCTACAGGTCTAATCTACAACACACCTTTTGTAACTTTATACAAACTTTCTTAAAAGTTTTGGTCTAAATCTATTTGAAACTATTCGTTGAACTAGTACCAAAACACACACTGTGGCTTTTGAAAGTTACACCCACAGCCAAAGAAAGTTTTAAAACAAATTAAGGGCGTTACCGACAATTAAAAGTGGATCAATTATTCTCCTATAAAATGAACCAAATTTACGGTTTTTGGGTATAAAAAGGAATGTCAATTGCAAACGTAATCGTTAAATTTAAAGACAATACTATGCAGTACCTCGAATTCCTTTCAAAGGATTACCCCATAGAAAAATCTTATTTCATCATATCCAAATTTTGTTTGACATGGATGGGTCAATTCCCAGATACGCACTCGTCAATCCTTCGGAATCTGAACTCAGCATTCCATATTGTGGTTCTTTGTACCGGGGTTATGTCACAGTTTTGGTATGGATTCTACTATCTTCAAGTCGATATGCAAAAAGGAATAGATGCCATTTGTCCTGCGCTGTCGTGTATGGTGTCATTTGTAAAAATGGTTTTGATTTGTTGGTAGGGCAAAGATTTATCCTTAGTTATAAAACATTTACAAAATCTGCTTTTTAATGGTTGGTTATTAAAGAAAAAAAAATTGCAGCATTATAATTCAATTTATTTCAATTTCAGAGAAGGACGAAAACAAAAAGAAAATCGCGAGCAACTTATCAGCGACGGCGACCAATCTGGCGTTTATGGTCCTAGCTTCAGGGGTAGTGGCAAACATTGTCTATGGACTACGACCACTCCTGACGAATTTAATTCGAATAATGATAGGCAAAGAGTACCTCTTTGACGAAACTCCTTTAAGGGTTATGTGAGTCCTTTTGAATGGAATTTTGTCTCGAAAACTCATAATTCTTTATCTAAAAGGGTGCCAACTGTAACGCTTAGATTACCCTGGTATCCATTCACATATGGGCTGACTTGGTATATGGGGAATGTAACAGTTTTTGCATTCTCTGGTGTCGACGGAATCTTTATATCCTTCTGTCTTTATTCGGCCGCTATATTGAAAATATTGCAGAACGATATCAAGTTAACATTAGATCAATTTCAAAGTTAGTGTATTTGTATGGACTACTTACCGAACATACTCATGTAAGAAACCTATTTTCATAGACAGAATTGAGCTTACGAAGGAAGAAAATGAAAAATGCTGTGACCAGTTGGGAAAAATTGTAAATCGTCACAATGAAGTAATCGATTTGATAAAGCAATTCACTTCTCTTTTCATGTGGATTATATTAGTGCATTTTGTGACGTCAGCGGTGGTGATTGGAGCCAGCATTGTGGAAGCACTTTTGGTGAGTTTGTTTTGATACTATTTTTATACAAAATCTTTGCTAACAAGTAGAGAACAAGACAACTTTTGCTCTGTTCCTTAGATTTTACGAAGTTAAAACTTTAGGAGAGGTATTTAGAGAGGTCTGTTTAATCATTCGTTTTGAGGCTTTACAACCGATGCATATGTCGATCATCTTCTTAGAGCACAGTTTCATGGATATTTCTTGTGTCGCTTTTGTAATTGTTATTATTCTGCCATAATTTGGAACTATGATAACATGAGCAATATCGAGTTCAGATGAGTATATGCCATATGATATGTTCCTCCGTTTTCCATTTCACACTAATAAGTAGACAAAATTAAAAACAAAACCTGAGAAAATAGGGCGTACTTGCTAATGCAATTCTGATAACGAATAATTGAACGGTAATCAAACAACATTTTGTCTTTATTTGGTGCGGCCGTAAAAAACCTATAGATATTTTAGCTAGATGATCCCTTGCTTCATAATTCAATACCCTAACCACTTGAGCCACAGCCCCCATATGATTTTATTATTAGCAAATATTTAACTCATAAGAATAACATAATAAAATAATACTGTTCACTTAATATGTACTAAGCGGAACACTGTGCGTCCGTGTAAATCGAAATATTATTCGGACCGACTAACCAGTCCTCTCCTCAGGGGGAAATTGCTTTAATGAGACCGAAATCGCGGGACGATATACATATAATGAGACTCCGTGCTCAATGGTCCCATCTCGTAATAGTGCGGTGGCCCATATCACTCTTCTTTAAAGGTCGGATAAAGATATGCCAATCGTTCTACTGTAATATTCTTTCCTTTTCAAATATATAAAACAAACAAATCAAAACCACACAAATGAACTAAAAGTGTTTTTCAATTTGTAACTGTTTTACTCGTTGACTGTATTATCTAATAAAGTATCTTTAAAACAATTTAATATTTCACCTCGGTACAGATTCATTGCGCGGCGACTTTCACTCACAATCAACTGTCAACTGCTCCGGGTTGGTAGTTAAGACAATGTAAGCTTTACACATCCCGCTTCTTAGAGTAGTTCGTAATTCATGGCAATGATGTACAACTTTCATCAACGCTCGTAAGATGAATTCTACGGACCACGTCGTTGATACTCTTGCCCACGTCAGAGATCCTTCTAGTCCAGTTCCAGCTTGGGTAATTGCTGTTTTTGCAGTGGCGTGCTTTTTTCTTTATTTTTATCTTTATTATTATGAATGTGTATACCTCTTTTTATTAAATTATTCCATACAAACTGATTCCTTTCGGCTTCCCTTTTAAATATATTTTACTTACGTCATATTCACCTGTATAATTCGTTCATCCCATCATTCTTCTATTCTCCTCATTTCATACATGCTCGATACCAATATTTGTACTACAATAATTATACTAATGTTTGTACTACAAAAATAGCCACGCGTAGCTGAAAATCAGACAAGTATGACATCTGCTAACGAGAAGCGACCAATTCATCGACAATGAACAAGTATGCAATGAATTATATGAAAAGCCGATCATTTTCCGGCTTACGCATTCATTTCTTCACAGTGGGAATTTTAAGTTCAATGTTCGAATCCCAGTCGAAACACCTAAAAGTTTTTAACGACCCCACCTCTAGCGAGCGTCTGACAAACATCCGAGAGTACAACGGAGAATGCTTGAGAATGCTTCTCAAATAACAAATTGCCCTTCGGACACAGCATTAAACAGTAGGCCTTCCACTCGTGTAAACAATATAACACGCACAACACGAATGGTTGTGAAAAACTAGGACCTGCGTCCCATCGACCTGTTGCGCCCAGTATTTATTTTTCCTTGTACCTATGTATACCTATAGGTCAAGTATTGCTTTCGTGAAAGAAATCAAACTCGAGATTTTATTCAAACTTGACATTACTATGATGGAGAAGTCCAAAAAAGTGGGTCCGACAGTTTCATCTGTCTGTCTGTCTGTCTGTATATGCGACTGCAGCCTAAACGGCTGAACGGATTTGCTTTCATATCTGTGGTCTGTGGGATAATCCCTAAAGGCGAAATTAGAATTTTCATTCTAACCTCAAAATTAAGGGTAGTTTACTTAGTAGGGTTCACTTAAGGGTAGTTTCAGTTAAAATGGATTTTATCAAAAACGAATCTCACGATTTTCATAAAATTTGATATTTGGGCTAGTTTGAACATTGTATGCTATGAAGCGGCATACCACATTTTCTGCGAAAAATTCGAATAAATTCGAATAAATTCGAAATTGGGCTTTAAATTAATATATCTAGGTTATAAGATAAGTGCAAATAATGGAGCACCAACTTTTGGAATTGCCACGCATACTTTTATAAAACTTATTTGTTCTCAAAATTTTTACCAGAAATAGGAAAAAAAATATTTTAAGTAAAGTAATAGGCCTTAAACTTTTCTCTAATTCACCCAAACATTGTGTAAACTTCTACAAGGTTGACTATTAATCCATCGAAATGCGGAATGACACGCCTACTCTACCGGCAAGAGCAAGACTTTGATTTCAGTCGAATGCTCAGCTGGGGTGGGTCCTGGATAAAAAAAATGTATGGACTTTGTTCTTTGGGTCGAATACAATGGGCGCCAGGTAATCTTTTACAAAAAGTGAAGATACATTTATGGTCGTTTTACAGTATGCCTTATGATGTACGATTAAACCTACAATCGTTTCAGAATGTGCCCTGTGGTGTACTGGTAAACCTGATTTTGATCTACGGGTAAGTCTACTTCTACTATTGGTATCAAATTATGAGATGGACTTTTATCAGTTATCTATATCAGTTTATTGTCATGATAAAGTCGTGATAAAGCATCGAGAACTACATTTCTCCTCTTGAAACGAGTTTATCGCATTTGCATTGAGCTCAACTGCTTTATTCTTAGAAAGATGTTTGCACAAACGTCCATCTTCCCTCTTAAAAGGGATGTCAGTTGGTTTTTGATATGTGATGTTTTAATGCTTAAAATTAAAAAAAGTTGTCTAGTTGTTTCTTCGGTATTGTAAACTCGCTTCATCTTTTGGGGCTGGTGAACTGCGAACTTTGACGTTTCCTTCAATCTGTGCTTCTTTATAAAACTGAGGCGATTGAGAATTGCGTGGGTTATAGAGTAACAGTAAATAAAAGTCGTGACTAGAAAGGGGATTCGCGTTGGAGGCCTCTTTTCGCTCTCAGGAACACTGAATTATTGTTTGCAGGCACTCATTTGTTTTTCGTTAGGTTTACACGAACTGACTCGTTTATTAAGTTTTATACGAACTAACTTGGTCGTCGTTAGTTTCACATGCGTTAACTTGGTTTAAGTTAATCACACGCGTTACTTAGTAGATTGTAACGCCCTGCGCTGGCGCCATTAAAACAATAGTTTTTTCCTGCAGATTCCCTGTTTGTTTTTTTACTGAACTAAAAGACTCCGTGGCTCAATGGTTAGTGCGTTGGACTATGGAGCAAGGGGTTCCAGGTTCGAATCCTTGTCGGGACACCTAAGGAAGTTTTTCACGGCCCCACCTCTTGCGAGCGTCTGACAAACATCCGAAAGTACAACTGTCCTGAGAAAGCTTTTCAAACAACAAATTGCCCTTCGGACACAGCATTAAACAGTAGGCCCCTTCCATTCGTGTAAAGAATATACCAAGCACAACACGAATGGTTGTGAGAAGCATCGACCTGTTGCGCCAAATATTTATTTTTACTTGCACCTATACCTATAGGGCAAGTATTGTATTCGTGCAAAATTTGGAACTCGAGATTTTAATCAAACTTGACATTACTATAATAGAGAAGTCCAAAAAAGTAGGTCCGCCAATGCCGTCTGTCTGTCTGTCTGTCTGTCTGTCTGTCTGTCGGTCTGTCTATCTGTCAGTCTGTCAGTCTGTCAGTCTGTCAGTCTGTCAGTCTGTCTGTCTGTCTGTATATTCGACTACAGCCTAAACGGCTGAACGGATTTACTTCAAACTTTATATATAGGGTCTGTGGGATATTCCCTAGAGGCGAAATTTGAATTTTCATTCTAACCTCAAAATTAAGGGTAGTTTACTTAAGGCCGATTTCAGTTAAAATGGATTTTCTCGAAAACGGCTCTAACGATTTCGATAAAATTTGATGTGTGGGTTAGTTTGGGCATATGCTATCAGGTGGCATACCACGTTTTTCACGAAAAATTCGAATAACGGTAATATTGAAAATCAGCTATTTCTCGGGTATTTGTTCGGCGATTGGGCTAAAAATTATTATTTGTAGGTTATAAGACAAGTGCAAAATAATGGCATAATAAATTTTGCAATGCCACGCCCACTTTTTTAAAACTTATTTTTTTTCAAAATTTTTACTAGAAATTGAGAAAAAATTATTTAATCAAAGTAATATGCCTTAAAATTCTCTATAATTCACTCAAACACCTTATCTGGCCACGCCCACTTTTTATGGGCATTTTTATAAAAACAAAACATTGAGTAAACTGCTACAATGTTATGACTATTATTCCATCTAAACGCGGAATGCCACGCCTACTTTACTGGGAAGAGCAAGACTTGGACTTTAATTCTGATAAAATTATACACTTATAGCATTACGGTGCAAGTACGTACGACCCAGTCGTGCACTTTATTTAAAAGACTCTACATTACTCCAAATGCTTTTACCAAAATGAATATAATATATTCATGACGGTAAAATACGTAAAGTAGAATATATTGAAATGAACAGCAAGCAGGTGACGGCAATTATTTCCGAGAATTTTGTCTCGGCGGAAATTGGGTTGGGGGAATGCACTGGCTGGTGCATTTTGTAATTTAATCCATTTCGTGTTAGCTTATATACTTCATAGAATATATCTCTACTATTATTCTATGTGACAAAGCTTCTTATCAAACATACACATATTAAACCCGTCGGAAAGACGTCCGTTAGTTTGTTTATTTCAACCTAGGCTAAGGGTTGTAATTCAAAATCTGAGAAATACAATGCATATTTTGTTTCAGACTTTGATTATTTTCTGAAACTCAATTCTGAATATATGAAGACATGGTATACAGATATATTTGGCAGTCACTCAGTTCTAATTTAATGTGTCTTGTTTTATTAAGTCTATGTTTTGTTGGTCCAGTGCTGCTCATGGATATTCGAATTTTATATTGTTGAAGGTAATGCCAGTAGCCGTATTGGGTTGGGACTCAAAGTCTTTTGAGCTTATGTGTTTAAGTATGAAAATGATTCTGACTTATCTTCAGCCTCCATATTCTCCAGCCTCGGAACTGAATTTGTCACATTACGGGTAAACTACCATAAATACCATCAAGGCCGTGTGCTTTGAAGAGAGAAAATAATTCCCTTGCCCAGTTGACTGTTTTTAGGTTCACAACTGAGTGGCTTATGCTGTTTATTCTGTCATAAGAGCTTGCTGTTCAAGACCGATCTCGTGTCTTCATAAAGTTTTAGGCTGTGGGTATCTTTGGCAAAATTATCCGAAGCCTGGTCGCGTCTTTTGAGGAGCTGCTCAAACAGTATTTTTTAGCATAAAGTGGGTTTTTTCTCTTATAAACACCTTTCCTCTCTTTCTATCGGCCCCACGCAGCTTAATATTGTGTATGCTTGAACAAGATATATATTATGGATCGCGAAAATAGCATATTAATTAATTTTGAATCCTCACTATACCGTAGGCTTAACGAGTGAAAAAAAAAAAACAATTAATATAATTCAGGCCTTGTTTTTCAATGGTTTTTTTTTAGAATCCGAATATCCTTTGTAAAAGTTTACGAGCGAATCAAAAATATACAAATATAACATTTAATTAAACAGACTTATTATTAAAAGGTGAATTTTACTCCGTAATAGTATCCTGGATTTCGTGCTGTTGTTTACCTATCATTTACATTAGCTGTATCTTGTGAACTATACATTTATTGTCATGGTGGAACAGCAGTATTAGAAAATGTAAGTACGAGCTGTAGGAGTTAATTCATTTATGACTACAAACACTTTCAGAGTAACGGATTGGGTATGTCGGCCTATTTTTCTAATTGGCATAACTGTGACTCTAGGGTGAAGAAAATGATTCTTTTGATAATTATACGATCACAGAGACCACTCACAATGGCCGTACCATTT
Source organism: Xylota segnis (assembly GCA_963583995.1). Lineage (NCBI taxonomy): Eukaryota > Metazoa > Arthropoda > Insecta > Diptera > Syrphidae > Xylota > Xylota segnis. Next base: position 14,662,037 of record OY757239.1, read on the forward strand.
TTTTCACCGTCATTGGAGGCCTTTGCTTCTGTAAGCTGCTAGTTCGGACTACACTAAGTCAAGTTTAACGGAATCATTTTTATATAATTACAGATAATTCGAACCGCAGGATCTATTATAGCTGTTGTACAGTCTGTAATTTTATAATAAATAAATGTAATACATACTTGTTATTTAATCGTAGACTACCTTGGTGATATATTAAGTATAATTGTTATCTAAAGTTATCGTATCACTTTTAAAAAAATTAGCTTAACCACTTGTAAGCTCGATATACTAAAGAGTGACCAAATAGAAATGATGCTTTTGCATTTATTATGTTTCAGCAAGTATTATTAAAAAATATTATCGAAATTCCAGCTCCAAAAGGCAATTCGTCTCACCGTCGAATATTCTTTTGGACCTTAAGCCATCAACCAGACCGAAATTGGTGTTATATATTAAGAACTGTATACTATTATTGCATATATGCATTCGAGATATAACCTCCTGCAGATAAGCCATGTGGCTTCGGAGGTAAAAATAATGTAATGAATTAATGAAATAATGAAATAATGAAATAAACTTCTAAACTTCTAAACTTGCTGCTCCGTCTTATTGGAACCACATATCGTCCAAGTCATGATCTTTAATAGCCGGTGAACAAAAACGGTTATCATTCGACCATATCGCTCCGAATTGACTGTAACCGTCCGCTCAGTGGTATCTTCGAAGAAGTGCGGACCAATGACACCTTTCGACCATAGAGCACACCAACCAGATAGTCACTTTGTCTGGATGCAACGGCCCCTCTTCGATCACTTGTGAGTCTTCTGAGCCCCATATGCGGCAATTTTGTTTCTTTACATACCCACCGAGTGAGAAATGAGCCTCATCACTGAAGAAAATCTTGTTCGAAAAATCGGTGTTTATAGTCTGTTGTTCCAACACCCAAGAAGCGTATCTACGGCGTTGTGAAGGGTTTCAATTGTTGCGTAAGTTGAACTTTATAAGAATGAAGATGCAAACTCCAAATGCAAAATACGCCATAGTGAGGTGTACGTGTACGACAGGCTTAATTGCTGCCAACGCCAGGAAATCGATAAATTCACAAATACGCATTAATGAGCGGTTCATGTATTTTCTAAATAACTTTAAGAAAACAATAGAAAAAGACAGGGACGTTTTAAGTTATACTCACCAAAGTATCGCATCTAAAACCAACTATAAGATTACGAAAATTTGCCTGAAGAGAATATTATAACTCAACTAAAAATGATAATACCTATAACTAAAAAGTAATAGACAGCAAAGATCATAGAAATAAATAAGATACAATACGAATACAATAGAAACAATATATATGTATGTATGTAAAAGAGTGAAATAAAGCCAATCATGTATAACGCAAAATTGGTGTAATTACGTACACATAATACAAAGAAAAAACAACAAAATATTAATAGTTGTCTAATTAAAAAAACAAAAATAAATACTTGGCGCTACAGGTCGATGGGACCCAGAGCCTAGCTTCTCACCATTCGTGTTGGGCGTGTTATGTTCTTAGGGACTTGCAAGGGAAAATGTGCTTGGTATACATGGATGACATAATCGTCTATTCGACATCATTGCAAGAACATATACAAAACCTCAAAGCCGTTTTTCGCAAGCTCAGAGACGCAAATCTAAAAGTTCAGATGCAAAAGTCGCCGTTCCTGCAAAAAGAAGTGGCCTTTATCGGTCATATTATTACACCAGAGGGAGTAAAGCCAAATCCCGACAAGATCATTGCTGTGCAACAGTTTCCATTACCGAAAACTCAAAAGCAAATTAAATCCTTTTTAGGACTCCTTGGGTATTATCGAAAATTTATTAAGGACATTTCCTGTATAACAAAGCCAATGACAGAATGCCTTCGGAAGGGAAAAGGTATTACGCTCGATTCGAAATACATTCAGTCGTTTTGTACTTGCACTATGCTTTTGCGTAAACCTACAGTCGTTTTGCACTGTGCACTATGCTTTGGCGTAAAACTACAGTCGTTTTGCACTGTGCGCTATACTGTGGCGTAAACCTGCAGTCGTTTTGCACTGTTCACTATGCTGTCGCGTAAACCAACAGCAGTTTTACACTGTGCATTATGATGTGGCGTAAACGAACAGCCGTTTTACACTGTTCACTATGCTGTGGCGTAAACCAACAGCAGTTTTGCACTGTGCGCTATGATGTGGCGTAAACCAAAAGCCATTTTGCACTGTGCACTATGCTGTGGCGTAAACCTACAGTCGTTTTGTACTTGCACTATGCTTTTGCGTAAACCTACACCCGTTTTGCACTGTGCGCTATGCTTTGGCGTAAACCAACAGCAGTTTTGCACTGTGCGCTATGATGTGGCGTAAACGAACAGCTGTTTTGCACTGTGCCGTATTATGTGGCGTAAACCAACAGCCATTTTGCATTGTGCACTATGCTGTGGCGTAAACCTAAAGTCGTTTTGCACTGTGCACTATGCTTTCTCGTAAACAAACAGTCGTTTTGCACTGTGCGCTATGCTTCGGCGTAAACCGACAAACGTTTTACACTGTGCGCTATGCTGTGGCGTAAACCAAAAGCAGTTTCGCACTGTGCACTATGCTGTGGCGTAGACTTACAGTTGTCTTGCACTGTGCCGTATTCTGTGGCGTAAACCAACAGCCGTTTTGCACAGTGCGCTATGCTTTTGTGTAAACCAACAGTCGTTTTGCACTGTACACTATGCTTTCGCGTACACCTACAGCCGTTCTGCACTGTGCACTATGCTTTGGCGTAAACCTACAGCCGTTTTACACTGCGCACTATGCTGTGCCGGAAACCTGGAGCCGTTTTACGCTGTGCCTTATGCTTTGGCGTAAGCCTAGAGACCTTTCGCACTGTGCACTGTGCTTTGGCGTAAACCTACAACCGTTTTACTCTGTGCCTTATACTTCGGCGTAAATCTACTGCCGTTTGGCACTGTGCGCTATGATTTGGCGTAAACCTAAAGTCGTTTTGCACTGTGCACTATGGTTTTGAGTAAACCAACAGTCGTTTTACACTGTGCGCTATGCCTTGGCGTAAACTAACAGTCGCTTTGCACTGTGCACTATGCTTTTGAGTAAACCAACAGTCGTTTTGCACTGGGCACTATGCTTTTGCGTAAACCAACAGCCGTTTTGCACTGTGTACTATGGTTTTGAGTAAACCAACAGTCGTTTTGCACTGTGCGCTGTGCTTTGAGGAAACCAACAGCCGTTTTGCACTGTGCACTATGCTTTCGCGTAAACAAACAGTCGTTTTTCACAGTCGTTTCCGGCACAGCATAGCGCACAGTGTAAAACGGCTATAGGTTTACGCCAAAGCATAGTGCACAGTGCAAACCGGCTGTAGGTTTACGCGAAAGCATAGTGTATAGTGCAAAACGACTGTCGGTTCACGCCACAGCATAGTGCACAGTGCAAAACGGCTGTAGGTTTATGCCAAAGCAGAGTGCACAGTGCGAAAGGTCTCTGGGCTTACGCCAAAGCATAAGGCACAGCGTAAAACGGCTCCAGGTTTCCGGCACAGCATAGCGCGCAGTGTAAAACGGCTGTAGGTTTACGCCAAAGCATAGTGCACAGTGCAGAACGGCTGTAGGTGTACGCGAAAGCATAGTGTACAGTGCGAAAGGTCTCTAGGCTTACGCCACAGCATAGCGCGCAGTGTAAAACGGCTGTAGGTTTACGCCAAAGCATAGTGCACAGTGCAGAACGGCTGTAGGTTTACGCGCAAGCATAGTGTACAGTGCAAAACGACTGTCGGTTTACGCCACAGCATAGCGCACAGTGCAAAACGGCTGTACGTTTACGCCAAATCATAGCGCACAGTGCAAAACGACAGTAGGTTTACGCCAAAGTATAATGCACAGTGTAAAACGGTTGTAGGTTTACGCCAAAGCACAGTGCGCAGTGCGAAAGGTCTCTAGGCTTACGCCAAAGCATAAGGCACAGCGTAAAACGGCTCCAGGTTTCCGGCACAGCATAGCGCGCAGTGTAAAACGGCTGTAGGTTTACGCCAAAGCATAGTGCACAGTGCAGAACGGCTGTAGGTGTACGCGAAAGCATAGTGTACAGTGCGAAAGGTCTCTAGGCTTACGCCACAGCATAGCGCACAGTGCAAAACGGCTGTAGGTTTACGCCAAATCATAGTGCACAGTGCAGAACGGCTGTAGGTTTACGCGATAGTGTACAGTGCAAAACGACTGTCGGTTTACGCCACAGCATAGCGCACAGTGCAAAACGGCTGTAGGTTTACGCCAAATCATAGCGCACAGTGCAAAACGACAGTAGGTTTACGCCAAAGTATAATGCACAGTGTAAAACGGTTGTAGGTTTACGCCAAAGCACAGTGCACAGTGCGAAAGGTCTCTAGGCTTACGCCAAAGCATAAAGCACAGCGTAAAATGGCTCCAGGTTTCCGGCACAGCATAGCGCACAGTGTAAAACGGCTGTAGGTTTACGCCAAAGCATAGTGCACAGTGCAGAACGGCTGTAGGTTTACGCGAAAGCATAGTGTACAGTGCAAAACGACTGTCGGTTTACGCCACAGCCACGCTTTGGGTCACTTCTCAAGTTAAGCTCCACATTCAAGATATAATTCCTGTTTGAGAATTTACTGAGAGCAATAAAATCTTTACGCAATTTAAAAAATTTATTTTTGTCATCCTGACTGTTTGATTTTTTGTACTTAGAATAGGCTTTGTTTTTTCAAATTTTTTAGATGCGCTTACCTTTTAGTATATCATGGGAGTTTAGATACTTTCTTATTGGCTTTTCGTGGCACAAAAAAATTCAAATTACATTCGAGATGATTGTACATATTTATCAAATTTAAATTTTGTAACTCGGTGTTCCAGTCAACAGTTGCAAGGTAATTATCAAGTTCAATGAAGTTTGTTTTGATAAAGTTATAAGAACAATTATTGTTGATAGAATCAGTTTTTAAATAGTTGTATAAATGTAATTCAATGTATAATTCTTTATGATGAATCGAATTATTTAACAAAGAAAAAGGAAGAGTATCATAGATAATTGTCTTAAATTCATCATATGGTATAAACACTAAATCTAGAATATTGTTTAAATTAGTTACAAATTGATTAACTTGATTCAAATTAAGAGCATATAGATGATCAATAAAAGTTATTTCAGGATCTTTTATAAGATTACAGGGAATAAGTACGTTATCAATATTTGTATGAATCCAGTTTATGTCACTCAAATTGAAATCGCCCATTACACAAACTTTTAGTAAGCTATTATTTAAGTTATTCACGTAGTCAATGTTAGCCAGATGCTTATCATACAATTCAATACTACTTTTAGGCGGAATATAACTAATAATAAAATAAAGTAAAATACCTGAAGTGAGACTAATAGAAATGCAAATTTGCTCAACGTTAATGATAGGTAGATCTATTAGTATGCATGTAATAGCAGATCGGACAGCTACCATTACACCTCCGCCACGATTCTCAGCAGAAATACAGCGATCCAGTCGAAATACGATGTAGGAATTAGCATCGAAAATTTCCGAATCTAAGATTCCCTTCCATAGACAGGTTTCAACAATGATGATCATGTCATAATCGATGTAACTGGATGCAAGATACAGAGCGGGAACTTTGGTTCGGATTCCGCTCGCATTGTGATAATACACCTTCAAGGAATCGTCATTTGAAGGGGAATTTTGAGTTATATTAAGAAGTTGAGATGACGAAGGTGATGACGATGGTAGTTGAGGATCAAAAGGTTTAACTATATCCGCGCTTCTTTCTTAGGAACAAACTCGTGCACCACAATTCCATCGGGCCAAAAATCCTTTGAGAGAAGTAGGTCGAAGCAGCTATCTGGGGGGAATAGCTTGAAGGATGCTATATCCCGAGATACTTTAAAGTTGTATTTGAAGCAGTTAACATTAGGAGCAGAGGATGAAATTTTACTTCTAATGAAGTTCAATACGTCATCCACAGTGGTAGCAGAAGACACCCTTGAGATAAAGATGGATTTTCGACGGGGTCTTTTTACCACAACTAGATTGGTAGATGATGAAGGTTGTCCAGACGAATTGACTTCAAGAAGATACGGTGAGGCTGGGTCAGAAATGGATATATCCCGCACATGACTAGGCAGAGGGGTGACGGCAGAAACAGCAGTTCGCTCCTGTAGATATTCAGCCTCCTTGCTGGTAGACGGCTTATTAGTAGTCTCGGCAGGAGATGGAGAATCGATCAGCAACTTTTCACGTGAATTAGATTGTAAAGCTCTTTTGACAGGAGGAGGCTGCAGTTGGTGAACATCACGAGGGATATCATGATCCAAGCTGGAGCAGTTGAGTTCCGCAGATACAAGAACGTCAGTGATAATTTGAGAGTTCGGTGGCAACTCTTTCTTAGTCAAAGCTTTAATCTTCGGAGGTTTCGGTGGTTGAAGTCCAGGGTTTGAGGGATTCCGTTGATCCTTGATTGAATCCGATCTATGCATCGCTGTTTGTCAATCAGTTTTCCTTGACAGGAAGACTAATCAATGTTTGAGAATCCCTCATTAAGCTTTTTGGCACTTGTCACATCGAAATTAAAGACGTCCTGTATCTCGGAAAATAACTGTGAAAGGCAATTGAACACTTTCTGTAGCTTGACAATTTTCCAATTCAGTACGTCTGGTGAAATATTCCGATGTTTCTCGCAGTAAAAGCATAGACCTGGAGTCGAAATAATTTTATCAATGTCCTTGACTTTAAGACCAATGCATTTTGCATGAGCCGTTGCCAATCAAATTCCGTACGAAATATTTAGATCGTTCGTGGTTTTTTTACAAATGTAGCAATCGGGATTACTCATTGGTAATAAAAATTTTCTCACACAGCAACTCTGTTTAGGCTTTAAGTATGGCAACCAAAAGCACGGCTCGATGATGTGGTCGAAAAAGGTGATGGACAGTGGTTCGAGGATAAGATAAAAAAACGAAAAGAATATCGTATGGTGAGTATCAAGCTTGCCTTAGCGGCGAACACGCACTAAAAATGCACTCACACGGAGGAAGAGGTGAGAAGACCTTTTGATATCCAGACGATGGAAGAGGATGGAACAAGAACTTCAGTTATGCACTCAATCAAATGCAGAATCACTCAATATAGTACAGCAAAAAGAAAAATGTCAATGTACTCTAATACGAATTATTTAAATTTGTGTGATAAGACGAAAGAGAACGAGAAAGCGAACTCGCGGATAAATCAAACGAAGGAACGAGTTGAAATGGTTAAAAAGTAACACAAGTTGAGTTAAGGTTGGATAAATCACGGAGGTTAGATGATAATAAAGAAGGAGCCGAAAATTCGTCAACTGCCTATTGTAACAATCACAATCACGATTATTACCGTGTTATTATTATGACAGGATATTCAACACCAGAAGCAGTTCAGTGCCAAAAAAAAATTCAAGATCTGCGAGAAAAATTTAAAGAAAAGAAAGGTATGTACCAAGCCATCGAAGCAACAACACTCTGTAGCTCGTTAGAAGCTCCGCGACCGTATGCGACTGTATACGTGTTCGGAGAACCAATCCTTGGTCTTCTGGATAGCGGAGCTAGCGTGAGTTGCCTGGGAGCAGGTGGTGTAGATCTGTTAACGAACCATGGCATCAAGTTTCTCTTCATATATAAAAACTGCAGACGGAAAGACTCAGTCCATCGTAGGCAAAGTAATGGTGGACTTAACGTTCAAAGGACAAACTAAGAGGATGCGCCTATTAGTAGCCCCTTCCTTACAGCAAAAATTACATTTGGACTTTTGGAAAGAATTCAACATAGCGCCTAACCTTATAGCCGAAATTTCGCACGATATCCCCGTTCGAGAACCCGTAGCTAGTGCCCATGTACTGACATTAAAGGAGTCAAATAGACTTATTGAAACCGTCAGCTTGTTCCCGTCCTCTGCCTAGGTAAAACAAAGTTAGAGGAACATCCGGTTTCTCCAGCAGTGCAGAAACTTTTGTATGAGGAATTGGATCGCATGCTAGCAATGGGTGTTATTGAAGAAAGTAACAGTCCGTGGAACTCTCCGGTAGTCGTTGTTCGTAAACCGGGTAAGAATCGCTTGTGCTGCACTCCCTCATATAGAAGGATTGCTAGGACGGCTTTCAGTTACGCATTATATTTCGAGTGTGGATCTGAAAGACGCCTTTTGGCAGATCCCACTGGAGAGTGAATCCAGACAGAAGACCGCTTTTACGGTTCCAGGTAGACCTCTATATCAGTTCAATATGATGCCATTTGGTCTATACAATGCGCCTCAGCGCATATGCAGACTCATGGACAAAGTGGTACCGCATCAACTCAGAGAAAACATCTTTGTCTACCTGGACGAGTTATTCATAGTGTCGAGCACTTTTGATGAGCACATCAAAATGTTCGAGATCGTCGCGAATAGGTTGAAGGAGGCTGGTCTAACGATTAATGTCGAAAAGTCAAAGTTTTGTTTCTAGGATACATCGTAGTTAAGGGTTGTTTGAAAGCAGATCCTGCAAAAATAACTGCAATTAACGACTTTCCTCTTTCGAAAACAGCCCGTCAGGTTCGACGTTTCTTAGGTCTCGCTGGATGGTATCGCCGTTTCGTGAAAGATTTTTCTTCACTGGCTTCTCCCTTAACTGACACCTTAAAGAAAGGGAAAACCTTCGATTTCAATGACAAGGCCATCGAAGCATTAAACGCCATTAAGACCACGTTGACATCCGCACCGATTCTAGTCAACCCTGATTTCTCCCAGGGATTCGTACTCCTTTGCGACGCGTCAGCAACCGGTATCGGATGTGTTTTGTGTCAAGAAGATGACCTATTTATTATTTCTCAAATAAATTAAATACGGCCCAATGCATTTATAGCGTAACTGAGCGAGAGTGCCTTGCAGCTGTTATGGGAGTGCAGAAGTTTAGACCTTACATTGAGGGTCAGCGCTTTACAGTTATCACCGACCATGCAAGTCTGAAATGGTTGATGAACCAGAAGGATCTAAGTGGACGATTAGCACGATGGAGCCTGAAATTATAGGCGTTCGATTTCACCACTGAACATCGTAAGGGTTCGCTGAACGTTGTGCCAGATGCGCTTTCTAGAGTATATGAGGTAGACGCGATGCAAATCGATGTTCCAATGGTGAAGGATCCATCCGATGTTCTGCATATTGATCTTGAGGATCTTAGCTTTCAGTCTGAGAAATACCGCAAGATTATTCGCACCATCGAAGAGAAAAAGACCAGCTACCTGACCTTCAAGTTTCGAACAATTTCGTCTACAAGAAGGTCAAACATTGCACAGGAAATCTGCTCGAAGATGATCTCGTCTGGAAAGTCTGGGTTCCAGAAGAGCTTGCCGCACACTTGATCTCTCTGGGCTGCGCATGGTGGTATCGCCAAAACTCTATACCGTCTCCGACAAAGATTCTTCTGGCCCAATACGGCATGTATGTAAGATGACCAAAGCTCCTAACACTGTTTTGCGTCCTCCCATGGGGAAGGCCTTTGTAGTTGATAGACCCTTTCAACTGGTCTACCTAAATTTCCTTGGGCCCTATCCGCGGTCCAAAAATGGTAACACCCATATCCTTATTGCGTTGGATCAACTAACAAAGTTCGTTGTGCTGCAACCCCTAAAATCCGCGACGTCAACAGCTACTCTAAAGTTCCTGGAGGAGCAAATTTTCTGTACGTTTGGTGTTCCGGAATCAATCTTGACCGATAATGGTAGCTAGCCAGGAGTTTGAAAAATTAATGACATCCTATGGTAAAGACTGCCTCGTACTCTCCTCAGGCTAATGCTAGTGAAAGAGTGAAATATCCACAAAGAAACCAAGCGCGGGAATAGAGACAGAGTAGACAGAACTATCCAATGGAATTAGACAATATGGAAAGAAGAAGTAAATGAGGTGTATATAAGTATACAATACCCAAGATCAGGAAACCACGGTAAAGATCTCACATATGTATATATTATAGGTACTCAATTTCGTATAGGTACTTGCATCGGTTCCACACAATACCAATACCGAGTACACGAGGCAGTGTTTCTCTTTTCTCTTGTTTGGGCTGCCTATTGCTTGTGTTCTTGTGTATGAACCAGAATTGCAATTACCTAAATACGTACATACAGATAGTTGTCTTCGAAGGTTTTCTCTTTTGCCCTACAAGCTCGACGGACCGGTGAACAAGAATGTATCACTGAATTTGCTGGCAAACTCACGCACACATTCAAATTCAATTTGAAGAAGATCCCAACAGACTTCGTGAAGTTGAGAATATTCAGTTATGTATACTTGATAGAAAACCCGCTGACTCTTTTTTGCATACATACTCGTATAGCTAATGTAATTTTTATAACATCAATCATATTTCCAACGAAATCAAAATTCTTAAAGAAGAATTAAACTTAACAGTTCTGATTTGCATTTATCAAAACCTACAGGTCTAATCTACAACACACCTTTTGTAACTTTATACAAACTTTCTTAAAAGTTTTGGTCTAAATCTATTTGAAACTATTCGTTGAACTAGTACCAAAACACACACTGTGGCTTTTGAAAGTTACACCCACAGCCAAAGAAAGTTTTAAAACAAATTAAGGGCGTTACCGACAATTAAAAGTGGATCAATTATTCTCCTATAAAATGAACCAAATTTACGGTTTTTGGGTATAAAAAGGAATGTCAATTGCAAACGTAATCGTTAAATTTAAAGACAATACTATGCAGTACCTCGAATTCCTTTCAAAGGATTACCCCATAGAAAAATCTTATTTCATCATATCCAAATTTTGTTTGACATGGATGGGTCAATTCCCAGATACGCACTCGTCAATCCTTCGGAATCTGAACTCAGCATTCCATATTGTGGTTCTTTGTACCGGGGTTATGTCACAGTTTTGGTATGGATTCTACTATCTTCAAGTCGATATGCAAAAAGGAATAGATGCCATTTGTCCTGCGCTGTCGTGTATGGTGTCATTTGTAAAAATGGTTTTGATTTGTTGGTACGGCAAAGATTTATCCTTAGTTATAAAACATTTACAAAATCTGCTTTTTAATGGTTGGTTATTAAAGAAAAAAAAATTGCAGCATTATAATTCAATTTATTTCAATTTCAGAGAAGGACGAAAACAAAAAGAAAATCGCGAGCAACTTATCAGCGACGGCGACCAATCTGGCGTTTATGGTCCTAGCTTCAGGGGTAGTGGCAAACATTGTCTATGGACTACGACCACTCCTGACGAATTTAATTCGAATAATGATAGGCAAAGAGTACCTCTTTGACGAAACTCCTTTAAGGGTTATGTGAGTCCTTTTGAATGGAATTTTGTCTCGAAAACTCATAATTCTTTATCTAAAAGGGTGCCAACTGTAACGCTTAGATTACCCTGGTATCCATTCACATATGGGCTGACTTGGTATATGGGGAATGTAACAGTTTTTGCATTCTCTGGTGTCGACGGAATCTTTATATCCTTCTGTCTTTATTCGGCCGCTATATTGAAAATATTGCAGAACGATATCAAGTTAACATTAGATCAATTTCAAAGTTAGTGTATTTGTATGGACTACTTACCGAACATACTCATGTAAGAAACCTATTTTCATAGACAGAATTGAGCTTACGAAGGAAGAAAATGAAAAATGCTGTGACCAGTTGGGAAAAATTGTAAATCGTCACAATGAAGTAATCGATTTGATAAAGCAATTCACTTCTCTTTTCATGTGGATTATATTAGTGCATTTTGTGACGTCAGCGGTGGTGATTGGAGCCAGCATTGTGGAAGCACTTTTGGTGAGTTTGTTTTGATACTATTTTTATACAAAATCTTTGCTAACAAGTAGAGAACAAGACAACTTTTGCTCTGTTCCTTAGATTTTACGAAGTTAAAACTTTAGGAGAGGTATTTAGAGAGGTCTGTTTAATCATTCGTTTTGAGGCTTTACAACCGATGCATATGTCGATCATCTTCTTAGAGCACAGTTTCATGGATATTTCTTGTGTCGCTTTTGTAATTGTTATTATTCTGCCATAATTTGGAACTATGATAACATGAGCAATATCGAGTTCAGATGAGTATATGCCATATGATATGTTCCTCCGTTTTCCATTTCACACTAATAAGTAGACAAAATTAAAAACAAAACCTGAGAAAATAGGGCGTACTTGCTAATGCAATTCTGATAACGAATAATTGAACGGTAATCAAACAACATTTTGTCTTTATTTGGTGCGGCCGTAAAAAACCTATAGATATTTTAGCTAGATGATCCCTTGCTTCATAATTCAATACCCTAACCACTTGAGCCACAGCCCCCATATGATTTTATTATTAGCAAATATTTAACTCATAAGAATAACATAATAAAATAATACTGTTCACTTAATATGTACTAAGCGGAACACTGTGCGTCCGTGTAAATCGAAATATTATTCGGACCGACTAACCAGTCCTCTCCTCAGGGGGAAATTGCTTTAATGAGACCGAAATCGCGGGACGATATACATATAATGAGACTCCGTGCTCAATGGTCCCATCTCGTAATAGTGCGGTGGCCCATATCACTCTTCTTTAAAGGTCGGATAAAGATATGCCAATCGTTCTACTGTAATATTCTTTCCTTTTCAAATATATAAAACAAACAAATCAAAACCACACAAATGAACTAAAAGTGTTTTTCAATTTGTAACTGTTTTACTCGTTGACTGTATTATCTAATAAAGTATCTTTAAAACAATTCAATATTTCACCTCGGTACAGATTCATTGCGCGGCGACTTTCACTCACAATCAACTGTCAACTGCTCCGGGTTGGTAGTTAAGACAATGTAAGCTTTACACATCCCGCTTCTTAGAGTAGTTCGTAATTCATGGCAATGATGTACAACTTTCATCAACGCTCGTAAGATGAATTCTACGGACCACGTCGTTGATACTCTTGCCCACGTCAGAGATTCTTCCAGTCCAGTTCCAGCTTGGGTAATTGCTGTTTTTGCAGTGGCGTGCTTTTTTCTTTATTTTTATCTTTATTATTATGAATGTGTATACCTCTTTTTATTAAATTATTCCATACAAACTGATTCCTTTCGGCTTCCCTTTTAAATATATTTTACTTACGTCATATTCACCTGTATAATTCGTTCATCCCATCATTCTTCTATTCTCCTCATTTCATACATGCTCGATACCAATATTTGTACTACAATAATTATACTAATGTTTGTACTACAAAAATAGCCACGCGTAGCTGAAAATCAGACAAGTATGACATCTGCTAACGAGAAGCGACCAATTCATCGACAATGAACAAGTATGCAATGAATTATATGAAAAGCCGATCATTTTCCGGCTTACGCATTCATTTCTTCACAGTGGGAATTTTAAGTTCAATGTTCGAATCCCAGTCGAAACACCTAAAAGTTTTTAACGACCCCACCTCTAGCGAGCGTCTGACAAACATCCGAGAGTACAACGGAGAATGCTTGAGAATGCTTCTCAAATAACAAATTGCCCTTCGGACACAGCATTAAACAGTAGGCCTTCCACTCGTGTAAACAATATAACACGCACAACACGAATGGTTGTGAAAAACTAGGACCTGCGTCCCATCGACCTGTTGCGCCCAGTATTTATTTTTCCTTGTACCTATGTATACCTATAGGTCAAGTATTGCTTTCGTGAAAGAAATCAAACTCGAGATTTTATTCAAACTTGACATTACTATGATGGAGAAGTCCAAAAAGTGGGTCCGACAGTTTCATCTGTCTGTCTGTCTGTCTGTATATGCGACTGCAGCCTAAACGGCTGAACGGATTTGCTTTCATATCTGTGGTCTGTGGGATAATCCCTAAAGGCGAAATTAGAATTTTCATTCTAACCTCAAAATTAAGGGTAGTTTACTTAGTAGGGTTCACTTAAGGGTAGTTTCAGTTAAAATGGATTTTATCAAAAACGAATCTCACGATTTTCATAAAATTTGATATTTGGGCTAGTTTGAACATTGTATGCTATGAAGCGGCATACCACATTTTCTGCGAAAAATTCGAATAAATTCGAAATTGGGCTTTAAATTAATATATCTAGGTTATAAGATAAGTGCAAATAATGGAGCACCAACTTTTGGAATTGCCACGCATACTTTTATAAAACTTATTTGTTCTCAAAATTTTTACCAGAAATAGGAAAAAAAAAATTTTAAGTAAAGTAATAGGCCTTAAACTTTTCTCTAATTCACCCAAACATTGTGTAAACTTCTACAAGGTTGACTATTAATCCATCGAAATGCGGAATGACACGCCTACTCTACCGGCAAGAGCAAGACTTTGATTTCAGTCGAATGCTCAGCTGGGGTGGGTCCTGGATAAAAAAAATGTATGGACTTTGTTCTTTGGGTCGAATACAATGGGCGCCAGGTAATCTTTTACAAAAAGTGAAGATACATTTATGGTCGTTTTACAGTATGCCTTATGATGTACGATTAAACCTACAATCGTTTCAGAATGTGCCCTGTGGTGTACTGGTAAACCTGATTTTGATCTACGGGTAAGTCTACTTCTACTATTGGTATCAAATTATGAGATGGACTTTTATCAGTTATCTATATCAGTTTATTGTCATGATAAAGTCGTGATAAAGCATCGAGAACTACATTTCTCCTCTTGAAACGAGTTTATCGCATTTGCATTGAGCTCAACTGCTTTATTCTTAGAAAGATGTTTGCACAAACGTCCATCTTCCCTCTTAAAAGGGATGTCAGTTGGTTTTTGATATGTGATGTTTTAATGCTTAAAATTAAAAAAAGTTGTCTAGTTGTTTCTTCGGTATTGTAAACTCGCTTCATCTTTTGGGGCTGGTGAACTGCGAACTTTGACGTTTCCTTCAATCTGTGCTTCTTTATAAAACTGAGGCGATTGAGAATTGCGTGGGTTATAGAGTAACAGTAAATAAAAGTCGTGACTAGAAAGGGGATTCGCGTTGGAGGCCTCTTTTCGCTCTCAGGAACACTGAATTATTGTTTGCAGGCACTCATTTGTTTTTCGTTAGGTTTACACGAACTGACTCGTTTATTAAGTTTTATACGAACTAACTTGGTCGTCGTTAGTTTCACATGCGTTAACTTGGTTTAAGTTAATCACACGCGTTACTTAGTAGATTGTAACGCCCTGCGCTGGCGCCATTAAAACAATAGTTTTTTCCTGCAGATTCCCTGTTTGTTTTTTTACTGAACTAAAAGACTCCGTGGCGCCGTGGCTCAGTGGTTAGTGCGTTGGACTATGGAGCAAGGGGTTCCAGGTTCGAATCCTTGTCGGGACACCTAAGGAAGTTTTTCACGGCCCCACCTCTTGCGAGCGTCTGACAAACATCCGAAAGTACAACTGTCCTGAGAAAGCTTTTCAAACAACAAATTGCCCTTCGGACACAGAATTAAACAGTAGGCCCCTTCCATTCGTGTAAAGAATATACCAAGCACAACACGAATGGTTGTGAGAAGCATCGACCTGTTGCGCCAAATATTTATTTTTTAAAAGACTCTACATTACTCCAAATGCTTTTACCAAAATGAATATAATATATTCATGACGGTAAAATACGTAAAGTAGAATATATTCAAATGAACAGCAAGCAGGTGACGGCAATTATTTCCGAGAATTTTGTCTCGGCGGAAATTGGGTTGGGGGAATGCACTGGCTGGTGCATTTTGTAATTTAATCCATTTCGTGTTAGCTTATATACTTCATAGAGTATATCTCTACTATTATTCTATGTGACAAAGCTTCTTATCAAACATACATATATTAAACCCGTCGGAAAGACGTCCGTTAGTTTGTTTATTTCAACCTAGGCTAAGGGTTGTAATTCAAAATCTGAGAAATACAATGCATATTTTGTTTCAGACTTTGATTATTTTCTGAAACTCAATTCTGAATATATGAAGACATGGTATACAGATATATTTGGCAGTCACTCAGTTCTAATTTAATGTGTCTTGTTTTATTAAGTCTATGTTTTGTTGGTCCAGTGCTGCTCATGGATATTCGAATTTTATATTTTTGAAGGTGTTTAAGTATGAAAATGATTCTGACTTATCTTCAGCCTCCATATTCTCCAGCCTCGGAACTGAATTTCTCACATTACGGGTAAACTACCATAAATACCATCAAGGCCGTGTGCTTTGAAGAGAGAAAATAATTCCCTTGCCCAGTTGACTGTTTTTAGGTTCACAACTGAGTGGCTTATGCTGTTTATTCTGTCATAAGAGCTTGCTGTTCAAGACCGATCTCGTGTCTTCATAAAGTTTTAGGCTGTGGGTATCTTTGGCAAAATTATCCGAAGCCTGGTCGCGTCTTTTGAGGAGCTGCTCAAACAGTACTTTTTAGCATAAAGTGGGTTTTTTCTCTTACACCTTTCCTCTCTTTCTGTCGGCCCCACGCAGCTAAATATTGTGTATGCTTGAACAAGATATATATTATGGATCGCGAAAATAGCATATTAATTAATTTTGAATCCTCACTATACCGTAGGCTTAACGAGTGAAAAAAAAAAAACAATTAATATAATTCAGGCCTTGTTTTTCAATGGTTTTTTTTTAGAATCCGAATATCCTTTGTAAAAGTTTACGAGCGAATCAAAAATATACAAATATTACATTTAATTAAACAGACTTATTATTAAAAGGTGAATTTTACTCCGTAATAGTATCCTGGATTTCGTGCTGTTGTTTACCTATCATTTACATTAGCTGTATCTTGTGAACTATACATTTATTGTCATGGTGGAACAGCAGTATTAGAAAATGTAAGTACGAGCTGTAGGAGTTAATTCATTTATGACTACAAACACTTTCAGAGTAACGGATTGGGTATGTCGGCCTATTTTTCTAATTGGCATAACTGTGACTCTAGGGTGAAGAAAATGATTCTTTTGATAATTATACGATCACAGAGACCACTCACAATGGCCGTACCATTTTTCTCACCGTCATTGGAGGCCTTTGCTTCTGTAAGCTGCTAGTTCGGACTACACTAAGTCAAGTTTAACGGAATCATTTTTATATAATTACAGATAATTCGAACCGCAGGATCTATTATAGCTGTTGTACAGTCTGTAATTTTATAATAAATAAATGTAATACATACTTGTTATTTAATCGTAGACTACCTTGGTGATATATTAAGTATAATTGTTATCTAAAGTTATCGTATCACTTGAAAAAATTAGCTTAACCACTTGTAAGCTCGATATACTAAAGAGTGACCAAATAGAAATGATGCTTTTGCATTTATTATGTTTCAGCAAGTTACCAAAGACTTCGGATATTATTAAAAAATATTATCGAAATTCCAGCTACAAAAGGCAATTCGTCTCACCGTCGAATATTCTTTTGGACCTTAAGCCATCAACCAGACCGAAATTGGTGTTATATATTAAGAACTGTATACTATTATTGCATATATGCATTCGAGATATAACCTCCTGCAGATAAGCCATGTGGCTTCGGAGGTAAAAATAATGTAATGAATTAATGAAATAATGAAATAATGAAATAAACTTCTAAACTTCTAAACTTGCTGCTCCGTCTTATTGGAACCACATATCGTCCAAGTCATGATCTTTAATAGCCGGTGAACAAAAACGGTTATCATTCGACCATATCGCTCCGAATTGACTGTAACCGTCCGCTCAGTGGTATCTTCGAAGAAGTGCGGACCAATGACACCTTTCGACCATAGAGCACACCAAACAGATAGTCACTTTGTCTGGATGCAACGGCCCCTCTTCGATCACTTGTGAGTCTTCTGAGCCCCATATGCGGCAATTTTGTTTCTTTACATACCCACCGAGTGAGAAATGAGCCTCATCACTGAAGAAAATCTTGTTCGAAAAATCGGTGTTTATAGTCTGTTGTTCCAACACCCAAGAAGCGTATCTACGGCGTTGTGAAGGGTTTCAATTGTTGCGTAAGTTGAACTTTATAAGAATGAAGATGCAAACTCCAAATGCAAAATACGCCATAGTGAGGTGTACGTGTACGACAGGCTTTATTGCTGCCAACGCCAGGAAATCGATAAATTCACAAATACGCATTAATGAGCGGTTCATGTATTTTCTAAATAACTTTAAGAAAACAATAGAAAAAGACAGGGACGTTTTAAGTTATACTCACCAAAGAATCGCATCTAAAACCAACTATAAGATTACGAAAATTTGCCTGAAGAGAATATTATAACTCAACTAAAAATGATAATACCTATAACTAAAAAGTAGACAGCAAAGATCATAGAAATAAATAAGATACAATACGAATACAATAGAAACAATATATATGTATGTATGTAAAAGAATGAAATAAAAGCCAATCATGTATAACGCAACATTGGTGTAATTATGTACACATAATACAAAGAAAAAACAACAAAATATTAATAGTTGTGTAATTAAAAAAAAAAAAAATAAATACTTGGCGCTACAGCTCGATGGGACCCAGAGCCTAGCTTCTCACCATTCGTGTTGGGCGTGTTATGTTCTTAGGGACTTGCAAGGGAAAATATGCTTGGTATACATGGATGACATAATCGTCTATTCGACATCATTGCAAGAACATATACAAAACCTCAAAGCCGTTTTTCGCAAGCTCAGAGACGCAAATCTAAAAGTTCAGATGCAAAAGTCGCAGTTCCTGCAAAAAGAAGTGGCCTTTATCGGTCATATTATTACACCAGAGGGAGTAAAGCCAAACCCCGACAAGATCATTGCTGTGCAATGATCATTTCCATTACCTAAGACTCAAAAGCAAATTAAATCCTTTTTAGGACTCCATGGGTATTATCGAAAATTTATTAAGGACTTTTCCTATATAACAAAGCCAATGACAGAATGCCTTCGGAAGGGAAAAGGTATTACGCTCGATTCGAAATACATTGAGTGTTTTTTCCACTGTAAGGCTCTTCTCACAAATGACCCCATGCTTATATTTAATATCACTACTGACGCAAGTAATGTTGCTTTAGGTGACGTTTTGTCGCAAGCGCCAATAGGAAGTGATAAACCGGTTTGCTATGCAAGTCGGACATTATCCAAATCAGAGGAAAACTACAGTACAATTGAGAAAGAGCTCCTGGCCATCGTATGGGCCACCAAATACTTTCGTCCATACATTTACGGGCGAAAGTTTAAGATAGTTACGGACCACAAGCCCTTAATATGGCTTTTTCATTAAAAGAGAGCCAAACTCCAAATTAGTCCGGTGGAGGCTTAGACTAGAAGATATAGTGTATAAGAAAGGCAAACAAAATTCTAATGCCGATGCTCTATCTCGTATTGAACTTAATGTCAACTATACATTCAGCTGCGGAAAACTTAGGAGATGGAATCCCAATATCGGAAGGATGTCTTAATGAATTTTCTCATCAGGTCATTATAAAACAAAACTCTGCCAGTACAAAAATACTTGAAAAAATGTGGATCTTATTTAAGAGTAAGAAACGATATTTAATAGAACACAATAACACTACAAACGAAAACTTCATAATAAGTATTTTTCAAAAATATCTGACAGCTAAAGGAACAGTAGCCGTTCTGTCAGACGATAAAACTTTTAAAGCAATACAAGCAGTCTACTTAAAATTGTTTCATAGAACCAAAATAAAACTAGTTAGAGCGCTAATCTTAATGAGAAATATAACGGAAAGGGACGATCGTTATATATAAACGATCGATCAAGTGTAAGCATCATTAAAGCTCTACGCCATTTTTTTTCACACCACGGGATTCCAAAGAAGATCGTATCCGATAATCGTTCAGAAATCGTTTCCATCCTCTTCAAAGATTTCCTCAAACTCTACGATATCGAATTCCATAACATATGCCCAAAAACCTCAAACGGAAACTCTCCTATCGAAAGACTTCACTCAACTTTAATAGAAATTGTAAGAATAATGCTCCTATTACCGAAATAATGGACGAAGCGTAAGGATTACGTACAATAATTCAATCCATTCCACAACTAAACTTACCCCCTTTGAACTAATAACAGGGCATATCAATATAAATGCGCCATTCTCACCCTTAGATACTTTTAATAGCGAGCAGAAATATTTTCAAAAACACAAAGAATTATATATGAGCGAAGTCTACACAAAAAACAAGACTATATTTCCAAACATAATCAGAATCGCACCGACCTTCAAAATTACGAACCTGGCGATATTATCTTTGAACGCGACGACAGACGAGATAAGCTCGCTGTTAGATTAAACAAATTTGTAATAAAAAAAATAAGAGGCCAAAAATCGGTAAATACATAAACAAAAAATTAAGCATAAAAAGAAATATAGAAATTGAGTTCTATAAGCGTTTTGTATAATTAGCTATCCATGTATCTCTATGCGTACCAATAAAAAAAAAATAAATTAATAAAAATGTTTATATCTTACCTACAATTTCTTAATATACTGTAAGTAAACACTAGAATTTATATTTGTATCTATAAAATTTGCGAAATATACAATATCCACATTTATGCATAAGTATATCTATAAACCATATATACAACTACCTTAAGCAAAAATAAGAAGAATATAAAATTACATAAGTATGTACAATGAAGTTGATGCAAAATATTTTGAAATGAGAATTTTAAAGCTAAAACATAGACTAAAAATTTAATAAAAAAAAAAAATGTTTAAGTTGATATAAAAAAGCTCCATTAAGAATTACATTATTTTATTTTTATACGTTATTATTATGAATATTTAATTTGTATTAACGATTTTCCACAGAAATCGTGTAAAATCGATTCCTCGAGGGGAGGAGTTACGTCTTGGTAACCCTGGTCACTCAGTTATATTCAGATGTTCCTATTTTTTCCCCTATTCCTCTTCCACCTATTTGTTTAAGCGAGGTTCCTACAAAACAAATGTGTACAACGGAGTTAGTCTTGTTAAGTACATCCAACTAATAAAAACCATTACAAAAATTCGAACGGTGTTTTATTTTTTAGAAAACAACTGTTTAAGAATGTAAAGCATTGCTGCCCGAATAACTGGCGCAGTCGCGGTGAACCTTATAATTAAAAAACGGAGCACAATTTCAAATAAAATTGCACCTTACAAATAAAATAAAACGTAAAAAAAAAACAAAGTATAATAAATTTTAGTGCCAAGCAAAATCCAAGAAGAAACTGTACCAAAACATATATTATGTGTTTTAATATACATAATATTCACACAGGAACAGTGATCTCAAGAAAAAAATACATATATGCATATAGTAACGGAATAATATAACTCTGTGTTTTAATATAATGTACAATCACAAAAATTTAAAACTAAACAAAAAAAAAATCTGTTTAGTTAATGGAAAGAAAACTTGACAAAAAGTGAAATAAAATAAAAACTGAAAGTGATATTATAAAATAAGAACTACATATGAAAAGTTTGGGAAAAACGTGACCAGATACTCTAACCAGGTAACAGCAATTTATTACCACATATACTACCTTCATAAAACTGCGATAAAAGCAAAAGAAGAATCTACTCTTAGATGGAAGATCGAAGAAATAAGAAATTATATATTACTATATTATTATTATATATTAAAATTATACATTACTAGTTCTTAAGTATTACATAAATGTAAATATTTTTATACCTACATTATTAATAACTTAATTAACAAAAATAAAAGATCAGAAGACGAATTTTGAAAAAATTATAAATACGATTTGCAAATAAAAACACTATATTTAAATAAAATACAAAGATTACATACATATATTCTCGTAGTTATTAAATGATCAAACTGAAACACGTATAGGCATCATATTACAGCCATTTATCTCAAGTGTATATTATGTAATTTTGATTGATTTATAATTCTGCATAGGGATTATATGCATAGGCTAAAAATATAAAACGCACATGCATACTCAATACAAAAAAAATATAACTACTTATTAGCAAAATAAATCCAAAATGTCTGAAGCAATTCAAAATGTATTTAACTCTTTAAGAGTTCCTGACGCTGGGAAAGATATACCGCCTTTTGATGGAAATTATCGCTTCTTATTTGAGTTTATAAATAATGTAGAGGAGATAATACAACTCCTTCTAGACATTCCCGAAAATTATGCCAAGTAGATTTTGAGGGTCATTCGCAACAAAATCATAGGTCAGGCTAACGAAATTTTAAATATATATAGTACACCTTTAGACTGGAAGCAAATTAAACGAACTCTGATTATTCACTACGCGGACAAGCGTAATGAAACAAGTCTTATAAGAGACCTTCATTTAATTCGGCAAGACGGAGATTCTACTGAAATCTTCTATTCTAAGATTATTAACATATTTTCGACAATGATGAATCATGTTCGAATACACGAAATTCATAGCACTGTAGTCGAAGCTAAGAAATCACTGTACGAAGAAATGTGTCTAAATACATTTTTGTCTGGCTTAACTGAACCGTTGGGATCAACAGTTAGAGCTATGAGACCATCAAAGCTAACCCAAGCTTTGAACTACTGTCTCTAAGAGCAAAATAGATTTTATTTTAAAATGCCACATTTCCAGCATAACTCCTCAAATCAACGGCACTCCACGCTCGTCCCCTCTACTACATTTTTCCCTACAACTCCCGCTCGAGCTCCTTATCAGTCTTCATCGAATCCCATCAATACTTCTCGTTTCACACCATTTAGTCCTAACCCACGTGTTTCTGCACCTTCTCACTTGAGAACGAATAACAATGCACCTTTTCATCGTATAGAAACCCCGTGCAAAACAATAACTTTCGACCATGGGGAAACAACACCCAACATAACTACGCAGGTAATTCTTATGCGAACTCCATTAGGCAAAATCTCAATTCTAGATCTCCTCAAGAAGCTGAAGGTATGAGTACATCTACAAATGCAACTAGTAGATTTCAACCTAAATCGGGCGAAGCAATGAGCACCTCTACCAGAAATAACAAATTCAATAGGTCACAACAACAACAATTCAATAACATCGAAATAAGTCCCCCGGAACAAACTTCAGAATTTTACAATACACAACCTAATGATTACGTTTCAGAACTAGTCTACCCCGAAAATGCTCCTTTACCTCCTCAAAATGATCAATTAAATACACATTTTGTGCAGTCACAAACTTACAATAACTACGAAGCTGAAATTAATAACACAAATTTTCAATTACCCGCCTCGATAAACAAATCGGGTACTTAGACATTAACAACTTTAGTTCCAACCTTCTACCATATATAAGCATCTATAGCCTACGGAATGAAGAACTAAAATTTATTATCGATACAGGCAGTAATCGATCTTTTGTTAAAAGTAGTGTTGCAAACAATTTTGCTAGAATTCACATTGAACCGGTCGAAATCAAAACAGTATTTAGCAAAGAAGTAGTAAAAGAGGAAATCATTACCTCAGAGCTACCCGAGTTGGGCGGCTACCAAAAGCTCTCGTCCTTAGTATTTGATTTCCATAATTATTTCGATGGTTTGATAGAGACTGATATCATTAGTTCGCTGGGAATAGTAATAGATATAAGAAATCCAGTAATAATAAAGGGAAATCTCGAAATAGAACTTCAATTTAAACCAAATTTAATATCAAAACCAAACGTCATACCGCCTCTCTTTAAATCAATTTTTCATTTACCTGTGGATGTCGAAACAGGCAGTATATATATAAAACCCACCCATAAAAACCCGCAATTATTGATCCCAGAGGGACTATATACCGCCCAAAAGTGGTATTCCTATCTGGAAGTTATCCACAAATCAAATTTCGAGCAGCACTTTATTGTAGAACAACCCATTAAAGCAGAAGAAGCAGGGAGATATTTCGAAATCCATTATTTTTCCATCCAAGACAACCATGTATCCGAAAGCGAATCAGGAAACACAGAGGTTATTAGTACCGATCATTTAAACAAAGAAGAGAAAAGCAAAATACTGGGCCTATATTCCAAATACAATGACATATTTTTTAAGGAGGGTCAGAACTTAACGTTCTCAAATAGTATTAAACACCAAATTAAAACTAAGGACGAAATACCGATTTACACCAAGTCCTATAGATACCCTTATATTCACAAGGACGAAATTCGTAGCCAAATAAATGACCTGTTTAGCCAGGGAATAATTCGACCAAGCTTTTCTCCATGGTCTTCACCAATTTGGATTGTCCCTAAAAAAAAAGGATGCAAGTGGAAAAGAGAAATGGAGGCTAGTAGTCGATTATAGGAAACTTAATGAAACGATATCGACGAAATCGACGATAAATATCCTATTCCCAACATCACCGATATACTAGACAAACTAGGCAAAAGCTTATAGTTCAGCACCCTTGACCTTGCTTCAGGATTCCATCAGATCGAGATCAAGTTAGAAGATGTATAGAAGACGGTATTCTCAGTGGACAATGGTCATTTCGAGTTCGTCCGTATGCCCTTCGATTTAAAGAACGCTCCATCGACCTTCCAGAATGTAATGGACAATGTTCTTAGGGACTTGCAAGGGAAAATATGCTTGGTATACATGGATGACATAATCGTCTATTCGACATCATTGCAAGAACATATAGAAAACCTCGAAGCCGTTTTTCGCAAGCTCAAGACGCAAATCTAAAAGTTCAGATGCAAAAGTCGCACTCCTGCAAAAAGAAGTGGCCTTTATCGGTCATATTATTACACCAGAGGGAGTAAAGTCAAATCCCGACAAGATCATTGCTGTGCAACGGTTTCCATTACCTAAGTCTCAAAAGCAAATTAAATCCTTTTTGGGACTCCTTGGGTATTATCGAAAATTTGTTAAGGACTTTCCTATATAACAAAGCCAATGACAGAATGTCTTCGGAAGGGAAAAGGTATTACGCTCGATTCGAAATACATTGAGTGTTTTTTCCACTGTAAGTAAGGCTCTTCTCACAAATGACCCCATTCTTATATACCCCGACTTCGCAAAACCATTTAATATCACCACTGACGCAAGTAATGTTGCTTTAGGTGACGTTTTGTCGCAAGGGCCAATAGGAAGTGATAAACCGGTTTGCTATACAAGTCGGACAGTATCCAAATCAGAGGAAAACTACAGTACAATTTAGAAAGAGCTCCTGGCCATCGTATGGGCCACCAAATACTTTCGTCCATACATTTACGGGCGAAAGTTTAAGATAGTTACGGACCACAAGCCCTTAACATGGCTTTTTTCATTAAAAGAGCCAAACTCCAAATTAGTCCGGTGGAGGCTTAGACTAGAAGAGTTTGACTACGATATAGTGTATAAGAAGGGCAAACAAAATTCTAATGCCGATGCTCTATCTCGTATTTAACTTAATGTCAATGAAACTTTCCCAAGCGAACTCTTAGAATATGCATCTGTCTGTGGTAATTTTGACGCACAAGAAATTCGTTCAACTATACATTCAGCTGCGGAAAACTTAGGAGATGGAATCCCAATATCGGAAAGATGTCTTAATGAATTTTCTCATCAGGTCATTATAAAACAAGACTGTGCCAGGATAAAAAATAATACATGAGCTATTTTTTCTGAGACTGCAGATGAGCTAATTCAACTTCAAATTCTCAATTTCACGTATTCACCGATAGGAACAAAAGAGAGGATTAGGCCCCGCCTATTTGAGGGTGTTTTAGGGCAGGGGATCGGGAAGCACAGACTATACAGACAGACCACTCCAAAGGGGTCTCTCTATCGCACCCACAAGCTATGGCCATTGGTGAGCAAGAATGTATGCGAAATTTGCATGGAAACTCACTAATACATCTTTGTTCACCAACGGCCACAGAACTGGCACATGGGCGCAGCCATTTTGCAGAAAATAGTGTCAAAAATCGACGAATTGTGGAGGGGACGCTGCGTCCCCGTTTCGTGGTGAGCCCTATAAAAGTACGTTACATTCAAAATAGTTAAATTCCAGATCTACTGGGAGGAAGAGGTTGTTCTGGAAGGTAAATCGATTCACTTCTATACCGACGGATCAAAAAATAACGAGTAATAATTATCTTAGTCTCTCCTTTCGACTTCTAAATCATTGTAGCGTGTTTCAGGTAGACTTGAAAAAATCGTGATATCCACTAACAGATATCCCCATCTTCTTAGACAGCTAAACTCCTATCAGACCTAAGAGATGGGAGAACAGTTCAATATTCGCCTTTGTTAGAACGTAGGTTATAGGGACATTCCCAAGGAATTTTAGGACCGACTTACATCTAAGCTGTGGGCTGTCGAAGGGGTAGGATGAAGGGGACCTGCAGTTGACTTGCTTCTCAGAAAAAAAAAATTCACTTAGAAGCCATCTAGTTTAATGATCTATCTACATATACAGTACAAGCACTTATCTAATTGTTACTGTCTCCTCTTAACACGATTAGATACAAACAAAACCTCCAATCATCCACAGATACATCAACACCTCTGTAACACCCTCATTTGTCAAATATTCTAGACGCATCTACATGTGTTGTAGCGTACATTACTGAATTTTTAAACTTTTTGCATAGATTGTAAAAAGTGAATTGCAAATCCGAAAATGCCGCCAAAACTCTTCTTTGGTGTGTGTAACAATGAACAATTTATCCTGTTCGAGTACGCGAAAGTTTCGTAGTTTTTCGTAAGAGAGAAGGGAGAAATTTAGTGCAAGAAATTTCTTTACACTGATTTATGAAATCAGTCAGATACCTGTACGAAATTATTTGTTGTTTATTTATTTGTATCCATTTTCAATTGACGACTAAAAAGTGGGCAAATTTCTAGGCTTTCGCGTTCGTATACTTTTTTGTGATTTTACCTCATTCTAAGAGAATTTCATACCCCTTCCTTGGAATTTTCCAATTTATGAATTTTGGTGTAGAATTTACTATTTACTTTTAGTGCAGAAAGTCAGATGACAGGTCTATTGTAATGCAGTACGTTTGTTAAGACCTTAAAAATAAAGAAGAGACTTTAATGGCATTCAATTAATAAAGAATGCAACATTGAGGATTCATCATTTGCACTCTCGTTTCCAAACATTTTAAATTCAATTTACCTACATATGTACATACTTGATGATATTGTAAGAGCGATTCACGCAACATCGCGTTCCATGATAATGTGGCCAGGCATATGTATATACATATACCCGAACTAACCCAAATATCAAATGTTATCTAAATCGTTCCGATTTTGCCTCGAGACGTGTTAACCCACAAACCACAAATAAGGCGAATCAACCCAACCCTTTAGACCAATAGGCGTTTTTCTTTTTTAGTTCGGAGCAGAGCATGAACAGACTGAGCGCTCCGAACGCTCTGAATTATTTAAGAAACACGATTGAGCGCATAATACTGAAACAATGAAAAAGGAATGCTTTTTGACTTCCAAACACAGAAATAATAATTAGACACAAATAAAATTCCAATTTCTTCTAATACTTATTAAACAACAAGACATTGTGAGCGATTTCAATTGTTTTCGTGGCAAGATTACGATTTCCGAGGCACAAAGTTCTGAGAACGCAACTTTGTTTATTTTTATAAAATAAGCACAAAATATAAAGTACGATCATTCTCGTTTTCGCCTAATTTAGGAGATATCGAGGTTTGAAAATTTATTTTTTTCTATTCGATTTCCATTGAAATATATAATTCTTTTGACGTACACGCAACGTGGAACAGATTTTTTTTGCATAGTTCTAGGAGTTAACACTTCTGCGATTACAGAATGTTGCATAACTTTAGGAGTTTCAATCTCAAAACCTACTTCAATGAAAAATTAAGCATATTTTTAGGAGTTATTAGTTTCCCAGGTGCATACCATTGCAATCCATTTGATTCGTTTGTATATTTCATAACTGAACACAAAATCAGTTAAAAAAAGAGCGCTTTTGGTCTAGCAAGACATAAAATTTGTGTTACAAAGTTAAAAGTGAAAAAAATAATACAAAAAAATGTCTACTCATCCTAAATTACACCCAACACTGAAACATTTTTCGTTCCTATCAACTCTACCACGACTGATTTCAACGGAAGAGGTTGCGGTAAGGTTTTTACAGGATATAAAACTTCTTCCTTCACAGATTTCGACGCCTCCGCTGTGTTGTGGACTAATAATGAAAGTAGAAATTAACCCGGAGAAGAAATTGGGCTGGATTTGGAGGTGAAATGAAAAGATCTAGAAAACAAACTGTCAAGCCTTGCCGAAAAACTCAAAATCCATGCGCTGGAACATTTTTTGATGGTAATTGTTGCCATATCAAAATAAGAGATGTTTTGGCCATAATTTTGTGCTTTGTAAGCAAAATGCCAGTGACTTGGACACACCAACAGCTAAAAGAACAGCGTCAAGAAAATGGTGAATGCGAACTAAGCTGTGGCACTATCAACGACTACTACAGCTATTGCAGAGAGGTAGCTAAAGTGATTTCATCTCACTCAGACATCATTCTTGGAGGAGAAAGCAAGACAGTTCAAATTGATGAAACATTTCTGACAGCGGAAATACAATCGAGGCAGAGTTACTGAGCAAATGACGGTAACTGTTCTTGGATTATATTGCAAAGAAGACAAAGAAGTCAATTAAAAAAAAAGGCAGATTTTACATTGCAAAATACACAGATAAGGGTACGAGTCGAGTCTGCACCGATAGTGCTAAACAGTATTTTGGCGTGGAGAAATTGTTTAGCAAAGATACGGTACACTTGCAAACAAACCACAGGAAAGGGGAATATGTGGAGAAAAACAACCCTGTAAATACTATAAACGACTTGGAGAACCAGAACAAGCAGTTAAAACGAGCAATAGTGTGCAGAAGATCACCTAAGCTCCTGCAGCAGTACATGGTACTACACTTTTACCGTTGCCATCATTTGGAAAAAGAATTCAAACATTACCTTGGTTCCCAGATAATGCAATTCTTGTTGGATATACACAAAGTGTATCCCGGAGTTGTAAATGGTGAAAGGCAAAAGGGTATTGAACTGTTGGAAACAGACGAACCAACTCAATTACTTGAAGGTAATGAGTATCCAGCAGACTGTTCTAAATATCCCAGAATGATGACAATAGATGAAGAAATAGACGCTGCTGAGTCATCTCCGGATGAAAATAATGAATTGCTTGAACCCACCTCTTCTCCGTAAAGTAAACAAATGGTAAGTATTACACAATCAGACACAAAACACAAAACACTCACATTTACAACATAACAAAAATACACATGGAATGTTATTCAACTATACCTCCAAGTGTTGCATTCCGGGTAAGGATAAAATAGTTGAACTTATAAAAAATTTTACATATATTCCAATAGATATTTCATAGGAATTGATTTTCAAACCTCGATATCTCCTAAATTAGGCGAAAACGAGAATGTTGGTACTTTATATACTGTGCTTATTTCATCGAGATGTACAAGACTGCGTATTCAAAACTTTGTGCCTCGGAAATCGTAATATCCCCGTTTTCGTTTTTGTTTTTTAATTTTTTTTTTCTCCTATCAAACGTCAAAATCATTGTGCTCTGTTTTTGCTCTGGGTGCTCTATCAATTTATATCGAGCACGTAGAGCGCGCTCTGAGCACCCTCTGAGCGAAAAAAGGAACACGAGTAGAGCGCTCTGAGCATTCGGAGCTAAAAAAGAAACACGAACATTTTTTTTGACAACTCAGGCTTTGCTCCGAATATTTATAGGCGGAACTATAACTT
This sequence comes from Xylota segnis, assembly GCA_963583995.1. Lineage (NCBI taxonomy): Eukaryota > Metazoa > Arthropoda > Insecta > Diptera > Syrphidae > Xylota > Xylota segnis. Next base: position 14,691,799 of record OY757239.1, read on the forward strand.
CAACCACCTGCATTTGTATGGGAATTTTCAAAATGTTGCCAGCTACTAAGAAAGGATAGAAAAATGAAAACATACAAACAATATTTTGTATAACAAATATTTAGGTGTATTATTATTTTTAATTGATATTTTAATTGTTTTCCTGTTGCATTAATACATTTTTTTATAATACTAAAAATATTAATAACTTATCTAATGTTTAACAATTTACTACATTTGTTGTTTCGAAAAGTTTAATTTTGAAGAACATAGTACATACTTATTATATTTACAAAACGTAGAACGAACATTTGGTTTGTTCCTTATTTTTATACATATATACATACATATTTATATATACATATGTATACATGTATTTTGAATTTATTTTTATAAGAAGGCACATTTTTCTTAAAAAGGTTTTACCCACTATAATTATATTTATATGTATGTATATGTATAGTTCTGTACTTGCATTGTCATTTTTATATAACTAAGTCCGCTTTATATGTGTGTAGTTAATGAATTTGATTTAAGGTATAGGAACAGTCACTATACAAATATTACATTACATGCATGTTATTAGGTTTTGTTATTTATTTTCGGTACTGAATCTAGGGAGATATCAATTCAGATCATTTTTTTTTTTGGCAGTTGGTTTTCTTCAAAATAAAGGGGATGATTGATTATGGTTTGTTTTAATTTCAAATGATGCAAATTATGTATTAAGTACGTTAATTTATTTTTCCGGAAGACTGGTTGTAATGGAAATAGACGTTCATAGCATTCATAGCCTATAACAGATTACAGAAAATACGGAGTTGGCTGCAATTAAATAAAGTGAAGTTCTTTTTCGCAAACGAGCACTAAAGTAAAACTATAAAGATGAACAGATATTTTCATAGATACATACATACATATGTAGGTATATGATAAATAATTATATGTAAATTATTTTTAAAACCGAAGTTTGAGTGAATTCAAAGTTAATTTTATAACAAACAATTGGATCTCCAATCAGTGCGCAAAATAGCAGTGACATTTGAAGTGTTTATGATGTAAAATATTACTATGCATATATTTATGTATATACATACATGCACTCCCAATCAATAGATAGTGTATATCCAGAGTAAACTTTAAAATACGGCACTCTTAGAATATGAACATTGAATCCATTTAGTGCATATATTCAGAAAGTAGCTACATTTAAGGTTAAAATAACATTATTTTGCTACAAAAATAAATCAAATAAAGATATTTGTTTTGATTCTTCTTAGGTTTGGCGTCTTATGCACTAAAACTAACAACGCATCATTGTAAATAATCTTACAACTCTGCCACTTGATAGAATTTAAACTTTTCAAAAAAGCAAAATATTTACTAAGGATCTATCCTATTGATTATGTGTATACACATATAAAAAAAATGTGTTCTTCAAATTTCTAGCAAAATTATTGGAAACAAATGTTTAGTAAGCGTTTTTGCGAATGGATTCATAAAATGGTAAAAGTCAATAATAAGTGCAGGGTTGCAAACATTGGAATCACTTAGCTTTTCTATGATATATTTAATGTAAAGGTGCTTTTAGAACGTCACGGAAGAAGCGATCGCTTGGATCAAAAATTAACTAAAGCTTGCTGGTCTAGAACTAGCTAACCAAAAGGCCGGGTCCAACTTAATAAGCGCTGGAGAGACTGTGGAATATGCGAATTTTCAGGTTGGGAACCAATCAATTAATTTTAAGGAGACGTTAAAATACTTGGGTATAATGTTTGACAACCGACCTAACTTTGAAATCCACATCGACTACTATAATAAATGGTGTCTGATTTTCAGAATTCTTACAACGAAGGAGACAGAAAGCTTTGGTTGCATACAAGCTCTGTGCAATACGATCAATGTGTCCCAACAACCTCGCACATACATAGCAGCCTATGTTAAAGCGACATTCTCGCCAACGAGATGCAAAGGTATTACCTCACTCGAACCACAAACCGACTACACATACATAAGTACATATGTATGTAGGTATTTAATAGAAAAGTTCTGTTAGAAATGTTATAGAACAACAGTGGCATTTCATGGTATCGTTTAATTCTCACAACGAATTTTAATAAAATATTGCAAGTGGATTGCATACATATGTATATTTATATTTTTTATATATGCATACATATGCATTGATCTTTTTTAGATAAATTTGTAAGACCATCGATTTTGGCAGGTCCGTTTGTGATTAGCTCCTGGTCCTTAAACTTTGAGTTAGAGAGAATGCAAGCAGTGAATATACAAATTAAAATTTTCTTAACTATATTTGTATACATATACATAAGTATGTATCTATGTTTGGCCTACTTTAAGGTAGAACTTCCTTTCCTTAATTTTGCAAATAACTAATACATACATATGTAGTATTTGATATGAACCATGGCCATATGTACGGATTATTAGAGCTCTTGAAAAAGTTAATTGAGAAATTAAAATTGAAGTCATTCATTACATGTAAATGAAATAAAATACGAATTTATTAGCATATATTCTTAACCGCCTGGCTAAATTATTGAGGGTATCATTATGTGTTGTTTTGGGGAAAATAGTGCCCTAAATCAGTATATCTTCCACGAATTAATCTTTGGCCTATTCCATAGACCCTGTTATTGAATGCACAAATGGATATTTGTATATATTCATAACTTTTCCAAAGGTTTTGGATTAACTTTTCTATCATTGCAACAAGATTTTAAATTTTATATTTTGTGCATTTTCGATTTTTGAGCGTTTTTAGTTAATATGCAACAACAGTTCATTTCATTCTTAATCCTATGGATTACGTTCTTAATACAATTATTGGATATGTTTATTCTTTAGGAATATAAAGTATTTCTGTTGATGGCCTTATCTATGTCTATATATACACAATAAATGTTTTTATTACTGGCAATTAAGAAGACACTATCACTAACACTGTTTCACACAACAATTTAAATTATTTGTTTTAATAAAATAATGGAAGTAAGTACACAAAGTTTAAGAGAAATTTTATGTGTATAGAAAAACATAAAAGCAAGTTTCGCGGCATTCAAAGTATACACAAGAAGGTATGTAAAAGGAATGTGAATAGCCCATTAATTTAAATAAAATTAATAAAATTAAACTTAAATTAAACAGAGAAGTGTGTATCCGGCACTCCTTCCTAAATACTATATTGCATACTGTATAAAATTATATCATATAACGCTCACAGTGTATATTTTTAAATTATTATGTTTCATAATATTTTTATTTTGTATTTTAAATTCATTCCTATTTTGTGTATTTTTTCTAGTTCCTATTTATAAAGTCCTTATATCTCATAGGGTATGTACAAATCGCCAACGCATTTAAAATTTATACACTTAGTGACGACTTTGCTATTTTTTGTGCGTAGGAATAATATCCGAGCTATTAGCATATACAAATCCTCACAATTTCGACGGATCATAATTTTCCAGATGCCATTTTTGCCAATCCCGATTTGAATCGCATTCTTCCATAACAACTTTATCCTTCTTCTCATTGATGGCCAGGCATTTGTCTGATGATCCATGCCGGAGTTGATTTGTGTCGGCATTGTAGGTCCAGAACTAAACAAAGGAATAATTTAATACTCGTATATTCAAAAACATCAGTTGTTAAAAAGAACTAAAAACGTAAACTGTCTAAAATAGTTGGTAACATGACACCCTTCTGTTCTTCGGTGAAGTAGCTTGGCCTACAACAGCGCTCAAATGCATTGCTAACATCGCTTTATCCAAAACCTTGTTTTTAGGACTCAGGTAACTTCCTTAACTTCTTAAACGACATGAGGGATACTAATAAGCCAACTGATGGTTTAATTGAAAAGGCGAAGGAACAGTGTAATGTGGAACAGTTGTGGACTGTCAAAGCGCGGTACGTCCTAGCAGTTTTGATTTTTATAATACCCACCTGATTTCCTTTGGATCCGTGGCAAGGATACAGCATTACTTCGAGTCCAGCATAATCTAGGCATGCTTCGTCTCGTCGAATTTCTCCGGCCTTACTGAGCATAAAGTACTGATAAGATCGAAAAGAAAAGGTACAGACGAAAGATGAATAAGAAAATATATATAAGAAAAAACCAAATGTAAATGAAATGAAGTTAGGTCGATTTCTGCTGCGAAAAAAAAAAAAAAAAAAAAAACAGAAGCATACTCTTACTCAATTTTGTATTTAATATTATGTGCACAATTTATTTTCCGTTTAATGTTATAAGTATATTATATTAAAAACCATATATCGCACGCTATACAAAGAAAAGAAATAAAAATAATAATAGAAAAGGGTGAGTTTTGAGGAGAACTGATGTGTACCTAAAGTGGTAATAATAAGAGCCGTAATCTAAAATCTGGAACAATTATTTTCCAAGAATTATAAATTGCATGATAACAAGAAAAAATAGCATAAGTTGATTTACATACATACATGCATGTGTGTATGGACGAATTTTAATTTATTTATGCCTACACAATCGCACGGTATAAACGCCAAGCCGTGAAAAAAAGTAACGTACGAATGTACGGACCGAAAATTTTTGTCATGTATGCATATGTAAGTACTTCATAGGATCTACTTTGACTATTTCTCTAAGTTACAAAAATAGATCATATGTATGTATGTACATACATACATACAATGACATTGACATGTATGTGTCAATCTATTACAAATGTTGATCCAAACGATTCATAGAGCGTTGCAGATGATCTCATTTATTAATTATTATTTTTGAATCGATGTTTTAAACGTAGCTTAAATCTTGTGGTAACAAAGACGACCTATGGATCAATTTCATTTAAAGAATTATCGGCTTCGTTTTTAATTTTAGAATATGTATGTAGTTTGAAAGACTAAAATTAGTCGTAATTCAATGTTCCTTTTTTTTTTTTTTAAAAAAAAAGAACTTTGCACTTCTATGTTTAATTCTCGTGCTGTTTTTTTTTTATTAAATGTAAGATAAATACTTTAATGAAGTGTTGGTCCTTGTTATTTTGTTTTATAAAATTTCAGACTAAAACTTGTGACCAGATTACTGGACTGAATTAAAATGGGAAAAACTTGGTATCTGCGACTGTGAGTGCAAATTGATGTTTGCTTTTGAGGAAACAAAAAAAAAGTTTTACTATTCGACTTATATGTATTTGTAAATACCACAGTGTGGGGGTAATGCGTTCATCGATTGAATGGAAGGCTGCGCGATCAATACCCGCCATTAGATTTTATCTAGAAAAGCCAGGTGCTTTTTCGGAAAAAAATACTGCAAATCATGACGAATGTGAAAATTCCCAGATGTCCCGAGTCACCTGAGTTTGAACACCCTAACACCACACTAATCTATCCTATCTTCCGATTCACGGCATCCTCATTGTTAGAGGCGCAAGTCGAAATCCGCTTGTGTGTCAGCACTTAAAGTGTAAAATCGAAAACCCTTGAGCCCAAGCAAATTATCGCTAAAATTCATCTCAAAATTGTTAAGAATCAACTGTACTCAAGGCTAGACAAAAAAAAAATAATGAAATTAAATTTTTGTTTTAAAGAATTAGCTGCAATATCAGTTGTTTTAGATCAAGATGAAATTGCGACGAGGCTTTAAATTTTACGAATTTGATAAACATTTCATCTGAAAATTTAAAAGTAAAATTTTTACGACTGTCAAATATTTAAATATTGACAATATTGTATTAAATATTTTTGGAACTTCACACAAAATAAAGAACAGAAACAATTATTGAATGATTGAACAAATAATATTGCCCTTCATTTCATTTGTTCTATATCATCAAGATTTGTGAAAAATTTTGCTGCATATAATGTACATATATACAGATAGATAGTGATTCCAGTGATATATGAAACGTTTTGGTAAATATGCAACAGTATGTTTTTATTTGCAAGGAGTCTACATATGTATATACATATGCATTTACTCCAACGTTCCACAGCAAATTCCATATTCGATTTTCCGTAATGAGATCGGTCCTGACCATGCCGGATTATGGCTATCCTCCCCCGCTAGACGGTACAGTACTTTGTTTGATGTAGTTGCAAATTTTTAATTTAAACTACATAAGATGTCACACTACGTTTTGGACCATAACGCTTAGAACAGTACTTTACTTGTAGAAAATTTAAGAAAGTACTTACGATATTTCGTAAATTTGATGTTACTTAAAAAAATTACATACATATATGTGGGTATGTATGTACATATATGCTAGCTGTTTTTATTTTAAATCTACATACGACTTGAAGATGTATGAACATATGTATGTGCAAGGTTTGACGGCCAAGTTACTAACTACCTCACAAATTTTCGCAAAAAGCACCAGGTTGGCAGATTTTGCCGCTGCAACTCAAAAAGCGCCGAAACAAAATTAGCTTCGTAATTTCGTAAACACATCACGAAATGCTAATCAGTGTTAACGAAATAAAGTTAAACCGTAAACTCCATGAATAAGTACATACATGTGCGTAATACAGAGAAAAATTAAGATAAACCCTATGTATGTATGTATGTACATACTCAATAATCCTAACTCGAAAACTAAAGCTTAACAAGTGGTGACATATGGACAGACTATTGATACTGATTACAAATATTAACACACTACAGTTCAATTATTTCCCTACGTTACGAACATGTGTCGAACATCATATACCTCAAGGAAAAAGAATAAAAATAAAACAATAGACAATATAGTATTTTTAAGCGCTCTGAATTATTTCAGAACACTTAATGCATGGGCAACAAAAAAAATATAAGAAAAAAAAAGAAGTTATCAAATGAAACCATAAGCTTATCCTTATACAACAAGTTTACTCCTTGTAGGATTGGGAGATCCATTGTTACGTAATCTTGTAGTTGTCCCAAGTTTTCAGGAAATTGCAAAACCTAATTTCTTTTTATTTCTTTCTCATGTAAACATCATGAATGTGCACTACTTTCTTACCATTTTATTTGTTTTTTTTGTTCATAACCAAATTAAAAAAAGCAAAAATAATTCTGAAAAATGTATGCTTCAATGTAAAAAAATAAATGTATTAAAAATATGATTATTTTTTGATAGATATTGTATCTCATGTATATTCAAATTAATTAACCCAACAGCTTTGCCACAAACTCCAAATTAGTTTCATTAATAAATATAAAAAAGTAGTTATGAAATAGTTTACACAGGGGCGGTTATTAGTTTGAGATCGGTAAACCGTTAGCCAAAATGGAGGACATGCATTTGGTTCGGACTAATATAGGTTATATTATATTCGCTTCCCATTACATTATGATTCGCTATATGCCTGGATTTGCATACGTCATTCAGTGTTACGGTTATCTGCGGAATTCCAATCGTTACAAAATTTCGCGTCGTAGGTACAAAGTGTGCGGAGTCCAACGCGATACAGAATAATTTGACCCAGAGTTATTTACTTATTATTTACTGAATTATGGTCCACTGCTTTGCGACCAAACAAACTCTTTTAATCGTTGTCATTAATAATAATTCTCTGACAGCATGGTCATCGGATTACCAAACGAAAAACAGCATTGAAAAACAACTCGATATTTTTTCTACGGTACCACACTTGAGTGCATTATTGTCTTGAAAAAGGGTAACATTTTTCAAAAATCCATTAAGACAGAACATTAAAAAATTAACGTGCGAAACATATAACACGCACACTACGAATAGACCAATTGATCCAACAAAGAACTTTTATTATTCATAGTTCTCTAATTCATTCCATAAGATTCATTAAAACATGAATATAAAGCTAGAGTCCATCACATGTTTTTTTCAGCGGGATATGCCAAAAAAGTTTTGCAGTTAACAGGGCATCTCTGGCTGTAGTTAAATGTAATAATAGAATTTTTTCCTGGAAAAGCATGGGTAAAACGTATGTGGTACTCGTATTCTTATGATAGGAGGGGTAGCAATCAATTTTGTTTGTACGTGTAGAACTGATACAAAAGTGGTTGATGATGGTGTGTCGTTTTGGATATTTAAACTTGTTGGATGATTTTAGTGAAAAGCTCTGCGTGTCAAGAAGTGAAAACCGTGCAACAACAGTATATTTTGATTGTTAAAGCACTGTAGTTTAATGCAGTTGATGCAAAATAATATACAACTCAATGTGAATCTAAAATTATCCCAACCCTTACATTTAGTAAAACATTTTAATATGCTAGAACCAAAAAGGATAACACAAAAACCTTCATGAACATATTCTTAGGTTCTATCAACGAACTTGTACAAAATTGTTTTTACGACGTTTAGTGAATGGCGCATTGTGTTTAATTCCAGTGAAAATAAATTATGTATGTACATATGTATATAAATTTACATAATTCTAAATATAATATTACTTGTGAATATACAGTTAATCACACTCATATTCGTGACATAATTCATAACGGCAGTCAATCGATAACTGGTGTTTAATTATAGATGAGAAGGCTTATTTTGTATGTCTCCCATACATATATTTATATGGCTATCAAACGAGAATCATTGATTTTGCCTCATTGGTAAATATGTATGTATAATTCCAGGCGAGAAGTCCGATTTTCTGTTAGCATAACCTTTAATACTTGTTGTTAATACATATACAGTATGTACATAAGTACCTACGGACAGTTTTTGCTGTGCTTTCAGTCTCAATACTAGTATGACCGCAGTCAATACAAGATCCATTCAACTCCTTTTATTACTCGCCGTTTATTACGACGATTACAAATTTTATTTTTATTACTGAATTTCATTCCAATATTCATTGACGATGATTTTTTTTTCTTATTTTTATGAGAGAAATATATAATTTTACAACTTTATCAGTCACTTGAACAACAAAAAATAGATTACAAATATGAGACAGAGACACTCATAATTTACAAGGATCTACAGAAAGTAGACAAATTACATCCAAAACTAAACCTCGTGAGTTCTCAGTCCCTCAAAATTTGGTTAACCAAAAATTCTGTTATGCAATCGCCACTCTAACTATAAAAGTAAATGCTAATACGAATATGGGTATGAATAACTGAACTTTTACTTTGTAACTCTAATGTGGTAGATACTCTTTTTATTTTAATGGTCGTGATTTTGAATGTTTTGATTTCCTTTTACCATTTATTATATGTAGAAGCTTGTTAACGGTTTTCTATACGTCGTAAAACATTTTGACTCACTTTAGAACCTAAATTTCCCATCCAATATTACATTATGAACTTTTTAAATGGGCGGATAATAAGAACTCTATGTTGTATACCTGATTTCCACCTTGACCATGACACTCCCATAGGCCGATTTGTGAATGCATGTCATCCGATTTGGCCGGCGAATCAAGACACATTGAAGATATATTATTTCCAATCTGTAAAATTAATTGGAATCAAATTCAATCACATTACACAATTTGTGTTCATCCCCAGTCAGTTTTTTTTTTCTTTTTTTAAAGAAATAATCAATATATATAAAATTTGGAGTTCGTGGCGGTCGCATTTGGTGAAAATATAGCCAAACCTGGTTGCCGCCTTGGTTATGACAAGGATATAGTCCAACAGCCTTCTTAAGATCCTTCTTTCTGGCAGGAGAATCCAAACATGTGCGACCGCCATAACCTAGATTTCTAATCTAATGAAAAGTTGATTGAAGGCTTAAACACAGTCCAAATAGAACAAAAAAACAAATTAACCCTTACCTCGCCGTATGCAACGGATTCACCAGGAATGAACAGCTCCGGGTAGACGTTATCCAAATACCATTTGAAACTTTTGCAACCCAATCGTTTTCTGATTAAATTGAAATAAAAAGAATTTTTATAAGTTATTTAATAAAGTTAATACAAGCAGGTCCGTAATAGGATTCACAATATTCGTATTGTGCGTGTTATATTCTTTTCACTAGTGAAAGAGGTTCACTGTCCAATGCCGTATCCAACGGGCAATTTGTTATTTAAAAAGCTTTTCATGACAGTTTGCCAGAGTCTCGAATGATTGTCAGATGCTCGCAAGTGGAGAGCCCGTGAAAGAAATATTAAGTGTTGAACAGGGATTGAACCTGGAACTCCTTGCTCCGTAGTTCAACCGAATAATCAATTTATCAAATAGGCTGATGTATTATCTGACCAACTGGGCTTATCTTAATCAGTTCCTCTCCCGAAACATAACAGTGTTTCCAAGAAGAGATTAGGGCAATGACAATAGCCGTCTGTGAGATAATTGGTCTGTTCGCGTACTTTCTGCACCAAAATTCTGACAGATTTGACAGCTTTTGTAAATTAGCGCAAAGAAATTTCCTGCACTAAAATTCGTTGCCTGGGAAAATTTTAACATAATATAAAACTTTATAGCTATGTTCATACATACTTATGTACTTATGTATCAGAATACAAGCTATTTTACTAAGAAGTATTTGTTCCTTGCAATCTCAGAAATCGACTAAAATTAAGAGATAAAAGATATGTATTAAAATAACCGAATCTATTTAGCTTATTAATACGCTATTAAAATACTCCCTATATTCGAAGTTTCCAAATGTGTTTGAAAGTGCTGGTCAAATTTGAAACTTTAAATTGAAGGGAAGGGGATGTGTAAAAGATTTGGTTGATATCTTTATTACGGCTTTTGACTTGGATGACGTTTTGTTTGGGTCGTAAATTATTTCTTGTTTATTACTGTGGACCAGAGATGTAACGTAAACACAAAAAACAACTTTTGAAAACGTTACCTTTTCTTAAGTCTAGAACAATTTTCTGTAATAACGCTGTGGAGAAAAGTGTTAATATACCATAAATAAAGCAGGTTAGACCGGATAATTGTAAACATGAACACATTTTTTTCGAAGTTTTTCCCTTTTTTTTTTTCTGTTTGTATTTTCTGTCTGATTTAGATGATACTAATTATAATTCATATACACTTTTATCATGGAAACATTATAAAATATAGTTCAATTGCATACAACTCTTAATATTTGCTGTTTACATTTCCCCCATCAACAATTTCACAAAAGTGCCCAATTCGGGGTAAATGAATACAGTTCATTCATGACGTAGACTCTCATTTAGAAAATCCATGGGGTGAACGTAATTGAGTATAATAGAAGACAAATCTCTGGTTTTATGAACCCAATTAGACTATGTTTACATTTACCCCCAAATTTTTTTTCACAGGGCCTAAAACAGTCTTATCAAGAGGTTGCAGCCTATCTATTAGATGACTTGGAAAACGGATTTAGCCAACATTGTGTCTCATAGCTGCCTGACCGATGCGCACACTAATGTGACTCATGTGGCCATCATAGAGTAGAAGTGCTTTTGGTTCGGCAAGTTGAGCAAGGTCCTGATATTGATTATATGTGGAACAAGTGCGTCAGAAAACCAATGAAAAACTTGTGGCTCTTCCATCCAGCCGTTTTTTGATCCTCCATAAAGTGTTCCAGGATAGGCGTCCGACGAGGTCCACCTAGCTTGAACAGCGGCACCTTTCAATACAATGAGGGGTGGCAATGCGAACCCGTCTGCTGAGACACATGTTAAAACGGTAGTGGATTCTCTCCCAGATCCCCCTGAAACACGGCTTAGATATTTCCCTTTTTTACCAATTGCTCTCAGACGGCTGGGATCGGAACAAAATCGGCTTTTATCAGCATGAAAAATAAATCAAGCAGTTTCAAAGCCCTGTAAAACATTCTGTGTGATAAACAAATTAAGTTTCTCGTAGAAATCGTATATGTATTATTTTTGGATTTATTGCATCCATCCTGGATTTTTGGAGATGCTCTGGTTTCTTAAGAGATAAGTCTGTGTGTCGCTTCATAAAATTATAATACCAGTCATCACCAGGTATGCCATTTTTGAATGGAGTTGTCAGTTTGTGCGTATTAAAATGGAGACTATCTTAAAATAAAGTGCACGACTGGGTCGTACGTACTTGCACCGTAATGCTATAAGTGTATAATTTTATCAGGATTAAAGTCCAAGTCTTGCTCTTTCCAGTAAAGTAGGCGTGGCATTCCGCGTTTCGATGGAATAATAGTCATAACATTGTTGGAGTTTACTCAATGTTTTGTTTTTAAAAAAACACCTTTAAAAAGTGGGCGTGGCCAGATAGGGTGTTTGAGTGAATTATAGAGAATTTTAAGGCCTATTACTTTGCTTAAATAATTTTTTCTCAATTTCTAGTAAACATTTTGAAAAAAAATAAGTTTTATAAAAGTGGGCGTGGTATTCCAAAATTTGGTATGCCATTATTTTACACTTGTCTTATAACCTACAAATAATAATTTTTAGCCCAATCGCCATACAAATACCCGAGAAACAGCTGATTTTCAATATTACCGTTATTCGAATTTTTCGTGAAAAACGTGGTATGCCACCTCATAGCATATACCCAAACTAACCCACACATCAAATTTTATCGAAATCGTTAGAGCCGTTTTCGAGAAAATCCATTTTAACTGAAATCGGCCTTAAGTAAACTACCCTTAATTTTGAGGTTAGAATGAAAATTCAAATTTCGCCTCTAGGGAATATCCCACAGACCCTATATATGAAGTTTGAAGTAAATCCGCCCAGCAGTTTAGGCTGTAGTCGAATATACAGACAGACAGACAGACAGACAGACAGACAGACAGACAGACAGACAGACAGACAGACGGCATTGGCGGACCTACTTTTTTGGACTTCTCCATTATAGTAATGTCAAGTTTGATTAAAATCTCGAGTTCCAAATTTTGCACGAATACAACACTTGCCCTATAGGTATAGGTGCAAGTAAAATAAAGTGCACGACTGGGTCGTACGTACTTGCACCGTAATGCTATAAGTGCATAATTTTATCAGGATTAAAGTCCAAGTCTTGCTTATCCCAGTAAAGTAGGCGTGGCATTCCGCGTTTCGATGGAATAATAGTCATAACATTGTAGGAGTTTACTCAATGTTTTTTTTTAAAAAAAACACCTTTAAAAAGTGGGCGTGGCCAGATAAGATGTTTGAGTGAATTATAGAGAATTTTAAGGCCTATTACTTTGCTTAAATAATTTTTTCTCAATTTCTAGTAAAAATTTTGAAAAAAATAAGTTTTATAAAAGTGGGCGTGGCATTCCAAAATTTGGTAAGCCATCATTTTGCACTTGTCTTATAACCTACAAATAATAATTTTTACCCCAATCGCCGCACAAATACCCGAGAAACAGCTGATTTTCAATATTACCGTTATTCGAATTTTTCGTGAAAAACGTGGTATGCCACCTCATAGCATATGCCCAAACTAACCCACACATCAAATTTTATCGAAATCGTTAGAGCCGTTTTCGAGAAAATCCATTTTAACTGAAATCGGCCTTAAGTAAACTAGCCTTAATTTTGAGGTTAGAATGAAAATTCAAATTTCGCCTCTAGGGAATATCCCACAGGCCCTATATATGAAGTTTGAAGTAAATCCGTCCAGCCGTTTAGGCTGCAGTCGAATATACAGACAGACAGACAGACAGACAGACAGACAGACAGACAGACAGACAGACAGACAGACAGACAGACGGCATTGGCGGACCTACTTTTTTGGACTTCTCCATTATAGTAATGTCAAGTTTGATTAAAATCTCGAGTTCCAAATTTTGCACGAATACAATACTTGCCCTATAGGTATAGGTGCAAGTAAAAAGGAGATGAGCTCTTCTCGGTTTGCATGGATATCCCATTTGTGATCTTTGAATGAGGCATTTACAAATTTCGTTTTCTATTTCCGAGCTTAGATCATTAGAACGACCCTGCCCCACTTTTTCAATGGCATTTGTTATAAATAATAGCAGCTGGAACTCCATGAATTTCTGAAACTTGCCTGTACGTGCAGTTTTTATTGAGGATATTATTAACAGCGCTGACTATATTTTTTGGGGTGTAACCAAGATCATTTTTTTTCTTAATATAATTTCGTGGCATGATTGTCTGCACTGCAACAGATATTGTTCTTAAATTAAATGTCTCCTAAAGAGCTTTAAAACTGTTTTTTTCATTTATCCCTGGTTATTTAGATTTACCCCATTATGTTTACAATTGCCCCATTTTGTTGTTTCCATTTAACCCGTTCGATAAATTTCAAGGGGTAACTGTAAACACGTCAAAACAGTAAAAATACGTAACTTTTTTTTTTATTTATATTCATGTAAACACAAGCCTTAGTATGCCTAGTAAATACATATGGAACAGTTTTGGACTTACCTCAAACACAATAATTATTTTTTTAGGAATATTTTCCGCTACAAATACTAACAATCGACAAAAAGCACAACCTTCTGCCACAACACGATTATCGAACTGACTCGTTTCTATACGAAGCATAGACAATGTTGCAGCTGCAGGTTAAAGTTCAGATCGAATGATATCTGCTGTCACATGTTCTGTAACGTTCATATTTTTAAAGTTTTAACCAATGTTCTCATTTATCCCTGTTTACATTTACCCGGTCTAACCCTAGCCATAACTTTTTTGACAGTTATTAAATTGGCATTGACATTAAGATCATCTAGTAGTACAATATAATATTATAATAAAACAAATCTATGACCCATATGTAGACTTGCATACCCCTTTCATCTAAAAATACAGCTCAGAGCGGATACTTTTGTAATGCCAATTGTACTTATATGATATTTAAATTAGGGAAATTGTTGCACTTCCAACATTCTAATAAATCTTGGGTGAAAAATGCAAATTGGGTTTTTGAGATGCTCATATTACATTTTGTTTACGTCTTACCTCAACTCTTTTCTCACAGTGACATCTCCAAAGTCACCCTTGTCATTCCCAATTCTTTGATAATAGTATTTTGCATAGTCATCGAGCCATACTTCAGCCAAACGAACCGAATTCTTTTTTAAAACATTTACTCCCGTCCTCCACTGAAATTAAACCAATAATAAAGTCAACAAAACTATTTCTTAAAAAAATTTAACAGAAAAGCCTTCTACCTTATAGGGTGACCTTTTGCGGAATATGTGTCCAACATGTGAACAAGGCACAATCTCGAGTGTTCCGCCACACATCCATGTTTTAAAAGACAACTCCAAGTTCTCTCCTCCCCATATGTCGAAACCAGAATCGTAAGTACCGAGAAGTTCAAAGAATTTCCGGTCAATGGAGAACAGACCACCTGCCATAGTCGGTGAGTATACGGGCTCTGCGGAACTCTGTAATAACAAATTAATTTATCGTTATAAAATAAAATAAACTGGCTATTCGGCCGTACCTCACCACTTTATGTGATTCAAGTCTCAAAATCATCGATGATATTTAGGTGAAATTTTAAACAATTCATATTTACAGTATATGTACATATGTATACCGTCACGACCACTTTTACAGACATTTGCATTAAAAACTTGATTTTGAGGAAATCGTTCCTTTAACAAGGATAAAGAGGAAGGATAGAGTATCATCCGATTTTTTCAAATGTATTGTAACCTTTTCTGTATGTTTTTATTACCGAAATGGCACACATAGTACAGTACTACCTCGATAATGTGAATTACCTTTTTTCGATTTTTTCGCGAAAAACCCATAGCATATGCCCAAACTAACTCACATATCAAATTTTATCGAAATCGTTAGTCGTTTTCGAAAAAAATCCAAAAATTCCGATTTCGCCTCGAGGTGTGAACCCACAGACCACAGATATAAAGTCTAAAGCCAATCCGTCCAGCCGTTTAGGCTGCAGTCGCTTATACAGACAGACAGAAAGACTTTTTTGGACTTCTTCATCATAATGATGTCAAGTTTGATTAAAATCCCGAGTTCGATTTTTTCACGAAACCAATACTTGCCTTAAAGGTATAGGTGCAAGTAAAAATAAAGGATATACTCTTTTGAGATTATTAGTTCACAATTTGGAGTGAAGTTTTGAATGTCTAATGGAATCAACACAAGAACTTTTCGCTGAAATTATTTTAGAGATTAAGCAAAAAATTATTTTTTTATTTGTTTATTAATCAGTTGAATCATTGAATTTATATACATACATATGTGGTATACCATCTAAAGGCATATCTGCCTACATACATATGTATGTTCAAAGTGGCCTAACACTTCAAATTTAAAGTACCTACACCAATTTTTGAGAATTTAAGGGCCATTTTATTGTGTGTAAATTTCTAATATGAATGGGCATTAGCACTAGAATTGATATTGTTGTTGAAATAAAAATAATAATAATTATATATATTTTTACAACTTCAAAATAGATGATGAATCCATGAAATCATTTAACGTAAGACAGACTAATCTGACAGCAGTCAAATAGCGAAATCTACTTTGACTAGAGGAAAAGATGCACATGTTGTATCTATGCACAAGTGATAGTTGTGGTATCCGGTTTTAAATCTATATAATGCATACAGTTGCACATTGTATGTATATATGTATGTACGTATTTCTACGTAACTGGCAATAATTGATCACTTACCGTATGACGTTTGCGCTCCCTCTCAGGCACAGCATGCCAATTGAATTGCAAATTCCAATCAAAACCACCAACATTAACGCCTCCTGAATCGCGATAATGATATTCCATTGTTGTGTCATCAATTACATCGATAACGGGGCAAACAACAGTTGTCGCATTTTTTGCTATTCGATCCAGCAATGGTTCCAACCATCCTAAAATAAAATGAAAACTATTATAGAAGATTTGAAGAAATGAAATAATACCCTATTGGTATGAAACGCTGCTGAATTATTACGGTTATATAAACTAACTAATTTAAAGTAAGTAAAAATGTATAATCGACAAAAGCTAATTTACTTTAAAAATAAAACTCAAGATTGGACTTAAACCTGAAAAGATCTGCCTTTTTTTCCCATTGTTAATTACCATCCGTCCTAAGCCACGGCTCAAGTTGTTAGTGCATTTAAAACGCAGAAATGGGTTTCAGGTTCAATCCTAAGACCTTAAATGTCTCCCACCTTCTCGAGAGGTAGAGAATATATTGTACATAACTAATTTTCTTTCGGATATTAGACAGTAGGCCCCTTCCAAGCACTGAACAAATAGAAGCAAAAATTGCTCAAGTTATGCAAAACATAGGATTCGGAGATATACGATAAAGCAAAGACCGTAGCAGCGCTAATTTCTTTGCGCAAATACGAAAATCATGCTGCACAGCAAACATAAAAATCACTCTTTTTTCGTTTCCACGTTTTCATTTTTACTTGCACCTACACATACATATACATACATGTGTATACATATGTATTGGGCAAGAATTGGTTTCGTGAAAAAAATCGAACTCGAGATTTTAATCAAACTTGCCATTACTGTGATGGAAAAGTCCAAAAAAGTGGGTCCGGCAATTCCGTCTGTCTGTCTGACCTTAAAATGAAGGGTAGTTTACTTAATGAAGATTTCAGTTAAAATGGATTTTCTCGGCTCTAATGATTTCCATAAGATTTGATATTTGGATTAGTTTGGATATAAATTAATATTTCTAGGTTATAAGACAAACGCAAAATAATGGCGTACCAGATTTTGGAATTGCCACGCCCACTTTTATATATATTTTTTTTTTTGTTAAATTGAGAAAAAATTATTTAAGCAAAGTAATAGACTTTCAAATTTTCTATAATTCACTCAAACTCTTTATCTGACCACGCCCACTTTTTAAAGAGGTTTTTTTTAAAAACAAAACATTGTGTAAACTCCTACAATGTTATGAATATTATTCCATCGAAACGAGAAATGCTACGCCTACTTCACTGGGAAAAGCAAGACTTGAATCTCAATCCTGATAAAATTGTACACCTATAGGATTAAGGTGCAAGTACGTACGATCCAGTCGTGCACTTTATTTTAATGCTGGTATTGCAACCATCCACTATCGTCCTTATATCGAAATCTTGTCCATTTTACTTACTAAATACAAATTATTGTTCGTAAACATCGAAAGCTATGAGTAGCAGTTGTTACTGTTGTTCTTGTTTTGTTTTGCAAAGCGTGTATTTCCAATGGGCCCTATTTTGTATTTGACCCACTGCTTATC
This sequence comes from Xylota segnis, assembly GCA_963583995.1. Lineage (NCBI taxonomy): Eukaryota > Metazoa > Arthropoda > Insecta > Diptera > Syrphidae > Xylota > Xylota segnis. The sequence goes on from OY757239.1 coordinate 14,709,864, forward strand.
GCTAAATATGTATCTCACTAAAAAGTGCATACCTTCAGTACATTCACAATGCGAATCCAAGTAAGTCAACACCGGTGACTCGGCGTGCCGCGCTCCAAGCAGTCTAGCACGAATCAGACCTTCTCTCTTCGGCGCCCGTATGATCTTCACTTTCGGATATGCGACGAAGTAATCTTCAAGCTGTGTTTTAGTATGTGCTGTATAAAAGGTAAATAAGAAGTTTGTTAAAAACTACAACCAAGTAATTGGCCCTCTCCTTTTGATTTCTCTTCTGGCTGATTACAATAAACATTAACTTACGCATGTCGGAAAAATCATCCACGAGAATAATGTACCCAATGAGATGTTCAGGCGATCGGTCTAGCACCGAATGGACAGTACGGAGTAGTACTGACCACGCTTCATTGTGGAAACAAATAATTACATCTGTTGCTGGGAGATCTTCTTGATACCGACCGGGCTCTTTACACCTTGAAAAAAAAAACAAAACGTAAATATCATTAAAACTACACACGTACAAGTCAAACTGAGAAATAATCACTCACCATGCATCCCTGGGATCGGGAAGGTTACGATGTACGGAGATAAGATCAGACGCGTACTGATTGAAAGCATTATTTGTCCAACCGTCATCAACGATTTTCTTTAAATCATCAGTCATATTGGTTGGTAGTACGACTGGTTTACCCATTTCACCTGGTGGATCTTCAATCGGTGCTGGCGCGTCCAGGAATCCCTTTCCTGCAAAACCAAAGAGTAATGAATTAAATATTTGTATTCAGTTTTACTAATTTGATTCTAGAAAAACCTTAGCCTAAAATAACATTTGCATTCTAGTTTTACACTTAATACATTATTATTAATTATTAATTATTATTAATACTAATAATTCTAGTTTATTTAATGACACCTAGGACAACTTATATCATTTAAAAAACATATACATATGTACATACATAGAAAAGCTACAATTCGTGTGGAACGGATGGTATGTTATCGCATCCTGCTTATCTTTTAAAGTTTTTGTTTGTTTGTTGAACCACAGCGATATCTTTGAACATGCGTGGTTGTATCGTGCAAGCTTATCATTTTTTTTTTATCTCTCAGCAAAGTCCTAAGACAGTTGTCTTCCCTAGACAGTTGTGTAGTTTCAAGAAGAATATGGCCCTGCTTCTACGAAAGAAGAACCGACAATATTATACAACGGGATAGGAAATCCTTTTTACCCTAACCTAACGAGATTAACGGAAGAAGATCTATGTCGAAGATGTGGCGATGGGGGCTTTAGGAAGTGTGCCACAACAATTTCATACACTGTCTATGCCTGTACATGTATTAGCGGCTCAACATGTCTCTTTTGGATTTCATACCAGCGATTCAAAAACTTTTGGAATGCCATGTTCCCGTATATCTTTGGTTACATGGTACATTGAAATTTTTTGGCAACTTTGTGTGAGTTTCAGTTCATTTAAAGTATTTTTTATTCTAAACCAAATAGTATAGGTAAATATTGCTAAGAAAAGAAAAGAAAACTTTTATGGTGTACGGTAATCAATGAAATACAAAAGCATGGGATGCAAAATGGAAAAGAATGGCACAGTGATCTTCGAGTCAGTTTTAAATCACAATCATTTATAGAATATGAACTTCGGGTCCGTATTCTGGTTTCTTTATAAAGTAAGTAAATTACTAAGGGCAGCAGAGGCCATTTCGTGAGAACGTTATTGCTTGAGAATCATTTGTTCTGATTTTCTATACAAGAAGTTCTACTTTTTTTTAATCTTTCTGAGTTCGTGCGCACACGCCAATCCAACCGATTATTACGGGTACAGATTATCTTACATATAGATAGGTGGATGCCGATTCCTCATGCTAGGCTCAGATAGTAACGAGTTATTATGCCAGCCTAAACATATACACATGTATGTATGTATGTGTGTTCTGCGAACGTAAATACCTTACACTGATTGATTATACGTTCGCTGATGAATCCCAGCGTGACTTCGTGTAATTAGTGTGCGTGTCATGCGCAATAACTTATTGCGTTCGACTTAACGTCCGCCCTGATACAAGCTACTGACTGGAGACCGGTGGAATACAATGAACCTAAAAGCAACTCGGATGTGAAGTTTTAGTAATATCATCAATGTCGAGTTACCAATAAATTGTGCTATGATCGCTAAAGATTATGATGGTGATGTACAAGAAGGAAGGATAGGCTCCTTCCATATTCTATAATTATAAAATTATCAATTGACATAATTGTACGTGGTTTTAAGACTTGTCCAATATACATACATATATATGTATATACTAGTACAATGAATAGACTTGTGCGAAAACTCGACACCGATTTTAATAAAACGTGTTTGTTAATTAGCGTTCTTTTCTAAGAATACCTATAATAACACAAACATTTATTAATTCGGTTTGGAATTTCGGATACAATGGCACCATTTAATATTTTGCATCAAAAATGTTTTAAGAAAAAATATTTGTATATTCAAATTCTCTACCATTCGTTCATACAGCCACGCCCACTTCTTGGCGGAATTTCCATAAAAAAAACTGACTTTGATGAAATTTTGCACAAAACATCAACACAAATTTCAATATACATAACCTTGTAATGTGAAAAAATGTTGTAAAAAAATGCCTTGGGGCCACGCACACTTAAAAAGCGCTGCGTATGAAAGAGGATTGGGTATTATACGATCCGTTTTAGACGTGCCATCACTGGTCCTATCACAAATGTGATAGGGTAATGATGTTGATATTTGCTGCTTTTTTTTTGTCCAAATACATATGTATGCATAATCTTTTAATAATAAGCAAAAGGCAGCCTTTGATAGTATGGTAAACATAATCTCCGAATTTGATTTGTATGACTACAACCCTCCTGCATTGATTAACCAACTGTTATTAAACAGGGTTATGAACTCAAACCTGCTTGATGATGTAGCACGAAGGATTGTGATTAGGGGCATCTTCCAGGGCGCGAACCTCTCTTCTCTTCTCTGGAATCTAACGGTGTATGAGCTGCTTATAATCCTGAAAGATTAGGTCTGCGAAGTAACAGCTTATGTGGACGATGGTGCCATAGCTGTTTTGGAATAAGCCCCAAAGAATAAGCTGTTTTGGAATAAGGCGTCAACAACCGTATACTGTTGAGAGAAACCGAGTTGAACTAAATGGGGTCTACAGCCTCGAATTACATATTGGCTCTATGCATCTGTAAAGGAAACTCCTCTATTCTAAATAAACTTGAATTCCTTCCGCAGGACACCACGTAATTCCTGAACTTCTGATCGAAAAGAACTTCGATTCATGTATCCCCTCACGACTAAACTGGGGAATGACTCGCGGGTACAAAACACGGGGTCAGTATATACGGATGGATCAAACACAGTCAGAAGTAGGAGGGGGTGTCTTCTCCAATGATGTAAGCCTAAGTATCTTCTTCCGTCTTCCTAATCACTGTGGGGTCTTCCAGGCAAAAATCATGGCGATCATGGAGGCCCTGTCGTGGCTGATTTGGTTTATGTGCTGGTGAAATCGTCGGGCCATATCTGTTCAAAAACTTTAAATGGCGGCTATTTGCTGCCTCAATTTGATCTCCAGGACAATCGGTACCAACAAGACGGCGCTACTTGCCACACACAAACCAAAGTCTACATGGATAAGCCGGGTAAAGTACGGTACGATTGAGAAATTGGAAGCCACATTAAACGCATTAATCGCCAAATACCACTCGGAATACACCATGGCACATGTTCACCGCTAACATATGGCTAACATATAAAATAATCTTTAAAAAATAAATGTCAAGAATGGTTCTTTAGTTTGAGAATAAAGATAAACCTATAGATATGATTTTTTCATAATTTTGTGTGTTTACATTTGAAAACAAGTACCTGTAAATGAATAACTCTTTTTTCTCCTTCTGAAAAGCCCTGACATAAAATACCATGTTTCTAGCTCAAAACTAAAGGCCTAAAAACTTGTGACATACGACCGGACAGACGGATGAACGGACATGATTATTCGTCTTCGTTATTGACAATGATTTCATTTGTACATATGTACGTATACCTCCATTAGTTCTCTATGTTGCAAACGATATAAATTTACAGCAAATGTAAATATGTATAAATGTACAGTTTGTACATTCACTTCAAATTTAATCAAAATTTGTGTTCAAAACTTTTCACAAAACTAATCAAATAAGTTGAACACACATTCACAACTTACCTTCATCAACCGGATGTTTCTGAACTAAGTTCTCTCTGCCAGGATGATTCTTCACATTTCCTACAACTTTTTCATGTGAATGTACAACGACATTATCGATCACAGACTCCTCTTCACGTTTGTTGGGATCGATGACTGTTTCGACAACATTATTACCACCACCGGCGTTGTCATTATCCACTACAGACGGAATATCGGCGGGAACACCATTTCGAGCGGCATAGTCAAGTCCACCGCCACTGTCACCACCAGTTCCACCACCGCCGCCCGCCCCGCCAACACTCTTAAGCCCTAAGGACATACCATTCCATTTGGCAGCGCGTCTACTGTCGTCGGTATAAAGCAGAAAAGCGACCATAAACCAAATTGCCATCAGAATTGCGACGATTTTGACAATCGACGTTGAACGACGCCTCCAAATGAACGCCATATCTTATCAGTGACGATTTTCCACAATGGCACGATTATCTAAATCTTCTGTCGAATGAAACCCTCACTGAATTACGATAACAAGGCTACCGTCAGCAAACACAAATATATTGTTTTGTTTAGAGCTTTTCGAGTTATGGCTTTACGTCGTTTAGTAGAAACTATTGTCCGTAGTTGGATTGTGTGCATATACTTGGATGTGTTTATGTGTTTGAATCTTCTATTTAATTTCCTTAATTTGACAGTGAATTTGAAGCTGTCCAACGATTGTGGCCTCAAATTCCTGGTGTTAGATTGAAATATGGTGTCCTTTCGAGGATATGTACATATTTATTTGGTACTATTGTGATATGATTTTGTTGCAAGTACTCTGTCGACCTTAGTAGGTCAAACAAAATTTGATATGTCCTTTATCGAATTTATGCAAATCCTTTTTCGTTCGTTAGCTCCATGCAGATATGATGTAGTAGCTCAAATACAGAGAATATATGGCTATATATACCAGTGCATAGTTTGTGGCCGTTATCCTTTCTGAACAACAAGAACAAAACCATAAAGAAGGGTGTCCTTTATTACAGTTATCCGATCGACATAGAATACTGTAGGATGTTTCGTTTTATCGGAGTTAGGATAATTCAAACCTTTGGTCCTTGCGCTACGAAAGGAGAAGATATTAAATTGTGGATTGCTTGGTTGGTGTTATTTTTTGCGTGTCGGAAACAGCACCATTTATTGGATTGTTTAATTATGCGTTGGTGGGAGCTGAAAAGATGTAAATATAGGATGGAATGATTATTATCTATATACATAAATAAATATTATTTTTTTTATTATTTATATTCAAGTCTAGTAAAACCAATGCAAAGATGTATTACAAATAATACATTTATTCCAATTTTTATTGTTGTATAAGTGTTTTTAATTCTTAAAATAACTGTTAAATTCATAAAAAAAACCTAATAGTGAGGATATACTATGTATCTATAAGTTTTGAAAAGAAGTACCGATTTACAAAAAGAAGTGAAAGCAATTCCGTCTGGAACGGATCGTGTGATAACCTATTCTTTTTCTAATGTAACTGTTGTAAAGTGAGCGTGGCCGCGTTGCATTTGTTTGTTAAATTAGAACTATGTATATCGGTTTGTTGATGAAAACGTTCCCAAAAAGCTGACGAGACCACAAATGAGGTATTGGAGAATTGTAAACAATTCGAATATCTAAAATCTTTACATACATACATGTACAAAATAGTGAAGTTATAAAAAATTACATGAGCGGATTTTGTAAATATTTACACTTGAACTGCTTTTCCTTCTAAAAAACCGAAATATGAAATTCCATCCTCCTAGCTCGTCTATATTAGAAAAGGCTTTATAAAAACATCTAGTGTAAGCAGAACAAAAAAAGAGAAGAGAACTGAATAAAACCTGGGATGTTCAGATTATTGGATACAAACAAATTTGTTATACAGGGTGGGCCAAAAGTCTCTTTCCTATGTAAAAAATGAATAACTCTTATATTTATAGATATTTTTAGGTAATTTTTTTTTGTTGTATACATAAGGCTTAGGAGATTTGACATGGGGCACTGCACGATCGCACAATGAACACATTCGCATTATTTTTGGAAAACATTCCGTAAATAATTTACACTCAACGTGCCTACCGGTAATTTTATGGAGTTCGAAATGCTCCCAGTATTCGTGCAATAATGGTCAAATTTGAGGAATATGAGAATGTTGGCGATGTGAGGCATACTGGTAGACCTGGTTATAGAAGATCGACCGAAACATTCAGGTCGTTAGTGATAGTGTTGTAGCCGATCCTGAAACATCGACACGACGACGTTCAACACAGTTAGGCATTCACCTATCGTCGGATTTGAAAGATCTGCACCTATATCCTTACAAAATCCAGTTGGTCTAACAACTCAATCATGGTGACCCAGAAAAACGATTGGAGTACTGCAGAAATTCTCAAATCACATTATTTAAAAAAAACGCTGATAATGAATGGCCACCGCGATCGCCTGATCTGTCGGTTCTAGACTTTTTTTATGGGGTTACCTGAAGGAAAAGGTTGACATTAGCAAGCCACACACTACAGAGGAGCTGAATCTCAAAATTCGAGAAGAAATCGCGCAAATTACCTCGGCAACAGTTCAAAAAGTCAAGGAAAGTGCTATCAAAAGCGTTCATGAGTACCTGCATTTTAATGGCGGCCACTTAACCGATATAATTTTCATTAAACTTTCATTTGTAATTTTATCAATTTTATTTAATTGGTTTTTATCTTTTCGTTCAAAAGTTATTCCAGATTTACATGGGAGAGGGCTTTTGGCCCACCCTGCATTTCAAGCTTTTTGAAACCATTTATCAATTGCAACTGTTTGAATACTCGAATTTGTTGTTAATATATATTAATCCAATCCAAGTTTAACAAAACATTCGAGCATTAATTGGCTCGACAGTGAGAAACTTTTGCCTCGTAGACTATTTATTGTATGCATGACCTGTTTTTATCGGATACCGCAAAATGTTTGAATCTAAGTCAGTTGAAATCCGTATGCTCTTCTATAGCGGCTTTTGTAGCCATCCAAATAAAATAGCTTCCACTTGGAATATTTTACAGGGTTCCACAGTTTCATTACCTATTTCATTGATGGATTCCGCATTCCAATAGAAAACTCTCATTATGAGATAATGGTCCATAAGAGAACCCAAAATCTTTAAAGAGGAAGTATTCTGCAGTCAGTGCCACCCAAGTACTGTTTGATTCGCTTTGATATTTGTTTTGTCAAAAATTCAAAAAACGTATCATATTAACTTAGGTTTCATTAAAGCACAAAAACGAAAACGTCACCAACATTTTTTTTTACTAACGATTCAAATCAAATACTATTGGCAAGTATGTGCTCACGGTAGCTACTTGTATTAAGGGTTCCTACGAGGCGATCACCCGTCAATTTCAACTTCAAATTGAATGGCAATTTAAAGTAATTATTATAATTTTGTAAATTGATTCAAGTTATCAGATAGTCCAGCCATCGTGACAAGGAAATGTGTTTCCCAACGTAAAAGGCTCGATAGTTCCATGCCAAACAACATTATCTGATAACGTTTCAAAGTTCTCCGATCTGACGCTTTAATTATAAGTTTGTGCTAGAGAACTAGAACACAACTAGCAATCAGTAAAAGTCGGTGGTAAATCAACATTCATTTTGAAGTTTAAAATAAAATCAGTTGAAACGAAACGTACACGCAAATTCACTTTCTATTATTAAAACGTAGCCACGATACTTATCTAATATTTCTGCAGTCAACAGAAATACGTACAATATGCTCTGCAAGCCATTCTGTGCCACGAGGACAGAGATAAGTCATTTCAGATATCATACGCATACCTCTGCAGTATAGAAATAAAGGGCACGACTTTGTCTTAGCTACTTGCATATACAATTCTGTGCGGCAAACGATACAACTGTTGTACCAACAGTTGGACGGATTGGTGTTGTATGTGATCCTAGAATCGTGTGTATGCACCCATCCAACAGTTGTGCCGATGTTAACCATACAACCTGTATCGGAAATCGTATATTGTGTTTCCGCGCATATAACATTCGCACAGATTTTAGTTGTGTTTTAACTTTTCTTATGGGGGAATGCAGAAAAATAAAACAAAAATATTACTTCCAATTAATTGGCTGAAAATATTCTGGTTGTATGAAATTCGCATGCTGATTGTTTTGTGTGTTTGCCACATACAACTGTTGGGCCCACGTAGTTACAACACACGGTGGTACAACATGAATATTTTACAGCGGTGATATTTTTAAATACGCACCTCATTGTATTTTGACACTATAATTTACAAGTCACTCAAGATACATAGAATAACTATGTATGTACAACATTTCTTAACCACCGGCTCCGAACACAATATAAAACAGCGATACTCTTTAGTAACTTTAGTATTACATTTAAACAAAAAAGTCAAAGCAGTTTTCGAAGAAGCATGGATTATTTCAAATTTATATGAATTTTCTTCAATATATATTAGGTTGAGTATAAATACAGGTAAACATTAAGAATTGTTTACGAAACCAATACTTGCCCTTTAGATGTAGGCACACGTAGAAAAATACACCATGTTTCTAATTTGAGTTATGAAAATGATTTGATATTAAAATTATCTTTGCTGGTTATGAAATAAACTTCACTTATAAATTGATCAAGTTAGAGTTAGATTTAGTTGTTATATTTAAGAAATGTGTATGTATATACATACATATGTATGTTGCTTACTCGAAATAAAGCTTAATTAAAAACTGAATTAAATTTTCTTATCACAATCATTTTTACGCATAAAGCCATAGATATCATTTTATTTGTTTACGTATATCTATTAAACTGTTCTGTACACTAAGGTAATTAAGTATTTTGTTTTACTTTGAATGCGAACTGTAAGCTATCGATATTAATGGTGTTGACGATATCAGTGAAAACCGTAGACTGTTTCAGACTCTTGGGCTTGACTATGTTTCGAAAATAAATTACTAGCAAATACAATTCCCTATCAATATGAGGGAGCTTTTAAAAAGGTATATTTTCTTCTGACATGCCACTTTAGAAGATAAGATAGAAGGCTGTAACTTTTAAGTTTATTTCAGGGCGCCGATATAGGAAAATGTTTTTTAAGCTTAAACTAAAAAAAGATATTGTTTGTAAAACTGAAGAAAGAGATAAGACTAATTGAAAAGTTAATGGTCTAAAAGAAGTAGGGCAAAAAGTGCATAAAGGTACGATTACAATCATCATATTTATTTGCATAGGTGGGGCTATATTTCGGTATGAACCTGATGCTTCACTTTCGAGTCTCCATTAATAGAACTCCCAAAATAGCCCGGTCCGTATCTATGTATCTGCCTCTACTTGTAAACTATAAGTCGGTTGTGTTTGCCTTTTTAAACCACGTACAAAAGGGTCTTCATCTATTGAGATGCCTTTCGGGGTTAGGTTTAAAGACTGTACAGCTTGTATAGGTCGTTCTTGAATCCACCAGTGACAGGCTGCACCAGAATCACCTTGCGCCACCTTGTTTAAATCATTTTTTACTTCAAAGTTCTCCATGGGGTCTTTACCGATCTTAATCCATCATCAATCTCCACAGTCAAACGAATTTGGTAGGTATCCCGGACCTAAACTTAGCTTTGTATACAACATTGTCTTGAAATCGATAAACGAAAATCGACTAACAATGCTTGCATACTTAGAAACAAATCGTTATAGCGCTACTTCAGACCAAAAAAAAATAATGTGCACAATTGGGTCGTATGTATGAACATCTTCTAGTTTTGCGTGCATTTGAGGTAAAAACAAGAAATGAATACTCATATACATATATGTATATGTATGTATGTATAAGTTGGCTATAAGCAATGCAAAGGTTTTCGGCTAAAAATGTAAATTGTAAACGTAAACTTGTAGATTATCAAAAAATATATTGGATACACAAAATAGATTGCCTTCTGCAATTGTGTTTATTCCAAAAAAAAAACCATCTTTATGCTGAAGATTTATGAATCATGGATGGATAAAGTGTACCAGCAATTCCGCATTTTTGAGATCATCGCGATACTTATTAACGGATGTTATCGAAGAAATTTTAGTGACATCTTATAGCATGTTACCAAATCCTTGACCCCGTTTTCGAAAAAAATTGATTTTTCCTAAATTGGCCTTAAGTAAAGTGCTGTTTATGTTGACGTAAGAATAAAATTTCGATTTCACCTCAAGTTGTTACTCCACAGAATATGAAGATATGAAGTCCGAAGCAAATCCGTCCAGCTACAGTTGTCCATACAGACAAACAGATAGACAAAGAAATGGAATTGACAGACCCACTTTTTTTACTTCTCCATCATAATAATATCCAGTTTGATTAAATTCTCGAGTTCGAAATATTTGACAAAACCAATACTTGCCATTTAAGTATAGCTATAAGTACAAACTAAAATAAATATTAAATATTATTATTAAATATATTATACTTGTTTCAAACACGGTTTAAACTTTAAAACAAATTATGTGTGATAAAAAACTTTGGACAGATGGACTGAGTAACCCTATCGTTATTATGTCAACCGGTTCTTGGTAAACAATACTGAAATAAATTTAAAAAAAAATACATACTTATATATTTGGCCAACTTTTACCGGCTCCTGCCTCATTGTACGTCGTCGGTTGGAGTTGATTTGTGGATTTCACGTAAAAATGATTTGTCATAATACTAATATATGTATGTATGTATATATTTATTATGACAGATAAAACTGTGTTCGGTAAATGCGTCATGTTCACTATATGAAACTTATTTGGTGAAATGCACCGCATGAGTTTTGTGAATGCTTGAATCGGTTATAGAAATGCTTAAATACTTGCGCATAGTGGATGAATAAACTAGTTCCAGGTAATTCAGATAAAGGACTATTGCCTCTGACTATAATATGACACCGTTTTAATAAGAAATATGTACTTCGTTTGTGTAATCCAAAATCAGAAGTAGTTTTGCATTTGCTCCAAATGAGTTGTTGACAATTTTACTTTAATTATTTAGTCAGTCGTCAATCCTACATATCGTAAATATACATACTTATGTATGTTTTTTTCAATGAAAAAATACAGTAAAGAGAGTTGTGGTTCAAGTTAAGGTAGAAATGGGTCGCTAACAGTCATTATACATAGGCCTGCAAATAATTGAATGGATTATAGTAATACAATAAATCTGTGCTATTTATTATGTAAAACAATGTACATATATGTACATATGTATAGTTCAAGATTATACTGTCCATACCCTAATTCACGTAATTTACGAATTAAGTGGTATCTGTGTAATTAATAGAAGATTCGTTTATGAAAATGTATTTAGAGATAGAGCAGAGACTACAGATTGCACCCTATGACCCTGCAATTCAAAATAATGTGTTCCCTTCATTTCTTTCAATCCAAATTAGATGAAATTCCCCTTACCAAGCAATAGTTACGAAGTAGATGCGTAATGAGTTTCCTTCGCTACTGAGTATAAGTACGTCAGTCTGCATACATGTTCCACCTTGGAAACAGCAAGACAAGAATATGTGACTGGGTGTAAGCACATACATACCTGAAAACAAGAGAAGAAAAATCATGTTTAGAAAAAGATATGTATGTACATATGTACAAAGTACTATTTAAAAAAAAAAATTACACAAAATGTTAAAAAAAAATACAAACAACTGTTTCTAATCGCCTTTAAACACTGACGCATACTGATATTTTTCATCTTTCGCTATTCTCATCTTCCCCCATAAGGCCACCGACATTTGATAAATAAATCACAAATTAGTATCATGTAGAAGCAACGTTATCTTTATGAAGATAAAACAGCTGTGGATCTCAACGAACATGACGTACTTAGTTACATACTTAAAACACGAATTGCATCTTCCGTCAGCATAGTTGAAGATAACGGTTAAGTGAAAAGTTGTTCTTAAGTAGTACGGTTATTGCATTTCAAAATGTATTTGCTTTATCAATACCGATATAATAAGGGCGTTGGATTTTGCATTAAACATTATATTACAAGCTTTCAATGCCACAGAAACAATAATAACTGGTTGTCTGCCATCATGGTCGATTGAGAAGTGAGTAGAGTCTAGGTGATAAATTGCTTTCGACCATTAGTTTTTTTTATACAAATAGGTGCTTAACCAGTTTTCTTTCGTTTTATACATATGGCTGCAAAAATCGTTTCACGTTCATTAAGGAAACAAAAACAGGCGTACATACTTATTTGCTCGTAGGAACTTGCGCACTAAGAGAGGAAATCATCTTAATAAAAATAAGTCCAAGAAGAAAATGAGTATCGAAGAATATAATATTGATAAATGATACAGCTTTGTGGGGAGTAACTCAGGTTAATAATAATGGAAGACATCCACCAAAAACTTGTACACAATAAGCGTACACCTGCAAAATGTTAAAAGGTCTGCAATAAGGAAAATAGGCGTGTACAGCTCTAAACATTTTTTTCTTTTAATTTGTATCCTCATCTCAGTGAGTCGTGAAGAAAAATGCCTACTAAAGTCCACAACAACGGCAGGATGGACGGGAGACATTAAAATCCCGCGTAGATGGATGAGAGTTTATGAACTCTCCCAGAAAAACTGTTTTTTTTTTTTTTTTACTTTGCAACAGATGGGACCCAAGGCCTAGCTTCTTACAACCATTTGTGTTGTGCGTGTTATTTTCTTTACACGAATGGAAGGGGCCTACTGTTTAATACCGTGTCCGAAGTTCAGTTTGTTATTTGAGAAGCTTTCTCAGGACAGTTGTATTCTCGGATGCTTGTCAGACGCTCGCGAGAGGTGGGGCCGTGAAAAACTTTTAGGTGTTCCGACTGGGATTCGAACCTCGAACCCTTTGCTCCATAATCCAATGCACTAACCACTGAGCCACGGCGCCCAGAAAAACTGGGTAAATTAAATCTAGATCTCTTCAAGTTAAATGGAGAAAACCAAAGTGACAAGGATCTGATTAGTTTAATGTCGTATTTTGTCTGTATGGGAAACGCATGCATATTATCATAACAAAACTATCCAATCAGAATGAAATCCAAAAGAGTGTTAAACTGAGGCCAAATAAGTTTTCGGAATTGATAAATTATAAAAATCAAAGTGATAGTTACCAATGATTTAATTCAAGACAGTGGATACCACTTTTTTTCTATAGCCCATCCCTACGTTACATTAATTTTGACATAGTTTGATCTCACTCTACATTCAAAAGGCGTGAGCACTCTGTTTTGACGGCACAGACCCAACCAATTTTCACAGAGCAAATTATGTATCTACATTCATACAGTACATTATCCTAATTATGTATGTATGTACGTTTAAATTTCGTCTGAACTCAGTGTATTTGTACATATCTAACGTCTAAAAAAAAGTAGTATATTCAATGAGAATTTATTTGCATTGCATTCAATTCACCATTTCGAATCCAAAACAACTGCACACCTCAATAAACAGATTAGAAATTTTCAAAAATTCATCAATACCTACCTTACATTTGTACATTTGTATGTATATATCGCTAAAATATTAAAATGCTGATTTTCAAGACCTATGCCTTCTTTTTATAATTTCGTTCTTCAAGTCACATTATCTATGACTATGGCCGGGTGAAGAAGATCACACTATCGCAAAATTAATTCGTATATAAGCACTCACCTCTGTATATCAGCAAAGCTGACAAAATTGTGATTATTGTTCAGTGCTATTTTCTAATTAAAACCAAGTAAAACAGATCTGAAATGGGGGCCAGTATGTGCAATACAAATTCTGATTAGTCCTCAGTGTTATTTTCTTATTAAAGCCAAGTAATACGGTTCTTAAACCAGGGCAAGTATGTGCAATAGACATATTTTCATAACGATACTGGGAGCTGTATTTTTATGGGTGAGAGATTTTCGGAATAAAAATTCACTATATATATTTAATTCTATATTTGACACACTTGTAGACATGTAATGCAGCTCCCCTAAACTCAAATGAAGTAGAAGCTGAACAGTTTGTCCAGCAAATTAGTGAAAAACTATATAACCATTACAATAAGTTAAGTCGTGATACATTCAACATCCAGGACAAGGATCCTGCGACTGTATTAGATGAATATTATACAATTATGCAGACTGCAAATGCTCTGATTGCAATCGTCAACGATTCAAAAGCATACGACTGCACTCAATTCAAGGATGAGCAGCTGAAATATATTTTTCAAAAAATAAGAAGATCAGCTGAAGAAGCAGCTGTCGGAGAGAAAACATATTTAACGATGATAACTTTTTTAACAGCGCTTGATGAATTATCTACTAACAGAGATATTCAAGCTTATCGTAATAATAGTGTAAAATTGGCTTACTTTCCTGATATTCAAAACATATTCGCAGAAAATAACGACCCAGAAGAGTTAAAATACTATTGGACTGCATGGAGAAGAAAGACAAATATGTGGGCAGCGTATAATTTTTATATTATAGGTAGTAGTTTGAAAGATGCTGCTAATATGACAGGTGAGTTTCGATGTATTAAGAAATAAAGTGTTTGAGAAAATTATTTATTCATCTTTCACATTTTTAACAATTTCCATGTAAGATCCACATAATTTTTTTTTTTGTTGAACCGAAATTCTGAGTTCTTTTTATACAACCCACAAAAGGAAGCACTAACATAATGAGATTTTTTTTCCTAAAGTTTAAATAAGAAGGAACATCGGTCCACAAACTGCAAACGCTCATTTGCAGTTGTAGTCAATGAAATTTTTCATTCGAAATTCAAATCAAAATATGTGTCCATAGTAAATATCCATTCTAAGATTCGTCAATTGTAACTGCCAATATCCTCCAAATTTTAGACATGAAGTTTTGTGGGGTCACAATTATAAAATGTTTTAACAACTTAAACACTAAATTTTTGATCAACTAACTGCTCGTCACGATAGTCCAATGCGAACTGACAAATGGCAACAATACCAAAATGCTTGGAAAACAGCATGAACCTGGTAAAACATAAAAAACATCCAGAACATCAGGCTGACAAAATCACATTATAAGACAAACTATAAGTAGTATTTGTTGATGGGACTTGTGAACAAATTAAGAGGCAACTCCAAAATAACAAGAAGTATTGATAAGTTGACGAATTGGCAATAATTGCCAATAAATTTAATTCCAAGTGCATTCTTTGAAATATTGCTCGTGCCAACACGGTGAAATATAACTCCGGATGATTATTTGGTTTAATGTTATTCTTCACTTTCAAATAAAATAGTTAAGTTAAAAAAATAGTAAGTTTTTCAAATTAATGCAAATTCTGTTCTGATAAAAACAAAAATTTATCCAAAACATCGAAAAATAATGTCGAATAGACATCAGCTCCGATTTCCTTATGGTAATCTGACTTTGTTAGATTGTAAAACCATTTTAAACTAACTAACTTGCTGGCCAAATAGACCGGTAATTTGCAGTATTGGCAAAAGTTGAAATATCTAAAAAAATTTTGATATCCAGCATTTTTGTCGTTATTATCATCATGCTCTATTGAATCAATATAGTATTATAGGCTATCTATTCTACAGAAATACCTCCATTAGAATTTTGGTTACGTGAATATAATGTCACTGAAATGGAGCAAGTGATGACTCAAATACAGCCACTTTATCGACAATTGCACGCCTTTATTCGGAACCAATTGCATAAGAAATATGGCGACTCAGTAATTAAGTCCAATGGACCAATTCCCGATCATCTATTTCAACAAGTGTTGGCTCAATCCTGGACAAACGGAAGTGTTATTGATGAAATGTATCCGCATAAAGATCTTCCACCCTATGACTCAATTCTAGAGAAAAACAACTACGACACTCTCAAACTTTTCAAAACAGCCGATAAATTCTACCAATCATTAGGATTTGATCCCATACCCGACGATCTCTGGACATCGCAGATAAAAATGAACAAAGATGAAGACAAAGGTGATTGCCGAGCAACAATATTCGATCTAACTCCCAACGTCTACATGCGGTATTGTCATAAAATGAACTTCAGAAAGTTCCTTCAAGCCCATGGCTACATGGGTCGCTTATATTATGCTAGAGAGAAGACGAATCTCCCAGCTTACTACTTTAGCTCACACAACCTAGAGTATCCGGTCGGTGAAGCTGTCATTTTGTCAGCCTCAACACCTAAACATTTAAATGCAATTGAAATAGTAACTGACTTTGAATTTACCGAGGAGGTACGAATGAATCGGCTTCTAAGAATGGTGAGAATCAACAGACTTAATAATAGACCGGTCTTATATTTTTAGCTTTGTAGGGCATTCACACATTATTGAACGTTCCAGTGTATTTCGTTCATACAAAAGTAATGGCTGACTTATTTGCGGAAACAGTAGAATTCACGGAACTAAATAGGCACTATTGGATGCTAATGGAGAAATATGTTGGTGTAGAGCCTCCAGTAGATCGTGCATCTGATTCACTGGACTTTCCTTTCAAATTCTACATCGACTTAAACAAAAATAAACAAGCTATGTATGGTTAATTATTTTTTTTTTTCTTTAATTTATTCTTTCAACAACAATTCATTTCACTTTTATTTTAAGAAAATTCAACTCTGAAATTTTGGGGTACCAGTTCTATAAAAAGTTATGTGAGATCAGTGGACAATACCCCCAGGAACCACTGCAGTATTGTGATTTTTATGGAAGCAAAATGGTTGGAAGCGCTCTGAAGTAAGTTGCAAACATATATATATGTATGTATGTATGTATTTGGGTGATAAATATACACATGGACATTATTATTATTGATTTTATAGGTGTATAAAAGTGCACCCAAAATATTTGCCTGTAAATACTTTTTTTTACATTCACTCCTATACACCTACTTTTTCGTAAAATTCACTATTTTACTTGAAATCGAAAAAATTTATTAATATTAAATAATACGATATAAAGATTGAGGATAATTTTTATGTGGCCACGCCGATTTTTATGACATTTTGCATGCAACATCCCCAACCGCAACTGATCGATGCTATTGTAAGTGACCTGAAGGGTTCTATCTAATAGCGTTTGTGCTATATTATTTTAAGTAAAAGTTATACGTGGTACTCTATTTTGTTACAAGTCGGACGCAAGTCGGGTAATACAGAAAATGTCCAAGAGTACAATTTGAAATGGTCTGAAATGGGGGCCAGTATGTGCAATACAAATTCTGATTAGTCCTCAGTGTTATTTTCTTATTAAAGCCAAGTAATACGGTTCTTAAACCAGGGCAAGTATGTGCAATAGACATATTTTCATAACGATACTGGGAGCTGTATTTTTATGGGTGAGAGATTTTCGGAATAAAAATTCACTATATATATTTAATTCTATATTTGACACACTTGTAGACATGTAATGCAGCTCCCCTAAACTCAAATGAAGTAGAAGCTGAACAGTTTGTCCAGCAAATTAGTGAAAAACTATATAACCATTACAATAAGTTAAGTCGTGATACATTCAACATCCAGGACAAGGATCCTGCGACTGTATTAGATGAATATTATACAATTATGCAGACTGCAAATGCTCTGATTGCAATCGTCAACGATTCAAAAGCATACGACTGCACTCAATTCAAGGATGAGCAGCTGAAATATATTTTTCAAAAAATAAGAAGATCAGCTGAAGAAGCAGCTGTCGGAGAGAAAACATATTTAACGATGATAACTTTTTTAACAGCGCTTGATGAATTATCTACTAACAGAGATATTCAAGCTTATCGTAATAATAGTGTAAAATTGGCTTACTTTCCTGATATTCAAAACATATTCGCAGAAAATAACGACCCAGAAGAGTTAAAATACTATTGGACTGCATGGAGAAGAAAGACAAATATGTGGGCAGCGTATAATTTTTATATTATAGGTAGTAGTTTGAAAGATGCTGCTAATATGACAGGTGAGTTTCGATGTATTAAGAAATAAAGTGTTTGAGAAAATTATTTATTCATCTTTCACATTTTTAACAATTTCCATGTAAGATCCACATAATTTTTTTTTTTGTTGAACCGAAATTCTGAGTTCTTTTTATACAACCCACAAAAGGAAGCACTAACATAATGAGATTTTTTTTCCTAAAGTTTAAATAAGAAGGAACATCGGTCCACAAACTGCAAACGCTCATTTGCAGTTGTAGTCAATGAAATTTTTCATTCGAAATTCAAATCAAAATATGTGTCCATAGTAAATATCCATTCTAAGATTCGTCAATTGTAACTGCCAATATCCTCCAAATTTTAGACATGAAGTTTTGTGGGGTCACAATTATAAAATGTTTTAACAACTTAAACACTAAATTTTTGATCAACTAACTGCTCGTCACGATAGTCCAATGCGAACTGACAAATGGCAACAATACCAAAATGCTTGGAAAACAGCATGAACCTGGTAAAACATAAAAAACATCCAGAACATCAGGCTGACAAAATCACATTATAAGACAAACTATAAGTAGTATTTGTTGATGGGACTTGTGAACAAATTAAGAGGCAACTCCAAAATAACAAGAAGTATTGATAAGTTGACGAATTGGCAATAATTGCCAATAAATTTAATTCCAAGTGCATTCTTTGAAATATTGCTCGTGCCAACACGGTGAAATATAACTCCGGATGATTATTTGGTTTAATGTTATTCTTCACTTTCAAATAAAATAGTTAAGTTAAAAAAATAGTAAGTTTTTCAAATTAATGCAAATTCTGTTCTGATAAAAACAAAAATTTATCCAAAACATCGAAAAATAATGTCGAATAGACATCAGCTCCGATTTCCTTATGGTAATCTGACTTTGTTAGATTGTAAAACCATTTTAAACTAACTAACTTGCTGGCCAAATAGACCGGTAATTTGCAGTATTGGCAAAAGTTGAAATATCTAAAAAAATTTTGATATCCAGCATTTTTGTCGTTATTATCATCATGCTCTATTGAATCAATATAGTATTATAGGCTATCTATTCTACAGAAATACCTCCATTAGAATTTTGGTTACGTGAATATAATGTCACTGAAATGGAGCAAGTGATGACTCAAATACAGCCACTTTATCGACAATTGCACGCCTTTATTCGGAACCAATTGCATAAGAAATATGGCGACTCAGTAATTAAGTCCAATGGACCAATTCCCGATCATCTATTTCAACAAGTGTTGGCTCAATCCTGGACAAACGGAAGTGTTATTGATGAAATGTATCCGCATAAAGATCTTCCACCCTATGACTCAATTCTAGAGAAAAACAACTACGACACTCTCAAACTTTTCAAAACAGCCGATAAATTCTACCAATCATTAGGATTTGATCCCATACCCGACGATCTCTGGACATCGCAAATAAAAATGAACAAAGATGAAGACAAAGGTGATTGCCGAGCAACAATATTCGATCTAACTCCCAACGTCTACATGCGGTATTGTCATAAAATGAACTTCAGAAAGTTCCTTCAAGCCCATGGCTACATGGGTCGCTTATATTATGCTAGAGAGAAGACGAATCTCCCAGCTTACTACTTTAGCTCACACAACCTAGAGTATCCGGTCGGTGAAGCTGTCATTTTGTCAGCCTCAACACCTAAACATTTAAATGCAATTGAAATAGTAACTGACTTTGAATTTACCGAGGAGGTACGAATGAATCGGCTTCTAAGAATGGTGAGAATCAACAGACTTAATAATAGACCGGTCTTATATTTTTAGCTTTGTAGGGCATTCACACATTATTGAACGTTCCAGTGTATTTCGTTCATACAAAAGTAATGGCTGACTTATTTGCGGAAACAGTAGAATTCACGGAACTAAATAGGCACTATTGGATGCTAATGGAGAAATATGTTGGTGTAGAGCCTCCAGTAGATCGTGCATCTGATTCACTGGACTTTCCTTTCAAATTCTACATCGACTTAAACAAAAATAAACAAGCTATGTATGGTTAATTATTTTTTTTTTTCTTTAATTTATTCTTTCAACAACAATTCATTTCACTTTTATTTTAAGAAAATTCAACTCTGAAATTTTGGGGTACCAGTTCTATAAAAAGTTATGTGAGATCAGTGGACAATACTCCCAGGAACCACTGCAGTATTGTGATTTTTATGGAAGCAAAATGGTTGGAAGCGCTCTGAAGTAAGTTGCAAACATATATATATGTATGTATGTATGTATTTGGGTGATAAATATACACATGGACATTATTATTATTGATTTTATAGGTGTATAAAAGTGCACCCAAAATATTTGCCTGTAAATACTTTTTTTTACATTCACTCCTATACACCTACTTTTTCGTAAAATTCACTATTTTACTTGAAATCGAAAAAATTTATTAATATTAAATAATACGATATAAAGATTGAGGATAATTTTTATGTGGCCACGCCGATTTTTATGACATTTTGCATGCAACATCCCCAACCGCAACTGATCGATGCTATTGTAAGTGACCTGAAGGGTTCTATCTAATAGCGTTTGTGCTATATTATTTTAAGTAAAAGTTATACGTGGTACTCTATTTTGTTACAAGTCGGACGCAAGTCGGGTAATACAGAAAATGTCCAAGAGTACAATTTGGTGCATTGTACCTTTGGATAATCCTCACAAAAAAATTAATATTTCTTTTTAAAACGTACATGTTTGCAATGACAATGAGTCTTTGTTTATTCCAACAATTTTTGTTTACATTTTTTGAAGCATCTAAAATTATGATTCTTTGTAAACGGATTAAAACTCTTTCTTTCATTGCCTAATTACTTTAGAAAAATGATGAAACTAGGATCTTCTAAATCATTCCGTGAGGTGTTGGCCACTCTTATTCCAGAATCTACAACAGTGAGTGCTGAAAGTCTGCTGGAGTACTACCAACCGATTATGACTTGGCTGAGTAATAAAAACGTGGAGGCAAATGTTAAACTCGGTTGGATACATTCCGATAAAAGTAGGTAGATATAGTTTAGTTTCAGAACCTCCAGAAATTAAAGCGAATTTATTTTCATTGCATAGAGTTTATTGAATCGATATCCCAAAACGAATGAGTTTTAGTTGATACTGAACAGAAAATCAGTCTAAATGGACCATAACTGACATACATATGTATGTATAACAAACGAAATTATTTAAAAGAACAAAAAAACACAAGAATTTGTTTTCATTTAATTTTACACCAATAAAGATAATTTGAATATAGAACGAATTTGTTTATTACTTCAAACCCTTAAATGCCATACATACATACATATATACATATGTGCATACAGTGGCGAGCAAAACTGGATGCAAACATTCGTATTAGTTATTTAATAATAAAATAAAGTTTCTCAAATCGTATTGCAATGACATTTTCGGAGCAGTGGGCGAGGCTCAAGTGGTTAATGCGTTCGTCCACCACGGAGCAAAAGGCTCATGCTCCAAACCCTAGACAACACGTAAAATTTCTTTCACGACTTCCTTCTCGCGAGCGTCTGATGAACATCCGAGAGCAAAACTGGATAGGCCCTTCGGATATGGCATTAAATATGCAAGCAAAACAAATGGTTGTGAAAAAATAGTGCCAAATATTTAGTTATTTAGTTTTATGAAGTAAAGAATTTCAACAGAACGGTTACTAAAAAACCTTCACTATCTCCGTGCAGGATACCTTTGTGCAGGTATTTTCGCGACGCCCACTTTTTTGGCATTTTCATTCCAAAACCGATTTCCATGAAATTTCGTATGAAACATCAACGAAAATTCAGGATATCGTTGTAATTTGAGAAAGAAATGGCGTGCTACAAAGGAGCTACATACATAATACGGAGGAGGCGGTATCATATGATCCGTTCCAGACAGGTTGTAGCTTTTCTTAGTTTTCAATGTGAACAAATTTCTGTTTAACAAATTTTAAATCTATTATGTTTACAGTTGAATCCATGTTTTTTAAATATTAAATGCAAAAAAAAACGTAAGTTTGGTAAGTTGTACCATTATACATGTATGAAATTTCTCCCTTTAGCATTTTGTACACAAATAGAGAGCAACTTTTACTTCCTTTTTAGTAGATTGGCTTTCCAGTCTAGTACAGTCCAAACAGGGAATTACAAACGGTGGAGAAATGTCAAAATAAGTACCTATCCAGTTGTTTTGAGTGTTTAGATGAGTTTCCATTAACCTTCCGGGCAGTATCTTACTATTCAATAGAAATTATTATTTATTTTCAATAAGCAATATTTTTTTGACTCAATATTTAATTCATTAAAATGAAATCTAAAATTGTATTAAATCTAGGCCAAATAAGGTATATCTGTCACAAACTCAATTAATCCATTTAATGTAAAAACCATATTATTATTCTACCCAGTCAGAGTCAACCTTTTTGTCAGACTCAACTAAAGTCACTAAAACCACTTCCACTAAACAAGCTGTGTACTACTGTACTACATATATTTAAATGTAACAATATAAAATAAAGCAGGAATAAATCCGATGTTATCTGACAATCATACATGAATGTACGTTTCAATTTCGTCTAAATTCTTCGTACATACATATGTGCATATTGCAGTTTTGCCTAAATCACAAACTTTGAAATATAAATCAAATGCATACATGCATATGTATGTATGTACATTAATGCATAATGTGTACCTACAAGTTTACACATACACAACATCTAAAATTATCTACGAGTTATTACTGAAATATTAAAATACTGAGTTATTTCACTTTCCTTTCACCTATGCACTTTCCTCTTATAATTTCGTTCTTACAGTCGCATTATCTATGACTAAAGCCGGGTGAGGAAGATCACACTATCGCAAAATTAATTAGTAAACAAGCACTCACCTCCCAATATAAAGCAGCAAAGTTGCCGAAATTGTGATTAGTGTTCAGTGTTATTTTATAATCAAAACCAAGTACAACGGATTTGTAAAGCGTGGTAGAATGTACAAAAGATTAATTTTCATGACAATACTGGGAGCTGTATTTATAGGGGTAAGAGCGATTTTCCAAATTTACACCCTAATTCTTTTACGAAACACCTATAGACATGTAATGCAGCCCCCCTTAACTCCAATGAAGTGGAAGCTAAACAATTTGTCAACCAAATTAGTGAAAAACTGTATAACTACTACAATAAGTTAAGTCATGATGCATTCAACATCCAGGATAAGGATCCTGCGACTATATTAGAAGATTTTAGAACAATTATAATGACTGCAAACGCTCTGGTAGGAATCGTCAACGATTCAAAAGTGTTTGACTACAACCAGTTCAAGGATGAGGAGTTAAAATATATTTTTGAAATAATAAGAAGATCAGCTGAAGAAGCGGTTGTTGGAGAGGAACAATATATATTGATAATAACTTGTCTGATATCGCTTGATGAATTGTCTAGTGACAAGGATATACCAGCTTATCATAATAGTAGTGTAGAGTTGGCTTACTTTCCTGATGTTCAAAATATATTCGCAAGAAGTAACGATCCAGAAGAATTAAAATACTATTGGACTACATGGAGACAGAAAAAAAATGTGTGGACGGTGTCAAATTTTTACATTTTGGTTAATGGTTTGAAGGATGCTGCTAATTTAACGGGTAAGTTTGGGTTATTTTAGAGAAAAGAAGGGAACGTGAACGAGGGAATATGAACGATTTGTTCATATTTTATATGTATATGTATATACATATTTTATATGTATATTATATAAGAATTTCTGTGTAAAATCTGCATCATTTTTCTTTTTATCAAATCGAAATTTTGAGTTTTTTCTTTAACGAAGTTTTCTAAAGGTCCAGATATTCTCTACCAAATTTGAAGTAGAAAGAAATACCGTCCAAGAAACTCTAAACGAGCGTTTGATTTATCAAATTTCAGATTTCAATCGATCTACATACATACGAGTGCATACATATGTATGTATGTGTTAAGGCAATTTTGTATGTCAATATGAATTTTGTGGGCAATCATTTTTGATTGTTTATATAAAATGTTATTATAACTTGAATTCGTCGCTGAGTCGTAAGATACTCTATAATCACGACCGTCAAATCTGAACTGATAAATGCCAACCAAAACCAGAAAGGTGTGGAATCCGCATCAACTCTGAACTTTGTTGAGCACTTGTTGACCGTCATAGCTATCTTAGCCCCTCCAGCATCAACACTCCCAAAAGCATGTCAGTGCTAAGATGTGTAAGGTCAAATTAAGTACATATAAACCTGATGAAAAGACTCTTGCGTTAATAATAAAATAAATTTCTGATATACCCCCATAAGAAGGCATCGGTTCATGTGTTTCGCTCAAATCGATCAAGTACTCGTATCATATTAAAGAAGTCACATTATCGTGACCTCGTCTCAAGTTGTTTTGATACTAGATGGTTCGGTACGGACTTCGAACCCTCAAATTGTACTAATTATGCTTCAAAATCATGTTTTCTACGTTCAATGTTCACAATATAAATCGTCTTAGTTGTGGCTCTTGAGTCACATTCTTACTTATGCTTGGTACATAAATCAGTATTGCCATAGATGTGTCAAAATGTGTATGTACATATATTCATGATCAGTACCAGGAGCCATGTCTGTCCGTTTATATGTCACTACTTTTTGGGTCTTACATTTGGCGCTAGGGGGATGAAATAGCATATTTGGGTATTTTAGAAGATGAAGCAGTGCAAGTATAAACAGTTTTGATGGGCACTAACTATTTTATAAGCTCACTATTTTACTTAAAATCGAAACAAAAATAGAAAGCAAATACTTAGTATTTAAATTCTCTACAATTCACCCGTATGTGGCCAGCTCAATTTGCAAGGTTCGTTTTCATAACAAGAACGATTTTGATGACATTTTATTTGCAAGATCATCAAAATTTAAAATCTCGAAAAAACTTTTCGTATTGACTACGAAATTATTTGAGAGAGTTTTAAGCTGAGAAGCGCAAGGTTATCTCATCCATCGTGTGCAATGTTCTCATTTCTCTCCTTTTTAGCTCTTTTATTTCATTCAGCTATTTGATTTTGCATTTAAGGACTATTTTCTTTGTAAAGCGCATTTAGTTTTTACCGTGGCTTTTCTAATGAACCTTTTTAAACCCATCTATTTCGTTTTTCATGCTATCATTTTGTTGAGGTAGTAAAACAAATGTACACTAACTAACTATGTCGGTTAAATGGACAGCCTATCTATTATGTGGAAAAGTTGAATTAACTTTGAATTTGCAAAATTTTGTCGCTTTTCATCATGATTTAACGTATAAATATAAAATATTGTCTATCTTTCCACAGAAATAACTCCATTAGAATTTTGGTTACGTGAATATAATGTCACTGAAATGGAGCAAGTGATGACCCAAATACAGCCACTTTATCGACAATTGCACGCCTTTATTCGGAACCAATTGCATAAGAAATATGGCGACTCAGTAATTAAGTCCAATGGATTAATTCCCGATCATCTATTTCAACAAGTGTTGGCTCAATCCTGGACAAACGGAAGTGTTATTGATGATATGTATCCGCATAAAGATCTTCCACCCTATGACTCAATTCTAGAGAAAAACAACTACGACGCTCTCAAACTTTTCAAAACAGCCGATAAGTTCTACCAATCATTAGGATTTGATCCCATACCCGACGATCTCTGGACCACGCAGATAAGAATGCAAACCGATGAAGACGAAGGTGATTGCCAAGCAACAATATTCGATCTAACTCCCAACGTCTACATGCGGTATTGTCATAAAATGGACTTCAGAAAGTTTCTTCAGGCTCATGGCTACATGGGTCGCTTATATTATGCTAGAGAGAAGACGAATCTCCCAGCTTACTACTTTAGCTCACACGACCTGGAGTATCCGGTCGGTGAAGCTGTTATTTTGTCAGCCTCAACACCCAAACATTTAAATGCAATTGAAATAGTAACTGACTTTGAATTTACCGAGGAAGTACGAATGAATCGGCTTTTACGAATGGTAAGTATCATTGAACTTAATAAGACAACGGTTTTTATATTCCTAGATTTGTAGGGTATTCATACATTACTGAACATTCCAGTGTATTTTGTTCATACAAAAGTAATGGCTGACTTATTTGCGGAAACAGTAGAACTCGAGCAACTAAACAAACACTATTGGATGCTGATGGAGAAGTATGTCGGTGTAGAGCCACCAGTCGATCGTCTAACTCCGTTTTATGACTTCCCATTCAAATTCTACATTGACTTGAATGAAAATCGACAAGCTATGTAGGTGTTTTTATTTTTTTTAAACAGACTATTAAGTTCAGTTTAATTAATTTTTTCTGTTAAGGAAATTTGACTCAGAAATCTTGGGCTACCAGTTTTATAAAAAGTTATGTGAGATTAGTGGACAGTACCCCCGGGAACCACTGCAGAATTGTGACTTTTATGGAAGCAAGAATGTTGGAAACGCCTTGAAGTAAGTTACATATACCTGGGTGGTAGACAAGCATATGAATATATATAAATAGGTTACTCGTTTCTGGTTTTTATGTTTAAATGGTGTTAAAGAAATTCTAGGTTTATTCCGATTTCAATTTAATTAGCATTATACTTACTATGTGGTTACTTACTTATAAATGTGTTTACCTTAAGTGCTATAGACCCGATGTGACTGACCCAGTGCAGTTGATGCTTCTAGCATATTGGGTGCATCCACGTCAGATCTCTTAGAGTTCAGCGTTGTGACAAGAAATGTCACTCCCATAATATTATTTTAATTTCATCAGA
Source organism: Xylota segnis (assembly GCA_963583995.1). Classification (NCBI taxonomy): domain Eukaryota; kingdom Metazoa; phylum Arthropoda; class Insecta; order Diptera; family Syrphidae; genus Xylota; species Xylota segnis. The sequence goes on from OY757239.1 coordinate 14,736,913, forward strand.
AATTACTAAAACAACTGTTAGCTAAAAGAAAACATTCGCTGTGACATACATATGTATATCATTATCTTTTAACAACCTTAATAAACCAGCTGTTGGCAAATAGGATAGTTAACTCCATGATTGTAGGCGCCGTGGTTAGTGCATTGGACTATGGAGCAAGGGGTTCGAGGTTCGAATCAATAGTACAATAAGCGAATGTTTTCTTGACAAAAAAAATGTTCACTAGACGAATTCCCTTTTTTCCAAATTTAAAAAATTACAAGAATTTTTGCTCTCATTGGCTCTGAAAAGCTAACAAAATGATATATCTATCTGTCTAATATTCTGTGTCAAGGCTTAATGAGCGATATGTACATACATTTTTTGTTTGTTTTTGATAAATAAGTGTGTATAAACTACTTTCTGATATAATCTCTAAAACTTTATTGTCATACGAGTTTTTTTTAAAGAATTATAACTTTTCGATACAAACATACATATATACATAACATACATAACTTTTGATCTTTGCTTTATCTGTTTAGAAAAATGATGAAACTTGGATCTTCGAAATCATTCCATGAAGTGTTGGCTACCCTTTTACCCGAATCTCCAACAGTGAATGCTGAAAGTCTTCTGGAGTACTATCAACCGATCATGACTTGGTTGAGTAATAAAAACATGCAGGCAAATGTTAAACTCGGTTGGGCACATTCAGATAAAAGTAAATATGGTTAACTTTAAAAACCTTCAGAAAATAAACAAAAAGTTTATTTCCATTTCAGAGGTTGTATAAAATTTATGTTTCAAAACTTGAATCATGGAAAGAAAATCAAACCTAAGAGAAAACAGAGCTAATAAACGCAATCACTTAAACGAAAAACAAGACCACAGGAATTTGATTTTGTTTACTTTGTACCAATAAAGAGAATTTAAATATAGAACGAATTTGTTTATTAATTTAATTATTTTGAGTACATACATGTGTAGATATGTTTGTGAATATCTATCACATATATTTTTACAGGTGTTAGTTAAGTTTGTGATGCTGCTCCAAAAATATGTATAGCACATATTATGTGTACAGGGTTAAATAATTCTTGCCAAAGAGGTGGGCAAGATATTCTTCAGATATTCTTCATTTTGCAATTTCTTATCATGTATTTTATTTATTTTACATTTCAGTTATTCGTAATTTTATCGCTCACATATTATTTTGCATTTATTATCTCGCTTTTTATTAGTTTACAGGTAGCTTGTATTTACGATCAGGGTAAGTAATCATGGTAGAAGTTATTTAATTTTAAAGGTATATAATAGTGATTACGAGCATTTATTTAGTCTGTAAACCTAAGTAATACTAGGTACCGAATCACTTCCCGCATATATCCACATTTGTGAATATAAGTGTGCTATTAGTACTTGTACATACATAGATCAGAATTGTGACTCCTTAGATTTGATTTTATTTGTATTCTACCAACCTAAGCACATTAGAATTCTTCTTGTAGTGTGTGTTGATACATTGTTTGACTTCATCTCAGAAATTATTTCCTATTGTTCTCCATCTGAGATTGTTTTCCAAGCCTTAAATTTTGAGCTATGATAAAATTGGCGCCGTGGCTCAATGTATAGTGCGTTGGACTATGGAGCAAGTTGTTCGAGGTTTGAATCCCAGTCATAGCACCTAAAAGGTTTTCACCGCCCCACCTCTCGCGAGCGTCTGACAAATATCCGAATACAACTGTCCTGAGAAAGCTTCTCAAATAAAAAACTGCCCTTAGGGCACGATATTAAACAGTAGGCCCATCGACCTGTTGCGCCAAGTATTTATTTTTATGAAATTTTACATCTATGCACCTTTTTAAACCTTCATTAATTTATATGAAAACGAAAAAAATCTATTAAATATTCGAATTCTCTACAATTCTATACAATTAAGCTTTATCAAACAACCGATTTTGAGGATATTTTGCATGAAACAACGACAAATATTGGAAGATATTGCTGTAATTCGACAAAAATAAAGTGCACGACTTGAACCATTTTTTTTAAAAACGCCTTCAAAATATGGACGGGGTCATATATGAATCCATTATAGAGAATTTGACTCTATATGACTCAATTTCTAGTCAAAAATAAATATACTCAAAAGTTTTAAATCAAAAGATATCGCTGTTTCAAAATTTTGTATGACCTATCTTTCCAAATTATTTATATTTCCCATACACTAACTTTAAGTCCAATCGCAGAAGAAATGCCGATACATACCCCAATTACTTGCTCTATAGGTGTATGTAGGTGCTAGTAAAAAATATTTTGCCATGGAATCAGTCAACTCAGATGTGAATTTTTTTAGCTTTTAGTTAACAAACATTTATCTGACATCCTCAACCTTAAAGTTGTGTTGACCGTGAGTTGCCGCAAACTGTTTAGTGTTTTTCTATTTTCAGAATATATGTACAAACATACATATATGTAAGTAATTTTTGTTTGCTCAAATTTGCTCCCTTTAGTATTTTTTTTATAGGATTTTTTTTTGTAGAATTTTTTATTATAACTCATATCAGACCGTACAACTGCCAAAACCTTGCCTATTTGAAGGCACGAGCTTTTCAATATAATGAAAATTGGCAAGGATTGCATAGCCAAATAGATTTTTTAAGCCAAGAAATTGAAAGACGGGTTCAATGGAAAGGAACTTTTAAACACGTTTTCAATAAGAAAATTTGCGATTTTAAAGCAAAATTTAGATCCCGGGGGCATAAAATTTTTCGAGTAGAGGCACGATTCTTCAAAAACAATAGTGCTAGATTTAAAACACCTATTCTAATAGATAAACCGAAGCCCGATTTTTTCATGACGGCAATACAATTAGGGGATTTTTCGAAAATGCAGAAATTTCAGCTGAACAATGCATATAATAATAATTGCTACCTACCGACCACATGTACTTAATTCACGGTAATGACATAATTTCATGTTCTATATAGACAGTTGAGTGATGAAGCCTAGGAAGCCTTCAATAGGAACTAAGAAAGTACCACTCCCGCAAAAATAGGTGAGCAAATACGAATGGGGACATATTAAATTTTTTTTGCTGTCATCAGACCTAGTGTTAACAGGATTATTGCCGGAATAACACCGCACATATTGGAACGAGTCAATAAAACCTGGACGACTTGAAGCACTGCCAGCACTGCACTGCAGTCGATTTTAAATCAGTGCACATCGTTCAATGTACTATTCCACACATAATCTATTTTACATCTAACCCCGTTGATGTTTTATTTAAATTTGTTTCAAACGATATTTTGAACATTGTTTACAACTATTATTTTAAATTTTTCTTTGAAAACTAAATATTACGCTTAAATTCCATGTCAATCCATATCAGAACTAAATTATGCACCTCAACAAACAGATTAGACATCTTCGAACATGAGCAGCATCTAAATTCATCGACGTTATCATTGAAATATTAAAATATTGAAAAACTTTTAATTTCAACACCTATGCACTTTCCTTTGATAATTTCTTTAAGTGGCTTTATCTCACAAGGGCGGGTGATTAAAATCACACTATCGCAAAAATAATTAGTAACAAATAGCCACTAACCTCTCAATATAAAGCAGAAACATTTCCGAGATTATAATTAGTGTTCAGTGTTATTTTGTGATGATTAAAACTAAGTAGAACGGATCTGAAACCAATGCTAGTATGTTCAATAAACTAATTTCCATAACGATACTGGGAGCTATATTTATAGGGGTAAGAGCGATTTTTTTAATTGACACCATTATAATTTTTTTTAATTCTTTGAATATATGTATATCTGACACACATTTAGACATGTAATGCAGCTCCCCTAAACTCCAATGAAGTCGAAGCTAAACATTTTGTCAAGGAAGCTAGTGAAAAACTATATAACTATTACAATAAGTTAAGTCATGATATATTCAACATTGAGGATAAGGATCCTGCGACTATATTAGAAGATTTTCAAACAATCATGAAGACTGCAAACGCTCTGGTAGGAATCGTTAACGATTCAAAAGTGTTTGACTACACACAATTCAAGGATGAGGAACTGAAATATATCTTTCAAATAATAAGAAGATCAGCTGAAGAAGCGATTATCGGAGAGGAAAAGCATTTATTGATGATAACTTCTCTGAAAGCGCTAGATGAATTATCTAGTGACAAGGATATTCTAGTTTATAACGGTAGTGAAGAATTGGCTTACTTTCCTGACATTCAAAACATATTCGCAAAAAGCAACGATCCAGACGAATTAAAATACTATTGGACTGCATGGAGAGAGAAGAACAATATGTGGGCGTCGTTGAATTTTTTAGTTATGGTTGATACTTTGAAGTACGCGGCTAATTTAACGGGTAAGTTTTTGTTTATTTCTTCGCGACACAGCAGCACATCCACACAATAATGTGAGATTTCCAGTGTCACTAAAAACACTTCCCTTCCAGTTTTGCTGTTGCTTTTTTTCTACATTACATAATTATTTGTAATACTTTAAGAATTGAGTTTGGCTAAAAAGTAAGTAAATTTAAGGAAGAATAAGTTCTTTCCACAGTTACTTGCGTCTTTTTCACATATGTATTTACTTTGGGGAACATCGCTTCTAAGTACTCCCCTATTATTTTCTAACCTTACAGATCTGCTTGAGCCTTAAAAATTTTGAGGCAACGGAGCAAGTTATGAAGCTCCCCTTAATTTATTTTAGGAAAATCTGACCTATTTCTAAAACAATAATATTTTTCATCCTTAAAGAATTCTGATACGCGTAAAGTAACTGATCTCTGTGATAGATTGGTCGGATTGCAGAGAGTATTTTCATTTTTAAGTAATTTTCAAATGTTTAATGATTCTTGTACTACCGAAATTTGAGTGCTTTTGATTATTTTTGAGTTCTATTCATACCATTGCCAAGGTTTTTAGGTTTGTAGCCAACTAGTGAGTGCCCACTGGTTGTCCATCAGTGTTTAAACAAATTAAAAGTGAAGTGAAAATGTCGTAATGAGATTTATTTCTTTCTCTCAGTGATATCACAAATGAAAACGGAGATAATACCCTGATATTTGTCGTTTATTAAGTGCTTTTGTTTAAAATCTCAATAACTGAGTGTAATTTAAAAATCTTTTAAAAGATTGAGAGATAGAATAATTAAAATTTTGAAACAGTTACTATTAATTCACTTTGACACCCGGTTGAACAACGGAATTCAGAAGCTCTTTTTTTAGCCACACAACACAACACAACACAACACAATGTTGAGAAATGTTTGAATGTTTTCAGGACTCGATTTTATCGAAAATAAGTATAAAAGAAGTAGGCCGCGTCTTATCGTGGCTTTTTCACCTTTCGACACCTTTCACACCATCGAAAATTTTTAATTTGTTCTCATATCACTGACGCCTTCTTTTTGGGATTGCTGCTTAACGGTCTTTGAGACTTTACGACGCTTTACAGATAAGATGGCTGGCGTAAGTGAAGGTAAAAGCGAGCACGGCACGGCGCAATATGGCGTAGTTTACATTAAAAATTAAAACCAGCTGACCACGAAATTTGGATGACTTCATTCACATTTTCTTCAGCGATGAGGCTCATTTTCACTCGCTAGACCCCGAGTGAAGGTGTAACCGTCTACAATTTAATGTTGACCGCATTTGTTTTTACCTCAATTCGAAGATATAGATGTATGGTATCAACAAGCCAGTGTCACATCTCCCACAACACGGTCCGTTTTGGCTTTATTGCAAGAACAATTTCCAGGACGAATACACAATCTGCAAGCTCTTAACACTTTGAAATCGAATACTCGTCAAGTTATAGCTGAGTTATTGTACCATATCTATCAAAAAACGACTGGTAATTGCTTTTTCAATCAAGTCCTTCAAAAACTTTCAAGGTGATCATTTTAATGATATTATATTCTATTTATAATGCCAAGATCTAAAAAATATATTGGAATACAAAATTTATTCAAATCTATGTATAAAAGTATTTTTTAAATTTACTTTCGGAACCGCAAAATGGATGAACCTGTTATTATCTCTTCTGAAGTTAATTATGAAAAAGTGGGAGCAACTTAACACTCTTACCCAACAATTAAACCATTATTTTGATAACATATTTTAACTCTGTAGATCAAAAGGATGGGCTATGTGTTTATAGTGTCCACAAAAGATCAAATAATTTTGCATTTTACAGTATTTACCTCTTTTGTTATTATATTCTATTCTATTCTACAGAAATAACTCCATTAGAATTTTGGTTACGTGATTATAATATCACTGAAATGGACCAAGTCATGACTCAAATTCAACCACTCTATCGACAATTGCACGCTTTTATTCGGAAACAATTGAATAAGAAATATGGCGACTCAGTAATTAAGACCAATAGACCAATACCTGATCATCTATTTCAACAAGTGTTAGCTCAAGCCTGGACAAACGGAAGTGTTATTGATGAAATGTATCCGCATAAAAATCTTCCACCCTATGACTCAATTCTAGAGAAAAACAACTACGACACTCTCAAACTTTTCAAAACAGCCGATAAGTTCTACCAATCATTAGGATTTGAACCGATACCCGACGATCTCTGGGACTCGCAGATAAAAATGAACAAAAATGAAGACGAAGGTGATTGCCAAGCAACAATATTCGATCTGACTCCCAACGTGTACATGCGGTATTGTCATAAAATGGACTTCAGAAAGTTCCTTCAGGCCCATGGCTACATGGGTCGCTTATATTATGCTAGGGAGAAGAAAAATCTTCCAGCTTACTACTTTGGTTCAGACGGCCTGGAAAATCCTGTTGGTGAAGCTGTCATTTTGTCAGCCTCAACACCTAAACATTTAAACGCAATTGGAATGGCAACTGACTTTGAATTTACAGAGGAAGTCCAAATGAATCGGCTTCTAAGAATGGTGAGTGTCAGCAGACTTAATAATAGACCGGTCTCATATTTTTAGCTTTGTAGGGCATTCACACATTGCTGAACATACCAGTGTATTTCGTTCATACAAAAGTAATGGCTGACTTATTTGCGGGAACAATAGAATTCGAGGAATTAAACAAACACTATTGGATGCTAATGGAGAAGTACGTCGGCGTAGAGCCCCCAGTAGATCGTGCATCCAATTTACTTGACTTTCCTTTCAAATTCTACATCGACTTGAACGAAAATCGGCAAGCTATGTATGTGCGGTTTATTTATTTATTTTAATTAATTACAAAACCCATTCATTTTGTCTTTTAAGGAAATTGGACTCTGAAATTTTGGGGTACCAATTCTATAAAAAGTTGTGTGAGATCAGTGGACAGTATCCCCAGGAACCATTGCAGAATTGTGATTTTTATGGAAACAAGAATGTTGGCAACGCCTTGAAGTAAGTTACAATCAAATTACATAATTTTAATCCCTGTTTAATGCCGTATCCGAAGGACAATTTGTTATTTAAGAAGCTTTTACATGACAGTTATACTCTCAGATTTTTGTCAGGTGCTTTCGAGAGATGGGGCCGTAAAAATAAGTTTAAGGTTTTGTATGGGATTTGAAAATCGAACCTCTTGCAAAAATGTTCAGCTCAGTTTAATGACTAGATAGGCATTCGTTACTCTTCGTGAGGTTTTTAGAGGGTTAAAGTACCGCTCTTTTGCAGGCTTGCTTCCTTCTGCAATGTTTTTCTATGATTTTTCCTTACAGTGTTTATATTCTTATAAACAATTATTTAAAGATTACTTTTACAAACGAGTTACAATTGTTTTTTAAATATTTCATTGCATAATTTCTTTAGAAAAATGATGAGACTTGGATCATCTAAACCATTCCATGAGGTACTGGCCACCCTTTTGGGCGAATCTCCAACAGTGAATGCAGAAAGTCTTCTGGAGTACTATCAACCGATCATGACTTGGTTGAGTAATAAAAACATGGAGGCAAATGTTGAGCTCAGTTGGGCACATTCGGATAAAAGTATACATATGTGGTTTCATTTAAAAAGGTTCAAAAACTAAAAAGAAATTAATTTTCGTTTCAGAGATTGTAAAATAGGTACCTGAAGACTAATACCACTGTGAGACTAATAAATAATGACCGCAATTATTTAAAAGAACAAAACAAAACAATATCCATCAAATAAAGAGAATTTGAAAATTATGTTGCATTACTTTTATATTTTTCCCACAGATGTATAACTTATTTCGATACATAGAGCGTATTGTCATGCGCCCAATATATTGAACAAATGTACAGAAGGCATGAAGAAGAAGCCGAATAAGGTACATTCCTATTTAGTGCCGATACAAAACCCCATAAGGGCTGTTCCCACCGTCTACACCGCCTCTCTGCTTGTATGTGCTAAAAAGATAAGGTAGCTTAAGTCAATTTTCGTCAGTACGAGCGTAACAAATTTATGTACATAGTTTTCAAAGTCTATTTTAATTGCTTTAAAGAAAGAATTGATGCTTACATAAATATACAAAGATTTTTTTGGATAAATGTCAAATACAAAATGTATTCCATTTTTTCTTAAAAGTTCATAATATACATAAGTAGGTAGAGTCGATTATCTTATGCGATAAACTTAATAATCGTAATGGGCTTATGCCTTGACTTTAGTGCCTTTAATTTAAGCAATAGAGACTATTCATTTTTTTTGTAATATAATGATTTTTAGTTGTCAAGATTGAAGAAATAAAAAAAGCTACAATCTACCTGGAACGGATCGTATTATACCCTATCTTTCTTCTTATTCAGGCCTCATAAAGTGGCCGTCGTCTTGTTACATTATTTATCGATTTAACGACTAAATTTTAAACTAAATAGTGAAACTATGGAAAATTGAATGTGGCAGTAAGCGAATTTAAAAAACTTTTTGCACTTATACTCCTTTTCCTTCAAAAACCCCAATATGAAATCTCGCCCGCCTGAAAATTGTTTTCCCAATCGATACTGATCACAAATGTATACCCTTTATAAACTATGTATCAAACTTAATAGGGTGTAGGGCATACAAATGATGACATTTCAACTCAGTAGTTTAGCTTTGTTTGTCCGACATACATAGTATGTATTTTGAAATTTACTTTTTATGAAGGTAATAATGATGATAATAATAATTAAGTCATAAACGCCTCAATGTTGTTTTACATTTTCGTGACACATTGATTGAGTTCTCTATTGTGGCCCAAAAATATATTTTTAAAACTAAGTGTCTAATGGTTATGACATGCCAACGAAATATGAACATAAAGTGACGAGCGAAAATGGGCACAGAATTTCAATAAAAAACTATAAATATTTTATTATTTCCCCTAAAACAGAAAAAAATTTAAATATTAATACCAATAATAATCCTCACTGTTTCAAATAAAACAATAAAAACATTCTTCAGAAAAAAGTATAAACACATTAAAAGATATTTTTTTACTGTACGTAAATACCTACGTATGTATACATATGTATTCATTTTTACACTTTTTTTATGATACACTTCTGTCGATTTCCACATTTGATCCATAAATCTATGTTTTTAATAACACTCTCAATTTTTCACTCTCTTTGTTGTTATTGGTTAATTTGTTTGCTACGGCACACAAATTTTCAATAATGTTTATATACCCCCTATTTGCAGGCCACCTAACCATATGAAGTAATTCTTTCACGAAATAATACACACGTTATATGAGGTTCCGTCGTTAATATTTTGCTAAAAAACTACTTCGTCTCCAGGTAAGCCGTAAAGGTTAAATAAAATTATAGTAAATTTGTTGTTGAAATGTCCTAACTATTTATATTCAATTGGTTTTTCAATTTGGTCACCCTGAAGTTCCATTCAAATAAACATAAATTCACAAGTTCTTTTATTTCAAAATAAAAGTTCATTTAGCGAGATTTACCTTACAATACTCGCCAATAAACAATGATTGCAGAAATTCCTTATACAAGTGAGGAGACATAGCTACGTTCCAATTAGCATTTTTTTGTCTCTTACCTGAATTTAGAAATGAGATTGTATCCGTTGACTTGTATCTAATGCAACTTAAAAACCAGACCAGATAGAACGTATAATGAAATAGTCCACGTACTCTAAAATACCCCCAAAGGGGAGAGGTTTTATTCTCTCTATAAATAACTGTCGGATAATATGTGTGATTAATAATAACAACACAAAAACAGCTAATGAAAATTGATATGAAACTAGCCTAAATTAGATTTTAAACTCCGTATTTCTGACATTATTATGGGTTACTTCGTATTTGTTTACGTTTTAGCTAAAAACTTTTTGAATATACTTTCTATATTAGTTATGATGCCAGTCAGATTTCAAAAATGTTTACTGCACTTGGACTTGTCCCAATGTCCCAATCGATTCCGGTACTGCTATATACATACTTTATGCGGTTCATCTCAAATAATCCTCTATGTACAAAGTAAATATATAAGATTGTGTTAAACTTAATATACTTAGATGTAGGATTAACTTCAAGAGTTAATTTAAAAGCAGTGTTGCAAAAGGTATTATGTATTTTATTTTTAATGTGACTCATATTTTTCTTTAAAATTTTGTTTTCTATTTCTTATAGAAGTTCCGATAAAAATTATTAAATATTATTATGTGAAACTGTAAATGCTTTTAACCAACATTTTGAATTCACTGTAGCTGAATGTATTTTTTTAATTCAAAACTCATTAAAACAACAAAAACATCAAGCGAATATCGATTGAAAAGTGTTATACTTATAATAATTATCCCGAAATATCTTAAAAGCGAGTACTAAGACTAACGTAGTCAATTTACGAATTTTATAAACTTGATTCATTTACATAATAACTTAATTTTTTTATTCAAAATATGTAATTGAATATTTTGAATTGAAGAAATATCTAACAGAATGTCCCTGGTTGCATAAAAGTCAGTTCAAAGTCAATTCTGAAAAAATATTTAAATCCAAATCTTTAAATCACTACCGGCTAGTCTTTTTAGATATGTATTTAATTATTATTTGTTACTTTATAAATCCAACGTTTTAGCACTTGAAAATCTTAAATGTCCTTGAACGATTTCACGTTTTGGCCAAAATAGGCTATAATGGTACTTACGACCAATATGGTTAAAAGCCAACTGGCTTGAAAACGGCTTCAACGAATTTGTTTAAATTTTCAGATTAGATTAAAGTAATCGAAATTCTATAAAAATGACTTTTCAAATGTTTGTCAAAGGTATATATAACGGTAGTTTTTACAGAATCCAGAGGTTAGAGGCAGGTTTTTTCAAGTTAGAAGTTTAGGTCCAAAAAATTGTAACATATAACCAACTGACAGACGAACATGAAAATGTTCTTTTATATAAAGGAAGAGAGAGAGTGAGGGAACAAAGACGCAAGCTTTAGTAGTAATAACCACAATATGCTACGAAATAAATATGCACGAAGTGTTTGCAACTAACGGTTAGCGAATGAGTTTTGCTTCTAAATAATGCGAGATCTACAACTGTAAGCAAGAAACGTTTCAACTTCTAAATTAACAGATTTCGTACAGAATTCCTAGATTGGTACTAATCAATTACTGACACCAACTTCCCTTATCCAATCATTGAACAACGTACTCCAATGAAAATGGAATTCTCTGAAAATACCTCCAATAATTGGTTGATCATCTATCTGCATCTCAGCATACATTCCGTTGAGGACTTTGGATGAAATGTTCATAATCTACAATAATAGCAAAAGAGACATTCGCTCCGTCGACCACTGACCACCCAATCTTTATTTTTAAACAGCAACAGCAACTACCACCCCAGGTATATCAATAATTGAAGTTCCACAAATAGCCAAATGCCACCTCAGGGAATGAATGAGTAGCCGAAGCGCACTGAAGGTATCCACCTTTACCCGTTAAGATAGTAAATCTTGTTCAGTGCGACTGTGGATGAGCAACATAGGTGCAAAGTTCTTGCAAACTCGATGCATTCCTCTGACGAAGGAAGACCCAATGAGATGACGATGAACATCTGTAATGAATAATTCACAAGGAATTCAAATCGTCGCCTAAATGGAGGGCAATTTATGCTAGATTAAAGGTAAACACAACACTTTAACAGGCCAAATATAATTTTCTTACCCTTCGAGTTCTCGGCTCAGTGCAGTTGAAGGCAAAACAATGCAAACACGTTTCTTTGGTTTAATCCAACCTGTAGTAGTAATATTGCTACTTTACCTCTCTCTTGACTAAATATATACATATGTATGTGTATCCACATATACGTTTATACATGCATGTATTGCAACGTGTTTTATACATGCATTTGTATGCAGCTGGTAACCGATAGTTCTTAAGACTTAAGAGTAAATATATGTATATATATGTATACATATATATGTATACATATATAAGTCTACTGCACATCCACATTTGATCTGACAGATACATAATCAAATACATAAATTGCAGATGGTTTAAAACTAAGGATTTTCTTGTTGTGCAAAAGAGAAAAAGTTGATCAAAGAATAAGGAATGTCAACGTTACATGCGTTAGTAAAGGAGCTAGATCATTTAAGGAGGTCGAGTCATGGACCGTACATCTTTAATAATTATGCTACACACAGATTACTTTTGATTACACAGCAACGCGAACGATCCGGTCCAGTAACCTAACATCGAGATCCTAGTTCTACAGTAGTTTCTATTGACTAGACCAATGCTATTGCTGCCCACTTGGGTTCAGAACCTGGCAGACCGGTTAATAACAAGAAAATAAATTAATAAAAAAAAAACAGAACGTACAGAGTTGACAGTTACAGTAAAGTTAGTTTTGGTCTTGGACTTGCGGTATTATTTTGCGAGCAATTTTTTCTATAAAGTGATAGTAGAAACTGACCTTCAATAATTGCCCAATTACAGAAACACCATTTGTCTCGTGAAATGAATTTTTCCACTTAGTTAATCAACTATACTATTAACTTTTATTTATATTTAACGGAAAGACTTGTTAATGCATTGTTAATACATAGGTTTATCATATTATCGAATCAGTGAAAAAAAATACTATTCGTACTATTGCCCAAAACAAAAGAATCACACAGTCTTCTTAGAAGTAAGTGCATTGAGCAAAGGTTTATTTCTCCTATTTGCTGGAGCATCATCATCCATTCGCTCTATGTGGCCGAGCCAGTGTAGTCGACGTGATTTGGCTTTTTGAACTACATCCTCATCTTGCTACAGCTCATAGAGTTCGCGGTTATATCTTCTCCTCCATTCGCCCTCCTCGCACAAGGCTGCGGTTCCGGTGCAAGCGAATGTAAGCGAATAAGCTCGCGCACATTCTCGCAAAACTGAGTGGTTCCGGTGCAAGCGAGTTTACTCAAGCAAAGTAAGCGAATTTACTTATCCAAATAGTCATATGTAGTGGGAACGAAACATTTTTCTGCAGGAAGTACTGCAGTACATTGTCGCTCCGTAAAGAACAATTTTTGTTAGGAAATAGCTTCTTGAAGTATAAATACAATAAAAAGCGTTGTGCAACTAATCTTATTTTTAAGAAAAGACTGAAATGTGGAGAATGTCACAATCTACACAATTTGTTGATCAAACATAAGCAATTTTTTTTTTATTATCATAGAATGACTCCAGATACATTTCAATATATTTTGACAATTATAGAGCCCACATCAGCTATTTCATCCCATAGTTTCAGTTTCGCACTTTTGCAAAAGTCTTCTCATAGATTAATTTTTCCGAATCCATTTTTGCACAAAAATCAGTACACAACTAAGCAGCAAGCGCAAATCCTACTAAAAAACATATTTTGAATTCGCTTTGCTCGCGCGAGTAAAATAAAATTTTAATAATTTAAACATTTTACTCGCTTAGAGTCGCTAAGTTTTGTGGGAGTAAATTTTGTGCAACCGAAAAATATGGCTCACCATTTGACAGCACTTTTTAACACATTAGGGATGATAAGGGAAATTTAACTTAGAATTCAAATTTTAATACACTTTTCTTTTTTTTTTTGAAAGTACGTGTAGTATTATAAACACGTAGTACTGTTCGAAAAAATCGAGTATCGGAACTCACCCTTTTTTCAATTGAGACCCAGCTTATACTCCCAAGGCAGTTCTCCCAAATCATTATACGATGATTTAATTTATAAACGATGTCACACATACATCTATAGACACTTGTTGTATTTGTTGTGATCCGAACTAGGAATCTCAAGATATTTATAGTATCCACCTGCAAGGAGAAAAAGAAAATTTTATGAAAACAGGAACAAAACTAAATTCAATTTAGAAAAACGGATGTTAATGCTACTCTTCTTCCGCATAATTCCTTATCAAATGGGTGTGGCGTAATGGCTTTCTAGATTAAATTGCCATAAGAAATTCGCAAATATGTATGTACATCCATATATGCATACATATACATATACTTGTGTATATGCATGTATGGACGTTATACTAATGTATCTACACATGAGTACATTCGGCAATAATAACAATTACATATACATTTTCAAGAGTTGTAAACATGGCTTTTATTTGATTAAGATTTTCAAAGCTCTTTGAATAATGCGTCTACGACTAATTCTATGAGTCACAAGTTTAATAATGGAACGTTTAACATAATAGTAAAATATAGCAATAATACCAAAATGAGTTTTTTTTTGTTTTACCAAATGTCAGAGAAAAATTTAAATACAACTCTCTCTAGCTCCTCGCATGCGTGACACTCTTCAGTTTTATTGGAAGTATATATGTATAACGAAAACATTTATAAATATCATATCATAGAAACAATATTTAGTTTTAAAAATCTTATAAAATATATATGTGTGTGAATTACAGGATTTTTCAAAACCTACGCATTTTTTTGTTTCAGTAAATTTACAATTATTTAAAATTTTTAATAGAAACTTACTTCCCTGAAAATACCACTTCTCGAGCGTCCCCTTAGGACTGCAGACAGCAATCAGAGAAAGTTCCACTTTCAATAATGCAAAGATGAACATAATTAAAGAAGATAATGAAGTGAGGTATTATATTATAAATTAAAAAAATAATCCTGGTGAACCATCACACCTTAACCATTGAGACAAGTGCTCTAAGTGTAATAAGAAAAAAAGGAACACCATAAGGACAAGTACTTTTTAATTCTGCGACTTTTTACTACTAACAAATTAAAAAGACGGGTTAATACTACTGATTAAATACAACTAAACCCAAGTAGATGTCTACTGGATTGAAACTAAATGGTTCGACGATAATATCTAAAAATATAGGTAAGTCAATGACTTCACGGTTAAATACCCCGACATACAAATTTACCGAACAAACAAAATGATTGCAAACATAAACACATCATGTGCACGAGATCTATTCAAACTGCCCGGAATATATAAATGCAGTGAAACTGACTGCAAACTGAATACAAATATTCAATTACGTTAACAAAATTCCACAAACATTAGTTTACAAATGCAAAGAACAAACATTTGTTACATCAAGTCCGTACGGGATTTAAATCCTAGTTATATTAATAACACGTACGGAAGGGGTCTACTATTAAATGGCACGTCCAAGAGCAATATTTGTTTTAAAAAAGCATTTTTTTATAACAGTTATACTCTCGAATGTTGGTCAGCCGTTCAGGCCAAGTTAGAACTTGAAAGAACTTTCACGTTTTCTGGGCATCGAATCCCGAAATCCGCATCTGTAGTTCCATGTATTGATCATCCTTCCTTTACTAAAAACGAAGAGAACGGAATGGTTTTTGAGCAGGTTGCCAAATTTTCGAAAAAGAGGCTAAATAGGGCCCAAATAAAAACAAAAAACAACTCTTTTCTATTTCGATTCTAGTTAATTTATTTTGACAACAATTTTTATTTTAAGAAACTACAAAAATAATTCTAAAAAATATAAACACAAATTTTGGCGCAACAGGTCTATGAGACCCAGAGTCTAGCTTCTTTAACCCTTCGTGTTGTGGGTGTGATATTCTTTACACGGATGGAAGGGGTCTACTGTTTAGTGCCCTGTTATTTGACAAGTTGAACCTCGGATATTTGTCAGTCGCTCGCGAGAGGTGGGGCCGTGAAAAAACTTTTAGTTGTGTTGACTGGGAACTCCTTACTCCGTAGGCCCACGCACTAACCACTTGGGCGCTACTGTTAACGTAAGCCTTTTCTTTAATAGATAATCTTATTTATCCCCTCCATTGTTTCGCCTATAATACCTAAACTTGCTCTGAAGTCATTATTTTAATGGTTGACTTCAAATACAAAGACAAGCGAATTTTAAAAACTATTATTATGCGGTTTTACATTTTTTTTGGTCGCAGCTGTAGGGGACGGTTCTTTAAAAAAGCTACCCAAATGGTAGCTAAACCATTCAACTAAACTAAGAACTCCCCATAGCTAATACTGCCGCAGTTGCAACGTCGCATCTGAAAAGAAAACTATTATCCACCTGCGCCTGCTCGAAACTGGTTATCGTAAAAAAACGTACGCCCCATGATGAGGTCTCAAAAAAAGTATTTAACAACTAATATCGTTCGTAAATTCAAATTCAGGTCATGTAAGATGTATAAAAATGGCAAATTAGCGCTAATTGCCTTTTCCTTTCGAAGAATATAGTATAGTATAAAATCAGATACCAGACTAGATCTACCCGACAGAAGTAGCACAAGAAGAGAGAAACACTTTGTAATTACCATTATCAAAACCAACATCTCTGACCACCGTTCTTTGTTCCATAGTACATACTTATAATGAGGAGCATTCCTTATATAGCTCGTAGTCATTATACACAAGCACTTATTGGAATGAAATCTATCAAAAGACAGAAGTTAATCAACTTTACTGTAACTTTCAAAAAATAAACATTTAAAACAAAAAAAAACACTAATAATCTGGAATTCTAATCTAAAATTAATAAATATAAGGTAAATAAACTCGTCAATAAATTTTATTACAATGTAACTTGTAAGTGAAATTAGAACTTGATACTATAGTAGTATTTATCAAGAGTAGTTAGTAGATCACAGCCACAGAGATTTGATTAGCACGCATGTAACTCAGTACTGTTGGATTTTTGGCAGCATTGAAGCTGAGGGACAATACCAGGCATTGCAGTTGGAGACTTATGTACATATATAAAGCAAAAGAGTGGTCTAGTGCTAGACTAAAGAGGCGCGGAACTACTAGAGGTCTAGAAGTCTTTGTTAGTAACATCGTTGGCAAGAAATTTCCCGATTATCATGATCGAAACAGAAAATACAGCACCGTAGTCCTCTCAAGTAATGTAGCCACCGAGATTTCTGAGATGGTAAGCTATGGATTTATTCTCTATCCACTCAATAACTTCAATAATTACACAGCGACATTGTAGATTTGTCCCGAAAATAGAAATTTGTAAGTACTGATTTATCTAGAATCTTCAGAGCAATCTTACCTTTTTTAATTGTTATATTTCAGTAGCTGTCAAAGTTACCAATGACACCCAGCTGTCAAATATTGAGTAAGGCTTGCCATTCCAAAATGCATCATTTCACGCTTATCGAACGTGTGGAAATTATTAAAAATTATTACCGAAGAAAACATGGCCGCCATAGTGGCAGTATCCAAGAAGACCCAGAAGTGTCTACCCAGCGCCGATCAGTTGAGCATCGCCAGAGATTCAACCCGGCTTATTTTCCGGTTGGATATGGGTTACGTCCGTAAAAGATTGTATTCCCTCAAGAATTGAAGCCGAATGACAATAGACAACGCCGTGAGTTCGCTAATTTGCCACTGGAAATGTTAACGGGAGATCCGGATTTTGGCCAAAACATCATATTCTCCGACGAGTACCATTTTTAGCTCAGCGACTATGTCAAGAAGCAGAATTGCCATTATTGGACCGAACGCAATGCACAAGTGTTCGACCTAGCATCAATACATCCACAAAGATTTGCTGGTTGGTGCGATTTATGATATGGTGGCATCTTCGAGAAAGACACTATTAAACTAGTGATACACATGTAGTAAAGACACCATAGTATTCTTTATACTATATTGGGTGACACAGTATAGTTCGTAGTATAGTTTGACAGTTTGTTATAATCTAGCAACCAATGATTGTTTTTTTTTTAATGCACAAAGAAATTTTGAAATAAACTGCAAATGGAAAGTCAGTTTAAGTAAAGCTTTTCTCTACTTTAGGAAAACGGCGCTGATTTCGCCAAAGGAATGACTATGCTACGCAAAAAACCCTAGTATACGCAAAAAACCCTAGTATAAGCAAAAAACCCTAGTATACCCTGACAAACATGTAGTTCATTCGTTTACTATGGTAGCTATCTATACTACATGACTACAATTACAAATTAAGATAAAAAAATTTAACTACCTACAGTACTTATACATGAGAAACAAATAAAATTTGATGATTTCAAAAACTGTATTATGACTTTACACAGAATTAATGTAAAATGACGAGACAATTAAATTACCTATGCTAAAAAATGTATAACACAAGTACCAGCAACAGACACCCTCATTTGCCTATTATAACCAACCTCGATAACTGACAAAAATCAACGTTTTGCTTCTCATATTCAGTCATGCACATTACAAAATAATTATGGTCATATGTAATTATGTACCTAATCATATAAGCAGTTTTTTATTTTAGTATTTTATTATTTTTTATAATATACCGGATATCCGTATCGAATTAATCGTGTTCATTTAAACAGGTTACTCTAACAACACGTAGAATCTACGGGGTCTTCTTGTTTATCTCTCGCCTTTTTACTGCGTTTAATGTTTGCGCAATTGCATTTGCATTCAGACAGTGCGCATCTGCTCAAATACAATTTTCATATTTAATTTAGCAATGCATTGTGAATACATATTTTGTTCATTTATACAGGTGGTAGTCATGGAAATGTATTTCTTGTGCAAAATTGTGCATTGTGCTTTGTTCTGCCACAGAACAGACTTTTCAATTAACACAACAGTGAACAATTTTTTTATTAACGATTCTATAGCTCCAATTAATAAATGGACAACAGTGCCAGCTGTAAGCTGTGTATAGGAATAATTATTCTACCATAGTAAATGACAAAGTTGGATGTCTATACTATGCAGTTTTTTTTTCAAAATTTTACATCACGAAAAAATTGTACATTTTTTAAGGCAATAAATAAAGAATTTCGAAATTTTGTACTGAGGATAATTTTTATGGGGTTTACATTTAGAGGATAGGCTGTAATTAATTAATTAGGTTTACACAACGTTTTCTGCCTCTTTTTTATTTTTTAAAATTTTTATGTGTTGTACGTTGAACGACCATCTACCGTATGGTACTGGAATTTAAATAAAGTGCATGACTGGGTCGTACGTACTTGCACCGTAATTCTATAAATGTATAATTTTATCAGGATTAAAGTTCAAGTCTTGCTCTTCCCAGTAAAGTAGGAGTGGCATTCCGCGTTTCGATGGAATAATAGTCATAACATTATAGGAGTTTACTCAATGTTTTGTTTTAAAAAAAACACCTCTAAAAAGTGGGCGTGGCCAAATAAGGTGTTTGAGTGAATTATAGAAAATTTTAACGCCTATTACTTTGTTAATTAATTTATTTTTTCTCAATTTCTAGTAAAAACTTTGAAAAAAAAAAATTTTATAAAGTGGGCGTGGCATTCCAAAATTTGGTATGCCATTATTTTGCATAATAGTCATAACATTATAGGAGTTTACTCAATGTTTTGTTATAAAAAAACACCTTTAAAAAGTGGGCGTGGCCAAATAAGGTGTTTGAGTGAATTATAGAAAATTTTAACGCCTATTACTTTGTTAATTAATTTATTTTTTCTCAATTTCTAGTAAAAACTTTGAAAAAAAAAATTTTTATAAAAGTGGGCGTGGCATTCCAAAATTTGGTATGCCATTATTTTGCACTTGTCTTATAACCTACAAATAATAATTTCTAACCCAATCGAAGAACAAATACCCGAGAAACAGCTGATTTTCAATATTACATTTTTCGTGAAAAACGTGGTATGCCACCTCATAGCATATGCCCAAACTAACCCACATATCAAATTCTATCGAAATCGTTAGAGTCGTTTTCGAGAAAATCCATTTTAACTGAAATCGGCCTTAAGTAAACTACCCTTAATTTTGAGGTTAGAATGAAACTTCAAATTTCGCCTCTAGGGAATATCCCACAGACCCTATATATGAAGTTTGAAGTAAATCCGTCTAGCCGTTTAGGCTGTAGTCGAATATACAAACAGACAGACTGACAGACAGACAGACAGACGGAATTGCCGGACCTACTTTTTTGGACTTCTCCATCATAGTAATGTCAAGTTTGATTAAAATCTCGAGTTCGATTTTTTTCACGATTGCAATACTTGCCCTATAGGTAGGTGCAAGTAAAAAATAAAGATGTCACCGTCATATACAAATTAGAAACTTATATTTATATTTTCGTGTACGAAATCGTTATAAGTGATCAAGCGCTATTTTATAAAAATGGTTCAGTTGATCAAGAAAATAGTTGGTTCTAGGAAATGAAAATTCACAATCTGCTCAATACTAAGTGAATTTACAGTTTTGGAAAATTGATATGGGAGTGATGGAGATACTGGTACAGGAGAACGCCATTTAATACAACTTTTTTACTTGCACCTATACCTATAGGGCAAGTATTGTATTGTGCAAAATTTGGAACTCGAGATTTAAATCAAACTTGACATTACTATAATGGAGAAGTCCAAAAAAGTAGGTCCGCCAATGCCGTTTGTCTGTCTGTCTGTCTGTCTGTCTGTCTGTCTGTGCACGAGTCTGCAGCCTAAACGAGTGGATGGATTTAGATCAAACTTCATATATAGGGTCTGTGTGATAATCCCTAGAGGCGAAATCGGAATTTTCATTCTAACCTCAAAATTAAGGGTAGTTTACTTAAGGCCGATTTCAGTTAAAATGGATTTTCTCGAAAACGGCTCTAACGATTTTGATTAAACTTCATATTTGAATTAGTCTAGTCAATTGCAATTAGATGATGTATCGTGCTGCTTACCAAAATTGGCAACAATGGTACTTTACTTATAGCCAATTTGACGAAAAGTCAATTTGCGAGAAAACGGCTGCAATGATTTAGTTCAAATTTCATATTTGGACTAGTACGAGGTAATGCAACACAATGGAGTACCACGTTTAGGTCTGAGTATGATATAACGGTACTTACGACCAAGGTGACAAAAAGCCGATGTGCTTGAAAGTGCCTTCAACGATTTTATTTAGATTTTGACATATGATTAAACATCTCAAATTCTATCAGGAACTGTATCACGTTTTTGGCCAAAAGTTAGTATAACGGTATTTTTCGCGAAATCGAGCAGTTGGAGCCAATTTATTCGGAAACCGCTCCAACGATTTTTATTAAATTTTATATTAGAATAAGCCTTTTCAAACCCTATGAGATGGCATACAACGTTTTTGACCAAAACTGTTTTGAAAGGTACTTTACTTATAGCCATCTTCATAAAAATACGCTTTTCTCGAAAACTTTTCTCGATCGTTACTGTTTTATTTTCATATCTAGGCTTCTTTTACAAAACTCTATAATATGGCATGCCACGTTTTTGCTTAAAATGGCCTAAAATTCTACTTTCCTTAACCGATTTTCAAAATTATATACCATTGCAAAAGATTTTCCTAGAACACAGGTGATGTCATGGAAACGTTTTTTTTTTTTTACAATACAGTTTTGATTGTTGCGCATGTGCTACTGGATTTGTCCGAATTTCATTTTCATTGGTTAAAAGACAGAGAGAGAGAAAGAAAATATTGTTACATTTTTAGGGACTTACTTTGGCTTTTCGCATATTCACCGGAGTTCAAAGGCAATGAATTTATGAGTGACATTGAAGGAAAAGTAACGACGATGCTTAATTTTCAAGAGCTTTATCAAATCCTACAGATGATATATGACGTTTTTGGCCAATCTGCTTAGAACGATGGTTTACTTATAGTCAACTTACATATGCTTACCTACTTATGTATATACTCGTTTATTTAGTTTTACCTCAAATACACACAAGAATTTGAGATATAGGGGCAAGTTTGTACGGCCCAGTCGTGCACTTTATTTACACCTGAATTCGATACTTGTATATTGGAAATTTTACGAATAAATTTTCCAATGTAAAGGCGAACGGACATACAGTGCCCGACAAAAGTCTACATACGACCCCCATTTTCACAACATGACGAGTCCAAAACCCTTCTGAAGAAATACATATAATGATGCAGTTTTGCTTTAAATCTCTTTTAAAAAAAAATTCGTACCTCTGTATAAATGTAAGAAAATATTAAAGAAAAACAAAAAAACACATTGACAAAAGTCGACATACGGCATGTTAACTAGCAGAAATGGCTTTAATTCTTTACGTGCAACTATTACAATAATTAAATTTAGTATTTAGTCGGTCCTCCGGGGACATCAAGAACTGCCTGTAATCGTCTAGTCATTAAAGCAACTAAATTTTTCAATTCGGTAGACCTTATACCTTGACATTCTTCTTTTAGCTTCCCTTGCAGCATTGAAGCACTAGTTACGGCACATTTTCTGACTCTATGTTCCAGAATGCCCCACATGTGTTCATTCACATTCAAGTTCGGGTTAGAAATCCTCGCCAAAAACCCCTAATAAGTGAAAAAACCGAAAACTTCGCTTGGAGTTTGCCAAGCAACACATTAAAAAGGGAATTGTAATTTAAATATCTAAATACTTATGTAGGTAGTCTCATCAAATTCATGGTAAAAAAAATGGGTGTGGCAGCTCTAATAAGGACATACAGACGGGCATAGCTCATTCATTTGATATGTGTTAACATGTACTTGCTGATGAATACATATGTACATATGTATACTTTATAGGCTCTATCTCGATTATTTCACATATAAGAAACTATGTATGTACAAAATTTAATATACGTTTTTGTTATAAGAGTACAAACAACAAAATTATGTTATTGCTAATTTTGTTTAATATTATTCGAAATGAACAAGATGTTTAACAAAGATAGGTGTGACGAATTTGGAATGCCAGCATATTCGCTTTATATTTTCTTTTGTTTACTTTCCTTTGTTTTGTTTGCAACGGCCTTTTTCGCATGTCACATGAATACGCTTTTTTTATGATATTGTTGTAATGAATATTTATAAAGAATCATTAAATAATGAAAGAAAAGCACTTCTGTGGTTTCCGCTGATTGTACTACGTGCATACATACATACATACATATGTACTTACATGTACATATTATATTCGAAAAATTCACTATGAAAAAGCTGGCTAGTGGTTGGTGCCTCTCGGTTTACACCTTGCTGTGGATATCTCCATTCGAAATAACTGGGTTGAACATATAAAAGCTGATATGTAATTATATAAAACACCCGCAGTTATAAAATATTGCAAGTTACTTATGAAGTGTTATGTACATATGTACCTATGTATATACATATGGCGCATACACATATGGTATATACACAGTAAGTGAATTTGATGCTTAGTAAATTCATTATAAAAACTTGCGATTTAAGACGACGTACTGGAATTACCTGTAAACTGTAAGCAGTCTATAGACACCAAGTGGATTTGCATGTTTGTCAGAGGATCTCGAGAGGTGGGGCCGCTTTTAGTTGTTATGGCTGGTATTCGAACCTGGAACCCCTTGCTCCGTAGTCCAACGTACTAACCACTTGAGCCACGACACCTAAGTTATAAAACTTAGTCGTCAATATACATATGTATGTAGTTAAGAAAAGCGGGCTGCTATTGTGCTAACGAAAAATGGAAAGGAAGTGATAAAGAAATATTCATAAGTACCTTGGAGTTGTCGTTACGAAAAAATTTAGTATATACATATACATATTTATCAAGAAGAAAAATTAGTAAAATTAAATGCAGCTATCAATTCAGCCTAGAGAAAATGCTTTAATAAGTATTAAACGATTGCAACGTATCATAAACCCGAAAAAACTATTTTTTATCAAAATGGCTCTATCTTATCTACCTCTTAACCAAGGAACGATCCACAGAAATGGTTCCTAAGCAAGTAGAACGATGGAAAGGACCATTCACTCCAATTAGGTTATTTACTATAATGAGTAGTAAATGTTCTAAGAACTAAAATATTGGGTTCAAAGAAACACAACTCCATTATTTCTTATCGGTTTATTACCTTTTATCTAAATGCCACGCGATCATTTGACATATTCTGCCAGTTCAGTGAGATGCTATAAAACCAATTGAGGTTCACTCACACTTACAAGTAAAATAAATCAAAGCAGGTGTTCGACAAGGAAGTAATTTGGATCCGGTTTCATACAATCGTATTCGCTGCAAGTGCGCTGTCACCTCACAGCGTACAGTTAAAACCAATCCCCGATACTGCTATGCCTGTCAGAGGCAAAAGATTAAATAGTAAACTGAACACAAAAATGGCGAATAAATGTATATATGTACATCCAAATGAATAAATGTTGATTTAACTCATAAATGAATTACATATATATTTTTTCACTAGTATCTTCGGCTTACGAATCCCGTATTTAAATTCAACTTAGCACATGATGCAAAACTTCGCTGGAAAGAGCAAATTAAAAAAAAACAAGTTAAACTATACGTTGAACTTAAAAACACGAATGGGCTCATCGGTAGAAAATCTGCACTATCCGCTCCGAACAAGCTTCTACTTCATAAAAAAAAAATATTAAAACCAGTATGGATTGGACGTATGAAATCCAATAATGGGATTTTGCTATACACAGCACTATTAACATAATACAAAGATTCCAAAACAAAGTATTTAGATGTATTGCAGATGCACCTTGGTATGTGAGAAAATATTTCCAATACAATCGCAAAGAATACAGTGGCTCATGACAAGAGAGTGATGCAGCATACTAACGATGAGGCATTTAGATTGGAAGAAGCAGAACACTAAGGACCATCAAACCACATGAATTCGTTACTGTTAACATTATTTAGGATATCTAAATTATTAATTACTATATTACTTTTGGTGTAATAAAAATGACTTTGAGCCTATATAAACATGTCATCGTGTAGTGCCATCAGAACACAAAGAAAATCAAAATTTGGTGGGATTCACTAGAAGTATCTTCTTCTTCAACGACTTTTGCTTACTCCACCACGATCAAACAGACTTTTATGAGAAACTTCAAGGAGTTATTTTAATAGTTTAAATATGGATGTGAGGAGTCTATTCAGTAGTGTTCTCCAATAGAATGAAAATAACAGCTAACGCCCCTTAGAAGAATTATTAAAAACCCGACTTTACGCTCTACATAATAATATACATACATTCTGCAACGCAAATCAATTTCGACAGTCATTCGCTTATAACTCCTGACGAGTTTAATTCGCAAAAAACTTAATTAGCTCTATTAACCCATGACCATATCTCTCAGCAAACTGAGACGTCTCTGACCCAGACGTTCACTTTTTTTTCACTACCAAACTTACATTTCAGTGTTTTTTTTAATTGGTCAAAGGTATCTCATGGGATTTAAGTCAGGAGATTGCGGGAAAGTTTTTTTTAACGTATACGTGTTGCACAAAATATTTCATGCTATGATAAAGCTACTGTGCTTTGGTGGCTCTTACTGAAAACAATAATTTCCTTTCAGCACTATTCGTCAAATTATTTTTAAATACATATGTATGTATTCATAATCTTTTCCATAAAAACAGGATTTCCAAATTCCAAGGCAAATTATATGCTCGGAATCCTTGCAAGACTCCACTGCTAGACAAAAGCACTATGAAACATGTCTTCTGGCGTGTTGTCGAAATGTCGCAATATATTATGTAGCAATGAGAGCAAAATTGTTCATTTTGGTGGAACTGGATCCGCCGTCCTTTATAGCCAATATTTGTAGCCAATAGCCAAGATGTACTACAAAGACCAAAAAACAAGGGTGTCAAAAAGAATGGTTTTGGATTGCTTCCTAAAGGTGTAGAATCGCTCAATCGTATTCCCGTAGTTAGGGTAATAATGTGGACTGCAGTCACTCATAGAAAGTGTATGGTGTGACTTAAAGCCAAAAAATAATGCAAGTTTTCAATGCATAGATTTCCGAAATTTGAGACCCAGATAGTGGTGTCATACAGACAGACAAACAGACATGTATAGACACACATAAGTAACTCAACAACCTATACATATATGTACATATATATCCCGAGGATGTGATGCTTCCATGCCACGTAAAAGGAAAGGAAACGGCAGAAAACCTGTATATTGGTGGAGTGAGGACATCTCGAATCTGCACGCAGATTGCCTCAGAATGCGTAGACGGCAACAGAGAGCCAGACGCAGAGACATAGGAGAGTACGAAGTCCTACGGGACCAATTCCAAACTAAAAGGAAAGAGCTCCGCCAACTGATTAAAAAGAGCAAACGAGAATCGTTTCAGGCACTGAGAGATGAACTGCAGCATAACCCATGGGGAAGTGCGTATCAAATAGTTATGAAAAAACTGAAACATGTTACGGCAGCGGCACCGACATGTCCGAACATGATGCGCTTGATCGTTAACACTCTATTTCCGGCGAAAGATGAGGTCCCGATACTCTATCAAGAAACGTCAGCGGAAGCGGAGATAATACCGCCAGTAACAACTGAGGAAATCCTAGAAGCTGCAGCAGCGTTAAAGATCAACAAGACGCCAGGAATGGACGGAATCCCGAACCTGGTCCTTAAAAAAGCGATCAAGATAAGGCCAGAGATCTTCACACAATTGTATACGACATGCTTAGTGGAAGGGGAATTCCCACTACAGTGGAAAAGACAGCGGCTAGTCCTCATCCCGAAGGGTAACAAGCCACCTGACCAGCCGTCGTCATACAGGCCGCTGTGCATGCTCGACACAATGGGAAAAATTCTAGAGAAAATTATACGAGCAAGACTCGAGAGACACACTGAAGGAGACCACGGGATCTCCAACCAACAGTATGGCTTCAGAAAGAAGCGAAGCACCATACATGCTATAGAGGCAGTGTGCAACATTGCGCGTGAAGCAATCGCGGGAAGAAGATGGTTAGATGGGACAAAGCGGTACTGTGCCGTCATAACACTCGACATAAAAAACGCTTTCAACTCAGTCAGCTGGAACTGTATAAGCAGAGCCTTATGCAACCTGCAGACACCTAACTATATAAGGAGAATAATCGCCAGTTACCTCAAAGACAGAACCCTTCACTACGACACAGAAGAAGGGCCAAAGGAATATAACATTACTGGAGGAGTTCCGCAAGGGTCAGTGCTTGGCCCAGTGTTGTGGAACATAATGTACGATGGGATCCTAAGAATACCAAAGCCGAGCGGAGTCCACATCATTGGCTACGCGGACGATATTGCAGTAGTTGTTGTGGCAAAAACGATTACCGAAACGTCAGAGAAATGTGGGCATGCCATCAGATATGTCAGGGCCTGGCTACAGACATCAAACTTAGAACTGGCGGACCACAAAACAGAAGCAGTACTAATAAGCAGCAGAAAAAGGGTAGAATACCTCACCATACAGGTTGGCGAGCATACCATTGAGTCGAGCCCACAGATTAGATACCTGGGAATGCTGTTGGACCACAGGCTCAGTTTCAAAGAGCACCTAAGATACGCAGGTGAAAAAGCCTCCAGGGCAGTAGCGGCACTGTCGAGGATAATGCCAAATGTAGGAGGACCCAGGCAGCCAATCAGAAACCTGTTAGCAACAGTGAGCAAGTCGATGCTTATGTACGCGTCTCCCGTGTGGGCATCAGCGTCGGAAGTCAAGTCGTACATGAAATACATGAACGCATCGCACCGAGTCGCTTCGATAAGAGTATGCTGCGCTTTTAGAACTGTGTCTGCGGAAGCCATAAGCGTGATATCGGGCAGAATGCCTATTGACTTAGAAGTCAAAAAGGCAGCCAAACAAAGTGGAACCGAGCCGGAACAAAGAAGAATAGCTGGCGCTGCCATCCAGGCACAGTGGCAAGACAGATGGGATACTACCACCAAGGGGAGATGGACCCACACATTAATCCCCAACATAGAGGAGTGGAACAGTAGAGGACACGGAGAGGTAAACTACTACCTAACGCAATTCCTCTCGGGGCATGGATGCTTCCGGGAGTACCTCTACAAATACAAACATGCGGATGACCCATATTGCCCGCATTGCGATGGGAAAACCCAGAATGCAGAGCATATCCTGATGGAATGCCGAGGATACTCGACGGCCAGGGATATACTCGAAATGGCAATAGGTGGACAGGTGACACCAAGAGGGCTGATAACTTTCATGCTAACGACGTCTGAAGCCTGGGAGACGGCAAATGAAGTTATCGCAATGATAATGCAGCAGCTTCGCCTGGAAGAAAGAGCAACCCGACGGTAAGAATCTGCAAACCCCGGCAAATATGTACATGGATCAACGCATACGCACACTACCAAGCAACCGAACGCCACGAACCGACCACATCCACATACACATACTCATACACACAACCAGAGCTACGAAATGCGCATATAAGCAGTCAAACGCTCGCGACATGAACCGACATACACACCTGACACAATGGTAGATGCATGCATACATACATACGTACATTATACACGCACCGACAGACAGACATTCGTGCATTCGCACTTACACCTCCGGACATGCAGACTAAGAGAGAAGCAGCTACGGCTGAAAACCCCCCCTGTGATGAAATGCCTAACGGCGGTACCGTGGGGAACCGGGGTTTGAGGCAGAGGTGGTTTTAGTGGATTAAAGTCCCACACTCAGGCTTTCGATGCTTTCCACCTTCTTACAAAAAAAAAAAAAAACATATATATCTACATATGTAAGTTCTTTAAGGAGGATCTACTGATAGCTTCTCTAACTCACAAATTATGCATAAAACTTATTATTCCCTTAGGATACATTAAGAAATTGAAACAGGTTCAACAAACATGAACTGAAAGATTAAGTAATGTATACTTTCGACATTTTTTCCTTAAGCGTACATTCAATTTTGTGAAGCACTGAGTAAATAAATTTAAATACATACACATATCCACATACACTTGTATTTCATAATTGCATAACTTCAGCACTGCAGTTGCAAAAAACTTCAATGCTTACACCCATCTATGTAGCACGAAACGCATTTTTTTCTTCACTTTGTCTTTTAAAATGTCAACATTCAATACAAGAAAATCTGCAAACAATCTACGTTGTCAAGTAATCACACACACTGGCACTTCCTTGAAATGGAACACTTGCAATGGAAGTGTTGCGCACCTAAGCATAAAGAGAAATCCATCTACTGTACATATCTTTGCGGTTCACTGATCCACTGACTACATGTTCAATCATTCACCAACAGGTGTAGTCAAAAACGTCATCAGTTAATATCAAAGTTCAGTAACTACCATCATCATGGATTTATGTAATAGCAAACAAAATCCGTTCCATCATCATGCTGCTTTGCTTCATATTATGGTCCATCATCAGAAATTGAAGAAGCTTATGACACCAACGCAGTACTGAATAGTGTCTTAACATTTATCTGTGAAATGGAAGAAAGCTCTCAAGACAAAGTGAAACTGACTGAAATGAAATGTTTATTTAATATCTCTTCTCCTCTTCAGTGAAAGCATCAGCAAATACTTTTGCACTCAAACATATGTACGTACATATCCATACATACGTATGGAGACAACAGGCAGTTGAAAAATGTGATAAACACAAAACATCCGCTATACTATCTGTAACGTCATACCTACACTCTTACAAACTGCTTTTTCATACAATGCTTTCATAAGTAAAGGGGCGCACAATAAAATGAATTGCAAAAAATTAATAATACTGATCTCAGTCTTACGTATTTTATAATTTTAAATATAACCGGTTTTTGTTCCTATGAAGAGGAGCACAAGTGCAAATATTAAGCAATACAGTGAAATCCATCTAATTATATCTGTTTGCCTCTAAGTCAAATTTTATAATTGCAATAATCAATTGCAAAGTGTTCTTCACATGCCCATGCAATCGTCCAAGCAAAACTGTCATGAGAAAGTTTCTTAAAACAAAAATTGTCCTTTAATTCCTTACAAAAATTGAACACTCTCAACGTGAAATCCAGAAGCAGGGTCCTAGGACCATTTTTTTTTACATACATACATACATAATACATATGTAGGTTTATTGCATCCCATTTTTGGCATCACCCCCATTGGAGTGGACGTAAATTATATTGAAAGTTTTTCATTATAAATTATGTGCAACCTCTTGAAGGTCAATCAAAAGTCACCAGTTTTCGATTTTTTAAACTCCTTTTGCAATAAATCGATAGTGAAACCAGTTGTGTTCGCCATAAACCATATTAGGCAACCGAATTTGGATTTTCTGCAAACTATTTTACTCTTATATTTCGATGTCTTATAAGTATTACAACCAGTAAAAAATAAAATCATGTTAAATGGGTCTTCAGTTTAAAGACACTGCGTCAAATAACTTCCTTATCACGAAAAATAGTTCTTAGTTACAAGACAAACTTCGAATACGAATGATATTACTGTTGACGACCCCTCCAACTGTTATAAGGACAACGACTTTCGTTTTTGTACGTGTAATGTCAAGTTCCTTAACAGGCCACATAAGTATAACCAATTTGAAGCTAAAACCCGATTTCCACGTTTCAATATGGACATGGGGGTCTCCTGATCAGTCAGTCAACCGTCAATTACATTACAGTTAGATGCAAGGTACTTGGCCAGTGTGATTGACAGGGGTGTTCCAGCCTGGGTAGTCTGGAAATCCATTATAGACGACGGTATCCAAAATCTCCTTTCACCTAATTGTATCATTTCTAAATTGACGTGGTTACGTATATTATGTACATAATTCTTTTCTTCATCTTCAATCAAATAATTTTCTAGAAATCTATGTAGGTTAGTGTTTCTACTACATACATATTTGTAAGTTCGATATGTACCATTGCAGTTTATTTTGAAGAGTTTTTATTTTTTTCAATTTTGTTTTGCATATACATGCCCTCAGCTAAAGCCACAGCAACTCAATTTATATCTTGATTTCAAGTATTTTTTAGGATATTTGTTACATAGATTAACAAACAGAAATAAAAATAAATAAATATATGAAATAATAAATAATTTTATAAATGAATGAATAAGTAATAAATAAAGTGCACGACTGGGCCGTACAAACTTGCACCTTGGTCTCAAATTCTTGTGTGTATTTGAGGTAAAAAGAAATAAATGAATATATACATAAGTAAGTAAGCATATGTATGTTGACTATAAGTAAACCATTGTTCTAAGCAGGTTGGCCAAAAACGTCAGATATCATCTGTAAGATTTGATAAAGCTCTTGAAAATTCGTCGTTACTTTTCCTTCAGTTTCACATATAAATTCATTGCCTTTGAACTCCGGTGAATATGCGAAAACCCAAAGTAAGTCCATAAAAAAGTAACAATATTTTCTTTCTCTCTCTCTGTCTTTTAACCAATGAAAATGAAATTCAGATAAATTCAGTAGCACGTGCGCACCAATGAAAACCTGTATCGTAAGGAAAAACGAACGTTTCCATGACAACAGCTGTGTTCTAGGAAAATCTTTTGTAATGTTATATAATTTTGAAAATTGGTTCAGTAGGAAGAAGTAGGGACAAAATTCATGTTTGCATATTAATATGATATGAAAAGCGTTTTTTGTTAAACTGGCTGAAAGGAAAGTAGAATTTTAGGCAGTTTTAACCAAAAACGTGGTATGCCATCTTACAGAGTTTTGAAAAGAAGCTTAGATATGAAAAAATAACAGTAACGATAGAGAAAAGTTTTCGAGAAAAGCGTATTTTTATGAAGATAGCTATAAGTAAAGTACCTTTTAAAACAGTTTTAGTCAAAAACGTTGTATGCCATCCCATAGGATTTAAAAAGGCTTGTTCTAATATAAAATTTAATAAAAATCGTTGGAGCCGTTTTCGAATAGATTGGCTCCAACTGCTCGATTTCGAGAAAAATACCGTTATACTAACTTTTGGCCATAAATGTGATACAGTTCCTGATAAGATTTGAGACGTTTAATCTTATGTGAAAATTTTAATAAAATCTTTGTAGGCGTTTTCAAGCAAATCGGCTTTTAGTCACCTTGGTCCTAAGTACCGTTGTATCATACTTAGACCAAAACGTGGTACGCCATCATGTTGCATTACTTCGTACTAGTCCGAATATTAAATTTGAACTAAATCATTGGAGCCGTTTTCCTACAAATCGACTTTTTGTCAAATTGGCTATAAGTAAAGTACCATTGTTGCCAATTTTGGTAAGCAGCACGATACATCATCTGATTGCAATTGACTAGACTAATTGAAATATGAAGTTTAATCAAAATCGTTAGAGCCGTTTTCGAGAAAACCCCTTTTAACTGAAATCGGCCTTAAGTAAACTACCCTTAATTTTGAGGTTAGAATGAAAATTCCGATTTCGCCTCTATGGATTATTACACAGACCCTATATATGAAGTTTGATCTAAATCCATCCACTCGTTTAGGCTGTAGCCTCGTGCACAGACAGACAGACAGACAGACAGACAGACGGCATTGGCGGATCTACTTTTTTGGACTTCTCCATTATGATAATGTCAAGATTGATTAAAACCTCGAGTTCCAAATTTTGCACGAATACAATACTTGCCCTATAGGTATAGGTGCAAGTAAAAAATTAAATAAGTAATATTCAACAAACAAAAAAATAACTAAATTAATATATAATAATAAAATAATAGACAAACAAATAAATAATATTGAATAACAACCACAACTTGAGTTTGATTGCAAGGCCAGCTGTACCGCTCAAACAATTTGTTTAGTCTTAAGGATACTTTTTCCATATTTGAGATTATACATACATATGTAAGTCTTCAGTCGAAAAATACCAAAGAACAAAAGTTTAAAATCATTTTCAATATCTTGTTTTGTGTTACTTATAATCTACGGAAGTGACTTTTTGGACATTTGCCCCACATTAGCGATCCATCACACATTATCGCACTTGATTTCCAGTCTGTTTGTATATTATTTAATACCAGTCTGTTATTTGGTTTGAATATTTGAAGCATTTGAAGCAATTGAATTCGAAGAATAAATTGAAGAATAAAGATAGTAGATTCGCAATTATTTAATCTTGGGAAATCATGCGTGTAAATGTTGTATAGGATTGCCCCGGGTACTAATATTTTACCTAAATAGATTGCAGTAATGTAACTTTTGTTGTATTGTTTGACATTTCATCAAATGTCTTTCTTGGCAGCGTCTACAAATTATTCAGCTGCATTACGAAAATCAGCGTTCCACGAGGAATGTGTTTCGTGAAACTTATGGTCTAAAAAACCGGCTTACCGAACGCACGGTTCGGTATACCATTGAAAAGTTTGAAACCCAATTTTCATTATTAGACAATATGCATTAGACAATTGTGAATCGATGAGGCATATTTCCGGCTTAATGGGTACGTCAATAAGCAAAATTCTCCTATTTGGGCTGAAAAGCAACCCAAAGAGATTGGAGAGCTAGCACTACATCCAGACAAAACAACGGTTTCGTGTGGTTTGTGGACTGGTAGAATCATCGGTCCATATTACTCCAAGGCCGGAATATTTGGTGGTTTAAATTGGAACCCCTGATATCCAGGACGTTTGGTTCCAACAAGACACCGCTACTAGTCACACACCCCGTGAAACCATTGCTTTATTGCAAGATTCAGTGAACAATTAATTGCTCATCTAGATGGTGTGATAACATATCCCTAGACTTTTTCGTGTTATTCGCTAAATCTTTTTGCGTTTAAACTTCGCCTTATAATAGTATGTTCAGTCATGTTCCCTTCACTGACACATGACTTTTGCGACCCATAACTATGTATGTATTTACCAAATTAACACAATAAATTCCCACTGTTAAGCTAAAATAACTTAATTTGTCTTATGAATGCACAGAAAAAACAGCTTGTTGACAATAAATAGGACGGACAGAGAATGCTTTAATATTAAATACGATTGACCACCAAACTCTCATCTGACTAGCTAATTAGTTGATGGTTAACTCTATTGTTTCTATATTTAACAATTTTTTCCATTAAATTATTAATTCCTAATAGTTAATAAATAAATAACAAACTCTCAAGCGACAGTTCAATTATTTTGTATCTTTTTTTTCTTCTTCTTTTGACTGCTCTGAAATCCCAATAAGTAGTGCTCAGAATTTGATCAGAATGATCACCATCTGTGCAGCTTACATTGTTCATCGTGATCATCCACTTATGCGGTGGAAGGAGAAAATGCATAGCTCTACTATGTTGGAGCTAAAAAAGAAACACTCAGGCTCTGCTTTAAACTAAAAAAAAAAACCGTCTTATGTTACAAACTATGTAAGAATGTATCAAACTTAATATACCCACCAAACAACCTGTCCAGACAGGAAGATTACTTGACTTGAATGCCAATGGACGCATCAGAAAGTAAATATTCGCACGTTCAATGAAATTCGAATTGTCTTATTTGTATGTATATGTATGTATGTATACAAATTTGTAACAATGCTCAATGGCTTAATGGACCGGTTTCTCTTAATGACATAATAATGACTTACTTTACGACAGAAATATATTTCCCTCCTTGACATTAAATGCAATTGCCTAACCCTATAAGGTCCACAGATACATTCCATGGATTCGTAAGATGTCTAAAGATCTGTATGTACATACGTACATATCACGCATCGCTGTAGGTTGACTACTTTTCTCCAACTCATCGCTATGCGATTGTCATTCCTTATTCTTCTGTATCAACACTCCGCAATGCGATTTTAATTTACGGCTTTAATCAACATTAATGTAGATATTCTGTTCTGAAATGTAATGAAAATATCAAATGCCCCAAACAGAGTTTATATAACGCGCTGGGTGTATGTACATGCGGGTAACCATGTATGAGTGAGTAAGAGCGTTCACATACAGGCCGGCGATTTACAAAATTGAGTTCTAGGTCAATGACATGCCAGAAAGAGTGCAGGGAGAGAGATCAGCACACAACTTGGAGTCTCTGCATGGTTATCGTTCAGGTGGACGGTCAACTAGGGTATGTGTGTACGTCATATGTATGTATGTGCGTATTTCTGTATGCCTGTAGTTATTGCAATCGGAATGGAATTTAAGTCGGACTGGGACTGGCTGGGATTGATGTTCAAGAACTTCGGGCAAATTTCAGTTTTATGTAAAATGACTTTTCCTCTAGCTGAATGAAATGCTGTAATTGTTGCCTTCGTAGTTTTTAACGAGGATCTTTAATTTACTTTTTTTTAACTTCTTTCCAGCGCGGAGAAGAAAGTCATATACATAGATTAGATGAACCAACAATTAAATGGATGCCTTATAAGTACGGCCTTAATTGTAAAAAAGCGTAAAGAGCTTACGCGAATGGTTTTGCGATGTGTGAACTGATTCAACAGTAGTTTAAGTTCGACGATCGGTAGACAATTACGTAAAGAAGATAGCTGAACGGGTTTAACCCTCTAGTTCCCAAATTTTTGTTTAGGCTCAAAAAATTAGTGGAGACTAATGTTGGAGAGATAAACTCAAATCAAATGATAGAAAAGTGGAAAAATGAGTAGGCGTGCGTTTTAGGAGGTGGGAGAGGCAAGCTGCCTAGAGGCAGCCTTGGGAACCTATGTCCAAAAAAAACGAAAACTGCACATTTGGTTGGTATATTCATTTCTTTTCTATATTTTTATCTAAAGAACCAGGAAAATAATGATATAAATTAATTCTTGAATAATCAATTTATTTATGGTGAAAAGCATAAAAGCAGTCCTTCAGCTGCGTGAAACAAAGATTTGTATTGCATTTCTGCACATTATTTGGGTTTGTGATGTACAGCCAGGAAATTTGCATATCCTTTTCGCAGTGCGCGCCAAAAATTGTGGAAAATGATCAACTCCATCGTGACGCACGTCCGTGGGCGGCAAGAAAGTAGGTATACCTGATGCGGTTTTCATAGAGACAGCAGTTTTGTGCAATCCCTGTTCCTGGAATGTGCACAGTACATGTACAGCCTGCGCTCTGAAGTTCGGCAATTGATAACTTTTGTCATGTGGATTTGATTTATTAATCCGCCTAAACAAAATATAGGCATTAACCATAGCTAGGTCGCGTAGATGGTAAAATAATCGATTTGTGTATTTTGGTGTCTTCAAACGGATTTTACATCGACCACTCAGCCCATCCATGAGGTCTACTCCACCCATATGTGAGGGCATTCGACGTCTATTTATATATTTCTTGTTCGATCGTTCATATCTTGAAACTGTTGGCTGTACATTTTCTTGATCTTTAAACGGATGTACACCTACATAGGTTGAAGCTAATCGAACAGCTTTGTTGTCTTTCCATGCAGAAGTCCAGATTTCGACACCAAAAGCGGAGCTACAAAATTCAGTTGATTATCCGCGCTCTTTCGATCTGAATTCGCTTTCGCAGGGCAGCTTACAGTTAGGAATGCGGTTTGTGCGAATCGTCCTCAAAGAATAAATACCTCGAGATCTTAAATATACAAGTAAGGGCAATGATGTATAAAAATTGTCGAAGTATATTATGTGGTTCTTGTAATCGGGAACAATTTGCGACAGGCGAATGACCACATTCGAGGAAGCTCCTAAATCAGGTGTACCTGGCTGCAATATACTTCGAAGTGGCAATACTTCGAAGGCAATGTGTTCAACTCTGACGTCGTCTAAAAAATAAGTGAAGCATTTGTATGGAGTATCTAGAGCTTTGAACTCATCTCCTAACTCCGTATCACGAAATACTAAAGCAGACTTTTTAAGTAACAGGTTTTTTTTGTCTCCACAACATCTTCTTGAACTCGTTCGATTTTGGGTTGATATCTAAAACAGATCCAACAAAAATTTCTGAGCCTTCCACTACCACTTGTTGTAGTTAATTGGTTACGATTTTTTTTACACTTTTCATCCCAAGACTGCCTGCAGACCGTCCAGCTTGTTGGTCAGTTTTGGTACCTGGGAAACATCCCTTTTCTTCGCACAAATACTTTTACTGAAAAATACATTCACAGCTACTCACCGGTAATTTTTAAACTGAACTACGAGCACTGAAAGTATTTTATTATTATTTTTTTTTTTTTGGCAAAAATTACAAAACAATTATTTCCTAGGTTTTTCGCGAAACTTCAACATTGACTGCCATCAGCACCCGTTCTACGCAATACAAGTGGAAATTGTTTTGCCTGTATGCAAGTTTGAAAATTCTTCGATAAACTGCTGTAAACATACATAGGAAACAAGAATTTGTGTGACCGCCACATGTGCGTAGGTGCAGGCGGTCTAGAGGCCTGCTTGGGAACTAGAGGGTTAATAATTCACAAGTTTGTAAAAGAAAAAAAGTTGTCTTTTGGTTCTGGTCGGGTTTTTACAATACATATGTATATCAAACGAAAGGGGTATACCGATTTACGAGGAAAGAAGACTTGGTACATCTCGATGACGTGCATACATATGTACATATTTCGTATAACCTTTCTGGATGCTCTTAAATATTTTATAGCAAAAAGTGAGACAGATGTATGCCAACTTTAACGGGTCCATAAAATAAAGTCCAATATAATAAAGTTCAAAACTGAATTTTGGATTTTATTGAACTTTTCAAAGTTTAATATTGTTCAAATTCTTTCCATGCTTATTTGAACCTCATTAAACTCTCAAACGTACAAAGTTCAATTTCAAATGAAGACTCGAACATTAAACATATGAAATGTAATTCACTTCATTGCTCCGCGTTTTACGACCTTACAATTCAACCATCTAAACTGTGATTTATTGCAACCAACTGGAGTTTGTGATCAAGTAATTGCATTACTTTCTCGTGGTAGTCCGCTGTAACTGTGAAACGGATACACTGCCTCGAATAAGGACTGATCAATCGTTGACGACTTTTGGCTATAGTTTTCTAATTCGATTCGTAGAAGATACATTTCTGTAAATTTTGACAAAAAATTCTCACAATACATATTTTAAAAATTAAAAATGAGTTCATGTTATACCTACATATACATACTTATAATCAACAAATTTAAAGACTAAGAGAGATTAGGTGATTTAACGCAGATTATCCAGTCTGTGCGTGAGCTTGGAAAAGGTTTACTTTGTGCCATAAAACTACTGACGGCTAAAAGTAAGAAACTTCAAAAGCATTCTTTGTTACACTTCCAACAACAAAGGAAGACAAAGAGAACTTTTACACGTTTGCGATAATATGACATTCAAAGTGGAAATACTCAACACAAAAGCAGGAAAAAATAACGTTAACCTTTGACATGGGAAGCTCATGGGATAGGTTTCTGCAATGATAATAGAATGTATGTATGTACATATATCGATTTTTCAACGGTCATCACCTACGCAAATATAAGAACTTCCACAATTAGTTGGATTTCTGCTTATGGCAAAGAACCTCCTATCAAATTGAGATTTTATCTTTGAATATCGAACATTGAACTTGAAAGAGATTATGACTTTATTATAGCTGGCATTCAAGCAATAGCACCGCGCTTTGAGGATCCAGGTATGATGCCGACATTCTTAGGGATCCCGTAATTCGACAACAACTTAACTGCGAACAAGCGCTTTACTCATTTCTGTCAGTGTGCGATGATTAAAAATAATTTAACGATGACACCTAGCCTATTAAGCATTATAATTAAGCACGTCATGTCAAACAGTAAAATAAAAATCTTAGCAATGATCGGTGAACACCTGTTGACCATGACACAAAATGATGCATAATCATCACATTCGTAGTGAATCGTCATCATGAAGATGACATCGCTTCAATAGAAAATGAATTATTTATTAACAGTATAATAAGCTTTTTTGCCGGAAAGGTAAAACAGAAAACATTTAAAATTGAGATTCTATTGTTATAACATATTAGAAAGAAATTTTTTTTTATTGTATGTAAGAATCGCTTCTACACTAACTTTCTCAAAATACGCCGAACCACGTTCAAACCAAGTCCCTATGAGAACCTTTAGCAATTTAAGTATTGGCCGACCTTTATCAATTGTTATCCAAAGGATAACTCATTACAAAAGGTTGGTTTGGGGCCAAGGAACCCAGCTTAAATTTCAGACCACACTATTTGTATCCAATGAGAATTCTCCACTGGCCCAGTCTTCGCAGTCCAACGAACTTCCAAAACAGTACTCCATGACTGCCAGTGAAAGTTCAAATTAATAGCGGTTTATTTTCATGAACCACTCCAGCAAAGTTAATTTTTACATTTGAAACAAACACAAGTGGCTGGCTACAACTCTAGAACGGTCGATAGATATAGTGAGCTATAGAATTCTTAGCTAAAAACATTCACTATTATATATATACATTCACAAATAATGCCTCACGTTTATTAAAATTGTATTAAATTTCCCTGATTAACAGAGTTTGTATTAAGTATGTGTCTCAGTTCTTCGCAACATTGTTCCTACACAATGCTTACACGAAACAGACTGATGTTATATTCCAGGCGACACAATTCTTCGTACGGTTCATGTTTACCGTTACAATGGAATGCCCTGTCTTTTTTCTGAATTTACACCTCCCGACAGTACATCGTACATGCATACATATGTAGTACATACTTATGCATGTGCAACATTTTAAATTTAACAGTTGCTCTGGGTGCCCGCGCATCTAAAATGAGGAATATTAACGTTCCAAAACCGTTCCATAAGTTAATACAAAATTTAATGAGTTTTGTGATAGTATGGGTATTTTTCATGACCCCACGAAATAAACCTTTTCTTATCTAGAAAACAAGTTTGCCAAAACTCATAAAAATTATGATTTATATTTTTGGAGCAGAATTGCTTTCAGCACTTTCCAAAGTGAATGAAATATAGTAATCTTTTGAGGAGGCATAGCATTTTCTGGTATTAAGTAGTACATGTTAGTATTTATCCAGCAAAAAAGGAAATCAGTCGTCAATTCAAATAGGATATTCCAAAGAACCCAAAAAGTTACTAACAATTTTTGGACTGGTTTGTACTCAATATTTCTGCTTGGCCTTACATTTATGTACATACATATGTAGGTATGTATATCATTTTTATAAGGAGAAATTTTGTTCAGTGGGCTTGCTCCATGAAAAACTTATAAATTCAAAGGGAAGCGGTTATAAATACTATCTACTCGTTTGTATACCTGTAACCCCATCCAGTATAAACTCTCTAACGTGGTTGCATAGCTAACTGCCTTAACTGTGGTGAAGTCCTTACTGGTTTGTTCTTAGGATTGGATTCAAAGAAACTCATAGTGTCTCCTTAGTTGTTTAAGGTAAGGCTTTCCTACTCTATTGCCTCTTAGCACCGAATCCCAAGTAATTCTAAGAATTAACAGCAGAGTCAAAGTTGAGTTCTCCCAATTATGTCAATATCGTAAACCTACGCAATGGAATAAAATTGGTGTAGATTGATGTTGGGGAAATGAAAGGATTCTGCAGACAGAAGTGGATAAGTTTATTAGGAGCATGAATCAACTTATCTGTGAATTATGTTCCACAAGAGATCAGTTTAAATCTGGTAAGCAGAGGCAGATCTCGGAAGAGATTCTAGATCACAAAATATGGTAATGTACAAAGGTCTTAAATTTTTCAATGAGTTTCCAAATGAAATTAAAAATGAATGCGTCCTATGACATTTTAAAAGATTTAAAATTATCAATATATTCGAGCCAATATTTCATAAATCTATTTTTTGTTTTATCTGATTCTTTTTCTTTTTAGTTTCCCAGAGTAATTTCAATTTAATTTATTATTTTCAAATTTATGTATTTATCAATAAGTTATTAATGTTAGAATACACTAAATAAATAAACACATTACATATGTATGTACATACAAAACACAGGAATTTTAAACCGATACCCAATGTCAAATGTCTATTATTGGGATCCCAGTCAAACTGTTTGTGTTTTTTTGCATTTGCCTAAATCGATAGATGGTACAGTATGAGGACGGAGACCTTACCGAGATCTGTCATGTTAGAAACGCCAAAAATGTTTACTCTACGGCGCCGATCGCCGACACCGATCCCAAAAAATGGCTTGAACGAAGAGGAAGAAGAAGATACAAACATAAACTGTACGCCTTATACCTACATACTATGTACATACATACATATGTATGACTTTTAGAAACAAAAGGAAATGTCTTGAAATTGTACCTAATTTTAATTTTAAAACAAAAAGGACTTATAATAATTAATTCAGTAACTTACGAAAGTATCTAAAAAGTAGCTATAACATCGCTCCAGGGCCCATTGTGAAGCTCTCCGCTGTTCTTCGATAAATACAACGAGCAAGCTGGCCCGGAGAGCCATCGAATCCACCCAATTCGTTTATGTGACAAAGTATAACTGACTAACTTGGTTACAGCTATTCGTAAATATTTATACAATTTCATCTGACTTCCCCAAAATCTTGGGGTGGGTCACCTAACCCTACAACTCACACCTAACAAATTTATTTTGTTGTACTTTTAAGTTCGCCTACTTTAAGAGACCAAAAACTGATGTTTAATGATTCCGAATTAAAATCTTATCAACTTCACACAGTGTTTCCCTATGTTTATTCATTTGTTGCAATAAATAATCTATTCATAGTAGAAGATTGCATTGGTGGCATTGCTTCCGATTAAGACTTATTTCAAGTTTTTCAAGTTAATATACATACATACATATATTCATACATAATTATATACACTTTTTTTTATGATAATTTCAATATCTACATATGTATGTATGTATCTTCAGAGGCTAAACTTTTAAATGTTGAGCTCACCTGTCATTAATCCGAGAAAAAACCGATATTTGTCAAATCCATAAAAGTTTAGCTCAAATAAACTCCAATTTCTTGATATTCAACTTTTGTAATTCGTTTCCACTCAGCAACGAAATAAATTCAATTAATTCAGGGGTAAAGAATGTTTTAAAAAATACCAGCTATGTCAAGATTTTTAATTTTACTTCACCCACCGAAACACATTTTCACTCATAGGGATATGAACATAAATTTCGCGCACCAAACCACTACGCGGCAAGTGAAACTCACCGCTAAGCGATAAATGCAAGATAAACAAAATTAGAGACACACAGCGCACAATGAAATCCGAAAAGATAAATAAACGGCACTGAAAGTCGGTTAAAAAGAAGTACATACATTCATAGCTATACATAAACCCGGATATGACACTTTTGATAAGGAACACACACTGATAAGGTATAAAAAGGAAAGGGTAGACGGAAAGGCACTTGCAACACACCAAAACAGAGGGTGTGTATGGATTTGGAGAAAACACCAATTAGATCAAAATTTGTTAACAATATTCCACAAATCTGGCTGGCA
Organism: Xylota segnis; assembly: GCA_963583995.1. Taxonomy (NCBI): domain Eukaryota; kingdom Metazoa; phylum Arthropoda; class Insecta; order Diptera; family Syrphidae; genus Xylota; species Xylota segnis. The sequence goes on from OY757239.1 coordinate 14,779,467, forward strand.
ATCAACGATATTTTATTCAGTAATCACGGTCACGGAAAACTGCAAGTATGACTGGATCCTAAAGTTGTGGATACCTGATGTCAGAATGACGTCGATGTCACGGATGTGAATGAGAACGAAGGCTACCCGACCTGGTTCAGTAACTCGGCATTATCGATTTTTATCAGAGAAACTGGGATGTTCAAAAAAAAGCAATTCAACGGAACGAATTTGAGCAACAATACAAAACCACGTTAACAAAACTTCTTGACAGCTGAATGGCGTGTCGTCTGTAGCAACCGAGAGCAAACAAAAATGGAAATTTACATATTGGCGAAAAGAGGGTAGCTCTCTTACATATTCTACTTCTGCGTATCCTTCATTTTGGTCACTAAATCCTTTCTATATTTTGAAAAAAAAAATCAAACGACAAGTGGCAATCAAAATAAGATACACATATTACACACACACCGTATAAATCGAATGCCGTTCTGTGGTTTTCTGTGGGAGAATTTTTCTTCGGCACAACCCGAAACAGATAAACCCCTCACACGGTAAAACACAGACTAAATGGATGTTGCTAAAGTTTCTGAACTGGTACTGTGGTGGTTTGTTTATCATCTTGAAGTGCCATAGTCATAACGAAGCTGTAATAAAATAACCACGTGAAAGAGGGGAAAGGAGCAGTGGTCCGGTGCAAGTAGCTGGAATGGAAATCTGTGTTTGTGTGCTGGCCCAGTGGAGTAAGAGAGAAATGTGAAACCTGAACAGTTTTTTTTAAGTGTTATTTTGACCGATGTTACTTTCCTATTTTCTCCTAATCAGGTGCAAGAGGGAGAAGACAGATGAAACCTAATGTGGATGTGGATTATAGATGATATCGAAATGTACATGTATCGAGAATAAACAGAATTTATCCAAGATTTGTTTCTGTGTGTGGTTTGTAGTGCACAGTTTGAGAAGATGTGGTTTATTTATTTCTCTTGGAATTGTAGCAACTTGTTGATAACGTTTTCCAATTTAGCCCTGGACAATGGACATTGCCAGAGTATTGTGCAGTGTTCCCAGATTAAGTGGGAATCTCCCTTTTGACGACTTTTAAACACAAAAGGAAATAACCTCAAATTATATCCAATTGTAAGAACTTGTTTTATCTGTTCTTTGTTAGTCCGGTGTCTGCGGATGATGTAGTAGAACGTGTATAATTGTATAAGTGATCCATATATTTATTTACATTGTAAACCATATTCGAATCGTTATCCTAATACTTCCAAGTCATTACCGTTCCTTAAAAATAATTTGCAATTTCAATCTCTCCTTTCTGTTTAAAAATAATGAGTGATTGTTGGCTTGAATTGTTGCCTCGCGATGAAGAATAGTTTTGTTGCACGTAGTTTATGCGTGCACGTGTTTTCTTTTAAATCAATATTTATTTGTACTGCTAGCTCAAATGATGTTGCTTTACTCGTTTTTTTAAATTTTTCTTAAAATTTCACCACTTTTCATTAAGTGAGTTTCGGAAGGCTACAAGTATATTTAAAAATTTTAAAGCTGACATTAATTTGTAACGGTTTTACAACACTGAAAATAGTTAATCGACTTAAGATTTCTTCCTACTATTTTGTTAATTTCCGTAAGCGTTTTACTTTCCTTTTGTTGTTTTGCAATAATTTGTCTTTCATTTTCAATAGTTTCCTTTCGCCTACGACCCATGATTACGACTTTGGTAACTCTGCATTCAAATATTAAACAGCATTTGTCTTTACATAAATGAAAGTAATGATACCAATGTGCAACATATTCGGTACAATCTCTACGTTGAAGAAATAATTAAACACTATTCTGTAAAAACTTTTCTTCACGCTAAAAAGTTAAGTTTTTTTAAAAAGCCTACTTTTCTACTATAGTAAGTAGTTTAATACTGAATAACTAACTTGCTAAAAGAATGAATTACATTTCTCATTAAGTTTTTGTTTAAATGCTTTTTTGACTTCGGAAATGACTGTGTAACGCTGTTTTCCCTGACAGTATATTATATCGATTCCATTTCTTCTTTGTCGTCATGCACATTTTATTAGATATTTTGTTTTGCAGAGTTTTAATGGTATATTGACGTGATCTGTATTCCAAGATTGATCAGACCCTACCCTAAGGGTCGAAAGTGTATGTATTGCTGATGAGTATCAATGGCAAAAACGATTGAGACATGTCCATCCATCCGGCTGTAACCACCTTTTTTTGGGTTTAAATCTCAGTATTTACAAATGTAAACATTTAGAGATCCCCCCACTGTCATTTTGAATGTATTTATTCAAAGGAAGGTACACCATACATATATGTATAAGTACGTCCCTGCAGTGTCATAGGAGAAGTGTGTGATTTCGTTTTCACTATATTGTCAATCGGGGCACTAGTGATCATAGTCGACCCCAATATTATCTCGTTCGTTTCTAAACTACTAACCTTTGAACTGTTTTAAAAAATCTATACTAAACTAAATAGTTTATATATAAAAAAAAGGCCTAGCTTCTCACAATCATTCGTGTTGTGCGTGTTATATTCTTTACACCAATGGAAGGGACCTACTGTTTAATGCCGTGTCCGAAGGGCAATTTGTTATTTGAGAAGCTTTCTCGAGACAGTTGTGTACTCTAAACTAAATATGCAAATAGACAACATTTATTATTCGAATTTTTTTACTTCAGCTCATACATACATTTGAAATTAAATTCTCTCAAAAAAGAACCGCAATGCGTAAACATTACAATCCAGACCTACAATAATGGAATAAAAATAATAAACAAATGAAACTGTACGTCCATTAAAGTATTAAACTGCATAATTATTTTTAAACATAGAGTACAAATTAATTTGCATTGCTATTTCTCAATTTAAGACATTAAAATTATTCCTTAGTATAGTTTTGCACTATTTACTTCTTTTTTTTCTTGGATGTCTTCTCTGTGGACATTACTTCAGCCTTACGTTTTTGGCTAGATTTTGATGCGCTCGGAGCCTGCTGAGGCGTTCCCTGTCCTTTAGCTGCTTTCTTTTTCTTTTCTTGTCGTTCTTTTTCCTCCAATTCGAGATTTTCACGTTCGATGAGTGTGATCAAGGTATTACAACGCCGTTGAAGTTCAAGAGCAGTACGAGATTTGATAAACCAATCAAAACGGAATTGTGGGGATGAACTGGAAATACAAAAAAACAAAAAGTTTTTCATTTTGCCGGTTGTTTTATTTATTCTGTTTTCAATGCGACCACTTGATAAATTTTCATTTCATTTTTAAGGAATTGAATAAGAATATAATTTGACCACGTGGTTGCGATGACACGAAACACGAAAAATAGTGAAGAAGTTATGAATAATTTATTTCTTTATCTCAAAACCCCAGACATGTAATTCCATCATCCAACCTCATGCATGCGCCACAAACATATATACAAAATAATGTACACGACTTATGTGTGCTTGGACCTTAATGCCATAAGAATGGTGTTATATTTAAGAAATTAATGTTATTTATTCAAATAAAAGTCTATTAACCCAACGCTAAACCACAAGACGACATCAAATTTAAGTCAAGATTTAACAACTGAATTCTACACACAAAAAAGTCTTTCTATTAATACATATTAGGAACGGAAAAAAGTATCAGCTTACCGAATTGCAGCACGTAATTCTTCGTACACATTCTCTTTATCAAATCCCAACTTGTGCAACATGCAAACCAGGAAACGATCTTCATTTTCCGTGTAATTTTTTCCTTTATTATTACCATATTGCAAGCGCAACTGATGGAATGGTGCACGATAACGTGCCATCTAAAATAAATAAAACAAAAATACGATTAGTATCTATACAATGTATACATATATAGCACAAAAATCTTACCTTCTGATCCAATGCTTTCTTAATGGACAGTCTTCTTTGGATCTTTGCCTCCCCCCGTTCAATCTGTCCCATAATACGTTCAATGTCCTGCAGCTCGTGGCATCTCTCCCAAAATACTGCATTGTACTCAATAACTTCCTCAGGAGACTTGCCCTCCACGTCTTTTGCGATATTTTCTATGTCATCTCTCCCATATTTTTCATTGGCTTTAATAAATTGGTTAAAATCACGTTTGGTCCACGTAGTAAATCCTTGGGTCAACAACGCTTCCTTTTCGGCTATTTCCTCCTCGGACAACGGCTCAGCTTCGTCAATCTTTCGCTGTTCTTCACGCTGTGCTTTCGCTGCTTCCGAGCCAAGTTCTGGATTTTTCGGAACCTTGTAATTCAGGGTCTTACGATAGTAATAAATTTCTTGGTCTAGAAGTTCAAAAAGCCTTGGAGGAAAAAATTGAAAGTCTTGTACGATAGGTTGTTTCGGTGGACGTGGAGCTTTTGGAGCCTTTGGCTCCGATACTCTCAGGGCTTCACGGAAATATGCATCTACAGCATAGTTAGCTTTACGTTCACGCTTAGGTGGCTCAATCCAAGCACCGAGAGCATTAAGTTTCTGTTTCTCTCGATAATCCTCTCCCTCAAATTGATACACAGAGCTAGAGGCACCTTCACCATTATTATCAACAGTAAAGTTCCGCAAAGAGCTTTCACCCATATCGTCATATTGAGCTTTTTGCTCCAAAGTCTTTGCTTCACCCCGTTCGAGAATGGTGTCAATATCTTCATCTGTTAGTTCAGAGTCCTTGGAAGCAAACACATGATTTGCACCAAAACGAATAATGTTCAACATTTCGTCCTTATTCAATTGAGTAGTGCGATTGTCCACTAATCGACCTTGCTGAATGACTAATTTGTCTAATCTTAGTTTGACTTCCGCGCGTTCTACAATCTTTTCTTCAACTGTATTTTCAGTAATGAAGCGAAACACACGCACCTGCTTCTTTTGACCAATACGATGTGCACGATCCATAGCTTGCAAATCCATCTGTGGATTCCAATCAGAATCATAAATGATAACCACATCAGCTGTAGCCAAGTTAATACCCAAACCACCCGCACGTGTAGATAACATGAAAACAAATTTAGGACTGTTGTCGGCATTAAACTCTTGAATTTGTCTGTTTCGGTCTTCGTGTGGAGTTTGACCATCTAAACGACAGTATTGATATGTCCGCCACAAGCAATAATCTTCTAATATATCTAACATGCGCGTCATTTGACTAAAAATAAGCACTCTAGAACCCTGCTCTTGCAATTTTGGAAGTAACTTGTCCAGGATGACCATTTTGCCAGAGTTAAAAACCAAATGTTCATCAGTCGTGTATGGTGGACCAGGTTCAGCACCATCAAACAAATACGGATGGTTAGTACATTTACGAAGCTGCATTAAAATGTTTTGTAAACGCATTTTTTCCACTTTACCCGCCCCGTTTACAACGTCAATGTCCTTCATTAAAACCTTAGTGTACCATTCGCGTTGCATTTTTGATAGACCTACGAAAATTTTTATTTCTTTTTTTGGTTTAAGGCGTTTTTCTACCTCGGACTTAAGACGACGAAGTAAAAACGGTTTAAGTACGGCGTGTAGACGCTCAATCAAAGCATTGTCCCCAAAGCAGGTATTGGTATTGAACCACGCATCGAAATCCTCCGAGCTGTTGAAGACATCAGGAAGTAAGAAATTCAACAGAGCCCACAACTCGTGAAGATTATTTTGGAGAGGGGTGCCAGTAATCAGAAGCCGGTTTGCTGTTTTAAATTCACGCAAAATCTCTGAAAGCTTTGATTTTTCATTTTTGATGCGATGCGCCTCATCGATTACCATATACCGCCAATTGAATTTCTTAAATACAGATTTCTCGCGTATACACATTTCATACGAGGTCACACAAACATCCCATTCTCCTGGCATTAATATATCACGAATAAATATATTACGTGCTTCTTGATCACCTATGAGACAAACGGCATGTAGAGATGGGCACCATTTTTTGAATTCATTTACCCAGTTCTGAAGAGTGGATTTTGGGACAACTACAATATGTGGTCCGGCTTGATTTCTGCAACACAAAAATTTAAAAAAATATTAATATAACTGTTTCCTTTAAGTATACACAGTGAAAGTCGACCTCACTTATAACGTCAAATTTGTTTTATTTGCTTGGTTTCATTAAATTTTCTTTTCGCGCAATTGCCATATTTTTATAATTGCCCTTTTTTCATGTCAGTTTAATAAGGATGAAATATCAATCCATTATTACATAGTATGTTTGGGTTGTGCTTATTATTGAGTTTGTTAGTTATTCTACATATATTGTAGCAGAACCCGAAAATCACAGAGATGTCTGATATAAATACATTATTATCTTTCGAAACAGTAAGAGGGATTAAGAAAGAATGTTTGTAGTGGCAGAATGAGCATCATAAACCTCACGACGGTTGTATCCGCGAAAACACACTTATACGATTTCAATACGATTCAAGCTCAAGAGCTTGCGATGTACGATGTTTTTATAGTGTATTTCTCATTTAATACTAAAACTAATTTATTCAGCTTTGTATATTGTCAAGGTTTGGAAAATAAACCTACATATATCACTGCGAAGATTGAAGATGCTGAAATTGAATTGATCTAGATTTCAAGTCTTTGGATGTGACTCAGTGTCAATAAAAACAGGAAGGATTGTGTTGTATTATAAATAAAGTCATGGATATATGGTAGATGGTTGTTAAGTGATCGCAAAATGACATTAATTTGACCCTTGCCCTAGTATATAGATCCCCGAGTACTTGGAAATGTATATTCCTTAACTACATAAGAGAATGACTTTTAACGACTTAGACGACTACGGAGAGAATTTCTTGATTGTTGTTGACTTCAACATAAACTAGCTAGGGTATAGAACATACCAAAGCAGTTTATAGGGAATTTTCATGGAGTATGGATACAGGCAACACTGATTGATTGCAGAATATTAGTGTATATATTGATAATTAAATCATGCTATCGGATCAAGAATCATTACAAATAGATTTTAGTTTTGATAGTAGACTTCAACAAGACACACCTGAGGCTATTCAGAGTTATGTAATTGAGGATGAAACGAAATTCTGATATAGATATAGAACATTGCGAAAAAATTTAATAGTAAATGCGGTAATGTAGTAAACAGTCTCAAGTTAAGGACACGTAATTGGGCGCCGCGGCTCTGTGGTTAGTGCGTTGGACTGCGGAGCAAGGCGTTCGAGTCCCAGTCCGGAACACCTAAAAGCTTTTTCACGGCCCCACCTCTCGCGAGCGTCTGACAAACAACGACAAACATCCGAGAGTACAACTGATCTGAGAAAGCTTTTCAAATAACAAATTGCCCTTCGGACACGGCATTAAGCAGTAGGCCCCTTCCATTCGTGTAAAGAATATAACACGCACAACACGAATGGTTGTGAGAAGCTAGGCCTTCTCCCAGCTTGGGTCCCATCGACCTGTTGCGCCAAGTATTTATTTATTTATATTCGAAAATGTGGTTAATAAACTAGCTAATAAACTACCTTGAAAGAAATGAGATACTGATTGATGAACAATCAGGATTAGGAACAGATCATTCGTGTGAGCAAGTGGTAAATTGTTTGATCATGAAATGGAAAGAGCTGTAAGATAAAAACCGGAATAGGCAACCGAGAATTAAGATGGTTTAAAAATTATTTGACACCAAGAAAACAAATAGTCAAACTAAATAACTATTATTCGGAGATGAAGGTGTCAAATTTATTATCATGCATAACCAGGTGATGCTGTTTGCAAATGACACTACTTTATATTAAAGCGAACAATGCTGAATAATGTAGGAAACTTTAGCAAGAAGATATAAGTGCATTTAAAAATTGGCTAATGTAAAATAAATTATAATTAAATGTCAGCAAAACAAAAGCAATGATTGTCCGTTTCTCCTCTCTCTAATCTCAAATCAGTTTTGGGGGAGAATACATCGAAACTGTATATGGGGAATTGCTATACTCATAAGGAACGCGGGATAATTGTTACGACTGCATGTTTGATGACCTCGTGAGAAAGAGGAAGGTTAGGATTTGTAAATCCTTATTAATATTTTTGTAAAAAGTTAATCGGGTACTATGAATTTATTACAAACTAATAAAACCGATAAATAAAAGAAAATTTATTCAAATGAAACTTACTTGAAATGTTTCAGGTAACCTAGAAGCGAAATAGTCTGTAGAGTTTTACCAAGACCCATTTCATCAGCCAAAATCCCATTGATGCCATTTTCGTACAAGGATATCATCCAGTTCAGACCTCTTACTTGATAATCACGAAGTTCACCATTCTTAATATAAGCGGGGGATGATTCAAACCGGAATACATCCTTCGAATGTGAATCTTCAGCAAGCAATTCTTCATCTTCCTCTTGTTCTGTTTTGCGATGACGATGACTACAAAATTACATTGATTAGAAAACTTTATTAAGAATACAGAAAATATTTACTCTGCCCCTTCTTTGTCCTTGTCCTTGTCCTTGTCTTTATCTTTTCCCAGGTCTTCTTTAACTTCCTTCGGCTTGACAGTAGCTTCCTTTACCTTCTTTGGGCGACCGGCTTTTGATTTTTGTGGACTTTTTGTGGCACTATTTGTCATGAAGTGAGTAAAAATCTCAGTTTGCTTCAGTAAAAAATCAAATCTCTTGCTACGGTCAGTTTCTATCTTATTATCGAATTCAACTTCTTTTTCGGCCGATGAATTCGTCTCTTCAGAAGTGGTTTCATTCTGTAAAACAAAAATCAATGTGAAATATAAATGATCGAATCTGCAGCACACCTTGAGGGTATGATTAATTTTCGTACAGAATTTTCGTTAGCTTCACCCACTTCAACTGCTTCATCTTCGTTCGACATCACTAACAATTTGTTTTGTAGAAAGTTTAATAAAACACTTTAAATATATTTCTTTCGATAATACTGTAAACTATCCCACAAGCCAAAATCCAACTCCTCGAAGCGGCAAACTTTTTTGTATGACTTGATTACTTTGCTGTAGTCTTCTTTGCCAAACACCTTCCACAGTGAAGTGATACCAAATTCTATATTATATGTGTGCGTTCTAGGTGATAAGGAAGCAAAGCGCTTATGACAAAATAACGCATTACCGGCAAAAGAATTTATTTATTCTAACTGAGCGCGTGATATTTTGCTACTCAACGAAAGAATTCTTGGAAGAAAAAAATACTGCGGCAATGTAATGGTATCATTTAATTTAATAGTTCTGCGTGTAGATGAATGCCATTTAACTCGTCAAACTTAATAAAAATATTAACTTAGATAATAGGTCTGTTCGCGTACTTTTTGCATCAAAATTCGTAGATTGTGAAATTTCAAGAAGTGGGGGTAAAATTCTCTCATTGAGTGGTAAAATTACAAAAAAAGTAAACGGACCCGAAAGCTACGAAATTCGTCCACTTTTTAGACGTCAAAAGCAAATGTATGCAAATACACAAACAACAAAAAATTTATTACATATTTGACAGATTACGTAAATCAGTGCAAAGAAATTTCCTGCACTAAAATTCGTTGCATGGAGACATTTTTTACTCTCTCGTGAGCTCTCTCTTCTACGAAAAACTACGAAGAGAGAGAAACTTTTGCGTACTCGAACAGGAGTTGGTGACTTCGTAGATTTTATGGAAAATTCGTTGTTTTGAGAGAGTACGCGAACAGACCTATTATTTCACAACTTTGACGTAAATCAGCTGATTTCGAAAGTAAAAATGTGAATGTTTGCTTATGATTACATGTTGAGGATTTCGTGATAAAATTATTTTCGTATTCGCTGCATAATTCAATTTTCGTAGATTTATTAAAGTCCATTACAAATCACTTGTCAATGGCTTAGTGATTGGCCATATTATAATGTGAATGAACAATATGTCGCGTGAGATGGGTAGATTTTACGTGCGTCAAAAAGAAAGGGGTTGATTGCACCGAAAATCTACTTCAGAACATAAATCTCGGTGGAAGAATGAATGTTCTTTTATCAAAACGTTACATTTCCGACTATCGGGGAAGACTCAATAATGTAATTTCCTGTGGAGGTAGAAGTATTCTATTTTCAAAACGTTTCCCGAGCGTGATTTCTTTTAATAGACAAAGCAAAGAATTCAATTGAATTTATGAATACTGTGCCATTTTTGTGATGATATTCTAATCACTGTTAGCAAGGAAAGACTTATATGCATTCCTCGGTATGTCTGTTGAGGAAATTACTTATTGGTTTTATAAATGAATGTAACTGGAATCGTTGGTCTACTTCGTACGAGGGTTTATCGAGGATAAATCACGGAAACACCAATACGCACCACCTTGAGATTTATTCAAACTACAAATTAATTTGGGACAAAACCATATAAAACTTAATTGCAGATCAGTCGCCACTTAACTCTCAAACCGATAGCATCGTTTGGGTAGGAGAATGAAATTTTATACCTGAGCATTCAAGAGTAGACATTTTTAAAATCCGCCTACTGTCATAGACACTTTTATATAACTTCACTATTTTGTATGAAATCGAGAATTTTTATTAAGCCGAAATATTTAGATATTCGTATTCTCTATAATTCGTCCATACATCAATTTTAACTACGCCCCACTTTTTGGAGCGTTTTTATTAAAAAAACAATTTTGATAATCTAAGAAGCCCACTTCGTTAGGGGCTACGTAATAGACAGAAAGGGTATCATACGATCCGTTCCAAATGGAATGTAGCTTTTCCTTCTTTTTTTAGGAAGATATCTATTTATGAACATGTCATAACATATCTGCAAAAACGGCCTTATTTGTTAGGACATTACTTCTTCTCGTTGAAACTATAAAAAAAATTTGCACATATTTGGTTGACAAAATATGAATTTCCTTTATTTTTTTTTCAGGTTCAGGTTTAACTGATATTTTTATTTCACCGCGAACTTTGTTTGATGTTTAGAAGCAATCTAGCAATAATTTGTGGGCTATTAAACTAGAAAATGTGAAAGAATGTTTAGAAAATCGTACTATGTAAATGTCCCGATCACTTGAAACCTGAATTGAGCAATCAAACTTTAACCAGAAATCATTGAGTAAAGAGATATTAAACTTACGTCGCTCTTTCCCTCCAACACCCATTTGTTTACAACAATAAAGCTTGGCTGGATACTTTAATTGGGTTTAAGAACTCAATATGCCATTAAAATTGATAAGCTATTTTTGCAAAAATACAGTTGGTACCCAATGGCTACCACAACTCACAAAACATTAATTCATGGCCCGGCCATTATAGAACATGCCTTATTGCCAATAGGTCAACTAAGTGAAGAAGCTCAGGAGGCAAGAAACAAAAGACATACATAAAATTTAGCTGGAAAAATATCGCGCTTAAAAAATAAGGACGATCTGTTGAACTCTTTGTTGATTTCCTCGCACTCATTGATAAAGTGTTTGCGGAAATTGCCTAATAAACGTGGAGATATTATAGGGAAGGATGTTCTACATTTATCAATAGTATCTATGTATATTTCTTATTTGTCTATTCAGACTTGTTTTGGTTTATAAATTAAAATATTATCTTAAAATGCAAAATTAAACACAACACAGTAGAGCCTTTGAATGGGTCGATACACACGATACAATCGGCCCGTACAACACCAAATCTGTCCAACCGTCAGTATAGTTGTATTGTGTATTTACTACTTTTCTTTACTTTTTCAATTCAAATTAAAAATCCAAACATTTCGTTAACATAAAAACAACAATGAATCATCCATAGTGCAAGCCGATAACAGAATAACACCCCTGTTTTTTTAGTTTTTCATTAGCAGTATAGACCTGTGCCAATCGTTTGAATTTGAAGATCGAATTAACTAAGTACTAGTTTGAAAAATGATTCGTTCATTTTAATCAGAGATATTGTATTTATCCAATACTATAATACAATCAATTATCGAATCCACATTCTCTATTTCACTGTTTGTATTGGATTGATTTCGTTCGGTCATACCTGTATACATACATACGTACAGCAATGTTTTTCGCAAAAAAAATGTTTAGCTAGCTTTTTTTTTTCAAAAAATTTAGTGAAACCATAAACAAAAAACCAAACCATATTATCAAACATACATACATACTTACTTTCATACATACTTGGTGATGATAATCCATTTATGAAATAATTAACAATTTATAATTTTTTTTATTGAAGTTACAATTTTTTGGCCAGCTGTCTTGTGAACTTCATAGACAATTTAAAGACTTATTGGTTTTTGTTTTCTTCGACTGAGCGTTAGTTATTCGGCAGCAAAAATAAAACACAGCTCGAATTTTTCTAATAGTTTTTATTAGTTGGATGTACTTAACAAGACTAACTCCGTTGTACACATTTGTTTTGTAGGAACCTCGCTTATCATTAGACGCTTCGGTCCATGTGGACAAAATGAGTAAGTAAATAGGTGGAAGAGGAATAGGGAAAAAATAGGAACATCTGAATATAACTGAGTGACCAGGGTTACCAAGACGTAACTCCTTCCCTCGAGGAATCGATTTTACACGATTTCTGTGGAAAATCGTTAACACAAATTAAATAATCATAATAATAACGTATAAAAATAAAATAATGTAATGGATCTTAATGGAGCTTTTTTATATCAACTTAAACATTTTTTTTTTTTAGAATTCTCATTTCAAAATACTTTGCATCAACTTCATTGTACATACCTATGTAATTTTATATTCTTCTTATTTTTGCTTAAGGTAGTTGTATATATATGTATATATGGTTTATAGATATACTTATGCATAAATGTGTATATTGTATATTGCGCAAATTTTATAGATACAAATATAAATTCTAGTGTTTACTTACAGTATAGTTAGAAATAAGATATAAACATTTTTATTCATTTATTTTTTTATTTATTTTTTTTTTATTGGTACGCATTGAGATACATGGATAGCTAATTATACAAAACGCTTATAGAACTCAATTTTTATATTTCTTTTTATGCTTAATTTTTTGTTTATGTATTTTCCGATTTTTGGCCTCTACAGTAACTTTATTATTTTTCGTTATTACAAATTTGTTAAATCTAGCAGCGAGCTTATCTCGTCTGTCGTCGCGAACAAAGATAATATCGCCAGGTTCGTAATTCTGAGGGTCGGTGCGATTCTGATTATGTGTGGAAATATAGTTTTGTTTTTTGTGTAGACTTCGCTCATATATAATTCTTTTTAAATTTTCGAAATTTTGTTTGTGTTTTTGAAGATACTCCTGCTCGCTATTAAAAGTATCTAAGGGCGAGAGTGGCGCATTTATATTAATATGTCCTGTTATTAGCTCAAAGGGTGTAAGTTTAGTTGTGGAATGGATTGAATTATTGTTAGTAATCCTTACGCTTCGTCCATTATTTCGGTAATAGAAGCATCTTTCTTTTGGGCTTTAATTATTCTTACAATTTCTATTAAAGTTGAGTGAAGTCTTTCGATAGGAGAGTTTCCGTTTGAGGTTTTTGGGCATATGTTATGGAATTCGATATCGTAGAGTTTGAGGAAATCTTTGAAGAGGATGGAAACGATTTCTGCACCATTATCGGATACGATCTTTTTTGGAATCCCGTGGTGTGAAAAAAAATGGCGTAGAGCTTTAATGATGCTTACACTTGATCGATCGTTTATATGATATACACTGCAAAATTTACTAAATTTGTCAACTATAGTTAAAAAGTTTTCTTTCGATACACTGTAGATGTCTATATGTAAAATATCTAGAGGTTTGTTTGGTGTTTCTGTGACTTTGAACTTAATTTTTTCCGTGTTTCTGTCGTATTTAAATCTATTGCATGTATCGCAACTATTTATAATTTTTGAAATGATTTCTTTCATTTTAGGGAAGTAAATATCGCGTTTTAAATGTTCGGTGGTCTCATTTATACCCCTATGATTGGATTTTGCATGATATTGTCTAATTATTCTTTCCTGTTCGTCCCTTTCCGTTATATCTCTCATTAAGATTAGCGCTCTAACTAGTTTTATTTTGGTTCTATGAAAAAATTTTGAGTAGACTGCTTGTATTGCTTTAAAAGTTTTATCGTCTGACAGAACGGCTACTGTTCCTTTAGCGGTCAGATATTTTTCAAAAATACTTATTATGAAGTTTTCGTTTGTAGTGTTATTGTGTTCTATTAAATATCGTTTCTTACTCTTAAATAAGATCCACATTTTTTCAAGTATTTTTGTCCTGGCAGAGTTTTGTTTTATAATGACCTGATGAGAAAATTCATTAAGACATCTTTCCGATATTGGGATTCCATCTCCTTAGTTTTCCGCAGCTGAATGTATAGTTGAACGAATTTCTTGTGCGTCAAAATTACCACAGACATATGCATTTTCTAAGAGTTCGCTTGGGAGAGTTTCATTGACATTAAGTTCAATACGAGATAGAGCATCGGCATTAGAATTTTGTTTGCCCTTCTTATACACTATATCGTAGTCAAACTCTTCTAGTCTAAGCCTCCACCGGACTAATTTGGAGTTTGGCTCTTTTAATGAAAAAAGCCATGTTAAGGGCTTGCGGTCCGTAACTATCTTAATCTTTCGCCCGTAAATGTATGGACGAAAGTATTTGGTGGCCCATACGATGGCCAGGAGCTCTTTCTCAATTGTACTGTAGTTTTCCTCTGATTTGGATAATGTCCGACTTGCATAGCAAACTGGTTTATCACTTCCTATTGGCCCTTGCGACAAAACGTCACCTAAAGCAACATTACTTGCGTCAGTAGTGATATTAAATGGTTTTGCGAAGTCGGGGTATATAAGAATGGGGACATTTGTGAGAAGAGCCTTACAGTGGAAAAAACACTCAATGTATTTCGAATCGAGCGTAATACCTTTTCCCTTCCGAAGGCATTCTGTCATTGGCTTTGTTATATAGGAAAAGTCCTTAATAAATTTTCGATAATACCCAAGGAGTCCTAAAAAGGATTTAATTTGCTTTTGAGTCTTAGGTAATGGAAACCGTTGCACAGCAATGATCTTGTCGGGATTTGGCTTTACTCCCTCTGGTGTAATAATATGACCGAGAAAGGCCACTTCTTTTTGCAGGAACTGCGACTTTTGCATCTGAACTTTAAGATTTGCGTCTCTGAGCTTGCTAATAACGGCTTCGAGGTTTTCTATATGTTCTTGCAATGATGTCGAATAGACGATTATGTCATCCATGTATACCAAGCATATTTTCCCTTGCAAGTCCCTAAGAACATTGTCCATTACCCTCTGTAAGGTCGATGGAGCGTTCTTTAAACCGAAGGGCATACGGACGAACTCGAAATGACCATTGTCCACTGAGAATGCCGTCTTCGATACATCTTCTAACTTGATCTCGATCTGATGGAATCCTGAAGCAAGGGTGCTGAAGTATAAGCTTTTGCCTAGTTTGTCTAGTATATCGGTGATGTTGGGAATAGGATATTTATCGTCGATGGTTTTCTCATTAAGTTTCCTATAATCGACTACTAGCCTCCATTTCTCTTTTCCACTTGCATCCTTTTTCTTAGGGACAATCCAAATTGGTGAAGACCATGGAGAAAAGCTTGGTCGAATTATTCCCTGGCTAAGCAGGTCATTTATTTGGCTACGAATTTCGTCCTTGTGAATATAAGGGTATCTATAGGACTTGGTGTAAATCGGTATTTCGTCCTTAGTTTTAATTTGGTGTTTAATACTATTTGAGAACGTTAAGTTCTGACCCTCCTTAAAAAATATGTCATTGTATTTGGAATATAGGCCCAGTATTTTGCTTTTCTCTTCTTTGTTTAAATGATCGGTACTAATAACCTCTGTGTTTCCTGATTCGCTTTCGGATACATGGTTGTCTTGGATGGAAAAATAATGGATTTCGAAATATCTCCCTGCTTCTTCTGCTTTAATGGGTTGTTCTACAATAAAGTGCTGCTCGAAATTTGATTTGTGGATAACTTCCAGATAGGAATACCACTTTTGGGCGGTATATAGTCCCTCTGGGATCAATAATTGCGGGTTTTTATGGGTGGGTTTTATATATATACTGCCTGTTTCGACATCCACAGGTAAATGAAAAATTGATTTAAAGAGAGGCGGTATGACGTTTGGTTTTGATATTAAATTTGGTTTAAATTGAAGTTCTATTTCGAGATTTCCCTTTATTATTACTGGATTTCTTATATCTATTACTATTCCCAGCGAACTAATGATATCAGTCTCTATCAAACCATCGAAATAATTACGGAAATCAAATACTAAGGACGAGAGCTTTTGGTAGCCGCCCAACTCGGGTAGCTCTGAGGTAATGATTTCCTCTTTTACTACTTCTTTGCTAAATACTGTTTTGATTTCGACCGGTTCAATGTGAATTCTAGCAAAATTGTTTGCAACACTACTTTTAACAAAAGATCGATTACTGCCTGTATCGATAATAAATTTTAGTTCTTCATTCCGTAGGCTATAGATGCTTATATATGGTAGAAGGTTGGAACTAAAGTTGTTAATGTCTAAGTACCCGATTTGTTTATCGAGGCGGGTAATTGAAAATTTGTGTTATTAATTTCAGCTTCGTAGTTATTGTAAGTTTGTGACTGCACAAAATGTGTATTTAATTGATCATTTTGAGGAGGTAAAGGAGCATTTTCGGGGTAGACAAGTTCTGAAACGTAATCAATAGGTTGTGTATTGTAAAATTCTGAAGTTTGTTCCGGGGGACTTATTTCGATGTTATTGAATTGTTGTTTTTGTGACCTATTGAATTTGTTATTTCTGGTAGAGGTGCTCATTGCTTCGCCCGATTTAGGTTGAAATCTACTAGTTGCATTTGTAGATGTACTCATACCTTCAGCTTCTTGAGGAGATCTAGAATTGAGATTTTGCCTAATGGAGTTCGCATAAGAATTACCTGCGTAGTTATGTTGGGTGTTTCTATACGATGAAAAAGGTTCATTGTTATTCGTTCTCAAGTGAGAAGGTGCAGAAACACGTGGGTTAGGACTAAATGGTGTGAAACGAGAAGTATTGATGGGATTCGATGAAGACTGATAAGGGGCTCGAGCGGGAGTTGTAGGGAAAAATGATTTGAGGAGTTATGCTGGAAATGTGGCAATTTAAAATAAAATCTATTTTGCTCTCCGAGACAGTAGTTCAAAGCTTGGGTTAGACAAAAATGTATTTAGACACATTTCTTCGTACAGCGATTTCTTAGCTTCGACTACATTGCTATGAATTTCGTGTATTCGAACATGATTCATCATTGTCGAAAATATGTTAATAATCTTAGAATAGAAGATTTCAATAGAATCTCCGTCTTGCCGAATTAAATGAAGGTCTCTTATAAGACTTGTCTCATTACGCTTGTCTGCGTAGTGAATAATCAGAGTCTGCTTAATTTGCTTCCAGTCTAAAGGTGTACTATACATATTTAAAATTTCGTTAGCCTGACCTATGATTTTGTTGCGAATGACCCTCAAAATCAACTTGGCATAATTTGACTTGGTAATATGATGCCTATACGTGTTTCAGTTTGATCATTTAATAACTACGAGAATATATGCATGTAATCTTTGTATTTTATTTAAATATAGTGTTTTTGTTTGCAAATCGTATTTATAATTTTTTCAAAATTCGTCTTCTGATCTTTTATTTTTGTTGATTAATTTATTAATAATGTAGGTATAAAGATATTTAAAGATATGCATATATGTAATACTTAAAAACTAGTAATATATAATAATAATATAGTAATATATTTCTTCGATCTTCCATCTAAGAGTAGATTCTTCTTTTGCTTTTATCGCCGTTTCATGAAGGTAGTACATGTGGTAATAAATTGCTGTTACCTGGTTAGAGTATCTGGTCACGTTTTTCCCAAACTTTTCATATGTAGTTCTTATTTTATTATATTCACTTTCAGTTTTTATTTTATTTCACTTTTTCTCAAAATTTCTTTCCATTAACTACACAGATTTTTTTTGTTTAGTTTTAAATTTTTGTGATTGTACATTATATTAAAACACAGAGTTATATTATTCCATTACTATATGCATAAATGTATGTATTTTTTTCTTGAGATCACTGTTCCTGTGTGTGAATTATGTATATTAAAACACTGGATTTTATGTCTTGGTACAGTTTCTTCTTGGATTTTACTTGGCACTAAAATTTATTATACTTTTTTTTTGTTACGTTTTATTTTATTTGTAAGGTGCAATTTTATTTGAAATTGTGCTCCGTTTTTTATTTATAAGGTTCACCGCGACTGCGCCAGTTATTCGGGCAGCAATGCTTTACATTCTTAAACAGTTATTTTCTAAAAATAAAACACAGTTCGAATTTTTCTAATGGTTTTTATTAGTTGGATGTACTTAACAAGACTAACTCCGTTGTACACATTTGTTTTGTAGGAACCTCGCTTATCATTAGACGCTTCGGTCCATGTGGACAAAATGAGTAAACAAATAGGTGGAAGAGGAATAGGGGAAAAAATAGGAACATCTGAATATAACTGAGTGACCAGGGTTACCAAGACGTAACTCGTTCTCCGGCGCTCTCTGCCTTTCGATGATGCGAGATCGATGTATTAGCTACTGACTTTAGTAAGTCAATAATACATTTAAGTTAAAAACTGAAGATTTTCTACTATCTTTTTCAGATGCATTCAATTTTACCTTAAATACGACAGTTCAAAGTTATTTTTAAATCTGTCTCTTATTCCTTTATGGCGACATTCCTCAAGGCAATCATTTGAGTCCTCTAGTTTTCGTCCTTACTACTAACGATGTCGACTGGATTAGCAAAGACTCCTATCACCGTATGTAGCGACGACATGAACCACTTTTGCACTCTTTAAGACGACCGAAATAGATTCTTTATCTGGTGTCAAAAAACCATTCATACGTACATATTTCTTTGCAAGGAACTTCCCCCTTCAATCTCATCAATGCGCGATTTACCTGTTATGGATGATAGTGAACTTAACTTCGACTCCCACATTGACCATGCTTACGCACTTTTGAAAATGAAAAATCGTTGATCTGTGCCTGGCGCCATTGACGGGAAAATTCGATTTTCTTTGTTATTGAAGAAGTTCAATTAGATGATGTCACCAGCATTTTACGGGTCCATCGGCAATTGATGGATGATTGATTACCAAAGCCACTGAGGTAGAAGGAAACCTCATCAGTGAACACAATTTTAATGTGTACACATTTTTCATTTTATACCGAATTTGAAAATAAATTTCTATAATTTGTTGTTGGCTCGGACGTAAGTCTTTGCTTAATATTTTGGGAAATTGATGATGTTAGCTGTGAGATAACCTATTAGCACTCTGAGTTTTGCCATATTACGTATAAAGACCTTCTAAAATGCATCCTTTATTTATTGAAAACTTTTCACAAAAAATCATTCGAGTAATTTTTTCTTATCTATTGCTTTTGAATTAAAAGATTATACTCCTTTGAAAATAAATGAAGTGAATTCGATGAAGTTTCCACATCAACACTAACGTATAGTACATGCATGACCTTTTTCTGCGTTGCGCACAGCATCTACTGTCACATCAATGAAGAGTTTCTCAAATTCCGAAAATACATTTATAACAATAGATTTTTTAAAGAAGAAATTATATATTTTCACCATTTATTAATAATACATTTTAGCGTCCACAGGGTAAACAATAAAAGTTAAACAGATGGGTAAATAGAGTTAAATACAAACGAACCATTTATAATATTTCTAGATCACAATGACGAAGTTCGGGAAACTTTTTCTGCAAAGAAAATAAAATAATCAATTGATAGGAACAAATTATCACTATTATTATTTTACCCGCAGTTTCATTTCAATTCTATCAATCTCACCACCCATTAGATCGACAATGTTCTCTCCGTGCGTTAAAATGAAAAGCTCTAGTTCTTCGACAGTTTGGAATGACTTCACAGCCTAAAAAAAGCAACAATGGATTTGTATCCATGTAACAGGTATTATTGACCAATTTCAACCACTAATGAAAATATTTAGGTTTATTAAAATATATTTGTACTAATGCAATTACCACTTTATTGAGGCTAAAATTTAGCCTCTAGGAATCCGTAGTAATAAATTCTTTATGCGCTGTTATAATTATATCATTTACCTTTAAAAGTTCGTTTAGCTCTTGTTTATCTAGATAAGATCTAGTCAATTCACGCCCATCAAAATCAATTTCGGCCTTGTGCGAAGAAAGACGTAAATTTTATAATTAAAATAATAATAATTTAAAAAAAAGTACTTACCTTATATCTAACCAACGAATTCCCCATATCAATGCCCTTAACATCATGGATAGCTCTGATCATTACATCAGTTTCGAGCTCTGAGTTTATTTTGTTGAGATGCTCTTGTGAAATGGATCTGAAAATTAAAAAAGGAATATACATAAAAATGAGCTTTTCATACGAATAAAAACCTATTTAAGATTTTAGACAAAAAAAAACTTAAAAATAATTGTTCTAAGCTTAATCAGATGACATATGTATAAGCGTCACTGGCGCGTAAAATCATATTATATTTCAGTGATATATTATGATTTTACTAAAAAAAACTAAGAATAGAACTATGCATTTATTTAGGTCTAAACATTTTAAACAAGCTGTTTCCTTTGGAAATAAGACCAAGTTTTGCTCAATATTTGCAAAAGAATTGCCAAAAACACGAAAACAAAAGAACATAATTGCAGATTCTGCAAATGAACTGCATTGAATAGTTTTTTTTTCATAGAGTGTGAAATCTATAACTCAAAGTAATGGAGTTCCAAAATAACTCCCAATTTTATCTGAATATTTTCGAACTCGGGATTTTAATAAAACTTGAAACTTTTGGAGAAGTCCAAAAAAGTGAGTCAGCCAATTCTGCCTGTCTGTAATTCTCACTGGTGGCATCTGGAGGCGTCGAAATCGTCACTGTTGGTATTTTTTTTAAAGAAATAAACTACGAACTGAAATACATTTATTTATGCGCATGGTTTAACTACATGCAACAATTCTACTCAAATTTCAATAACAAAACCGACCAACAACAGACTAAACTAACATTGTCTAAGTTTGATGTCGATCGGTCTAGCGAAGATAATCGCCTTCTTTTTAAAAGTAAAATCATTCACTACTTGAATTTCTGTACTATTTTCAATAAATTTGTAGGTTTTCTTGAAACCAGTTTGTTAATTTTTTGCTTTCAAATCGAGTCGTAAAAGTATGTACATTCGAATCATATTTTAACTTGTTCATTCAATCAACCCGTAAATAATAATACAATACATACAATACGTAAATGATAATAGACACTACCGAGTGACTAGACATGGAGTGAAAACCTTTTTTTTGTGAGTGGATTGTTTCTTACAAAACAAACCTCTTATTCTCGACTGGCAAACACGCGCTTAGAAAAATTTAACCAAACAGGTATGTTTATCAAAGAAGGTACTGACAAATTAAATAAAATATTGGTTGTTTTAATGTTCTTTGCTGAATTGGTTCTGCATATCATATTCACTTACTTGCCCACTAGAGCAGCGACATTAGTGTATATAATAAATGATGCTACGGCTCCTAAAATTCCACCTATAAGTAGCGATCCGACAGCATCAGGAACAGGCGACCCCGTGATAGATGACAAGCTCATACAACCGGCAGCTACAAGCACACTTGTAACCGCAGCTGCATCTTCTGTTAGCACAACGTTTACACAAGGGTCTTTGCCACGCCATACTAAACCAATAGTAACAATTATGAAATAATAAAGATTTTTTTATTTTAGTTTAGTTACCGTATTCTTTAAATGTCATTCCACAATTCCCTGCTGAACGTTTGACTTCATTTATAGCGACCATCAGTGTAGCGCCTTCTGATACAATTGATCCTCCAAGAGTACAAAAAGCCCAAAAATAGTCCGTAACAGGTTCTGGATGCAATAATCCCGTGATACCATGATATACTGACAGCCCTGTTCCAACACAGAAAATTCCAACACCGGATATTAGAGAGGACACATATTTCATGTTCGCATAACCATATGGATGATCAGGGTCAGCCATCTGTATATAGTAAAATATTTTGAGAATTTCGCCACATAATATACTGATTTCAAGCCAGGCATTTGCTTAGAAACTTTTCTAGACAGAGGTAAATGTACTTCTGGATTTTAATTTTAAATTTACCTGTGTGGACTTGTGAATACCGTAGGCAAGAATAAACTGATTGATGGTATCGGCCAAGGAGTGTATTGCTTCAGCAAACATACTATGGGATCCACTTGCGAGCCACGCAAACGTTTTAACAATAAAGTTGGTAGTATTTCTAACATAATTTAAAAATAGTTTTTGTGTAGTTTAAAACACGAAAATTGAATAGACTTAATATACTAAGCATCCGAAAGTATAATAAACTTTGCAAATTTCAATTCAACACATGACTGTCTTCAACATTCGCAAATTCAAGATCTTAGTATATTAAATTTATATTATTGGTTTTACTTGGACCTCTATAACTACAACTTCGTCAAAATACTCGATTTAAAGAGCACAATATGTAATAATGCACAGATACATACATATCAACACATTACTGGAATTTATTTAAAAGCTAAAAATTGCTAATTTGAATTCTTCTTGCATCCAAAACAAAAAATATTATCCGTCCTGTTCCTTTGCTAGTAGTTTACACTTACAGATGATTAAACCTTTTGATGTTTAAATGTTATAGAAAAACACAAAAAAATTAAAAAAAAAAACTTAGCTTTGTTCAAGATTATACAAGCCAGTAATTTATCTCACATTTTTGTTTTCATTAGATAACAGAGTTAACGACGATTAAACAAGTCATATGGTAAATAATCCTGCAGCTTGAGTCTGCACTATATAAGGGGTAACAAGTAGTAAATAGTCAATGCTAAGCAGTGGACTTTTGAAATATAAAAGGATCTACTTATTTATGTAAATTATATGACTTTTTAAAACTAATAACCTACAGGTGCAAGTATATAAAACCCAATTATTGAATTGATTTACATTCCAATTGCAATCAGTACGACTCTGGCAGATTTCCCTTTTAATCCTGGTTCATCTTCCATAACAACAGTTCTACTGCCGATCTCCCTGCGGTAGTCTCTAAGGCGTCTTTTCACAGTGAATATGTCTAAATAAATTCTAGTACATAGCTATATTTAAATAAATATATAAGTATTTTCTTACTCTGCTGATGCTTTTTCCGTTCTATTTCTCGTTTAAGACACTCACGCAATAAGTTCTCTTTCGAACCCCAAACTTCTATCGCTTTTGCTTCGACATCTTTACGCCAGTAGACTGTTATCGGTGGTTCCTGTTCATAAGGTGAACGACGTTTGATTTTTGGCAATGTTTCTAGGTCACTTGGTTTTAAGAGGAAATCTGTCATAGCACGAGCGGGCGTAATAAAGTTCCTCTCCATTGAAGAACGATTACTATCAAATTTTGTTCGCTTCTGTACAAATAAAAAAGAAAAACATTTCTTAGTAAAAAGTGATTTTTTTAAAAAAAAAACAATAAAAATAATACTGTTCTAGATGGGCTAAGTTTTATCCGCTTTGAAAGTACTTACTTAGAATTCTTTTGAAAAATTATTTGGTTTTCAAGGAACAGAGCGTACTCTCTGGTTGTTGTTCTTATTCTTCTAAAGCTAACTCCAATTTCTACTTCTGGTAACTTGGATTTTTTTTGAACATTACTCTCTACCTGTACCTCTAGCGGAACAAAGGTGCAAAATGCGGTTCATAAATTTTGTACAATATCCCTTTAGAAATAAATAACCTTATACTGTACTTAATTGGAAGCTATTTTCGACCAATTTCGCATGTTTTTAATCTTAGGTGTGAACCCGGGTAACTTCAGCACAGATGGCTAGATGCTGGTGAAATAGGGTAGACTACACACTAACTGGCGTCTAGTGTTGTAACTATTGTGGTTATTTTACCTCCAAGTAGTAGCCATTGTGTATTGGTTGGTGATCATTCGGATTCGAGATTCGATCCCCGTCAAAACTTACAAATTTTTTCATAGCCTCCCCTCACGCGAGCGTCTGACAAGCATCCAAGAGTAATGTAATGTACTGTAATTTTACTGTAATTCGTGTAAAGAACGAACCTGTTACGGCAAATATTTGTATTTTTGTATTGAACAAGTAACAAAATAACATAACTAGTCAACAATGCAGTTATAACTTCAAAAGGGAGCAACAAAAAAAAAACACTTTATCTGGACTACTTCGGTATTCTTGGAGCTCAAGTCGATAAGGAGTTGCAAGAATAAATGTTTTTGGAAAAAAGGGGATGGCGGTTCCGTTGTAAAACATAGTTACAGATGTGCGTTACTAGACATGTTTAGGGAGCACTTTCAGCCCACCAGGTGGAGAGTGATAGGGCAAGAAGAGAAACCGCATCCAGTTAAAGTCATTCCGCTGGTAACAGAAAGCTCGATCATATCCAACGAACGAAACCTTCAACAAAAAAATAATCGGTGCATACATATGTATGTACGTGTACAAGTTGGGACTTCTCTCATCTTTTTATCAATTTTAAAGTCGGTTATAATCCAGCTATGCGCGTAGTGGTATAAAACAAACAGTTCAAAGTGCGATTCGAAAACAGTTTATCCGAACTATTTAAAAACCTGCTGGGATGGGCCGACGAGATTGAAATTTTCGGTATCTTTCAGGGCGTCTTCATAGATATTGACGAACAGGCGAAACGAGATGGCCTTAAAATAAGACAAAACCAAGTACATTTTGTAAATAAATAAAGAAGCATATGACCCCGAACTGGTTAAAGAGTACATGTACTTATGTACATATATAAAAAAAAAAGTACATAGTTTGAATTTTTTAATCACACCCTTTTATAAATTGCTTCTATTTTATACACGCTTAAAATAACACGAGAAGTATGACTAGCATGACTAGGAAAATAACTCACTTTTTGCTTTGCTTTGTCATCAGGAACTACATTTGCAACTGCGTTAGCCACCGCATCTGCAACTGCTTTCACTGCAACTTTTGTAGCTTCTATTGGCGTTACTTCTGACTTTTTAATTTCCTTCTCAAATACCACATCGTTCAACTTAGAATCCTCAATTGTAGTCGTCACCGATAATATTCCTTTCTTTGTTTTTATTTCCAATTTCGTAGTTTGGGTATTGCTCTGTGTTGCATCATTTGTGTTGAGATTTCGGTCAATCAATCCCCCTGATGTTTTCTTTTTCACAACAGCAGGCACTGTTTTCTCATTATTAGAAGACTCTGCTGGAGGTGTCTTAGAATGCAGTATAATAGTTTAGAAGTATTATTATACAATAAGAAAGCTTACCTTCGATTCATTTGTTCCTATGTTGCATGATTTTAAGATCAGCGATAGTCTAAGCTCATGGATTCTTTTATGTGGATATCCTGCGAGGAGCGTTGATAGTAGTCTATGAGGCTACGTAAAATATTTGAAGAAAAAGTTGAAAGTATGTATCTAAGTGTACAACTTACGTTTGCATTATTTCCACAATAGAGGCGCGGTATTCGACGTTGGAAACGCAAAACACGAACGAGGTCCAGGCATCGCTCTAGCATCCTCTATCCTGATAAAGGTACAACCGAAAATGGGTACTGGATCAATTAATGTAGAACCGGGTGAACTTTTTAACCTATCTAAATTTAGATTTTTAACTTATTTCTGAATTTTGTTACTGTCAGCGGAGATTTGACAACCACGATTAGACAACATTGAATAATAATATTTTAATTATCCCTCTGTCATGTGGATAGGTATAAATTCCAAAAGTTAAAAACAATATTCAGAATAAACCATTTCAGATGGTAAAAAAATATTTTTCATTTGTTCGAATGTTTTCAAGTAAATGACGTACATTTACCGTACCATGACGTCTATACAGATAAATTACAACGAGGTATTAAACTTCAACGGCACATCTGGTTGGACTATTCAGCAAGTGCAAATGTATAGGTGACCAAAGAAATGAAACGATAGTCACGTACACATAAGGGCTTGTGATTACAGGCTTATTTCCGGATGTCACACATATCAATTTTTTCCAACTCGTTCCCATTGATGTCGTTTCTCTTGGTTTCATTCCCTTTGGATGTGGTGAAAATCATCTTGATTTGGTGTGGTGAAAATCAATTTGATTTTATGTGTGAGGGAGAACTAAAGATGAAAACGAAGAAGATACAAAAAAATCGTAAGTGAGTAAAAGTAAACATATAATAAGACATCGCTTTTATAAATCGTTTTTAGGCGATTCTTTGTGACCAAATACAATTTCGGGGTCACAGTTGGAAAGTACCCAAATAAAACAATTCATTGGGACAAAAACATTTCCCTTGGTATGGTGAAGAATTCAATGATACTAAATTGCTATGGAAGAATACATTTTCGTCGATAAACAAGTTTGTGTATCAAAAGTCAAACATACATATGTATGTATCTAATAAACGGGGATAAAAAATGTTTGTTATATTTAAATAAAATTTAAGTTATTAATAACATTACATCTTTTGTAAATCAGCTGTGTTCTATTTAATTTTTTTGAAGGCTAAATGCATCATGTGCCATATTTGGTCAAACTTTATTTGACCAAATTAAAAATTATTGTTGACTTGGTTGAAAATGAAATTTTTTGAGAAATCCGACAAAAAAAATATTCAACCAAGTCTCGTAAAAGTTAGCTGGGACTAATTCTTGTATTAGAAGAAATGTCGAGATATTAAAATAATCAGAAAGAAAATAAAGGTATCGTTATTGAATTTGTCCAATTCTAAAGGAATTGAAATAAAACAAAGACAAATGTTTTCCGTCAACCTTTAGAGAAAAGACATTTGCATAATGTGAAAACTAATTTGTTGCACAATGTTTTCATGAAATTCAGCAATCAGCCAGGTTTTCTTTGTAAAAAAAACCCAAAGCACTCTCAAATTTATTTCAAGCCTTATGTTTACAGAGATTGAAAGAAATAAAATTAGACATGAATGTCTTGCCATAAATTATATCAAAAAATGTTTGATGCCCATTGATAATTTCAACTGCATGACTATTCTTGTAATGATTTATTGCTAATGGAAACCAGAGGTTACTCCAGATGTCGCCAAAAATTGAATAGTAATTAATAATTCATGTGTTTCATTGCTTCAAAAACGGATGAATCCTATTGCAAATTGCATCCAATTCATATTCATTTAATTTTAATTTAAGTTTTCTCTGAGTTTTTTTTTTGATTTTGCACAATAATTAGAGTAATTAAATGTAAGTATTTGTATTTTTATTATTATTTTTTATTTTTTTGAGCCGCCCTGAAATCAAATTCTGCTCCAGTAAACAATACAGCAGTTAGCTATTTAGAATGATTTTCGTGGAATTTTAATGTGATAGAAGATTTGTTGTACTTTTTAAAAAAATATTTTCTTTAACTCCTAACAGTATGCAATGATATTCGAAAAGTGAAAGAGGTAGCAAATATTCTGTTGATATCCAGATTACATATATGTATGTATATGAATATGTACATATGTACATACATATTCATAAATGAACCTAAGTGTAAGGAGTTTTCATGTTTCGAAAATATAAACCTTCAAAACTCAAAACAGCAACCACTACATGTCAGATAAAAAGTTTGGGGGTTTTTTGTAAGTTGCAAGCTACGTTGTAATAGAATGCAATGGAGCTCCTAGAATGTTCATGAACTAAGTATAATGAACATTTTTCTTGTTCGCCTTCATGTGGTAGAAGGCATTCCGGTGTGTTGTTTGGTTACAGGTTTTAACTCTTTTCCGCATGGTCTAGCCGTTTACGCGACTTCGTCGTTCTACGGCGGGTGTGTCAACAACTGTCAGCTAGGGGCCCATTTTTTGAATAATTACCAACGATTGTATTAAGAAAGATTGTTTTGAGAAATTAAAAATTGTTTAAAGAAATTAAGGATTGTATGGATGTAACTCCGATCGTTGATATTTGACTTGGGTCAATGGGTAAAAGAAATTGTTCCCAGTGTAGGCAGACGGCTTTTCAGAAATATGTAAGTTGTGCTAGAAATGTAATATTTTGAATACAGTATCATTTAACTATATCTCTGCATAGTCATGAGTTATATAATTTATACACACAGAAAAGTGATAAGATCCTTAGAATGAATTCCATTTATCTTGTTTTCATTGAGTTCCGAGCACAGACAGTTTAGTTCTAAATTTGAACAGCTTAATCGCGTTCATATTGACATCAATGTCATGTTACGTTTCTGGTTACCTTGGACGTGCATACATATACACATGTATGTACTTAAAGTATCAGGTGCCGTTACACATTTTGCTCGAATCCATAGGTAATTCTAAAAACTGAATATGTTTCTTTCTTTTGTTTTCAACGATAGACAATCTATGCAATAATGGTCGTTTCTTTTTTGGAGTTGTCACTGTTAAAAAAAAAAACAAAAAAACTGTATTCATATTATTATGGATTATCTAACAAGATAGTTAGGTTATTGAAACTTGTTATCTAAGTAATCGTTTTATTGTGAAAACTCGAAGTTAATAAACAAATTCGCTGCTATTGGGTTGCAGAAAAACCTGAATTAATACCCCAAAGAGATTTACATTCTCGTAGAGTTACTATTCTGTGAGTCGCATCGGGCAGACACTTGGTCACATAGGCCCTAAATGCTGTAAATGCTGTAATTTGCAGACGCAAATTATGATCAATAAGTATAGTATTCATTTCAATTCTGATGAGAGGATGAGAGGGCATTCCTTTAATATATTATCAGCTAAGAAAAGGAACTAAAAACATTCCAAAGTGTTATAGCCTGCCTAGAACGGATGGTGTAATACTTCTTTTTTTCCCTTTGCAACAGCTCTACTAGGCCGTGACATTCTGCATATTTTTCAATTACAACGATGAGTTCAATTTTTTAAGAATGTTACATTTAAAATTTCACCATTCGATTTTAAGTAAAGTAGGAGATTTAAAATATGTTTACAATTGTTTCATTTCTCGGTCTCAAAAGTGAAGAAACGACATGTGATCGCCCAAGTTTAAAAAGTGCCTCTGTTACAGATCTGATTTTGATGTACTTGTGCACATATGTATGTATCTATATATGCATATATGTACGTATATTTGGATATATATTTTAAAATTTGTATTCAGATCGAATACTTTGTAGAAAGGGCTAATTAAGTTGTTTGTTTATATGTGAATGTCATAAAAATTGGACATGTGAAAAAGTACAACTAAAAAGTGCAACCCTAAATTCTTTCGTCATTCGGTTACATACATATGTACATATTTTATTTCGATTATGAACATTAAACTATGAACTTCTCCTGATAGTATTTGCTAACAAATGCATCATCATTGATACATAAGTGCAACTTCGATAAGTATAGCTACATATCATTCATCGGATAGAACGAGTTCCTATTCTCAACTGTATCCATCTAAACATGCAAATTTATTTTCATTTTTAGCGCAACATAGAAACTCATGTTTTATTTCGGCTTCTTAAATTTTATTGTTATTTTTATTACGTCATCGATGTGGATTACGAAGCAACTGCCCATTTCCATATTTTCTGTATCCAAATGCGTACGGATGCTGAACGTTTCGGCAAAGAGGGATAACATTTACATTAAGTGAGCATAGTGTATAAAAAGCCTTCTTTACCACAGACTGCAATCAGCGTCACTGTGCTCACGTTTTAGGTACGGACCATGGAGATCGTTTGTGATCAACGGAAGTGCACAGGTAACATTAAGAGGGCGTTGATTATTCTCAATCTACATCTTTGATTTTGGAAATGTTGATTTTATTCGGTAACAGTGTGTAGGCTGTGAGAGAAGAAATAGGGAATGAATTTACTTAACTACAGGACAAGTATTGATTGCCTGAAACATTTCTAACATCTCGAGATTTTAGTCACACTTGGCATTGGTAGAGAAATTGAAAAAAGTAGGTACATCAACTTTGATAGGTTCAAACTTTGTATTGTAGTCTGTAGGGTTACAGTCGAGTCTAGGCAAAACTAGATATTTTAATAAAACCTCAAAATTTACGATGCTTTTAAAGCCGACATTAATCAAAATTGATTTTCTCGATAACAGTTCTAACAATTTTGCTAAAATTTCATATTTCGGCTAGTTTGGGCATATACTATCAGAAGCATACTCGTACCACGTTTTTCGCTGCAAGTACGACCCAGTCGTGCACTTTTTCTTTTACTTGTAGTGTAATTACACTATTTTAAGGGAGATATATTATACTGACTATAGAGTTCTGATGGATTTTTAAAAATATTTCAAATTTACGAAAGAAGGAGAGTCTTGCGGTATAATAGAATTGAAAATTGTCTTTAACATATTCCTACTCGATGATATTTGCATCGTTATGGGAGATCTGATGATGATAATCAAGTATCCACTAGTTTTAAGTATTGACCTCGTGGTAATAAAGACTTTGAGGATGACTTCTTACGGCCTACGGATCCATCTTAAGTTCAGGGGAAGATGGTAGTTGTAAGGCTGCGATTGGGTCAAATCGTTTGATGGGGTGGTTCTTGTCAACCCCTCCACACACCAAATAATAATTTTATTAGGTTTGAGAGATGCAGATGTAAAAAAAATTACAGAAATTCTCCATTCTGTCTGAGGTATTCGTATCAGGCCTACAAAAATAGGTGTGGCATATTGCATCTTTGTATTGATTTACTACGATAACTTTAATCGGTTGAGGTTGCTACATATAAAATCTCATCAAAAATTTATTTCTAAAGAAAATGTCCCCTCTAAGTGATTATTTGATACACAGTTTATAACAGAGAAATAACAGAGGGAGCTGTTTCAAGAAAAATAAAAACGCGTAGGACTTTTAAAGTAATAAGTATATTTCTTTTTAGATTTCTTTATATTTCTTTTAATTTAAGTAATTAATATTGTTATTTGTTAATCACTATTTTTTGCATAGTATTTATATGAAATAAATGGGTTACAACGACTGACACCTTCGCAAACGGATGTCGTACCAGCAACATTAAATTAAAGTTCGTTGAGGTTCTTCAGTTGTCCTTCTGAGATTCCTTTCTATACATCGGCCTACATATAAATTTGCTAATGTTATCATTATGCAGCATTCGTCTGTGTTTGACAGACTTTTCACATAACAAAGCGTAATAACAAATCGTTTTGGAATTACATTAATTCAAAAACAAAATACATGGAGGTATGGAGTTTGATAATGAAAGTTCAAAAAGCACTTGTGATTGGTATACGAACTCAAGTGTCGGAACTTTTAGGCATATAGGTGAACTCCAGTTCTTGGAAGAGAATCTGATTAATGCATTGAGATAATTAAGTTTAAATAGTAATCCAGGATCAGATAGTGTACCCGTGATAATATTAAAGAAATGTTTTTCTTCAGTTTTTCATTCACTTATAATTATTTTTAACTAATCACTTAGAACTGGTTAATTTCTCATTGAATAGAAATACGATTTTATAACTCGGATTTTTAAAGGCGGTTATATGTATGTAGACACAAAGTTGAAAACGATCGCCCTGTATCAACGCTTTCTGCGATCCCTAAACAGAAATCATTGAACAACGAGATATTGAACTTTCCCGGCACTTTCCAGTTGCCTACAAGCTATTTTCACGCATATTGTTACATTTTCACGCACATTTGTTTAATTTGGTGAATTCACCCCTAAATCACAACAACAAACAGCTCAATTTCACCTTAAATCACAACAACAACTAGTAATTTGATGGGCGATGACAACCGATTTTTGAATTTATGGAAGGAGCTGGGAAGTATTTTGGGGCCGTTCACTAGATATTACGAATATTTAAATTCGTATTCTTTAGTAATAGACGAGAAAAATTTTAATTTCGTCGGTTGACCTAAAATGTAAAAATTAAAATATATGTTTTCAGATGGTTTATTCTTTTAAAAAATAATGTACTCAAAAACAGAAAGATTACTATAATGCTATTCAGCCAATTGCGAATAGGTTGAAACAGTTGTTATGACGAATTAAAATATAAAATTCTTAAATTTTTTTGAAAAACGTATAATTGCTTTAATATATAGAAATTTCGCAAACAACAATTGCCAACGATTGTGGATGAATTATAATAATAAGCTCTTTAACAGGGTATATCTATCTGCCTTTTAAAATTTGCATTAATGTTTAACTAAATTTCCGAAAAACAAAGGCCATATATGTACATACCTTTTATCTGATTATAGAAACATAATAGTTGTTATATTTCGACATATACTTACATATGTACATTTCTCTGATGAATATTCTTTTTTATCGACTTTAGGTGTCTGCGTTTATATCGCCATTCAAGTAGTGTGTTTAAACAATTAATTTTTGTAATATGTTACCACCTGAAGATAGTGCGATTACCGGGCAGCATCCGGTATGGTTTTATCGACTAATATATCAGTTGTTGAGTACATAGCTTAGTTTACCTAATATAAGATCTCTAATGTAGGCGCAAATTGTCTATATTTTTTATGTATTTGTTACACGTTCCCTTACTCGAAAAATCGTAAGAATTCGAACGTTAGATTCCTTATCTAACTTCTTTCCCTTACACAAGAAAGTCATAAAAGGGAGAGGACAAAACAGGGTAAAACATATTCGCTCAGTGACAAAACTTACGACTTTTTATCCCACAAATTTCTGTTGGTATGTGAGGTACAATATGTCAAACTGATTTCAAATATTGTTCTTTTTTCAGATTTTAGTTATTTTTAAGTGTTTTTCCTGTAGACTTTGCAAAATATGTAGATAGCATTCGTTCTGTCAAGTGTTCGTATTTTTACCTCTCTCTTTGAAAATTTACCATTTCTTGAATTCAGTACATCACGTACCTACTTTAATTCTTAATATGGAACCGTAAGCTAGTCTTATGCAAAATCAATGTCTAGAAAAGAACACAGGATTAGAATCAAGTCGAAAGAATAGAAATGAAACATGGACTTTAACAAAAACCATAGGACCATACTATACCCATAACACAAACAACGCAGAAAATATCAACGAGCTAAATTTTCGTACGTTTATTGAAATCCTCTACCTTTATCATTTTACTTAATTCGAAAAAAAAAATCAAAAACTATCATTGAAATACTGATATTTTTTTTTTTTATTTCGAATTGATTTTCCAGAATTCTTTCCAATGAACAAAATTTCTAGTAAATTTAAGTTGAATGCTTCCGTTTTATGTGAGCACATCCGTAAACGTACTCGCTTCACCACTAACAAATTGTTGTTGCCAAGCATTGACAGTAACAATTTTTGTCAAAAAGTTATCAAGATTTATTGTTTCACCATAGCTTATAAGGGGTTACATTCAGCCAAATTCATTTTTAAGTACTGACATCTATTGAGAGTAGTTTAGACAAACCCTAACGGTTTTTGCCAATGCTCACACGTATTCACAGACGAGAAGCAAATTACAACAAACACAATGCAAACAAATGGGTTTTCGCAGGCAAGAGGGACGAAAGTTTAATATCTCTTTACTCAATGATTTCTGTCCCTAAATTGTTTGAAAGCATTATGAAAATAAATGGTAGTAATACATCTCGAGTTATAGAATACAAGTATGGGGTGCTTTAAGGAAGTCATCTGGGGCCGTTGCTATTTATTTTATTTGTGAATGATGTCCATGATATCTTTTAATTTTGAAGTATGGTAACCTTCGCGGATGACTTACAGTTATGTTCTCGGATAAATAGTACAGTTGACTGTCTTCGTTTTTAGTCTGAAATTAATAGGTTGTCGTTATGGTGTAAATATAATGCTTTGGAACTAAATATATTCGAATGCAACATTTTTTCAGCATACCGCATTACAAAAGCCACTTTCTTACGATTATTTAAATAACGGAAGTTATATTAGACATTAAATTAATTTGTTTTTCTTTTATTATGATTAAGCCATTGCTAAATCTAACTCTATGTTAGGCTTTCTTAAACGTAATTGTAAATATGTAGTTAGTCTTAAAGCTTTATACTGCTTATTAGTCAGACCATATTTAGAATTTGCATTCATCATTTGCGATTCACCATATGTATGTTATTTACGATGTTCGTCTAGAATGCAAATTAATTAGGTTTGATAAATTTCTTAGTTATGATAGAAGGTGTAATTCGATCAGGTTTCACATCTTAAGTTTTAGGCATAAGGCATCTTCGATCATATTTATTCGCGATACTGGTAATTATCATATAAATTCACCAAAATTGGTTTCTACCATAAATGTTTATACTATTCAAAGGTCACTTCGTGTGAAATATTTATTTTTTCTAATAGGCATATAACAAATTATGGTAGTAATAAGTCTATTTTAAGCTAGATATGCTACTTTAATCAGCTTTGTAACGAAATTGATTTTTGGTTATCTCGAGTAGAATTTCGGAATAGAGTTTATTTACTTTTTATATAATTCTTTTTGTCTATTTAAAGTAGTATATGAAATTTTTTTCAATCTCCAGCGTTCAGTTTTAATGCTGGCCGATACATCGAGTTACAGTGGGGATTTAAAGGAATCCCTGTGTTTCTTTTTTTGGTTGGTATAAAACTGCATTCCGTTTCATTTTGTTTGTTTTTACATACCTTCGGAAATCTACCAGTTTAATATTATAGCCTTTTAGTCTTCCGTGTAATATCTTCACAGGCTGGAAAATCAATAATTTTATTTTTTATGAATCACATTTATTGTTGTTTTTATTTTACTTTTGGGATTATGTAGAACACTTCGTCTAATGGTAGTACTTAATAAATAGTCAAAAATGAAAAATAAGAAATGCTGCTAGTGAATATTATAAAGGCGCTTATGTTGCTATTATACTTTTCTTATTGCAGCTGTACGTACATATAAATGCACATAATAATTGTCGTACCATCACTTATAAAAAAAAACTATTTTTAGATAGTTAAGAAAACAGATTTGTTTTTAGTTTCGTATAATAATGCCTCTAGTGCATACTTTGACATAACAAATTTATCGCCGAAATAGCTCAGTTGGGAGAGCGTTAGACTGAAGATCTAAAGGTCCCCGGTTCAATCCCGGGTTTCGGCAAACGCTTTTTAATTTTTTTTTTATTTTTTACATTTATAACTTAAATTCGAAAAACTTATCAAAATACAGATGATGAAATATAATTTCAGAAACTCGGCATTGAACCGTGGATTCTAGATCTTCAATACCTGTTGAGCTACTTCGCCTGGCCTCCGGAAGATAGTTGGTTTAGTAATATCTCCATGAAGGTATTTTTTATCATGCACCTCAGCTGTGACTCTATATTGTAGTCTTCTAAGTTTATAAAAGTAGATCAAATTTAAACCATCTATCGAATTTCCTATTATGACAGTTGAATATTGTCCTTGGTTAAAGGCTTCTTAAAAATAACACCAACTTGGTTTTGGGTTCGCACATACACAAAAAGATCATCTTAGAGCTTTTCATGAATGATATTAAAACGAAAATGGATGTGGTTTGTTCTCTTGAACTTGATCAATCAATCTTATGGTTCCTTGACACGTGGTCAGTAGAACCCCTTCTGCATCAGCAAACCATTTAAAAGTTGTCGGATACCCACTAGCTCTTTGTCTGTTTCAATGTAGTTTAATTCAATGGAATCATTTCGAAATCAAATAAAGTGTAATTTTACAAATATCCTCGTAAACCGCCACGTTGGAATCGAAAAAGGGTAACCATTTCAGTTCTGGTCTCAACCAGGCCAACTCATGTGACAATGAGAGAAGGTAACCGATTTTCATTTTCGTCTAATTTATATACTATACTATTTGGAGTATTATATTTTAATACTCCATCCTTCTTTTTCTGTATCAGTCATTCTAATATGTTGCATACTGCTTTGGGTCCACTTCAATGGACCCACTTCAATTGAGAGTTCTGTTTCTCAATTTTTCTTTCACTAAATTAAAGGTCAAAAAGGTCTTTGCTACATTGGCATTGCAAAATGTCAACGACAGAAGTGTAGTTGACAGTTTTCTTATGTTTAACACCAGGACCATTCGTATTGTTGTGTCAAAAACTCTTTGAAGAATTTAAATTCTGCATTGTAGTCAAATTCTGATCTCGGAAGGTAGCATCGGGATCTTTACAGACACTAGTTCGTCGATATCTGATGGCAATGTCAAATATTGAATCAGGATTTTTTTCTTTAAATACTATTGTAACGACTACTTTTTAGTATAGATGGAAGTACTTCTGACTTCTACTAAGGAAAGAAGTTGTCTTCAACATTAAGCTGCGTTCGGAATGCTATTGCAAGTCTGGAGAATCAATGTTATTAGCGTAAGGACCGAGCACGACTGGTCGATCCAACGCAGAATCAGTACTGCTTTATGGGTGCAGTACTTGAAAGGTGGAAATCACATCAAACCAAAAACTGTAAATCTACGTAAATAAATGTTTAAGAATAATATGGAGGATTTTTTGACCCAATCGTATGTCGGACGACCGATTTTATTGGAGAAGGAAAACAGCCTACGGCGCGAAGACAGCTTTATTGGGAAGTACGCCATGCAGTGGAATCCGCTCATTCATGCAGGCAGATCTGTGGGACGCCCAATCAAATGCGCCGTAAAACAGTTGAGCAGGAATCGAGAATGCTGGGTGTTGTTAGAAGCAGCTGAAATGCGTTGCAGAAATCCGAACAAGATGGCACGCAGACGTTGTTGACGCACTATGGCCTCCGAGGGATTAAGGGGCTTAACTTCAACAACAACTGCGAGATCGTTTAGGAAGCATGGTGGAATTATGTTTTAACTAGTGCGATGCATGTCTATGTCTCAAATACTCTTTCTTGTAGGCTTTAAGAATACATTTGTAATTTTAGCTTTAATTGCCAGTCTGGTTGTGAACGCCTTTGATCAATGGATATAACGAACTCCACCGCTTCACGTCCTTCTTCTGGGGACCTCTTGACATATATCTGAAATATTCCTCTTCTCTGGACTCTTCGTGCACATCATCGTCATCGTCCATTCACCATCAAATACGTAATAAACAGGCATCACGAAGGAGTGATGAAGCGATCTTACCCCACCCTACAAATTAATTACTACGTTTAATTTCCAAACAGTCTTAATACAACCCCGGGTCGATATAACCTGCGATTTGCCATTAAAGCCTTCCGCATTGTTTGTAATACTTATATACAATTCATTATTCCGTTAAAACGCGGAAAGGTAGAGCTTATTTCATTATTTAGTGTATGTATACGGAGTTTATCAATTAACATGAAACGCAAAACTACAGTCCATATCATTTACAATCACCTATCGCATGCAATAATCGATTAAAAAAATTATTCCATTTCATCGCACATGTTTCAAATATACATAGATACATATACATACATATGTATGTACAAAAGTGCATATTTTTTTACTTTCCGCTTACGCCATCTTTAAATAAAGGTAAGTTTTAGTCTGATTTATTACTCTACGTAATCACATAATAAATTAATTATCAAAGTTACACCTTCTCACTTATAACAAACAACATTTATCTGTTGATTAACTTTTGGTTTAGTACCAAAACGGCTTTACCTGAAGTACCCTTTCATAACCTAAGTGAGTTTCCAGTTAGTACTGTGCTGTTGTTGGAGTAGTCTCTAATTTTGCGTTTAATTTGCGTTTCCTCATCTTTCGGACTCGGTGCAGAGAGTATACATAACTATATCAAAATTGAGTAACTATTCAGTCCTTGGACGATGGTGATTTATTAAGAAGTCAAGGAGTACACATGCGAGTGCTGTACTTATCTAAAGTAGGATCCTGTGCGAATAGTAAGTATCCCATCTGCATATGCGATAATGGGTAGTCGAGGGTAAGTTCTATATCTGACAATAAACAAACGGAAGACCACCGATGGTAGAGAACAGAGTTTTACTGCAACATGCCTGCAGAACGCATCATTTCATGTGTTGCTATTAATCAGATGGAGCTGGAACAAGATGCTAAAGATTCATTCATGAATGTCCAAGAATTTAAATGGCAGGGCAGATCTTTCAAGAATGTTGTTCTTGCAAGCGAAACTGTTGGCATTCGTCAAGTGTATTTGGTTACGGAATACTGAACACACACGTAGACATTAAGTACACCCTTAGTAATAATAATATCTAAATGATAATATTGTGAATTTTCCATACCTAATTAAAATTCTTTTTCCTCAACTGTGCCTAGTTCGTTTTAGCATAGTGCGTGCACTTTTAGTTCAAACACTTTTGTTGCAATAAATCTTGCAGGTCAGGGCATAATAAGAATTGTCATTGTAGCTATTTGGGACGATGATCATTTGTAATAGTCTCAGAGGAATTGTATGTTCGGTTGAATGTGAACTGCGTATTCTCCTACCTGTAGTATCCTGAAATGGGTTCGTTCTCTTCGTTGCACCAGCCAAGATGCACTTCTTTAATGTGGGGACTATGTTCAACTCATACACATCATTTGTTAATGTCGCGAGGTCTTTATCTGGGGGAGAAGTTCCTTTTATTTGCATCAAGTGCATGGATTGTTGGTGTTGATCTTTTGTTACTTGTTTGGCGTTAAAAGCATAATGCTGTTTGGCATGGTATTAAATTTAATTGCTACGAAGGTGATCTTGAGAATAGGGTTAAAGAACTAATTTTTAGATATTCACAACATGAATCCCTTCTCCTTCGTCAGAATAAAAGAGTTTTAATTCAATTCCTGAAGTTTAACCTACAAGTTTAACAGTCTTCCAAGGGTGTGTCAAGCCAGAGCAAAATATCAATTCATTACAAATTCATTGCGAATATGTTTACATTGTCCAAGACTCCACCTTGATCCTTCATTTCAAATTAAAAATCAATTGGATTCCCGTATGGTAAAGGTGACATAATTTTTGCTTCACGGAATACTTCATTAAATTCTAAACCGGATGTCTTTTATATCAAACAGGTTGTCTTTGAGTAAAAGTGGTCTTTTTACTGCATTGTTTATTTTAAAATTAATAAATGAAGAACGAAGAAATAAAGACGTCGATGTTTGCTTGGTAAACTTTGTAAAAAACTGTTGGTCTTAGGCGAAGAAGACCACGATCAACAAATTGAAGCACATATGTGCCGATTTTAAATGCTTGCCATTCCTGTAAAACAATTTCGTATACCGAGAATCTTGTAACGACTCGACTAACGCCAGAATCATGTGCCAGTCTCTGCTCATTTCTCTAATAATAAAGTCGAGGAAATCGTATGTTACGAAGATAAAAAATTTGAGGATATCGTACGTTACGAGGGTTATTGTAGAAGAAAATGGACTTGTAATGGGACGCCCAATCAATGGATCCTATGATGAATGAAGAGACTGCGACTCTGTAAACCTCAAGGCTTGTTAATTTAATGAGGCGCTAAGTGAAATTAATGGAGAGACGTGCTACATTTTTGGAAAACCTGGGCTTACCAATATTCGGACATTAGGTATGTACATCTTTGTAACCCTGACTTGTAGAATTTATGTGTTAAATCTTTTCCATGTAGTAGTAAGGAATCCTTCGAACAGAGACACGTTCTAGATTTAAATCTACGTTTTAACTGTAAGTAGTAGCCACATCTAAGAGCTGTCTATAACTTTCGATGTACATTTCAATAAAAAAAATATCTACGTCTAGATATTTCAGAACTCATTTCCGCTGTCGTCAAAAATTGACAAGCAAGAAAAATAAAACTCAATCTTACTAAAGGAATGATAGAACAATGTTATAAAAATCACAAAACCAGACTCAAAACGTTATTGTAAAAAGATAATTTATATCAAATTTTTGAATATAAAACTTTTAATTACACTCCCGAAGCTACATTGAAGTTGCTTTGAAACCACTAAAACACATTCCTAAGGACAGACATTATGTACCTCTTACCACCTTAACCTGTTTTGCAGATTACAATTATTACCAACCACTTGGACAACAACACTATGCCACTGTTTGTGTTCGCTAAGTGTTTATAAGTTGAAAACAAATTCTTGCGGGCATTGTCAAAGCGGCAACTCCAAGCTGACACTTCAAATGGAAGCCATTTTTGTGGCATAACATCGTTTCCAAAAGAGGACGTTGAAGATATCTAACTGTGGTTGCATACGTATTGGTTTATACACTAGACCTTCCGATATAACCTCTTCACTTAACCCCAGTGGAATTATTGGTTTTAAAAAAATGTCTGTCATACTCGTCATCTCTAAGAGTTTTTTTTTTTTTTTAAAATAAATTGCATTCCTAATCGATGTGGAGTGAATGCCCATTCATTTTTGATCTTTAGTGGCCACTGACATCATCAATATCCGGATATGGCATTGTGTCCTCGATTTTTCGCGATGCAACAAATTTGTGCGGCAATTATACAATTCATCATCATCAAACTCATCTGCACTTGAGTCGGAATGTCTTCACCGTGTGTGTGAAGCATGCCTTCAAGCCGGTTATGGGTAATAAACAGTGAAAGGCCGGTTAGCTTACATCGCAAAAATTGTTTGAAAAAAATAAATAAATAAAAACTAAACTGGTTGCAGCATCCACAATGGATGTGCATTTCTGTCAGAATGACCTTCCCCCAAAATAAAAATGAAAGTGAAATCTTCTTCGGTTTCTACTGTCAGTTAGTAATAAAAAGATACTCAGATACATAATGTGCATCGCGAAACGTGAATGAATGTATATACAAGACTGCGGTTGTTTTAATGGGGTCAAAACGAGATCCGAGATGAGTGATTGGGATTTGATTAGAAAATTATGAATATGACATTCTAATTGATGCGGATTGAATAAAATTTTTGAGTTTTTCAATCAATTAATGCAACGGACACCTCTAACTTTGGGGATGAGAAAAATGTAAACAAATATTAAGAAAAGGTGACAGGCCATGCTGCGGGGCGGTTTAAGGTACTATGGCTCGCACAGTTTTTGTTTTTAATTGAAGGATATGGATGACTTTTTTTGATCAACAGTATTATATGTATTTTATTTGCTTTAGATCCCTTTGATTGTCAGTATGTCATATCATGGGGCTTAAATCAGTATGTTACTAGTTGTTTATCAGAATAGTTCATTTCGATGATGCAATCCCTGGACTAAAAAATGCACAGTGTCTGATTTACACCAGAAGCTGGTCAACTTACATATGCTAGGCAAGGCATTTCTTGTTGACCTATGTAAATGGAAGTTGCAAGTTGCTCAGAAGACGGATACCCTATTATTAACAATCCTAGCAAATGAAACAAAAACCACGAATCTTGGATCTAGAATCTTCACCACAACCAGCTTAGTTTAGGAATCACAATCATTTATCCTCTGTAGATTTCCAAAACAATCGCCCAACTGACTGAAATAAAAGAGGATAGTAATATCTGAGCTAGAATCCAACAAAGCCAATGGAATCTGATGCCTTAGTGGAATTGAAGCTTAAGAAATTAATTGGTAGACATCATACAATAATTATTTTTTCAAATTTGGTCTCGTTAGTCTCGATTCATAGGAATGAAGACTCCTTCAATTGGCCCAGTTAGATTAAAAGCAGATCTGATTTAAGGACCTGCAAATTACTTGGTAGAAGGAGATTAATTGTTCTCACTGCAGTCCAAATTTGGTTAAGTATGTTCATTAAAGTCTGGTCACCTGATCGTCTGATTTACCCGAAATGTCTCCACTTTTGTAACTACCAGGTTTTCTGTCTTATGGTAGCATAGCGCGTCAATAAACTATCTTGAAGTAAGCTAGACTTTGATTCTCTCTATACTATCTCTCTCTGCACCACTCGCAGTTGTGCTACAAAAAATCCAAATCAATCCCTCAAAACAACATTTTAGTAATACAGCTAACAAGACAACTTCTGGTCGAATTTTAAGAAGTGGTTTATGCGAATGTCCCCATGTATGCCGCACCCATTGCTTTATTCACGCGTAGACTCGAATCAATGGACATACAAAAAAGAAACTTATGAAGTCTTTAAATTGAATGTGAGCAACTCTCGTTAAGCAATGAAGAACGTAAAACCAAACTAAAGAAATAAACACGAAAACTGGATTTCCCAATTAGTCCACAGCGATATTTTTCTTTTTTGTTATTGTTATTTAAGAATTCGAAATGAATTCTAACATTGCGTAGAGTTGTTCTATGGTTGGGGAGAATTTGCAAAAAGTTGTTTGCAGTTGATGGATTACCTATTATTTAAGATCTAACACGTGATTTGAAACGGAATGCTTAAATAGGGAATAAAAGGTCCAAGTAATTGTGGGTACCCATTGTGCTAGTGTCACTTAAACTGTAAGGGTTCTAGGAAAGTTCGAATTTAATAACAATTAACTTGATTTTAGAGATGGATATAAGTAAGGCAGCTCTGATGATAACACTACGAATTTCCCTTTGCTTTTAGACTGGTCAGAATCTTTCCTCTAGTTCAAGGAAAGGAATTGTCACGATGATGATGTTCAACACTAAAGGACTCTTTTTATTGTTCCATCCTCATACAAGGATTAATAGATATACATATGTATATAACCCAAATACGGTATAAAAAGAATACAATTATGAGTCGTCCAATTTTTCCGTTCCGAACCATACTTGTGTATCATTAGAACAGGTAAAGAAATTCTCTTGGGTATATGTAGGCATTTTAAGACACGGGGCTTTTTCCAGATGAGGGACTGAAGCAGTAACACTTATGCTTATCATTTGACATATATGTACATATCTAGGATGAGAGTAAGTAGCAATAGTTACGTAAGTTAAAGATTAATTACTGGAAAGTACGAGTATATGTACAAAGAAGTGACAATCCGTTTTTAGATAACCTTCTGTACCAAGATCATGTAGTCAGTTTCAGTCTGCCTTTGTTACCTTTCATCGATCAAACACGTACATACATATGTATGACCGAAATATTCAGCAGGGATGCGAATGAATATGATCTTCTTTATCACTATAGGTAACTTTTGGAATCAAAGATTGTTTCTAAAAGTTGATCTTGAAATGGTTTAATTCTTAACAGATCCCTATTTAAAACTTTAACTTTGTCTATAGAGAAAAGCGAAAAGTTATTTTCGCAGCTCTATATATATATTAAATGAGATTAAACACTCCTTCAGTCGAAAAGAAGAATAATACCTACAAGGAAATTGGTTCCTTTTATCCTTATTTACTTACATATGCATATTGTATGTGACATTTTCTGTGATACGGGAATAACGGACTGTGGAAAAGAAGAAGCACAAAAAAAATATTTAGAAAATCTAGGACCAACACCATTGAATATGTAGAAAGACGATACAAAAAGATCCCCTGCACTATTTATAGTTCACTAAATTTTATTTTAAAAAAGTAGCTATGAATTGTTATGAATTTATGCCATTCAACGGAACATTTATTCCTCGCATACGGGACCGGGTATTATACGACAAATTTTTGGCAAGTATCGTTTAGTACACGGCAGAACTGGGAGTATAAATGTTTTGCAGAGCATACATTTGTTTCGCCAAACCTCCTTAAACACTGTTGCCACTCGTGATATTTTGTCCTAGCTCAACAGATTTGTTGAAGATAATACGTTCTGTGTTAACACTTGCCCTGCACAGGTATGAGATTGATAGCGCATTCGCTACCTGGCGAATTCCGCCATATGTTGGGAATAGTTTTCAAATTACCAAAACATGTGTAAAGCTTCGCTGGTAAAGCACCAGAGCTGGTGGCCTTGTCAAGCTCTTCAACACTGGGAGGACGATGGTTTCTCTATTGACAAGTTATGAGCTCTCTTCTCGTCCTACCAGTCTTTCTGTTTTAATCACGGTTCCTCAAAAACTTCTAAACGTAAAGGCTGGACATTTTTGCACAGTAATTTCTTATAGTCTATATTTCAAAAAGGCTCAAAAGTCAAGAATTTGTCTTCAATTTTGTAGTTTCAAGGACAAATTCACTGTACAGGAGCTTTGTTGCCGCCAGTTCAAATTTCTTCCGATTTCCGATCTCTTTGGAAATTCTGATGATGAAATCAGTCAGCGTTGTCGGGTAAAGCGAGAGATTATTTCACAAATTCAATAATGCAAATCAATTAGTCTGATTGATTTCGATTTCATATAAAATAGTGAGGTTATAAAAAAATAAGTTGTAATTTGCGAAAAAAATGGCGTACGGCCACGTCTACTTCTTAGAGATTACATAATAGGAAGGATAGGTTATCACACGATCTGTTCCAGATGGAGTGTAGTTTTTCTGTATGTTTACCCAGGATTTGCCTCACTTCTCTTCTTCTGGTTCGTATGTGTGCATTTTCTGTCACCTGTTTTTTTACATTCATATTCATTATCGTACCAGGTGTCTTTTTAGGTGTTCCAAGAATTCTAAGATAATAGTTCCAAAAACTTGTTAAGTTTGAAAAATGAAATTTGTGAGGAATAAAAGAAGTCAGTTCGGGATATTGGCATCTTCATCCCGAAAAAAAGGTATATTCACATCTTACAGATACAAA
Organism: Xylota segnis; assembly: GCA_963583995.1. NCBI lineage: Eukaryota > Metazoa > Arthropoda > Insecta > Diptera > Syrphidae > Xylota > Xylota segnis. The sequence continues at coordinate 14,824,035 of OY757239.1, forward strand.
TCCACACTTCAAAAGTTTGTTTAGTAAATAAACAAAACAAATTTGCACGTCTCATAAATAAGCACACAGAGCTCAGCGGTGGTTCGGTATTCACGTAATCACCCAATGGGAAGTGAAGTACATCTTTATGAACCACACAACTATCGCGAATACTGGTGGTGTTGACATGAATTTGTCCCAACACGATTCTGACGACACCATCACTCTCGGATACGATGCTTCTTTTTAATGCATTGGTTGAGGTACAAACAACTTTTGTGTGATGCCCCCATTCGCTGTATGTTGTGGTGAATCTCAGTTATACGAGACTGAAGATGAACCAATCTTTGAGATTTGGTTTCACTTTCCCTCAAAAAACCATGTGCTCAGATGGTGAGGGAGGTAAAGACGCTGTGATGACTTTGATTTAAGGTTTGGATAAGCCGTACATATTATTGATCTGGTATTAAATTTTCATAAGACGCTGAAGAAAAAAGAGTTCCATGTATCCGTGAGTGGTATGCTGAAGCTTGCTTTCCTTTATGCTAAAAGTTACCACATACCTACATTGTACTATGGATCGAGAAAGGAAATGTGATTGTTATTGATGTACTTGCGCAATGTGATCTGCAGCTACTGGTATTGTTCGAAATCAGGTAAAGAAATAATAGTACATAACATATCATCGTGAATGTCATTGGTGAGGATCTGTTTTTGGATTGGGAGTCATGTTTTTGGCATAACAATTGGAGTTTCACTGCTGAGTAGGAAGTTGTGGCGATGACTATATTTTCAACTTTTCGGATGTCATATGTTGGTTCATTTAAGGAGCAAGAAACTAAGCCAACTCTGTTTTCCTACAATATTATTAGGTTTTTATACCCTATCCTAAGGGTAGATATACCCATGTCCGTCAGTATGTCACCAGTTTCTAGGCCTTAAATTTTGAGCTAGGAACATGAAATTCGATATCTGTGTTCCTGAAAAATAGAAGCAGTATAAGGGTAAACAATTATTAAATCCGCCCACCACGGGCCAATTTTCTGGCCCACACTAATCCTTTATTGTATCCGAAAACGAAGGTCGTTGTTTTAAAACCTGATTTTAAGCACATAACTTATTTTATTACGTAATATCCATTAGCATTAATGTAATCAATTGTTAATATTATTTTCTTTTCTAGTAAATTTTTTTTAATTAAATGCTGCAGAATATTATGCCATGTTTATTTGCTGTTTATTTTACTATGGTCGGAATTGAAAGTAAGTCAAACTGAACGAGAATTACAGTCGATTACATCAATCAAAATTGAAACACCACCCGTTGTGCGGAATTAAGCAAAAGCAATTGTTAAAATCGGCCTACATAATTGTGGCATACCAACTGATTTGCAATTTCTTTTATGCGATTGTGGATTACTTGCACAAATTTTGTGAATAAATTAGTTTATTACCCTACAGTGAAAACACTATATTGAAGAATTTCGATTTTCTGAATCAACTAGACGGCTGCCACTTGTTCGACCAAAGGGTGTGAAGGCTATCGCTCACAAGAGCTCCCACCTATTTTGTTAATAAAAGAAAAATTTGAAATACTCTGTACTCGTCACAATTGGATTGATATGGGCAATAATTGCTCGGCTTACTGCATGCGCAGGTGGTTGGGATCATACAAGACGGTAAGGTCTGAGCGCAGTATCGCTATATATTTACATACGTATACCCAAACAAATATGTATGCATAGTACTCTGCGAGAGAATGTAATCATTTCAAATGATGATTTGGAATAAGGATATACACCTACTATAGACACGGATACATAAAATATTACTGACCTGCGTGGAATAAAGAAATAACGCCAGATTTGTCTGGAATGGTAAAATTATCTTCTTTCTCGATCTTCGCCACTCTTAAGAACAATCCCTGTGAGTGTTCCCAACCACAAATGGAAGTAGTTAATTAGGCTTATATTTATGGCAATCATTACTTTAACGTATTCCATGTCTTGTTCATTTTCTAGGGCAGTAGCGTCCACCCTCCTCCACCGGGTACGAGTACCTTGCACATTAAAGTGGACACGAAAACGCACAATGTCATAAACAATTCGTTACACTTTGTCTAAACGAACACGAGAGATGCATCTTTTGCATTAGCCATTCTATTAGCCATTCATTAGCTATTCAATTTTAGCAAGGTCATCGCAAAGTTGTCTGGCCACAGCCAGCCACTCAATTCTTACGATGTTTTCATTGTGCCATCTCACAGTTGGATATCGCATTGAGTTAGTTTGACATGGGCCAAGCTGGTCGACAATGTATGTAAATTGTCGGCTTTTAAATTGAGTGGTTGTACTGGCAGCAGCATCATTTGATGTACTGTACTGTGGGTACATATAGTCGGTTCGTCTCACAGCGAGAACAAAAAAAGGCCAACATAAACTTCGTGGGCTTATTAAATTGTTTTATAGACACCGCACTTGACAAAGAGGCAGAGTGCCGCTTTGTGATATGTGTCCTCTTGTCAAATGGATATCGGAATTCGTTTCGCATTTTAATGGTGCAAACAAATTCGGAATAACAAATGCATTGAATATCTTTTCTCCATGTGCTGCGTCTGAGAAGAGCTTGAATTGTAAAAGCATTCTGGTACATGTAAGAAAAGATAAATGAGTATTGTCACGAGAAACAAAATGTAAATTTAAAAATTTGCAAAATACAATATATTAATCCTTAAGTATATATAATATACATATGTATTTCAGGCAGAGTTTATAAACTTTCAATTAATGCTGTGCTATTATTCTATATGTACATATATGTGTATAGGTAAATGAATATGTATGGATATAAAGCGAAAGAGGCTATATATTAACATCCTAGTTGGACGTATCCTTGTGCTGGGTTTGAATCCATAGGTACGTGAGTGGTCACACATTACTAGCCCCGTGCATGATCAAAAAAAAAAAATGCGGGCAATTAGAATAATTTGCAATGACTCTCCGCTCAGTGCGGACATTACCAATAGAGATAATGTCACCTAAATTTCAAAACCAATAAATTACAAAAATTTATCACTTTGACTCTTTGAGCTTAAACAAATTGTAAAAAAAAGCACATTTAGAATTGTTGGTTTCTTCTTTCATAGCTAGGTTGTAGGTTATCACACGTCGTGGGTAGACACCGATAATGTTACTCTTATACCATTAGGAAATCTGCATGTAGGCTAGGTTAGGTAAAGCAGGGTCATGAGGTTATCATAAAGCACTAAGTACCATAGCAGGTTCATTGTAATCCATTGCAACCTTCACAGAATACAATATAAAAGCTTGAATAACTTATTAATTTGATTCGAAGACCTATCCTTGTCTTGCTTTTTTAAAAGTATTTTACAAGGTGTTCTAGTCTCCTTGGGGATTTGCCTTGGCATTAACAGAGTAGATGTCTATCATCGAATTTGAAAATCCTGACCTCATAGCGTGGTTTCTCAAAAGCTAATGACCAGACATCAAAGGTTTTCTAATTTAGATAAACATACTCATAAATATCAAACGCTTAAGCTTGGCTGATTCAATTCCTTTGATGATGCTTGGGTTGCCGGTTAAAGATGTATTTTAAAGGAAGCCGTATTCGCTTGCTCAAGTATACATTTGCAGATGGGAATTAAGTTTTTTTTATGTACCACCGTTGTCTTGAAACTTTATATTACTCTCATATTTCTCAAAAGGACAACTCTGCTGTCAAGTAATGTTTTCGGAAATGAATTCAATTTGTGGTAATAGGATTTCTACTGTACATTTAATGACTTATTCTAAAAATATATTGTACAATATACATATATTTGTGTCTATAGATTTATTTATTACCTAATTGCCTTATTCCATTAACACATTTCGAATTATAAAAGTAATGTTAACTTAAAAATAAATCAATTAAACAAATAAAAAGCTTCTGTTAATAAGAGAAACTCTCTTAAACAAGATAAGCTTTGAGAAGAGCATCAACTTCAGATTGACGTTACGTTACCATTGCGATTGCATACGATTACCACAAAACTAAAGAAATATTTCAAGGCAAGTCAGATACAAGATACACCAACAACACAATACTTGTTTGGTTTGCAGGTCTGCAGGTAATGGTGAACAACACTAACGCGACGCGCAGTGGATTTGGCACCTGAATACTGTGGGCATAAGCTGTGTCTGGTGGCTTTCAGAAACTCCAACCACGGTACCTTGATTCAGTTTGGTTCCAACCGCGATTACGGTTAGAGATACTTTCTCAATCCGTGCTGGTATAGTGTAAAGTTAGTTTTTTTTTCTTCATGCGTTACGCATGCGAGTTTCATCCCCAGCTAGTGCTGTTGTCTTATTTATTGGTCTTTTGCTTGACCCCCATTTCATCCGTTTCTTTACCTTCTCCGTCTCGTTTTTCTTGTTTCTTCGATTAGAATTCATAATTTATTTCGTTTTGTCATTACGATGGCGCGGTACACGTGATTAAAATATCCAATTGGATAAGAAACCAAAATACACTCTTTAGTTTGAAAAAAAAAAAAAAAAAATCAAGAAAACCCACCATTTAACACAGCGAAATAAGAACACAACAACAAAGAATAGCTTGAGCGTGAGCACACTTCTCCGTTTTACCATCGAATTGAAGTGACCTTTTGAATTGAGAAAAGCTTAGTGATTTACTTCTCGTAGCATCCTCCTCAACATCATCATCATAGTCATTTGTGAATTTTTATTCAAACTCAAGGTGTGCATACCTCCGCGGTTTGTTTGATAAGTGTTTGACGAATTTGTGAGTTTTATGTGCGATTTCGCAAATATCTGCTGTTATTTGTGTACATACTCGTACATATCTTTCTTTATTTTTTCAACTTCATGGTCAAATAAATGTGAAAACACACATGCACAACCAAATACATTTCGAGTGGAAATAAATAAAAGTTAAGAGATATACGCGTGTGTTTATGTTCGTGTTAAATAATAATTAAAGAAAATAAAAGAAATTTTTTTTAGTTTGTTTATTTGCCAAAAATTACAGAAGTAGTCGAAGAAGAAAAAGAAAAAGTATACAAAAACATTATTGTCCTTTTGCTGTGTAATTATGAAATGATTTGAAGTTTGATTTTATCTTGGTGTTTTGGATTACACAATCGGAGAGGCGTACGTTCGGGAAAAATGGGATTACCAATGATTGTCTCGAAGAGTTTTGCACTCTGGATTTTACTAGGATTCGTAAAATGTCAAGGTAAATTGTTGGTGTTCAAAGATTTTTTTTTCTGTGGGTTAAGTCATCTTAAATTATGAGAAATATTACTCAGATTTTATTGCGAATTTCATTAATATGAGTTCGAGATATTGGTCAAAATTAGTCAACTTCGATGAGTCATAGTATATTTAGGTGTCGCCATACTCGTAGGCCGAGGTGGACCTGGTTAATGATTGGTGGAAGTCTCTTTCTACTTAACCGTGATATCTTTCCCACGCGCACCATACGTGCGTGGTGGATTCTAAGACTTTGCTACCCATCCGTTCAGAGTTGGCAGATATTTCTATATAAAAAGTCCATTTTTATAGAGGCGGATCATTTCATTATATTAATGTTTAAATAATATTTCGGTCATGGGGCGTAAATTGGAGGTCCAATTTATAATAATAATATAATAATAATAATAATAATAATCTAATGGCGTGAAATCGCTGAACGAGGACCATATGACCAAACTATGTCTCGAAGTTACACGATTACACGAACTTATAATTATCACTGAAGTCAAGTCCATCCAATGCCGGCCAAAAATACCTATGTAGTCTTTAAATGTTGAGAAATAGCGCAATTCATTAATGCCAATGCCATTACATTATCCCCTTCATGGATATTAAAAACATTTTTCTGTGTTTTATTTCAATTAAAAGAAAAACACCCTTTACAATAACTTGTACAGGACAGGGTTATTTTCTTTCCACTAAGACGCAATGAAAATATCTCAGAAATCAAATGGATTCAAATGGATGGAGAAATCAAGACCGAGAGTGGTCTCATCCAATCTTAACGTATGTGATTCATGCTTCTGCGCCCTTTAGCAGGGTCTTGTAGGTCTTTAGTTGTTTCATAGAGTGCTTTCCTGTTCAATTGTTTTTTAACCTAAAAAACAACGGTTAAAAGTAGTCATTCTGATGGGGAATCCTAGGTTCTTAACTACCTTAATGTGGCATCTACCGACATTTGAAGATATTGCGTTAACCATATATGCAGCAGCAAAAAAAAGGCAATAATATTATTTTCAAATAGTGAAATAGTTTGTTTCTTGAACGATTTCAGAGAGTTAGACAGACCTTTTCTGAATCCGTTATCGGTTAGTCGAATATCGTTTGTTTGTACTACTGCGGAAACGCTTCTGCTCGTATGTTTTGTTTAGTAGTTTATATGAGTATCAAGGCATCAGGGATTGGTGGCCAATTTAGCTTTAATGAAAATTATTATGAGGGACTGTTATGTTGTTGGAGAAACTGTCTGAAATTGAAGATTTATTGACTAACTCAGTTTTGAATAACCCAATTAGCCGCCGCGCTTGACCCGTATTTTATTCAAAAGAATACAGTAGAAACGGGCCATCTATACAGATCTCATTATCTCTATTGATTCGACTGGCACAGTTGGTCCACTAGGTTTACCTCAGTTTTGAAAGACTCCTATGCAGCTGAGGCACAGTTTATTTTATCTAAGGAGTTTCACTGTAGTTTCTGCTTTTAAAATGCCATTTTCATGATTTAAGGACGCATCTTTACTATTTATTATTAATTTATGGGTCTTGAATTTTCAACTTAGAATGTAGACATTAATCTATACTTATGGATACAAATATTCCAAACCTTTTTTATTGTTCTCATCTAATTATCGTGAAATTTGTGCTTTTTTGTTACTTTATGTACGTCATGATTAAATACAATTACGCGTCATATTTTTTTTGAATCTATGTATGTTTTCCTTATATTTTGTATATTTCATTTAACTTATTTTATTGGAATTTGAGCCTACTCGATTTGAATTTGCGCTTAGATATAAAATGGCGTTTATAAAGCACACTAATTTATCGTCTAATTTTTTTTTGTGATTTTGACAAAGATCAATCATTCAACAAAAAGAAAAGAAAAGAAGAACAACAATAATTAACCACAAACATGAAATGTATGTTCAAATGGCCCCGAGTGTTGTATCATATGCTGCTTGTGTTTTATTTTTGCTGAGCAAAGTTGTGTAGACGTATCTTAAGCCTATACCTTAGTCCACGTACATTGTTTGTTTTACGGCAAGCTGAAAAACGTTTTTTATTTTTTATAAGGACTTCGTAAGAAAAATAATTGAAAATATTTTTTTTTGAAATAGACTGTTTTAGCTATAGCTTTTACTGATGAATTGACATGGATACACAAAGAGTCTAGTGTATACTTACTTGCACATCAGACTCTGATCAACTTTTGAGAAGTGGAAAGTCTTATTTGTATTCATTGCTTAAATGGAAATGTTTTCTAAATATTTAGATTATGGTAAGGTTACTCCGGATACTATGGATAACTTGGATTTTGTTCACAACTTCATATACATATATGATCAAATCTGCCTCTTAAATGAAAATTTGATTACAAAATGAACTATGTGTCATTCCGATATTCTCCTACCTGTACTCCTCCTTGCTGTACTTTTTTAGGTCAAGGAGAACGAGCTTTGAGCACGTATGCCAATAATTCTGCAAGTTAAATAGTTTCAACTAAAATTGACAGTTAAAGGAGCTATCGTATTTAAATCAATAGAGATGTGATCAGATATGGTTAGAGGCTCAAATTAACAAGGGTATACACCAGCCAGAATTATAGCGGAGGACGTCGTTATAGATCCTCGACTTTGGAGTACATATTTTTTTTCATCGGATCATATTGGCTATTTGGCAAGACCTTTAATGTTCGGCGGGAAAGCAACACTTGCTCTAGTTACATATAGTATGTACAAACACGAGGTTTTTAGTAAATGTAAGATTCTAGGTAATCATAAATATGACATGACAGCTTCTGTCTGTCTTATGCTTTGTCAATTTTAAATAAGCTAACATACCCCTGGGGTCTTTGTCGGAAGTTGTCCTACATTAATTATATTCCTAAATGACTCCAGAATTCCGAATTCGAACAATCAAGGAACTTAGCCAAACTAATTTCGGTTCACAGTGTCTTCCCGCTGGTAACAAGTCTTTCTGTTTTGCATGTAATGTATTTTTCCATTATATGAGCTCTCCGGTACTAAACTCATAATAAGAGATAAACTTTCACATCTAGGGATTGACTGACTCTATGCAATTGATCTGTCATATCCCCTAGTATCTTAACTATGGCGATGGAGCACCTATGGTTCACCCAAAAACCATACTGGTATTGGAATAGTAGAGTTTTTGAGTCAGGATACTACAGATAGAATCATGATCAGTCGATATTCACTTGGCTAACGCTGTAAGGTTTTCTTATAATTAACTTTTCTTCTCGTTTTTGTAGACATTGGTAAAAAAGCTTAACTAAACAAAACGAAAAGTTTGTTATTCAATAGAATAACAATTTTTTATCAGAACAAGTGTGAATCAGAATTGTACTGGAGCCAGTTTTATGGGCTTGAAATATTGGCAAGGAACTTATTATTGAGTTCATTAGTTCCAAGTAAGTAGTCTATATTTTCCTCTTTGCTTTCACTAAGCGTTTGCAGTTTAGACTATAGCTTTGATAGAAGTTGTATAACCAACGAGCAAATCATGTGCTTTTACTTAAAGTCACGGAGATACTTAATCACTATAATTAAAGTAAAGAAGGACTTTCGTCCTATGATACTCCATCGATGATTCTCAGTACACCTTTCTTTTTTGCTCCAACCACAAATGGTAAAAAGGTAAATGGCCACAACATAAGTGATTGTTCCTTTTGGTTTAGTCGCAGCAGTCGGCTATTAGTTTGACTTTCTATTTCAATTTCTGTCGACCCTTTTTATGATCCCCGTTTAAGTAAACCATTTCCTTAAAACCTCTCAAATGAACTGAGCATTTACCTTCTATAACTAACATGCATTACATCCAGCGCTCAAATCGGAATTTTCCTACAAAACTCAAATTATTTACAATAAAACCAAAGTGATCGATATAAGTTGGTTTTGTTTTGCCGAAAAAAACAAAAGAGTTCATCAGCGAACTTGCTAATTTGACTAAACGTATTTCATATGAATAACTAAAAGCGAAAGTCTTTCACTTCCTTTGCTCTGAGCACATGCATAGATGTGGGTCATGTAATATGGTATTCACAAAACACACACATCACCGAAACCAGTTTAATAGCTCCCATTAAACTATCACCTGTTTTGTGGTTGAAACCGCTCCGTTTAATATACCTACCAACCAAAGCAGAACTGCAGATACTTTTACATTTTATTTTATTTCATATTTGCACATAAGTACATATATGTACACCTTAAGGGCGAGTATTGGTTCTGAACAACAAATTTTCAACGAATTTGGCATTATGTACTTTAACCGCCTCTTCTTGGGATCCGTAGTAAGTTCGGTTATGAGATTTCAATAAATCCTAAATATTCACTTTGTACTTAACCGGGAAATTGTTCTGATTACAAAATAAGCTATCCAAGACACGATAAACAAATTGCGGTCGCTTGTACAAATATGGTAGTACTGAACTACTTTCCGACAAATTATATTGCCTGTATTACTCGTAATCCTTTTAACTTTTTACCCTATTATAAGAGGACATTAAGTTCGATACGTCATGTGTAACGAGACAGAATGCAGATATGTAGATTCTGTAAAGTGTGTGTATATAATCGTGTTCATTGTCAATGACAAAGACAACCACTTTTGAGTCTGTTGTGCACCTGAGGTTTCGACTAAAGGACCATAGATAGATTTAACCGAAATCAAATATTTTTGTGCAAAAAAACGGACCCTGACTACATTCAGTTGTTCAACGTTTATGTCCATTTCGGATTACCTGCTTATTTATCGCCACTTTTTCATTTATTGTTCTCTTACAGTTTACAAAGCTAGGTGTACATTTTTCAATAAAACACGGCTTATGGTTGAGAAGTGGAATATACATTCATTTTATTTGAATTTCAGTCTTGAATAGTTTTTCTTTAAATTGTAGTATAACGGTAACGGCTAGGACGTACAACGCAGGCATGTGCCTTAATTCACATGCAATACTTGAGAGCATATCTTTTTTTTTTGCCTGAAGATACTACTTCAATTCCAGTCTGTAGTTAATTCATACATATTTTTTGCTAAAAGTTATGTGTAACATGCAGAGGTAGTTGCACGAACAAGTCACCTGTTGTGTATTCGGGAAACTTGAGTCTGTCGAAGAGAATTAAACTACTACTAAACAATTTCCGCATTTCCCTTTCTTTTTCGAAAGAGATATTTATATTTCATCCAGAGTGACGTTGCAAATAGAGCATTCCTCGTGGAATTCCTCACTCCATATCTCTATTTTCTTCATCTCGATGATGAGTTTCACTTTTGTTTTCTTGCTTTGTAGATACAGTTCATTACCTAGCAGGTAATAATCATATCGACATTTGTTTACATCTATTAGGTTTATTTTATAGGCTAACAGAGATGAAAACAAATAAAAAAGTGAAAATTTGTTGTTGTAAATAAATGAATATCTAGGTTTTGAAACTGTTTTCTTTATCATTTCATTTCGATTTGTTTTTGTTTTGATATGATAATGAGTGTAAGTTGATGTCAGTGCTTGGGAGGAAAGCGACAAAGGCGAAGTTAAGAAAATATTTCGATTAGTGGTGACAGTTTGTAAGAAAGTTGAGCGGACTGGAAATTACGTGCTTCTGTTATGGTTATTTTGTTAATATAGTTGTTTTTCTGAATTTTGATCACATAATTTAAAAAAAGAAGATATATGTACAATCAAACTTAAGATATGTGAAAATAGGATAATTGATTGTCGGTGATAATTGTGCTGAATTATTCCTTTGATATTTGTAATTACGATTTATGAGTTTTGGAGAAACTCTGTCCAATGAAATTTTAAAGATTAATAATTAGTCTTAGTGTAAGTCTGAAAAACCTATAATTTGAAAAATTCATGAAGGGTTTCTGTTAAATTAGTCATCCTCGCAAAATTCCTAGTGGTTGTATCTCGTGATTTGTTAATAACTTGACAATTGAATACTGTTATGTGGTCATATGTTGTATAAATTCTAATAAAAGGTAACTAAATCCACATTTTCTTCGATCGCGGATGCTAGGAGGATGAATAGAGGGGAAGATACAACCGATAACTCTATAAATTGTACCAAAATGTAGATATATATATCAAGTTAATGGACAATAGTGGTGCAGTAAAGAGGGCCTTTGAATAACAGTCCCCGAAAATCCATTATAAGCTTCGCGGTTGTCAGAGCGTTTAGTCTAGCCAACCCACCAGCTGCAATGTCACTGACGCACGGAAGTAATAGACAAATACTCAAGGATCTTTGTTAATTGTTTTAATTGATCAGATCACCAAAAGCATTACAGAAAAACAAATTTTTAGGTTGACCAAAAACTTTAGGATACTGTTACCAATCTTATGCAACTACTGTTCTGCATTACTTCACCGTGAATGGCAAATTAATTTTTACAAACTGAAACCCAAATCCCATAACAATTGATGGTGAAATCATTGGTCACTCTTCAATTTACTTAGTAATATTACACAACAAATACCCATTTTCACCGTCGATATATAAAGATGTTGTAGCAAACACACAAAAAAAGTACTTTTCCATCTGCATCCATTAAAGAGATCAATTACTTCCAAAACCACTCCCCACTAATTGCGATTTAATGAATAGGAAAAAAAAGTCTTCGGACTCCGCTTTCATGTTTGGCAACAATATGCCAGTGCCTGACAAAATAATTCATCTTTCTTTAGTCTACTTTATTTTGTTGTATCATAACTTATTTTCTACGGATGACATTTCTTTTCATTTTCTTAACGAAACGCATCAGATTATATTGAGATGTTATTCAATAGATACATGTTCGTTACCGGTCACGTGTGTTATAAACAAAAAGAAGCGGATGTGAGAGGTTGACACCATCGGTCTGTGAATTGACAGTATTTACTTTTGGAACGAAACTGGACAAGTGTGAGGAATTAATTTGATTGGATCTGATTTGACTAAGCATACATATTGCTCAATTCTATCGAAGGTCATGTGAGTCAATATTTGAGTGTGTGTTGGAATTGCGTTAATTGGCAAATTTAATGAAAATTGTCACCTAATTCGATGTCATCTGCCAATAACCCTAATCCGTGAATCGTGTTTAATATTGCGCACTCGTTATACATTTTATCTAAGTGTCTGAGAGCATTTGTTATACTAAAAGCCGGTTGCAACAAAGTGTGTGGAAAAACCATTCTTCAAACTTTCACCATCCAATATGCTTGCGCTTTGACTAATTACATCATTTAAAAGTCATTAGGAAATTTCGCAACCATACTTTTTTTGCTAAAATTTCTGCATGGCTTTGCCATCTATTGCGCACTAATGAGTCGAGCTTTGGTGCGGAGGGTTTTAGGTTGACATTTTATGAGAACCATAGCCAACAACACTAAGTCTTAGTGACATTAAATAATTCTAACATGACAGTTTCGCATTACTGTAAAGAGACTCCACAGACACTTCTTAAAAGGAAAAAAAAAAAAACTCTAATTCATAATCAAAAGGTAAAAAATACAAAACTGACTCTGATGCAATACATCTTCATTTTTCTTTAGAAAACAGGTTTTCGGTTTAATTTGTTAATGACAACTGATTTATGTACCAAAGCCTTTTCAATTTTGTTCAGTCACATCACGGAAGTTAGACGCCAAAATATATGTATGCATATGTACACAAATGAATTTATGTATATATGTATACAAACTTTGATGATCACGAGTTCCCTGCATCACGTTGGTATGCACCATGAAACACAAAAGTTCAGCAAAGTAATTCTTTGACATTTTTGTACAAATCGGTACTGACTATGTTCACAGCAGGCTGTCAATTGTGCTGAGAATTAATGAGTAGGGTTTATTATTCATGTAATCAATTAAAATTGAAGACTCCCAAAAAAGAGAAAAAAATCATACACTCTTCATTTGGAAGTAGCACAGAATTCATGTATCTTTTCATTGATTGAGTGAAAATATGAAAACTCTTTGATTGGATTTTCTTTCGATGATGATGCGTGTATTACCAAATAATGAGTACATGTGCTAACGCAATGAATAAAGAAAGAAGAGAGCGTAACGAAAGACACTTTTCGTTTTGTGAAAATAAAGTCAAAAAGAAATACGAACACGATGTTCAAGTTATTGATATTTCTATCTATCAGACGTGCTGGGAATATATTTTATGTAAAACTAAATCTTCTGGAGAGCCGATATCTGAACCTAAAGGCAAGATCAAAAATAAAATATAAATGCGATAGTTAATATATAAAGTTTATAAAAAATAATTTTATTACAGAAAAAAGTACCTACAAACGCATTATTCCGAAATCCTCATATATCATTCATATGAATAACATGCGTACACATATTATCACCTTATTACCTTACATGTTTGGTATTAACGTAAATCTTCATCTGGTATATGACGCATCGGAAATGTGTCATGTATAATTTATAATTGCAGTATGATTCCTGTTAGGATTGTGATGAGTTTCAAAACTTTTTGCTCTATCTATGTTGTCGTCTTTCTCTAAATTTTTTGGGGTATGCATATGTCCTATTTACCTTCTGAGTCGTCAATGCTTTGGTATAAAATGCGAGCGGTATAAACAGTGGATCATGTCAAGTTAAAATGTTGTAGTGGTCCTCCTAGGATGCTCGGGCGGGTATGACGTAGGGTATTTTAAATCCTGCCGGTATATATTTGTAAAGTACACAAGGACTGAATTAAGCCTTCACATCGGAATTACAAATACATAGTTCTAGGAGGAGTGGTCGTTAGGCGGTAAAATATTTAAATAAAAAAAAACCTAATATTTACGTGTTATTATATCGGCTTGGCTTGAAACAGACAAATATTCGTAAGGGACACTCTTAATGTAGTCATTCAGAGCTTAGTCACACATTATTTCAAATACTCACAATACTATTTCCTTTTCCCAAAGGAGTGTACCTCTGGTTCCAAAGGTACATAAGTCACCCTCAACGCATTAAATTCAAAACAAAACCAAATTGGTCACATTTCCCAAGTAATGAAACAAGAAACAGGTCGTGTTAACCATTAAATTAACTTGTTTACTTGGTAAATTTGTTGTGTGAATTTTCCCCCGCCAGTGTGTGATGTGTTCCGCAATTAAAAGAAATGCACGGTTGCTGAATGTAAATCAATTGAGCTGGTGTTACATAACAATGATATAGTGATACAAATTTGCTGTCGGTTTTTCTATGTAGTCCTCTAAATCTCTACAGATTTTCGAATCGTCAAAGTTTCCATGGTGAATAAGTACACCACTATACCTTCCACAGTGACGAAAGAGTGACAAACTGATGAAGCAAAAAACATAGAAAAAAAATTCAGAAACTGGGTGTAGGCTGCGCTATTGCTTTTGGTCTCACTTTTCCACACCATAATTTAAAGTAGAATAACCGGTGTGCAGATTTCAAAATGCATACAAATTCCCACCTACAAAGGCTGCTGGGTAAAGAAATCCAAATCCAGTGCATACGGACGCACACGTACTCTGGCAGCGTTTTCAGATGAATGTTTCCCCCCCCTAAGCCAGGCTTAGTAGCACGAGTTATAGTTTTAAGTGATCTTATTTTACTCATTGGTATAGGTAGCCAATGGTTGCTGTGTATTCAAGCCATATTTTCTGCAATTCACATTATAATGTGATTATGAAATGGTTTGGACTTTTTTTGTTTTGGAAAAGTGTATCAAGTTCTGTGATATAAGCCTGACTCAAACTGGATTGTTGTTATTTTTGTTTGTGTGCCGAAGCCGAAGTGGAGTAAAAGTAAAAGTGATTAAGTGTAGTACTTCAAATGGAGTGTGGAGAGCTATGCAGACATGGATTAAGCAGATAAAGAAATAAAAAAAAAAAAAAAATATTAACAATTCTTCTAATGACAAATCACTTAAAGTTGAGCCGTCAAAAATGTTCAACTGGTCTGAGACAAGATTAAGAGCACTTTCGTTTTGGACTTGACTCAGATCGAATTTTAGGCATGATATTTACAAACTGGCCAATTCGATTGTTTGGTAAACATACGTATTCGTTTTATGTTGTCATTTATGCCTTAAGGCTGTAATAAGTAGTTTCAAAAGAAATAAGCATTAGTCATTGATAGTAGTGAAACAGGAGCCTATATCCTAAGAGTATTGGAAAACTGAGTTCAAGGTTAAAAGTGGTTCAATTAAGTAAGTATTGACGACGTTATATTATCGGTCACACTGAGGCCGATGTGTGCCCATTGTAATACTGCAAGGATCTAGGATACCCTTACTCTCAGAACCAGCCATCAAGTATTTAGACTGTCCTACTTATACCAAATCAAAGCCTGTCCGTTTGACCGTCTCTTACCACCTTTTAGGCCTTAAATTTTGAGCCAGGAGGATGAAATTTGATATCTCTGGTTTACTTTACTTTTCTTGTGTATTAAATCGAAAAATTTTACTAAGAATTTCGAATTAAGAACATTCGTGTTGTGCGTGTTATATTCTTTAGGACAATTTGTTAACTGAAGGTCAATTCGATATTTTAGAAGCTTTCTCACTCGGTTGTTTCACTCTCGGATGCTTGTCAGACGCTCGCGAGAGATAGGGTCGTGAAAGAAATTTAGGTGTTGTCAATATTAGGAATTCGGCCCAATGGCTTTAGCCTAAGCTGCTTACATGTACAGGGTGATCAGATAGAGATTATAAAAAAAATGAAATAAAACATGAGATATAAAATTGATTCTAGCTTTATTTTGAAGGTACACTCATGCCATTTTATATGAAATAATACATCATTCATCAGTTACGCTGGCTCTGCTTTAACCGGTCGATCCAAGTTTTGATGACTCGGTCCATATGTGTGACTTTATTCCGGCAAAAGCGTCTCGAGCGTAGTCTAATTTCAAGTCGCGTGATGAAGACTCGCCCTGAGATGGCCCGGTCGCCAAATTTTTCCTTCACAGCTTTGATCATTGGGTCAATTGTATGGCTTGTAGCGCCGCCTTGTTGGAACCACAGGCCGGATATATCTTAATCAAGTTCTGGTCACAGGAAGTCGGTAAACATCGCTCTATACCTGATACTATTGACGGTATTCCTCATTTTGAAAGAAATAAGATCCGATGATGCCGCCATGCAATAAGCCGTACCAAACAGTCAATCTGTGTAGAGGGATTGATGTAAGTCGAATATTTGGGGATTGTGTTCGCTTCAATAGCGGCAATCTAGTTGTTTTTTAGCCAAAATCGTAAAATAATCGCAAAATAACTGGGTTGACTTTCTGACTATGCCCAACTCAACTGATAGGGACGCATCGACATTTCTGGGTCTTTGTTTCTCCATTTCACACCAATCTCGGTTTGGCTGGTGAATATTTTGACAGCTGCTGAAAAATAACAATTGGAAAAAGCATCATTCCTATATGGTCACCCTATAGAAATAAGGAAATGTGTTTCCGTCTAATATACGACTGGCATGTAAATATGAATATACTCAGTTATAAAATGCAGAAGACCTCATGACTTCAAATTTAACTAAACTTTTTTGACTTTTCTATGACAAAGTAATAAAGCCATAACAATACATTATTTTAGCCGAAAGAGCTAAAATTCATCACTGTCCTATATAGCACTTAAAAAGTTAAGGAATTAAAATAGTAGGAAAGTATACGGCGCACTACCTCCTATCCATACCAACTAGATGCATAAAAGAGTTTTTTGAACTTGTGTTCAACCGGCCGCAAACGCTAATCGTCTTCATCATCATTTATAATGGAACTCACATCTTCATTTCTCCATTGCAAAAAAAAAAAACGAAATAGGAAAATAATCGCGATAATTGGTGTTGGTAAAGGCTGTATTTTTCACCTTGTCGGAGCAGCGGTTGATAAATTTCTCCCGCAGTAGATGCTACTGCAGTAGTTTCAAAGAGGATACAATGCTTTCATCTACTTTCGATTTTCTTTTTCTTTACGTCTTTTTCATATAAACAATGAAATTGTGAGAGATGTGCCAAGTTGAATGCCACCCATAGAAGGCGGGTTAGTCAGTATGTGGATATTATTTATGCAAAAATTCAAAACCTATTATGAATTCGTTGCGAACAAAAGATAAGACTTCTCTTTTCATCCATCCATTTACATATTTATCCACCTATGGTGTTATGCAATACCCCATAGAATCTAATACCTTTTGTCAAAGTCTCAGATACTTAACATCTTCACCATTCTATCGGCGAGAAAGCATACCAAATTGTGAATGAATAACATTTCAATTTCACTCGCTCAGTCATTAAAAGAAATCATGAATTTATTTTTCCTTCACCTTCTTCATCGATACATTTTAATGTGTCCAAATATATGTACATACATACTCGTATACTGTTTGTTGATCAAATATTTGCTATGAATAACGAGGTATGTATAAGTGTCTGAAAATTTTTATTGGATGTGGAAAAAAATGTGCAAATGACTGAGCAGCAATTTCTTTAGATTGACCTAAATACTGTTGGTATTTGATTTCCCACAATTTTTAAGAATGCAATTTGTCGAAGATAGAGATGTTGAGTGTAATCTTCAGACATTGCATAATTGTTTGGCAACACTTGTTTGGCTTTGCGAGCTGTTGAAGTTAGTTTAAAGATAAAAAAAATTAAGGCTTAAGGTGAATTCAAAATAATTCAGTTGCTTAAGTTGTGTTTGGGTATAATATATTTCGTGAAGTGTTAAAGTTGTAGGTTTCTGGGTATTGAACATAGTATATTGGAGCTTCGTAACTTCCTGAGACTTTGTTTGCCTCTGATGTATAGTTTATTTTAGGGCAATAGTAAGAAGCTCTAGTGGGCGCTCAGTGGATAGTACATTGGACTATAAAGCAAAGGCTTCGAGGTTCGCATCCCAATCGGAAAGCTTCTCAAATAAAAAATTGGCCTTCGGACCCGGGATTAAACAGTAGGCCCCTGTTCGTGCAGAATATAACACGCACAACACGCATGGTTGTGAGGAGCTAGGCCCTGGGTCCCATCGACTTGTTGCGCCAAGTATTTTTAGTAACAAGAACCAATTTTAAGATTTAAACATATGGTACATAGAACTTTTTAAAAATTGTGACCGAACTTATCTAAAAAATTTTGGAAGTTATCCAATTTTCACTTTCACTCTTTTGTTTTCTTTGACAAATGATGCGCTATTATATCTGGAATCTTTCTTAAAACAAAATTTTCCTTTTAATCCATATAAAAGCTGCTAATTGCTCAAAATATACTTCGTGCTATGCATTGATACATTAATTTTCAAGAAGAGATAGTCAAAAGTCAAAAGTCAATCACGATCGATCGACGATGGCAAATTGCAGTTGCGTGTATTGCACGTTGCACAATATCATTTAAGCCTCAAAAGCACCATTTATCTCGAACTTAAGCTCATTTCAGAGTAGACTTAACTAAATTGCATCTCCAATGCAAACACTTTAAGCCCCAAGAGTATCTATCTAATCTCGCCTCAAGAAAGATACATATGTATTCCACTTAGTTGTGTGGCTATCATAAATCAATGTATATCAACCTAAAGCAGTAATATTTATGCTATGTGTTGTACGATATATGTAAGAAAAGGAAAAGCGTAAAAATGCACGTTAATTTGTATAGTACAACAACACAACACCACAGTTAGCTGTTGTCAGTCTCAATTCTTGTAGCGTGCAAATTGCATTTACCACATTGTTACCCACCGCACGTGGTAGCTTTATAGCTATACTATACGGATATGCAGAGATTTTGCGTTATGGTGAAATGATTTTGGAACGTTAACGGATATTCTTAGTTAATAAGTGCCTATTGTGGCTGTAAAGTGGGAGGGGTAAGCTTAAATGCGAACGCAGTCGAATGTGAAATCAATATTTAGCCTAATTTATTACAAATTTAGGTAACTTAACGCAGTTGTGGCGTTAAGTTTGCATCTCTTTTTGAATGGATGGTTGGTTAGATGTGGTGTAATTTAGAGATTCCTTTTATGTGTAGTAGGCTGATATGAGGTTGTGCAATGCAAGCGAATTCGCAACACAGTTTGTAACGTATAGTCGCTGTACAATGAAATAATGCGTTAGGATTTTAATAGGGTTGCATTTTGTGAATATCAAAAGTCACTATTGGATGTAGTTTTAGCGTCTGGACTATCTATTGAAGTATGTAACTATTCATTATAATCGTTAAGTTTATTTTTGACCCATAAAAGTTAAACCCAAAGAATGGTTATGGTCTCATGTTCCAGTCTGTTGCTTTCAGTTCTATCTCTACATATATTCTATTCATTGCTACCTGTAGAGTGTGTTTTCTAGATGTTTCTTTACTTGTATGTAAAATATGCATATTGCCAATTCGCAGTGACACTCCCACGAGGTTTCCAATTCATACACAATAAACAAATCTTCAGCCGATATTTATGTATGAAATTATCGCAGGTAGGTACATTTGTAAAGTCAACAAACCAAGGCTTACAACATTTTTGGTAAAACACAATCAGATTTACTTGAATATTCGGCTTTATCTGAGAACATACATTTCCAACCCAGATCGCTAAGCATACGAATATATCGAATTATATGCATTGCGTCAAAACGCATTACTCATTTCTTATTCTCCTTCTTGCGTAACTCTAACCAGCGTGTACACGTAGCAGTTAACCAATTACTAGATCTAACCAAATATTACAATCTCATCATACACGTATCTGGTAGTATCTGGGTACCACACATTTGCCTATAAAATCATGTTAAAACAATATCTATGTTCACACCGCTATGGTTGGTAGATTCGTAATATCTTTACATATGCATGTATGTATGTATGTATGTATGTATGTACCTATGTATGTAAGTAAATTTATCCCGTAATTGGATATATTCATTGGCACGTGATACTTTGTTAATAAATACTCCCATTTTGGTTACTAATCATAGTCATCTAACGGATTGCCGGCCCAAATTGTCAAAACGTTTTCTTGCATCTACCACTCTTTGGTAACATAATAATCTTACGAATGACTGAATTGCGTTACCGATGATGACAATCACGAACTGATGCATATTGGGATGGATCATAATAGACTATCCCTGAGAGACATCTATACATAGTTACTCCCAGATATAAAGTAATAAAGTATTACTTTATTTATATCCACTTGGGATAGTTTAACCTTTGCCAATTGTAGAAATCTTTCAATGATGCCATCATATACAAACTGGTGTCATCCTCCTCCAAGAGTTGCATCGGAAAGTAGGTAGTTTTAGATAATGGCAGTTTGGTAGGAAAATAGACAACAGTCACTGAAGGGGTGGTAAAGATATGTTGATTTTGTAATGACACAAACAATCAGCAGTGATTTGGGAGATAGAGAGACCTTACCAATAGGTTACGACTTGCTGCTAACGTTACATAAATTTCAATAGAAACGGATATAAATGGCAGAAAAATCATTTTTCTTATGAACGGATTTGTTATAAGAAATTTTAAATCAATTTAACACACTTCTTTCACCATTTGCAAACATTACTAGTTATTTTATTTTCATTTTGACAATGTTAATGTTTTACAGTTTAGTGAAAAGAAACTTACGTCTGGTAAGAGAAGTAGAAAGAGGTTAGGTTTAGACGATCAAAAGATTGGGAAACATTTGGTCTTTGTATGCTGTCGAGAATGTCTCAAGAGAACAAATTCAGATACAGATGCAGCTCTTAGTATTACACACGGAAATAATATTTATTCTACGTCCTCCCAAGTTGCCACAAAATTTGCCTTTCGTTGTACATTCAACAAATATTGGTTAAAAGATTATATTTGCACATTGACAAGTAAAGATCAGTTCCTCAGAATACGTTAAACGTTGTTAAATGCACCGACATAGTGTTGAATACAATGCCTGGAGTTGTAAAGTTGCAATCTTAACTTTTGTGAATGATTTTACAAGATAAAGCAAGTTGTTCTTATTACAACATGAGAATCTTAAAGTTTGGGGATTCACCGTGCTAATTTCTTTACAATTTGTCATTTCTATATTCAAGAATAGCAATAATGAAATGTTTGAACCTTATTTTAAATGTCATGAAGTTAAAAATAACTTCCTTATCTAAAGCTTTGATGTCATTACCGCAACACCAACAATTTGGCACAATTGGATGGTCGTCGATTTTTAAACTAACTAAATAGAGAAAGGATTCAGACAAGTGATGAGCTGTCATTTGACTTTTTCAATATCATACTTGAGAAAATTGTCCGAAATTTACAAGCCAACACCAGAGATACAATTTTTTAGAAGTCTATCCAATTACTTGCATATGACATGGATGTCATCGGCACTGACTACAAGAAGGGACGCACAACATCGAAGAATCGGACAGAAATTCAAAATAGACAGCTATAAGTTTGAGGTAGTTATGGATTTCGTCTACAACCGCAAAATTCTTCGAACAATTTTCGGTCTTGTTTGCGTTGACGGGCTATGGATGTGGAGTTCCAGACCTGGTCAGAAAAGCAAGCATCAGTCGCCTAAGATGGCTAGAACATGTAGAGTGAATGGACACCAACGCTTCGGTCCGAAGAGGCTTCGATTCCAACCTAGTAAAGAAAGACCTCGCTTTACGTGGCGCGCATAACTGCAAGAGGCCCTTAACCAAGTTGGAGCGCGAAACTAGAGGCAGCAAGCAAAAGACCTGGCAAATTGGAGCGCCTTGTCGATTGAGGGCAAGGTCCATCCCAGTTGCCACCTAAGTAAGTAAATAAATACAGCGCAATCACTAAGGATTTCCTTGTGCCCCCTCAAGTGACATGAACAATAAATTACATGATACGAGATGGAATATCAATTTAGCTTCCGCTGTTCTGATATTGATCAATCAAAATAAGTCTCTCCTGATCCAGAACATATCATACGTCTCTGATCCCCTATTGAAAGCACAGGAGAACTTAAATAAATAAATAAACCTGTATTCAGTTGTACGCAGTCTGGAAGCATTCGAAAGTACGTGGATTATAAATACGACCACGAGAGTGCTGCATCTCATGTCATACAAATAACTTATGTATGAGATGTCCAAATATTATTTTGAGTTTATGTAATTAAATCCTGAATTGTCTGTGATTGTATTGCAGCATTATTATTATGGGCCCCTCAATCGTTTGGCCATTAAACGAAGCTTACTTACTTAACGGGCTCCCGACCCGTGAAGAGTCCCTGCCTGTTGGCCTATTAAAGGCTCGTCCGCCACCGTCTCTTTTCTAAAAACCTGACTTATTTTTGGAAATCCTTACCGGCCTGGATTCCGAGGATGTCGAAGTAGCCCAAATAAAGTGAGTTTCTGTTTCCGCCTGCAGCTCTGACGCCACCGTTGACCCCATCGAGAGAGTTCGTCCACTGTCGTGTTTATAGTGCTGCAATTTTCTCTTGTGCAACACTCGCGCAAGTCGCGTCCGTATGGACATCAACCAGTACCCGATGGCTACCACTTAGAGGTAAAATAAGCAAAATAGATGTGTAGTAACAGTTACAGCATTGGACGTCGCCAAGTTGACGCCAATCAGTACCTACCCTATTCCTACAGCATCCAGTCATTAATTAAACGAAGATAATGAGTCAAAAAAGCTTTTCATAGCTGAGACCGACTTGAAAAATCGATGAAAACCGGGATCATTTTCATGTCATACCGGAACTGATAGTCTCGCAACTGCAGTTCTTGTGTCAAAGGGATTCTGCAGATCAAATGGCGTTTCCGTTCCGTTTCCGTTTTTTTGACGAATGCGATGACCGAAGATTTGGATGAATTTTAAGTCTAGGTTTCTTGACAAGTTACTTGATGGGTTGTTTCGACAGACGGACAAATATTTACACACAACTTGAAGATATCAACACTCAACACTTCCATATGTAAATTGGAGCACTTTGGGGCAGATCATTTTGAAATATTAAGCTACTAGGATTTCGTCATATAACAAGAAGTTCAGAGAGAGCTGAAAAAAAAAACAAACCCTGAATATATCAAACTCAGAGTACCATACATTGAATCAAACTGGTGCCATTAGTAAATCCATGTCGATATAAAATATTCATTCAATATCAAACAACATAAGCTTTAAATATCTGCATTTACTTCTCTTCAAAGCACACTAGTTTCGCTTGAATGTCAATGGTATTTGCCCACAGACGAACCTGATTTAAAACGATAACCAATCATAAACACGTTCCACAAACCTAAAAGAACTTCCGTTCTATTAACTGACCGACGGCAATAGCACAAAGTGAAAACATTCGCGTTTACGACCATAACTCACGTGCAGAGTTGTCTATCTGGGTATACAGCACGAAGAAGACCTTCAGCATAATATTCTACCGCTGAAAAGCCCGATACTTAAGAGAAACCGTGAAATTAATTAGGAATATACCCTTACTATCCGGATAAGGTTTGAAGTGCCGAAAATGAAGCGTTACCAGGTCAACAAAACGGTGTGACCCAAAACACTTCGTATGTGAAATTATGCCAAACTACGAGAGTTTCATTCCGTTGTGAATTATGTGTATTAAAATATTGAAATGTTATTTTCCGCATATTTTGATTTTAGCCCACAGTTTTCGTTAAGTATTGCAAATAGTAAATAAAATACCAGTCACTGCAAATGAATTCACTGGGGGCATAGTGCGTCACAGCACTTAGGCCATAAATGAAACTTTAAAGCACACTAAGTACTTCACTAACGTCATCTTGATGGAGAAACTAGTTTCTCGAGGCCATATGTCTCTCTATAAAAAAAAACAAACATCCAAAAACCTTTTATAGGTTTATAACTTGCCAAGTATGCTCCACATCCGGATCTGAATTTCAAACCAAACATCGACATCAACCTGAATAAGAGAAAGGCGCTTAGTCAGTAGCTAATCAGATTTGGTCGCTAAACACACCCTGATATACAAGAATTTCAATGTCACTTCTTAGTACCGTAGCTGTCCGAGTAGGTGTAGATACAAAGATACAGTTGGCTGTGGTGCAAGAATTTAAATTGATCCAATTAAAAATGCTCGAAAAAGGAGAGAAAGAAAAAACACTCAACATAAACAGAAAATCTAAGACAGAATCCACCTACTATAGGCGTGTCTTGTACTATTTGCTTCTGCAGCTCGTGCTACAACTCCAACTCTCAACTGAACTAGATGACCTTCGTCCCGTCAACATTTTCATAACTCGATTAGTGTTTTTTTCCTTTCAATCGAATCGGAGTGACGTGCCCCGTCGATAGGAAATAATGCTGCACTTTGTAGCAGTTAAGTGGCTTGGCTATTTATTTTTGCATACCTAGAGCGGTTATGGTATGTATTTTTTCAACCAGTCAAATTGAACATATTGGAATAATCGTATAGTGAAATTATAATGCAGGTACATATGTAATTAGCTTTGTATTTAAGGAACAGTAATATTTAAGAAATTTACATAAGGTTGTTCTTGTATACCTACGTGTTCCACTGGATTGTAAAGCGCGCTTCATTGTGTAATGTCCTTCATTTGTATGGTATTCGTGTCTAATGGCAAAGAATCTATCAACTACTTTCCACTTCCTTCCTGCATATAGAGTTTGTCCTTCTTATTAAAGGTAAAATTTATATGTTATCTTAGTGTTTTGGCATGGCGGAGTTATTACTTTCATGCTGAACCTGATAGGTTTAATGCAATCCCGTCATATTCCCCATAAAGTCTTGATATGGATTTGTTGGTAACTTGTATGTGAGGCTTTCGGGACATAATTTAAGTTTTGCTTCACCAAAATCAATAATCAAATGTACACTTCGGATGTACCTAACGTTTTTTAAGTAGGTAGTTTGATTGAAACTTGAATTGCAGACAGTGTTGTCATCATTCGCTATCTGGATTTATTGTTGTCCTTTTGTTGTTGATTACTTGCTTTTTATTGGACTGCTCACTTTACTCCACATGCCTTGTTTTCATTCACTACAGGGACGTGTCTACAGTTTTCCAGTGCATAATAGCTTTTGTCCCATGATTTCAAAGTTACTAAAGACCTATTAGTCCATGTCTAAATAGCATACCTGTTTATTTGAAACGTGTTGGTTCCGTGTAGATGACTGCAGTTTAAAAGCGGTTAAGATAACTGTCATAAATCGTTCCGATCCAATGTTGGTCCCATGTCTACTTCGAATATTGAAGAGGGAACATTTACAACACTGATCTGTCCATATGGTTAGTTTGAATGGAATTCTCTATTGATAGGTAGACAACTAATTGCAAGGTTGGTCCCAGGCTCCTTTATATTTAGGTCTCTCATCGAATTGATTAAGTCCCCGTTGGGTGTTGGGTTATGGATATCTTTCAATCGACTGCGGAACTTGTTATTTGCTAGATACGTACATAACAATAAATGTACACACACTTCCGGATGATTTTCCAAGTAAGGCAATACAGTGTTCCATGTTTGAGACTAAAATTCACTTACGTCGATCCACTTTATTCTGCTTAAAATGAATAGCATTCTAGGGCCTTCACACTACAGAAATCAATATTTGTTTGGGCAGGTTAACCAAAAATCGTCAACGATTTCACAGTCATCATCTTTGAAGGATATCAATTTTCACTCAAATTAAACAGTAGACTACTTTTTCCTATAAGTGCGTGCCCAAATATTTCAATGCATAGTCATCGCTGACAAGCCGGTGAAGAGATAAAACCAGCAAGTTACTGCTTTTGCAAAAATTCCAGCCCATTCCTTAACATGTTAATTTTTTTAACTTGAAAGCTTCGATAGGTAGTTTTGTTTCTACACTGAACCCTACTACCAGTACGTTGGTAAGTATGAATGTAGCAAATAACGCCTAGATGTTATGTCACATTTTTCACTTTAAGCTGATATATTGTTTTACTATACGTAATACTTCAGTCTGTATGAAGTCATTCGAAAATGTCTTTCTTTTTGTTTTCAGGTAAGAATGCTAAGGGGACAATCTAGTTTACGAATATATTTGGTAAATCATAAGTTCGCTTAGCACATTATGCACCGTACAATTGATGATACCCTGATGTACACTGACACGTATAGAAATCAAAACTTGGACGATACACTGCTAAGGTCGAGTTTATTGCTTGAAGATCACGTTTTTACATAACAAGTACGAGTATCTTTCATTTTCCATCTCATACATGCATGTCAGGGAATTTTGTAAAGACCTTGAGAAAGGTGGACAACACTGCCAGCCACACATATACTCCAGCATTTTAATTTCACGTGCAATTCACCATTTACCGCCTAGCCTATATAATGCTAGTCTATAACAATACTAAACTAAATGTCCCGGTCACATACCGACCGTCCTCATCATCATTACCACAACAACCACCTTTAGCGATTAGAGGCCCAAGAAACCTGTACTCAGCATAACATCGTGTCTATTTGATTTCTATTTTCTTTTTGTCATTGTCGAGCAGTTGGTCGCTGGTCACCCCTAAGCCACCCAATATTATTATATTCATTTTCTTTGCCCAATGTGCAATAATGGCTCTCTGTATCTATGAATTCAATTTCAGCGTACGGTCAGCACGTCGTCGTCTACTATGCCATGGCTCTCTCCAAAGGCAAAATACCAGCGAAAACTATAAACGTACCAACATTCGTTACCTACTAACCGAGCACTCGCGCGCTGAAAGTCTGTCCAAGAGACGCCTCTTCTCGGCCGAAACAAGAAATCTGCAAGAAAGTTAATTGGAAATTGGTTTTATGATTCGTTTTTCTCTTTTGCTTTAGTGCCCGCATTTTGGTGTTTGTGTCAGAGTGGTTGGTTAGACGATATAGGGGAAATCAATGTGAACGTGTTGACATTTTGCTCTTTCGACGGTATTCCGAAAACTGGTAGTTCTCAACTTTGCTTTCGAATCACGATCAAAAATGAATTTTTGTTTTTTAATTCGTTATAGAATATGGGAGGAGATTCCAATAATAAAGACATACACGCTAGTGGCTAGTGACAGTCTGAGAAGAAGGTGTCAAGTAGACAGACAGGGGAACGTTGACTGTATACTGATTTTATTGGAAATACCATTTTCATTGACGTCCCAATGATAATAGTTTGTCGGAGATTCTGTCGTTTCTTCGTTTCTCGACTATCAGGTGGGGAATATTCACTTCCATGTTAAGGAAGACTGATTTCATAATAAATCTTAACAGTACGCCTGATTGCGCATAAAACACATGCTAGTCTGGCCAGCCGCTGGCCATATGTAGAGAAAGTACTCCGATGTTACATGGTTATTTGTGATTACCACTTAGTTTCTACTTGATGAGTGAGTTCTCTTTCATTTTCGTTCACTCCCAATTTCTTCGAGTACGACTCTGTAAGGCAACAAGGTCTCAAGTGGATATTGAAACCAAAGCAAGGCAGGCGAATAAGAGAACCCCGGAATGAAAAAACAGTTAATAGATCATCTGAAGACTTTTGTTGAAAGTTATAGTTTTCTATTTTTTTTCTGAATTTTCAAGGTTGGCTAGTTATACGGTTTGAATTTTACCTCTTCTATTTCGGCTCATTTCAATCTACAGAGCGGTCAATTAATATGGTTGTTAACCTTTGTTTTCTTGTTAAACACAATAGATTGAGCAAGTTTTCATTTAAAAAGATATATTTTGTATTAGATCTTTCTTTTTGTTGTCATTTTCTATTTGATATGCTTTCTATTTTCGACAATAGAGCATTCCAGAAGGTATTTGGCGTATTCTGTTCTTCATGTGCAAATTATCATAATATTTATAAAAGAAAATTGAGCCTTTTTGGAGAAATGAACAAGTTTAAATGTAAATTTTTAATCAACGCTGACTAATGTTTCTTGGCTTTTATAGAAACCGGACACGCACGCGATATTAAATATGTAAATGTAGAGAATTTTAATTTATTATTATTTATAGTTTGTATATTTTAGAATCTATTGAAATGTATCTTGTGATGTACCAGTCAAACCTGTTATACATACTTAGTCTGTGTTGCTGTTGACGCCTAAGTTCGAGAATCTCTTATTGACTTTCAGTTCTCCAGCTACTCAGTTCTACTCTTTTTCTGGTTCTTTCTAGGCTGGAACTAATCTTTTTCGATGTGAAGTTTCATATCTGTTGCATCTTATTAAGTTGTTATCATTCAGAGCACTTGTAGTACGCAATATTTAATCAATTGTGCTGGTCACTTTCTTTTTACAGTGTCTATTAAATCACTTCTTGAGACACATCGGGCTTCTTTCATCAGTTATCCTCGCAACATTCATTCTCTTGTATTATAGAGCTGCTGCTGTCCTCCTTGTGAATTTTCGACCGACGCGTAAAGTTCTTGAAAAATTCTCTTTTTATATTCTAAGGGTATAGTAAGTTTGTAACATAGGGAAATAACTGAAATAAATCCTATGAAGCACATATGAATGTATGTATATTTGTTAGTATTTGTTAGTATTGAAAGCAATCCGTCCATCTGTGAAAAATTTGACCACTCATGTACAAATTTAAAAAAAATAATAAACTAGTACACCACTAATACACCAAATGGAAGTATGAAACATACATACTGTCATGGACAAAAGTTTTCACACAAAGACATTTTGCAAGTAAAATAAGCGTTTAAAGTAAAACTAAGCAAGAACTTAAATTCTTTCTTTTGGGAAAATAATTATTCAATATTAAGCTACTTACTAACGCAGAAATAAAAAATAAAAAAAATTTATTGTTTTTGAAAACCAACAAAATAACAAAAAACGTAACATTTCAGTGTGGACAAAAGTTTTCACACAGTAAGAAGATGTTACACAAAATTTATAAATAAAGTTAAAATTAGTATTTAGTTGATAGCCCTTTTTGTTTAATAACCTTCCTTAATCTCTTAGGTATTGATTGCACAAGTTTTTTCGTGTAATCAGATGTAACATTTTGCCATTCCAGCTTAAGGATCTGTTTCAATTGCTCTTTGTTGGACACAGTATGCTTTCTGATACGGTTTTCGAGTTCATTCCATCCATTCAATTGGATTGAGCTCCGGTGACTGTGGAGGGTGTTTAAGAGTATGTGCAATGTTATAAATGATCCACATTCGTACATTGTGAGCCGTATTCTTGGGATCGTTATCCTCTTGAAAATATAAATCTTCATCTAGTCCCAGCTTTTCAGCCCTTTTTTTTACAATTTCCTTAAGGATGTTGAGGTAAATGTACTGATTCATGGTTTGTTCAATAAAAATAAGTTCACCAACATCTGACGCAGCAATGCAGCCCAAAACCATAACTCCCCCACCGCCATGCTTTACTATGCTAGTGATATTTTTTAAGTGCAGTTCTGTGTTAGGTTTTCTCCACACGAGGATCCTCCCATCAGATTGAAAGATGGGATGGGAAAGATTGAAATTTCCTTTCTGATGAAAGCTGTTCTTGCTGCTGTTTTCGGATGATATCTTTCAATCTGATGGGAGGATCCTCGTGTGGAGAAAACCTAACACAGAACTGCACTTAAAAAGTATCACTAGCATAGTAAAGCATGGCGGTGGGGGAGTTATGGTTTTGGGCTGCATTGCTGCGTCAGATGTTGGTGAACTTATTTTTATTGAACAAACCATGAATCATTACATTTACCTCAACATCCTTAAGGAAATTGTAAAAAAAGGGCTGAAAAGCTGGGACTAGATGAAGATTTATATTTTCAAGAGGATAACGATCCCAAGAATACGGCTCACAATGTACGAATGTGGATCGTTTATAACATTGCACATACTCTTAAACACCCTCCACAGTCACCGGAGCTCAATCCAATTGAATGGATGGAATGAACTCGAAAACCGTATCAGAAAGCATACTGTGTCCAACAAAGAGCAATTGAAACAGATCCTTAAGCTGGAATGGCAAAATGTTACATCTGATTACACGAAAAAACTTGTGCAATCAATACCTAAGAGATTAAGGAAGGTTATTAAACAAAAAGGGCTATCAACTAAATACTAATTTTAACTTTATTTATAAATTTTGTGTAACATCTTCTTACTGTGTGAAAACTTTTGTCCACACTGAAATGTTACGTTTTTTGTTATTTTGTTGGTTTTCAAAAACAATAAATTTTTTTTATTTTTTATTTCTGCGTTAGTAAGTAGCTTAATATTGAATAATTATTTTCCCAAAAGAAAGAATTTAAGTTCTTGCTTAGTTTTACTTTAAACGCTTATTTTACTTGCAAAATGTCTTTGTGTGAAAACTTTTGTCCATGACAGTATGTATATCCTGAAGTTGTATCCACGTATTACAAAAAAAAAAAAAAATATTTGGCGCGACAGGTCGATGGGACCCAGGGCCTAGCTTCTCACAACCATTCGTGTTGTGCGTGTTAAATTCTTTATATGAAAGAAAGGGTCTATTATTTAATTTGTGTCCGAAGGGCAATTTGTCATGTAAGAAGCTTTCTTATGAGAGTTGTATTTTCTGATGTTTGTCAGAAAACCTTTATGTGTTTCCACTGGGAACCCCTTGCTGTATAGTCCAACGCATTAACCACTGATCCACGGCGCTGCACTTTAGTATAAAACAAAAATTAAAAAATGCTTATGCTGAGCTAGAAAGATATTGCACATTTTTTAATATTATAAAAGTTGTGTTGCAAAAAGTTTCTGCTTCTATTTTTCAAAACCCAGGTATGAAATTTCATCCTCTTATGATGAGCGTACGAGCATGGCATATTCGTTTTCGATATTGATACTGAGCAATATGTATGTACATATATACTCTATGGGGTCTATCTGAATTATTTCTTTATGTTACCAACTATGTATGTACATATAAAACTTAATAGACCCTTGGAAAGGGTGTGCAAATGTTCAGGCTAAAGTACCATTATTATCAATGTAATTAATTATGGTTGCTGATATGTCAAAAATTTGTAGTTAGATGTTGGTGCTACTGGTGGTACTGGTGGTCTTAAGAAATATCCTACAAATATGACGCAAATCCAAAGAATTAAAGTGCAAGACTGAGTCGCACGTACCTGCAACTTTAAGGTTTTTTAAAAAACATTTTGAAAAATGGGCGTTGCCCAATATTGTCCTCAGGCAAATTATAGAGAGATTTTATCGATTTTATATTTGAAAAAAGTTAATTTTTAAAAATTGGGTATGACTATTGCAAAAATGAGGCCACCATTACTTTGCATTAATCATCAGATACTAATTTTAAGCCTAGTCGCTTGAAAAATAACTGATTTTCAGTATTACCGTTATTCGCACATTTCACGCAAAACGCGGTATGTCATTTTATACTATATATAATTAGCTCAGATATCAAATTTTATCGAAATCGTTGGAGCCATTTTGGATAAAATCCATTATAACTGAAATCGGCCTTAAGTAAACTACCCTTAATTTTGAGGTTAGAATAAAAATTCCGATTTCTCCTGGAACTGTGACCCCACAGACTCCAGATATCAAATCTCTCCAGCCGTTGTCGAGTCAGGAAAAGAATACTTGCCCTATAAGTACGGGTGCAAGTAAAAAGGATCTGCTAAATGGTACGAAGATAACAGGGTCTCTGAAATTTGAGTCCAATATATACAATATAGTATGTCTATACTGCGCGACAAATGAGTCATTGATTCTGGCACAACTCTTCAATTTAGATGTCTAATCATTTCATATTTGATTACAAATTGTTTGTCTCCGTTTGTTATTTTAAATAACTTTCACGCTTTCATTGAACATCGTTTTTAGTAGTTGAAGTAAAAACAAGGAGATATTTCTAATAACTTCCGCAATTAATATAATTAATAATGCGTTTTCTTTTTTTTCACTTAAATAAGAGAGAGTAAACCACTTGCCCCACACAATTAACAAAATTGAGTTAATACTTCGTAATGATCTTATTCTACCTACCTAAAATCAATAATTTTGTTAAAAGATACAAGTTCATGATAAACCTCACTTTTATAGAAATTGGTGTGGAAAAATGTAAGCTTTCTTGTTATCTTGCAACCAAAGATCCGTGATAATTACTAAAAAGAAAGTGAAACGAATGGCTTAACATTGAACTTTGTAGCAACGAACTCATCTCGCAGATACATACATACATACATGTACATATGTTAATTCACGTGAAAATGAAATTGTTTTCTTCCTCTCTAGAAGGTGAAAAGTAAATTTATTTATTTGTTTCATTTTATAACACTTTGGTGAAGTGTAAGTCTCATACTAGACCCGCTGTTATTAATTAAGTTTTATACGCTTTCAATTTCAATCTTTAAACTATCTAAACAGATATGACGCATTCAGGTTATGGTTTTACCCACTGTAGGCAATATCTTCAGAATGGGTAATAAAAACCTCGTGACAAATTAAAATAATTCTCATCTGTTGACTTTCATCAAATATTTGTAAAATACATTAGTGACTGGTGGCACCCACTAAACTTTTTAATATGGAATGTCAACGCCTCTACCTAGATACTAAACAAAAACTATGCAGTAACACACGAAAAATGACAGACTCGTACACACCCTGTTGCACATGTGAAATTTCATCGTTAACTTAAGCAAAAATAAAAAATAAAACAAAAAGTTAGCATAAATGACGAAAATTCCTAGGCAACCCAAACAGGTAAACCAGTGCGCCGACAGCAGCTTAGCAATAGCATCACTGAGCTCAATCCACTCTATCTCTCTAAATTGCATGCGTATGTCAGAAAAATGTTGTTCGATTTCATGTTACCTGTTCCTTGGAACACCGAATTCAATTATAATCACATGTAGTTTAGCATTGGTTACTTCAATTGGACCACGATTTTGATGTGGCGTGTAGATTCGATAAGGTCTTTCCTTCAAACCTCAAAAATGTGCCTTGGGTTTCTTTCGTTTAATTTGTAAAACAAATTTTTTTATGGGAATCGAGTGAGAACCAGGGCTTGACATTTACAAGATAATAAAAAAATAACTAACTTTATTAAACAAAATTCGAAGCAGATTATTATGGCTTTGTGGTGAAAGGCGGTACATTTTAGTGCAGAGATTGTTTTTGAGCCCTTGAGTCGGCAGCTAGAACTGGTTTCAAACTCATGCAATCATGGGCTTGATCGATTGATGTAGTGATTGATTTTAAGTTTTTATAAGATCATTGCCTAAGGTCAAGAGTTGTAAATTATTTCTTAAATGTTACTTAAATAAAGTGCACGACTGGGCCGTACAAACTTGCACCCATATCTGAAATTCTTGTGTGTATTTGAGGTAAAAATAAATAAACGAATATATACATAAGTAGGTAAGTATTTGTAAGTTGACTATAAGTAAATCACCGTTCTAAGCAGATTGGCCAAAAACGTCATATATCATCTGTAGGATTTGATAAAGCTCTTTGAAAATTAAGCATCGTCGTTACTTTTGCTTCAATTTCACTCATAAATTCATTGCCTTTGAACTCCGGTGAATATGCGGAAACCCAAAATATGTAAGTCCCTAAAAAAGTAACAATATTTTCTTTCTCTCTCTCTGTCTTTTAACCAATGAAAATGAAATTCGGACAAATCCAGTAGCACGTGCGCACCAATTAAAACCGTATCGTAAGGAAAAAAAACGTTTCCATGACAACGGCTGTGTTCTAAAGTGTTGCCAAGTAATATTTAGATACGTATCAAAAGTGATTATTAATTTAAATGCTTCGTTTTCTTAAAAATGGCTATGTTGATAGTTTCACTTTCGACTACAGATGCCATAAAAGAGCATCTTTATAACAATTTCTAACTTTTTGATTCTGCGACATATTTCCACTGCCAATGGCAATATTATACAGAATTTGTATTTTGATACTTTAGGTACGTTTTTCCTTTCTGGTGAAATTTTTTCTCAAACCTTGGCAGCAACACTGCGGCGGGATGGTGCAAGAAGTCAAGTACAAAAAATACATATTTTTTGGTTCACTATAGTGTGCGTGTACTTCCGTAAATGCACATGTATTGACTTACCTTTAAAAAGCTATTGTACCATTGTTATCAATCTTTAACTATTAAAGGCATCTGTGGGGAAAAGCTTTTGCAATGGTATATAATTTTGAAAATCGGTTCAGTAGGAAGAAGTTTTGATAAAATTCATGTTTGCCTATTAATATGATGTGAAAATCGTGTTTTTGTTAAGTTGGCTGTAAGGGAAGTGGAATTTTAGGCAATTTTGACGAAAAACGTGGCATGCCATCTTATAGAGTTTTATAAAAGAAGCCCAGATATGAAAATAAAACAGTAACGTTCGAGAAAAGTTTTCGAGAAAGCGTGTTTTTATGAAGTTGGCTCTAAGTAAAGTACCTTTCAAAACAGTTTTGGTCAAAAACGTTGTATGCCATCTCATAGGGTGTAAAAAGGCTTATTCTAATATAAAATTTAATAAAAATCGTTTGAGCCGTTTTCGAATAAATTGGCTCCAACTGCTCGATTTCGTGAAAAATACCGTTATACTAACTTTTGGCCAAAAACGTGATACAGTTCCTGATAGAATTTGAGATGTTTAATCATATGTCAAAATCTAAATAAAATCGTTGAAGGCACTTTCAAGCACATCGGCTTTTTGTCACCTTGGTCGTAAGTACCGTTATATCATACTCAGACCTAAACGTGGTACTCCATTGTGTTGCATTACCTCGTACTAGTCCAAATATGAAATTTGAACTAAATCATTGCAGCCGTTTTCTCGCAAATTGACTTTTCGTCAAATTGGCTATAAGTAAAGTACCATTGTTGCCAATTTTGGTAAGCAGCACGATACATCATCTAATTGCAATTGACTAGACTAATTCAAATATGAAGTTTAATCAAAATCGTTAGAGCCGTTTTCGAGAAAATCCATTTTAACTGAAATCGGCCTTAAGTAAACTACCCTTAATTTTGAGGTTAGAATGAAAATTCCGATTTCGCCTCTAGGGATTATCACACAGACCCTATATATGAAGTTTGATCTAAATCCATCCACTCGTTTAGGCTGCAGACTCGTGCACAGACAGACAGACAAACGGCATTGGCGGACCTACTTTTTTGGACTTCTCCATTATAGTAATGTCAAGTTTGATTTAAATCTCGAGTTCCAAATTTTGCACAATACAATACTTGCCCTA
Source organism: Xylota segnis (assembly GCA_963583995.1). Lineage (NCBI taxonomy): Eukaryota > Metazoa > Arthropoda > Insecta > Diptera > Syrphidae > Xylota > Xylota segnis. Next base: position 14,859,417 of record OY757239.1, read on the forward strand.
TAGGTATAGGTGCAAGTAAAAATATTCATTTGTGTATTTTTATATGCTTAAATTGATTAGCAATGATTTCAAAGAAACTCCAGATTTTATGACGTCGATTGGGGCTATTGATGATACCATCAATATGATGGCATATTAGATTTTGCCCAAAATATGTTATAACTATACGTTTGGTTTAGAATATTTAAGATGTGTTAAGGGTAGGATTTGATTGGTACCCGCATACAGGACTGAATAAGTGCTTCGGAGGTGGAAATGCCATGAGTAGAGTTATAATGGTATGGATCGTGATGGTGTGACATGATATTTTTGCTTGCTGGATCAGGATGAATGTAAAGTCCCTATCCTAATCTAATTCAAAACCTTTGGAATGATATGGACTTTATAATTAAAGACTAAAATTCAGGAAAAAATTTGGATGAACAGTTAAATGTTCCACAAAATTTCGGTGAGACCCCTTCCGTTAGATGTAGGAACTTAGTTGAGGATTTATCTAATAGTTGAATGGAGGTTATAAGGAGCAAAATATATCTATTATGAAATTTGTTTGATTCGACTTTTTTACTTAAACAGCTAATTTATTTACTTGTTATTTTGGGCAGAATTACATTTTCTGGTAACAAAAAACAAATTTTTATTATTCGTAATGATCCACATTCGTAACGACAGTTTCCAGACTCAGATAAAATTGCCAATGTAAAGCCTAACCACATTATAATCATGCAACATTTGATTAGACAAAAAAATAAACCTTTGAAAATCGAATTATTAAACCCTTTGATTAGATAAATATTCATGTGAAATATCGCATTCTTTCCATATGCTTGTTTTATGTATGAATTCTTTCCACTTTACTGCCGTTATGACAAAAGAAAAAAAATTAAATCTCTTTCCTATCACGTCATCAGGTTCTATTAAAAGCCACAATAGAACCGCACATTCTCATAACCTGACTAACTGACTGATTACTTCGATTCAGTAAAATACTCTTTCATTCATAAATTGATATTTTGGCACACTCCATTTGATCTCGATCAATGCAATGAGTATCCTTTTAAAAGCAAACCACTCAGTGAACCAAGATGTCAAAAAAGCCGAGAGCCTCACACAAAGTCTTCAAACCAAAAGGTCAACATTTCGCTACGGAGTGTGACTCAATAACGTCTGGGTCCCTAGAGGCGACCGCACAACAAAGCTCCATGGTCCATAACACAACTCAATTATTTGGCCCCTTACTCACCGATCAAATAGACAACGGATTTATTTGACCAGAGTTCTCCGTCTTACCGGTGTGTCATGAGTTGTATACCCCAAAGGTATCCTATTTCTTTTTTTTTACGTGGCTTGTTGTTGTGTCCCGTTTTACCAAAACGATCACGGCAGTCACTACAGCGGACACAAACAGACAAAAAGTAACTCACGACACAATTACATAAAAAAGGAGACCGATAATGGTAATAATAATAAAATAGTTTTGCAGTGCGGTGCACACGCCTGCCTTCCAGAGATAGAAGTCGTGCCGCTGTACTGCACCACCACCCTAAAACGCAGATATCAAACTACCTTCACGATGGGGAACGTCTTATAATGGACACGTAGCAAAATTACTCGCACATGCAGCAAATTGTAGAACAAATACCGTTATGGACAATAACACAAAAAAAAAAAGACAGCATAGAAACTATGGCTGCTGTAATGGCTTATTGTACCAAGGAGATACTGAATATGGTCATAAGCACACAATATTGGGTTACGACCGTCCGTATTGCGCAATGAAAGTGTTTTACCTTGGAACCAGATCAAAGCACAGATTCGATCTCATGGGAGTGATGGAAATCGATCAGGTTTTTACTGTGGATCAGAAGAATGTGACAATTCCAACTGATACACACATTATCTGAGCAATTCGACCAACCGATGTGTAATTAATTAGTGGTGTTTGTTTGAGTGATACTGGATTTTTTTTTAAAGTGATTAGAAATTTTTTCTGATTATTAAATCTTAGTTAATTGGCTAAATTGTTAGTAGTACGTACCGTACTCTTATGGTAGTGACAATTTCCACGTTGTACTGTATAAACTCCAAATTACATAAAGTTAATTAAACAGATTTTAATTATAAAACAATTAGGTGGTATATAAACGCCCTAATCAGTAGGACTTCGAGTTTAGTTCACATAGATACAGAATACCTGGTACTCTGGGGAAATAAATTATTCTGTAAAGCAGCTTAACCAAAGAAGAAACACTTTCGAGTTTACTATTCTACTATTAATTGATATTTATTGTTCTTTTACTCGATTCCCAAACAAAACAAATCAAATTATTGTCTTATTCCATTTATTATTACAATCCATTTGTGGAAGCAAGGTCTTTCGAGAAGGAGTAGGGAGACAGAAATAATTTAATACACACACATAAGTAGCTTTTCGTTCAATAGTCCTATTTGCTTTGCAGAAACATTGAGAAATACTTACTTAAAACGAGCGAACTTAGTAATAAAGAACACTATGGCCTGTGCAAAAGACAATTATAACATCTCGGGTGAGAGTTAACTTTAATTACGTGATGAATGCAACTAAAACTGTTATTTTTAAAAACCCAATACACTAATTTGTAACTATTTATAATATCATGAAATTAAAAGAACCAAAAGAACGGGAAAAAGTTTTTGGATAAGTGGGAACATTTTATGAATTTTATATCAGATTATCTATTTAAAAAAAAATTTAGCAGTTTGTTAATACCTCAATACAAAAATGCTAAAAGATTGTATGCACTTGAAGTAACGATATTAAAATATTAGAATATTTTTTGTCGCCAAGGAAATAATTTCTTTTTCAGTATCAGTTTTTCTTCTTCTAAAGTACATATGTACATATGTACATATGGGCGAAACAAATAATTATAAGACTTAAAACAATGGTTCATACCCATGAAGGTACACAAGTGATAAAATAAAACAGAACAAAATGAATACAATATATATATGTGTGTACGTACTTGTATTATATATAAGAGTGGTATCATATGAACATGTGTAATCCAGAATACCATCACCATTATTGATTTTAAAAGTTAAACAATTTTTCAGAGACGATAGATTCGAAATGAGTTATAAAGAAAATTAAATATTCTTGTCAACATCTTGACTTTACTTTTCGCAAAGTAAACTTTGGTAAACAAAGTCCTTGGTAATAACAGACTAAAATGTAGATTTTGACGAACTGTGTGGTTTGTTTGGCATTGGTCGTAGCGAGATTCCATATATGCATTCGGCACGGTCTCTTACGATTGTTTGTTTCCAGATGTACTACCAAAGATGTCCTCCTTTCCTTTCTTGGCGTTAAAATCATCCAATATGATTTAACGACATATTTAGGTTATTGTAAGCAAGTTTTGCCGATAAGCTTAAAGACACGTACTTTGGGGTGACGTCCTTGTCTCAGCGCAGGAAAATAAAGAAATTAATTTTCATTATACTGCCCAATAAAATAAACAATGAAAACAAAAGCCAATAATAATTATGGTATATCACTTATAAGTTATTCAAGTATTACTATCTATTTAATTTTTCGATAATTTAAAATACTGTTAGAAAGTGCGAAACATTCAAATATACATATTTACATACATATATTGTAAATTTACAGTTAGTCTATGGTTATGTAGCAAGCGAGTAATGCTCGTAAGGTATTCGATTTGAGTTAGGTATTTATCCTTTCAGGTTCTGTTTCGTTCAAATAATGTGGAAAATATGTTGTTTTTATGCGGGTAGCATGCAAAAAATACAAAACAAATATTTGGGCCAATAGGTCCATGGGACATAGGGCATACTGTTTATTGGCGTTATGTGATAAGTTTTTTTTATGAGAATTGTAGTCTCGAATGTTTGTCAGACGCTCGCCAGACGTGGGGTAGTTTTACTTAAAAAAAAATAAAGAATTGTATTGATTAAGCCCTACTCTAAAAATGTATTGTCCTCTTAGTTTTGTTGGGTCTCAGACCTTAACATAATATGGAAGATTAGCTTTGATGTTTTGATTTGATTTGATTTGATTTGATTTAAGTATTTTTGTAGGAGAATTCTTTTGAAGTTCGCCCGATCAATCATGAATTGAACTAACATATTTTTTGTATTCCTTTTCAGGTAAGAACTACACTCACAATTTCAATCATATGTTGGATTAAGAACATTAAGTCTTTTTTCCACTCAATCTGTATAATTTGCAGCCGGATCGTGAGTAAAATAAAAATAGCAACGAAGTTAATAGAAACTTCATGCATGACCACGTTCAATTGTTCAGCAAAAGTATTCATCAAAAGAACACATTTCAAGGAATATTTCCAAACAAAAGACAAAACTTCATCATAAATCACTACACAGGTTTGTTTAAGACAAGGCATGAACAAATGCCTCTAGCATCTCACATTTCGTTCCATTAATCGTGTAACCCCTAGTCCTTAACTACAGGTCTTATAGCAGGTATTATTGCGCACACAACACGGCTAAATCAACAATCATCCAATTAAAAGTCAATTGAACGAAACAGCTATGACTACTTCAAGGACACACTCAATACATGCGTATGTACATATGTACTACAGAGTCACACACTCAATACATGCGTATGCACATATGTACTACAGAGTCACTTAGCGAATATCGGTGCTGAATTTAGCACCGCCCGCGCATTACAAACAACCGCTCCAACCCTGCAGCCTGCTCAATCAACTTCAATCGAATGTTGTGTTCTGGTACCATTTCCTTATTTCTGCATTCCAAATTACAGCAGTCAGTCTGGTTTCTTAGGTTCTATCTATAACTCAGTTGGGTGCATTGCTTCGTCGAGTGGGAGTCATCGGTTAGTTATTTCCTTCTTAGTCAACGCTGAACTGGTACAAATATTTTTAAATTCATGGCAAACAGTATTTGAAAATCGGTACCACATAAACTAAGAACTTGGAGTAATATTTGTATCACTAACCGACTGGACTTTTGTTTTTCTCGTAATTATGCGGAAATTTATTAAAAATGTAATACAGGTGACAAAAAAATAATTAATTTCAATAGTATGAAGGTAGGATAATTAGCCGTTGGGTGCCTGAATAAGTGTCATGCTCTTAGTGTTGGGTATACTTGTTCGATTTGAGGAAGTTTAGAAAAAGTCTTAAGTGGATTGCGTATCAACTTGACTTGAGGTTTGTAGAACAAGTTCTACGGACGTACTTATCTGAGTTTCGTGTCAAAACACAGTTCAATTGCAATAAGTAATCGTAAGGTTACATATGTATGTATATCCTAAGGGTGTCTTTAAAACATAGTTAGTAATATAGAGAAATAATCTATATAGACCGAAAAGAGAACACGATTGAGTCATGTCCGTCCGTTCGTTTTTTTTTTTTTTTTTTTCCATGAATCTTTATAAAGACGCTATGATACCCGTGTACTCATAGTAGTGTCAGATTTTTACTGCCTAAACACACCCTTCCCTTTAGTTCTTGTCGTTTACTACAACTAGGTTTCCCCATCCAGTAGTTTTAGTTTCATTATATGTACGCGTGAGGCAGGTAGATTTACGGTAAAATCACCTACTAGAACCATTAAGAGTGGTTGTTACTCCTTGCGCTAAATCGAACGGTTTCTCATGTCCAAAATTTGAAGTATGGCATCGTTGCAATGACCATCAAGTCGAGTTCGTAACTTCCTAGCAAAGTTTATTATTTCTTCGTTCACGGTTGGGATCAATAGATCTCTCTGTATATCATTATTTCGGAGATACCAGGGAGCATTCACAATAGTCCTAATGACTTTGTTTTGAAATGATTGTATGGATTCTCTGTTACTTGCTTTAGTGCAGCCCCAGAGTTGTATGCCATAAGTCCATATAGGTTTTAGCACTTGCTTATATATAAGCAGTTTGTTGTATGTGCTCAACTTGGAATGTCGTCCGAGTAGCCAGTACATTTCTCGGCATCGGTTCTCAAGTTCGTCACGTTTTTTTTTTACATGCGCCTTCCACTTAAGCTTAGCATTTAAAGTCATCCCGAGATATTTGGCTTCATTTGCGTACGGTATTTGTACCGAATTAATGAAGACGGATATATTGTTTATGTTTCTATATGTGAAATTAGTATGCGTGGATTTGGTCTCATTGAGAGCAATACGCCAACGTTTTGTCCAATCGCAAGCACTTTCCGTAGCCAGAATAGCCGTAGCGTCCGCGAACGTAGCTACTATTGTACCCTCAATTTGCGGAATGTCACGAGTATATAACAAGAACAGAGTAGGACCAAGGACACTCCCTTGCGGAACCCCGGCGGCAATATCCTTAAACCCTGAGTACTCCGTTCCGTGCTTAACTCTAAATATCCTATTTTTGAGGTAGGATTCCAAAATGCTGTATATGTTTTTCGGAAAGATCCTACTGAGTTTGTATTTCAGACCATCGTGCCAAACCTTGTCAAAGGCCTGGGACACGTCAAGTAAAACGCTAGAGCAAATCTGTTTTTCCTCTAGTGCTTTTTCGATTCCGTTAGTTATTCTAAATACCTGATCAATTGTGGAGTGATTCTTTCTGAAACCAAATTGATGATCAGGTATAAGGCGTCTTTCTTCTATAATTGGTTGGATTCGTTTCAATAAAAGTTTCTCGAATATCTTCGATATTATAGGCAACACTGATATCGGTCTATACGATTTTTTGTCGTTTGGCGGTTTACCCGGTTTCGGGATCATTATCACTTCTGAGACTTTCCACGAATCTGGAACGTACAACAACCTAAACGAAGCGTTTGTTATGTGTTGGAGCTTAATAAACGCCTTTTTTGGTAATTCCTTGATAATTTGCCCGGTAATTAAGTCATAGCAAGGTGCTTTGTTATTTTTCAAATTTTTAATTGCCTGACAGAGTTCAGTTAACGCCACACGTTTTATTCTAACATTATCAGATGTCGGAGGCATATCGCTTTGATCATCTATCAACATTTGCCCATCAAAAGGCTTAAACGTTTGTTCGAGATGTTCAGCAAATACGCCTGCTTTTTCTTTGTCACTCTTTGCCCATTCACCATTATTTTTTCGGATTGGTGCGGAATGCATTTGAGGCTTCTTTATGTTTTTCACAGCTTTCCAGAGTGAGTAATTCGAGGTTTTTTCGTTTGTTAAGCCTTCGAGGTAGACCGTTGTCTCGTGATTTTTTAAGTCATGAATTGTTTTTTTAAGTTTATTGCATAAGAAGTTAAGATATGCTTTATGTTGGGGGTAGCGAGTTTGTTGCCACACCCTACGTGCTTTCCTCTTTTTGCGAATAAGTTCTTTTATTTCCGGCGGATAATTTGTTCGCTCTTCTTTGGCTACTTTCTTTCTTCGGGTGTTTTTCCATGCGGCGTTCTGAATAGACGAAATAAAATTCTATCTCTAACTCAAGAGGTGTTTTCTGTGATACATTCAATGTAATTTTTGTTTCGCAATCATGCCTGAAACCATTACAGTTAGTCCTATTATTTGTTAGCCTCGGTACTCCTTCTGCTTTCATTAGCTTATCACTTATTGGTAAGACTATCGGTGCGTGGTCAGAGGAGAGGTCAAAGCTTTCCTTTATTTTCGTGATATATGTAGATACTCCCTTTGTAACGAAAAAGTCTACCAGGTCAGGTATTTTCGCTACGTCGGAGGGCCAATAAGTCGGTTTCCTGTCGAATGAAAGTCTACTCCGAAGTTCATATCGACTTTGTACAACAGTCTACCTCTGGTTGAGATTTTTCTTGAACCCCAGAACGTATGTTTGGCATTAAAGTCGCCGCCAATAATAAAATTCGTTCCAAGTGATTCGAAGAGGTCTACAAGCTCGATACCTATAAGCTTATAACGCGGAGGTAAATAAATAGATGATATATTAATATCTATTGTCTTGTTCTTTACCCGAACTGAAGTTGCTTGTATTGCATCAAGTTCTGTCATGGAATTTAAGGAATGCTTGATGCAGTCTTTGATAAATAAAGAAGAACCCCCCCCTGGGTCTTCCCGAGGGATGGTATGCGTGGTATGCACAAAATCCTCTTATTTTTAATTCAGATTAATTCAGATTGTTAAATGCGTTTCCGAGATCAAGCACACGTCAATGTTGATATTTCTTAAGAAAATCTCTAGTTCTGCGATTTTTTCTTTGAGACCATTTGCATTCCATGTTAAAATTTTAATTGATTTGTTCGTATTCATTTGGTTTTATGTTTTGTATGAGGCTTTATCTCAAGCTTGCTTAGTCAAGTTCGTTATCTCAAGCTTGGTGTCCGTTCGTTTGACACCAGGTTTTGGTCTTACATTTTGAGCTAGAAGGATGAAATTTTATATTTCGGCTTCTGCTCAATAAAAGCAGTACAAGCGTTAAAAAAATCCGCGCATTGTCACGCTAACTTTTTAATAACTTCACCATTTTGTATGAAATCGAAAAATATTATGCAGACAAAATATTTAGATATTCGAATTTTCTACAATTCGTCCATACATCAATTTTAACCACGCCTACTTTTTGGAAGTGTTTTAATCAAAAAACCGATTTCGATGATATCGACAATCGAAGATATCGTTGAAGCTTGCTTGACATGTCATGTGTCCACGCAAAAGGGATAGGGTATCATCGTATCATCCAGATGGATTCTAGCTTTTTCATATGTTTCTCATTGAAACATTATAGTCAGTACTTCTTGCTTAGACAGATTTAAGCCACACTAAGTTTTAGTTTTCAATTATAAGCCCGATGCTAGTAATAAGAATGAAAAGAACAGAGGGTACTGAAACTTTTGAACGAGACGCCTAAGCAAACCTCTGTCCACTTCTAGTGAATCGCAAAATATAAGACAAGGATTGAGATTAAATTGATTTAATTTTCTTCAGCTGTGGGCTCAGACAGTTATTTTTTTTCGTGAATCCTGAATGCCGCGGAATCCGGGGTTCAATATCGACCATCAGAACCACGGTAAACCTCATAGACAAACGAGACATTGGCAACAAAGTTCAATTCCAAGACTTTTGTGTTTTTTCATTGCTCACGATTCCCGTCCTTGCGACCATCTGGTAAACTGCAAGGAGTATAACTGTCATAAGAGTTTTTGAAACAAAAGTCTAATTCGATTTTCAATTCATTCGTCTGGTTTAATACCGTATCCTTGGGTGTCTTAAACTAAGTTTAGTTATAAATGTTACCACATGCCAATCCAAAGTTAATGGAATTTCACTTCCCTATGCATCCTTTTCGTTATGTGCTTTAAAATATGTGCTCCGATAACGATGTAAACAAGTTGTTTACCATGATTTTAAGCGGTTGTTGACTATGATCTGCTGGTTGATTCATTCCTTTCGAAAGGTGCTCCTCAAGCTCAAGATGTTACATCTAGGAATTTAAGATCCCATTGGGTTGAGAATTACTTGAATTCAGCATTAAGGTGCTACGCAATGGTAATTTCATATCATATGAATCCTCTTGATAAAGGTAGGAATCTGACGTTTTATAGACCACGGTTTCTCAGGAGGAGCTAAGATTCCATCATTCCCGAAATCAATCTTAGCTCAGGTACAATAGCCACAATTGATCATCGAATGACCGTTCTTGAATGGGTGAATAAAAACAAAACATGTCTTATTTTACACTGAACTGGTGATTGCTAAGGCTATGTAGGCAGACATTTTATTTTACCATGATCACGTTTAACATTGAATAAGTAGTTACTAAGACCAAGTCTCTATTAAGTATTATATTTGACTGTTCTAAATTAAAAATGGTAACTTTGTTGTTTAAAAAAAAATGGGGACATCATAATGTTACTGAAAGTTTTATTCGAGAATAAATCAATATAATAAGTCTTAACCGAAATATCTTCTTGTCGTATAGAATTAAATTGAAAATTTTAGTCTATCTAAAGCACGAATAGCTGTCTCCGATGAAACATATATCATTATTTGGCTCTAAGGATTATCGCATTTAGTCACTGTACTAATTAGCTTTTTTTTAAATAATTGTTTTGTAAAATTTGGAGACCCTTTTTCTTTCTTTCACTTAGTAGATCATGCTACTCGTACATTTTTTCTTTCTATTTATTATTTAGTAGTCGTGTTACTTGTGTCACTTCTGCTAATATTACCACAATTACATGTTCACGTTCTGTCGAATCGCTGGTAAATATAAAATACGAGTTTGATTCTATTTCGTTTAATGTAGAGTATACATTTCTTTGTTTAGTTCTACAATATCACTGTAAACTTCATATGTATATAACTAGAGAATTTCAAAACATAAATTGGGAGATGCGTTTGCAATTTCTCGATCAATCCTTTATTCAATTCAGACTGTGAATTAGCTATTTTTTCAATAAATTCGCTTTTTCTTGGTTGCCTTCCGATACTAGCATCGTTCGTTATTTCGGTGAGGTATGTTTTATGGGAATCGTTTCAAAATTATCTAACCGATATTTCACATAAGTTTACTACGAGGGTTGTTAAGCATTGTTTTGCCACTTGGCAGCCTTAACTGTTCCCAACGTTTTCTAACTTTTCTGTTTTCTAGCCTTTCATAGTGAAAACACCAAATGTTAAAACTATTATAAAATTACCCGATTAAATTTCTGGCCCTTCTCTACCTTCTTACAGCATTTGACGAGATATTCTTTGTTATGGAATGGTTAAAGAAATCTTTAATTGTATTCCTATCTATTAGTCAATTGACAGTTTTTTGCTTTCAGTGATATTTACTACCAATTTCTCTTTCTCTTTCCCCTCGAGTAGAAAGATCCCCAGATCTCCATTACCCTCCTCCTGTGATGAATTTATTGCAGAAAGTGATAAGACTGGAAATATCTACTTCGAATATTTAGTAAATAAGCTGGATGAGTCCCTATTATACATTTATCAAGGTTAATCCTAGTGGACTTTAGACATTAAGTCAAACCCCAGATCCTGTGATGAACCAAGGCAAAATGTTTAGATCCAGTGAGTACGCTATCGTATCGCATTCTTTTTTGTGGGGGTTGGTAACATTTCATATCTAAGAACTCTGGGTGTGGGGTTAGGTTAGGTAACTCTTATCCGAGGGTGTATATCGTGTATATTACGGTTAACATTGTACAGATGTTACTGTTAATCTGCAAAAATATGGTGCATTTTCTCTAGCAGTTTAGTGGTAATATCAATGGCAATGTTAATAGCATCTCTAACTACTTTAATTTCTTCCAAAGTAGAGGCCCAAGAACCGAACCTTGTATTACGCCGACATTTAATACGTACATACATATGTATGTACATAGGTATGTATGCCCGTTAATAGTATTGGATATCTGGATCCTGCACTTGAAGTAGTTCACTACAATGTGAAATATACCTTGCCCACCTTGAGACTCATCTCAGAAGACATCAACCCTCAAAACGTTCCAGTTTTCATAAAAAAAAATATATTTAAACCATTTACCTCCATTACAAGCACAATTCGCTTAAACATCTGTCCGTCTTTTCGTATCCTTCACGTCAGTTGATTATTAACCTGCTGCAACAAACAAAGATGGAGACAGACCGGTTAAATCTCAAGAGTACCCGGAAACGCCAGCAGTGACTTTCATTAAATGCTCCCAAAAGAAAGAAAGAAAGAAATATTATAAAAACGTGTAAGGGCGATGCGAATAAAACTGTTCAGTTCTCAGCTTTAAAGTCATTTAAATCGGCATAGGTTATTGCCTTGATACATTCAGCAGACGTCTTTCTTTGGGAACAGTTCTCATCAACCGTATGACATCATTGCCTATGGTTGTTACACACCGCCAGGAATACGAAGTGTATTCACCCATAATCCAAGTTTTTATCGGATCAAACATCATGTACCGCCGAGTGAGAAAAAGAGATCATAAGAGAACTATTTTCACGTCAAGGACATACATAGTATAATTTACGTTTAATTTGCGTTACCTGACAAGAATTAGATTGCGCGCAGGCTGTGCTGCTATCAAGATCAAGTATGCTTTGTAGCTAGACGGTGTAGGATGACTAACAGTTTTTTGTTTTGGTAAATTCTGCTTGAGGCTTATGATAAATAATTCTGTCGCCGAGAAGGTAAGTAGATACGTATTAATCTTCTTTTCTAAAACAGTAAGATCATCATCTTAGTCACATGCGTAGAAGTCAACTTAACAATAGCCAAGTAAATGATCTCTGAGACGAGAAGCTATCCATTCTACCTACGTAGTGCCATTTATCAGAGTTGCGCAGAGTTCTCTCTTAAGCCTCTGTCCACCAAACGACGCTTGAGGTTTCTTTTATCTGTAAATGTATCTTTTGAAAGTAAGTGCCGGTGGTGTGGTGGATGGTTTTAGTTTTCTTCGCCATTATTACTGAAAGCTGTGTGTTGGCGACAAAGTGGAATAATGATGGTGTGGCGTTTATTCATACCACAAAAATTCTCAAACAAAAGATTCAGTAAATGGGTGAATAAAAAAAAGAACAAGATATTCTGGTTAAGAAATTATGGACACGTTTTTGCAACAACCAGAAGCGTGGAATTTACAAGGTTACGTCGTTAATTTCGAATTCGAGTTTTTCAAGTTAAAAGTTTACAATAAATGTATAACCGTCTACATGGTTATAGGCTTTGTCTTAAGGGATACTATTATAAAGATGTCTTGAAGTTTAAACAACTATATATGTATATTTGTGATCAGTATCAATAAGGAAAATGCTTTAGCTATGTCAAGCCGTAGGAGAAGAAGAAGCAGTTATGGTAGGTATTTACAATTTACCCGTTGGACCAACAGGAGTTTATTACCTATAAAGCTCTGAGAGCGAGCTCGCCGAGATTGTCGATGAAATATGCTACTTTGAGGTCACAGATCTTGGCAAGTGCATATGTGGCATAGTAGTATTCTCTTGATTTTGATTATCCCTTTTGGAAAAATCGTTTGCCGGGAGAATAAGCCTACCGTTGATGCTGTTTTTATGTGGATTGACCTAGGTCACATGTTTTGCTCCATTTAGACCGCTTATTCGCTAAACGTGTTGAGATATTTTCCTGAGACAGCAATAGCAACACATTTTTGGCGCAACAGGTCTTTGGGACCCAGGGCCCAGCATCTTACAACCATTCGTGTTATACGCGTTATATGTATGGAAGCGCCCTATTGTTTAATGCCTTGTCCGAAAGGCAATTCGTAACTAAAGAAGCTTCTTCATGACAGTTATACTCTCGGATGTTTGTCAGACGCTCGGTAGAAGTGGGGCAGCTGGGACTCGAACTTTGAACCCGTTGCTCCGTAGTCCAAACTAGCACAAACTACTTGAGCCACAGCACTAATACTATTCGAATGGGTCCATAAATACATTATTCTTTGTTCTGACGACTCTGAAGCAACTGATAGATGGTTATTATTGATCAAAATTGATGTCAATCTCTCAGCATACTTATAGTATATACCGTTAAAGCAGTTTGTGATTCGACTTGCGTCATATGTACATATGTACATACCTATCTACAAATTTTCGAAAAAAATCGAATTTTTCATTGGGTTGTATAACTGCTCTGCACTCTTCCTCTTAACAACTTATCACTATTATTACTGACCAAAGGATGCGATACAGTAATATCGTTGGTAGATTGTGTGCTGATTTTCAATGATAACTTTATATGCATAGTACATCTGCAAGAATACTCCAAATATTGTTAAGGAAAGAGTTTTGGTGTTTTACAATAACGGTTATTTTTTTCTTTTAATCGTATATTCGTGATCAGTAGGTATAAATAGTGAAAACGATTGAGCCATGATTGTTTCGTCCGTAAGCCACCTATATTTGGGGCCTAAATTTTGAACATTTTATACTAGTTAGTCAATTCAAACTTCTATCTGAATTTTTTACATTATTTTTAACAATTATCAATTATAATTTGACGACATTAATTTTCTCTTAATCTATTCTAATCACAATCTTTCATTAAATTTAGCTGTATTGCTTAACTATCCAATAACCTAAATATATCAAAATATTGTAGCTGTATGTATCCTTATGCAAGTTTATATAACAATCCTTACCTTACTTACATAAATATAAATTATCTGCTTTAACCTTAAAATCTGTTAACCGATTGGCCTCCAGCTTTGTTGCTGTGTTCAGTTCTCGTCACCACCAACCAATTATTTTTAATTTAACGTCATGTTAGTTTGCAATTAATTTACATGTTAAAACACGTCCATATTAATTAGAAACCCAGCGCTAAAGATAATCGCTCCTGTACAAAACGGGTTTTGCAAAAGAAAATCTACGGAACGTAGGAATAGAGTTACACTTCCACATTACCCGAGTGCCGATATCTTCGGAAGTTTTTCGTTTGCACTTTTGCAAGTGGTATTTCACAAAAACAATGAAAAAAGCCAGTCGCGATTGCAGCGAACAAAGTTCAAATGTCAATCGCTGTCAGAGCTTTAAATGCCGAACAAAAAGATTCTTTAGCAATGTGGCCAGTTAAATCCCCACTTCTATTGGCTTCAGACTGCACCCAAAAAGACACATTCAATGCAAATACCTAACCTGCCCTCGATTATGGCTCGAGAGTCGAAGAAGAATTAGCGTAGACAAAAAAATTCGTTACATCTGCGGATCAAGTACAAAAGCGTGCACCTTAGCCATTCATCGATTTATGCCAATTGAGATTTATGCGAAGAATAAGACTTTGAAGTTCAGCCGCAACAAAAGAAATATGTTAACTCCGGTTTTTGTAAAAGGTACATATACAACTGGTATGTGGAATGGACCTTCGTGCACACTTTGAATGCAATGTTGTTGATGTTTCATTTGGTCAAGGCCTTTAAACTTCGTCTTAATTGGAATTTATAATAAAATTGAAAGAATGCTCTCAAGTATCTGCTGTAGAAGTGCCATCGGTTTAATGGACTGTAAAACGATTTGATATGATCCGGTGTTTAATTAACAATTCGGTTGTAATTAATTGAAACGAGGCGAGAATGCCACCTATGAATAGCAATTGAGCGGTGAATCAGTTTGTCTGTATGAATTCAACTGCCTCTACCAGTTAGATACGTGTGCGATGACTTTTGACATTTTGGATACTGAAATACCAAGTAAATGCTATGCATTTTTCGTTGGTAGAAGTCAACTCATGAATGTATGTAGAAATCGATGAAAACGGAACTACACCTACGGTGGATTGTGCAAATAAATTAAGTACATGTTAAACCCTAAAAAGCGTCTGATTTTTAAGCCATGACAGATTACAGGGTACAAACGTATAGAAACATATACAAACGTATTACGCAACTCTAACTCGCTAAGCGCAAGGCCCAACTCAAGCTCGAGTTGATTTGGAAAAAAAATCCACCAGAGAAATCAAGCTGGTGTGTACCTTGCAATTACGAGTCAGTGTTGCATCTTTTGAGCAATGTGGTTCACTTTAACACGTAAATGGAATCAAGGCAGTAATTATTACGGCCATTGTCTTAAGATCTACGAATAGTTGGTATCTGCACTGCATGTATTCTTTTATTCGCTACGTCAACTCAAGTGGAAATTACATTTAAATAACGCATACAATAGAAGCCAAACAAAAGTTACAAGAAACAAATATGTAGATCTTATACATTTGATTAGAGTTAACTAAAAGAAGAAAAACAACATGTGTAAACAACTAACCATATAGGGTGAAGAAGATGCAGCATTTTTTGAAAAGACATTGAGAAGTCAATAAACGACCTTCACATATAAATCTATCCAACGGAAGATCTTGATGATACTTTATTGCTTATTTTAATTTCTTGTGGCTTTAAAGTGGACTTGATTAGTTGGTTTTTAATTACTCAGATTAGATTTAGTTTGTTTAATCTCTAAGAATGTACACTTGACCCAATGCAATTGTGGGTACGTGTTTTTAGAAGGTCGGTCAAACATATTCCAAGTAAGGTACAGTACTACATCGCAACAGGTAGACATCTCGGTGTTCATCCCGCCTTGCACATTGAAACAAAACGCATTGATATTGGCCAGAAGTGAGGCCAATAATAGATGGACCTCCCTGGACACCTGTGTGATCACCAGAAGCCTATGGCCTTGCTTTGACAAGAGTAGGACCGACCGAATTATGCTAAGGGATAGGAAGTCTCTTTCTGTCCTTATAGGAATTATTACGGGGCATAACTCTCTTCGGTAACACATGAGAAATTAAGACTCACAGATGAAGATTTATGTCGGGGATGTGGAGAGGAGGAAGCTAATGAGGATACAACCCACTTTCTCTGTCACTGCCCTGGGCTTATCCACATTAGATTAACACTTCTAGGGCGACACTTTTTCCGTGACCTTGAAGAATTAGCAAATGGACCAAATGAAATTTTTAGGTTCATCAAATCAACAGGATGGTTTGGTGATCCACAAGATACAAATCAGTACTAGGGTTTACCAATGGGCAAGGGACTTTTTCCCCTTTGGGTATCACAATGGGTCTGTATTGACCTGGGTGTGGCGACGTGATCTAGTCGCCTACCCAGTCTTGCAACTTGATGTCCTGTTTTAGTCAAAAATAAATTGTTATGATGAGTAAATGAATAAACGAAGTGGCAAAGTACGTTTCTCCCGAAAGTGGCTTAGCTATGTACCTGAAGAAATATTAATTTGTGTCTAACGATAATGTTATCCAACAGCGAGTCTTAATCCAATAGCCGATTGTGAAAAATTTAATTGTGTAGCCCAATTTTAGACGACATTTTAAATTACAAAAAAAGTTGTTGGCGCAACAGGTCGATGGGTCACAAGGCCTAGCTTCTTACAACCGTTCGTGTTGTGTTTGTTTTATTATTTACACGAATCAAAGGCCTTCTGTTTAGTGTTCGAAGGACAATTTGTAAGTTGAGAAACTTTTTCAAGACGTAAAAACACTTTTAGCTGTTTTGGTTGGGACTCGAACCTGGAAACCCTTGCTCCGGTATCCAACGCAGTATTCACTTGAAATTAAATTTATGACATCAATGAATACAATTTCACTGTTAGGTTAGGTACTTGGGTAGGCCAAAGTAAGCGATCATTGAGATCAATATAGACCCATTGTGATACCTATAGTGCAAATATGTCTCATGTCCATTAGTTAACCTCTGAATTATTTCTATTCTATTAAACTAGCAAACCATCCGTTTATTTGAAGAAATTGAATATGACATTGAGTGGTTTGTGACCATTGCTTCATAACTTTACCATTCTACTTGAAATCAAAATTTATAAAGCTCAAATATTTACACATTCAAATTTTTATAGTTCGTCCACAAAAACTGATTATGCCAGAAATCCAATAAGAAAATACCACCATGCTCTATTGCAGCTTCTCTGCAGCATTGATGAACTATACCAAGAAATACGTTATATTTGAAATGCAAAAGTTTTGAATGTAACGTATTTCTTAAAATTCCACACGAATTGAAGAATATTTTTGGAAGTTACTTTTTGGACACAGCATTCCCCTCCACAGTTCATCAACTTTTGACTCTATTCTGTCCAAGATGGCAGCACCCATGTCACAGATGTCACGGACCCAGTTAATTTGAATGTGTGCGTGAGTTTGCCTGCAAATTCAGGGATACATTCTTGTTCACCTGGTCCGTCGAACTTGTAGGGTAAAAGAAAAGACCCCCTCGAAGACGACTATCTGTATATAGGGGATTTGTGCTCTGCAGTTTAGTTCAGTTTAAATAAAACATCTGCGGTTTCTATCAGGGGAATTGTTTTGATGTTCGTTCGTTTCGGATTTACATTCTATTGAACGAGTTTTTGAAGGCTTTTAAGATGTCCAGTCCAATAGTTTTACACATCATTATGTTACTCATAATATTAAGCTATCAAAGGCATAAGTCCATAAGCAACTATACCTATATGGCATGTATTGGTTTCGTGAAAAAATTCGAAGTCCACATTTTAATCAAACTTGACATTACTAGGTATGATGGAGAAGTCCAAAAAAGTGGGTCTGGCAATTCCGTCTGTCTGACTGTCTATATGAGTGAGTGCAGCCTAAACGGCTGGACTGATTGGCTTCAAACTTCATACCTGTGGTCTGTGGGATTACACCTCGAGGTGAAATCGGAATTTTCATTCTAACCTCAAAATTAAGGGTAGTTTACTTATGGCCGATTTCAGTTAAAATGGATTTCCTCGAAAACGAATCCAATGACTTCGATGAAATTTGATATTTGGGTTATACCCAAATTTTATGAAGTGGTATACCACGTTCGAATAATGGTAATATAGAAAATCAGCTGTTTCTCGGGTATTTGTTCGGCGATTGGGCTAAAACTTTATATTTTTAGGTTATAAGACAAATGCAAGGTAATGGGGCACTAAATTTTGGAATTGCCATGACCACTTTTCTAAAACATAATTTTTCCTGCTTAACTCCTACATACCTGCATACTTATGAGTATAATGTTATGACTATTATTTCATCAAATCGCAGAATGCCACGTCTACTTTACTGGGAACAGCAAGAATTTCAGTCCTGATAAGATTGTATACTTATAGCATTAAGGTGCACGTATGTACGACCCGGTCGTGCACTTTATTTTATTTTTACGAACCCGTTTTCTTCATCATTTTATTTAAAATTAATTTATAATATGAAAACCAGTAGTAACCAATTTACTATGCTGGTATATGTCTTAAAACTGAACTTAGCATGGAGTCACTTATAACCTGTACCCTCGGTTGGCCTTTCTCATGCCGTTCCCATCGAAATGTGCATTAGGCAATATCCCCCATAAACAGCGTAGTGTGTTGATCAGTTGGTTGATAAAAAAAAACCACGGCGTTTTCATTAAATTGTTTATAATTAAAAAAAAATTATCGTAGTCAAACACCATAGCAACTTGTCCTAAGGGAATGCACGATATTTAACTCATTGAGTTGAGATTGGATTTCAACCAACTTGGCGGCTTACTGATCTTGCGGTGATCTATGTATATTTAATTGTAGCATAATGGAAATAAGACAACAACTATCGTAACTGTCAAGACAGCTAGGAAAAATTGTCTGATTGACAAAAGTCGGTCCGGTCTTTCTCATGGCAATCATAACTGCCTAATGAAAATGGAAAATTATATTTCAATTTAGTACGGTGAAATAATATTACTCACTATAACTAGCACTTTGGCACTCATCGTAGCTAGCGTTTTTAATCCAACTTCAAATCATTGCGGTAAAGGTTTTCATTTAACCACCTTATACTGGACCGAACGATAGTGAGGAAGAAGAAACGGAGCGCAGAGACCTGCAAGTGGCGTGCAAAAAGTGTGCCTTTCAGTTAAACGGTCACGTTTTATATTGCAGCTGAAGTCGGGATGGAATTTTCTTCTTCTTCCTCTTTATTCTTCTGCTTTTTTTCATCTCTTGTTTTGCTGCAGTGACCTTTACGGGTATGTTGTTACGTAATGGACCTTGATTTGTGTTCAGAATGTAGACGTATGTATATAATCAGGATGCTGGGAGAAGTTACATATTTCTGTGAATTACATAACAGTCTGGCTTATTCTTGTGGTTGAACAGTAGAAGACGTTATTCAGGTCAAAGAGAAGGATGGGTGGGGAAATAAAAATAACATTTCGGTGCAAAGCGGATTACATTAATTGAGCAGAGAGTCAGGAATGTCAGTCAGATTTGATTTTATCTGGGACATCATTGGAACTCTTTTAATTGGGTTCACTCAAAAGTCTGATTAAACTTAAGTTAAGCTTCAGGAAACGAAAGCCGTAGTTAGCCATCCTACATGATATTCTATAGTATCGGTCCTAGACAAAGCCTTCTAGTACAAAGCTCGTTACATATTTGCGTTATGTTATGTAGGACTGTCGTCAGTACTGTAAATCAAACCCATTTTTCAAGTAATCCACCTGAATCCTTATAAGTTATCTTGATTAAATAGTTGTCTTTTGGTTAAAGTAAACTTCGACTCGAAGGGGCTTTGTGCATCATTGCGAGGCGGCCTAGTATCATACCCACCATTCGTGCCAAACTTAGCTTATATAAAATGCTTCAGCAGAGTTTTGTTCGTTTCCTTAAATATTTTGACCATGACGGTGGTGCCTTCAGGTATCATAAAGCTACGTAAACTTAATCAAGTTATGAAGAAATTCCGTTCATGGCAAAAAAGTTGATATAATGTTATTTCTTAAATGTCTTTCTCTTAAATGTATTTTAAAAACAAATTAAACTTATTACATTTATGACAGACCTGTCTCAGAATTAGTTTATCTATTTATTAAACTACCCTCACAAACACAAATCCAGTTCTTCCTATTTGAATGACCTCCGGATAAACCTAAAATAGTTAATTGGTTACATTTGCATTTAGAAATATGAATATCTATACCCTATTTTCTAATATACACATACAAAATTACTTAGTTCGGACCTTTTACGGTCTTTGATATTCAAAGTATGACTGTATTCCTTCCAACACATTGCGTAACGTCTTGTTTTGGTATTTCCACTTTACTGCATTCCCATCAAATGAAACACCACCATGGTGGTATTCGTCAGAATGCAGCACCGCCCAAACACTGACCAACATCTAGATCTAGATCGTTGTATGTACATGCAACAGTTATCCATTTGTACCGTAAGTTCACAACCAATATCATCACCACTTGCTAATGTACTAACAGGCCGATATGCCATCACCGTCCAAACAGCAGACTGGTATCTTCCAGCGATTCGTACAATAATTGTCCGCCTCTTTGAGAAATTGTCATACATGTACACACATACTCGTATATAAGTGTCATTGCCTTACCACAAAGTTAACACAATACGAGGGGGCTAAACAGATATTAAAGACAAGCAAAGGGGAACAACAAACATCAGAGACCGGAGACTTGACTTGTTCCCATGTCGAGCCTATTTGTACCGCAGCTTGAGTAATACGTGATTGAATTTTACAAACAATAAAATGTTCAGAGCATTCGATAAGTAGGGTAGGGTTTTGGTATTAAGCTGACTACCAACAAATTCGTGGTATTTGGAGGAAAAAGTCAATGGAACGTTGACGTAGTCATGTACAGCAGTGTCGATGGTTGAAAAAGTTATGAGTTAGTCAACTCATAGTGATTGCATGGATTTCAAAGATAAATGAGAATAGAAAGGAATTTTGTTCCAGAAACTATTTCATGTAATGAATTCTAAAACTCATCGAAGATATATTTCCCTCCACTTACGTGTAGGTAGATAAAACTTGAAGAACAGTCTAATTATGTATACTTTTAACCAACTAGCTGCCGAAAAAACGAAAAAACTTCTGGAATGATTATTTTTGATTTTAAATGCAACAGAAATAATCGGAAATCGTAAAATATAATAGGTTAAATTTTGGTTTTATATCACCGTGTCTATATATGGGTATGTCTGTATATATATAAGGGAGTGTTACTTACCTAGGTGTCGCTATAGTCCGGGTTAGATCTTCGAAATAACCAACTAGCCATCCCATGCACCGTGATGATTAGCCAGCTGTCTCCAGTGTTAGTAATGAAATTATTTGAGGTCCCTTTTCATTTGAGGTGAGGACTTCGTAGGTATCCATCCGTTCTACTTGCCCCAGCAATCAAGAGAGAGTGGTCTGATCAACTATTGTAATAGCTTCTACCTTTGCGGCGTAGAGCAGGGCATGATCGAAAGACAGTTTGACAGACATACTTAACCCTTGTGTCAACACCCAAAAAATTATACATAAACATACACCTAACACACCCGGGTGTGTCGTTTTTGTATGTGGACGGGTGTCGGAAAGAGTTGGAAGGAGTCGGTGTGGATTTGGACGCTTTGGTTTTTTGAGAAAAAATATTTCAAGAAGTAGGCATACAAGCTATCAGTCGTTTTATCAGATTTGATAATGGAAATACGCTCCAGCAACGTAAACAAACTGACAAAGCAGCAACCATATCTGACATTTTATGTTGAATGGCATTGATGAACAACTTTATCCTTATCGTGGTGGCACCGGATTCACTCAATATATACCTTCAAAACCGGCCAAATATGGAATAAAGGTTTGGTGGGTATGTGACGCTATTACTCCTTATCCAGTCTAAGGAAAAATTTACACTCGTATGGCACCTTCTGGAGAAAGAGAAAAAAATCAAGGTGAACGTTTGGTCAAAGATTTGTGTTGCAATCGTATGTGGGAACATTTTTACAAGCTTTAATTTTGCTTCTACTTTGATGTTAGAATGCAATTTGTCAATATTGGGAACTGTAAATAAAAGACGTAAATTTGTACCAGCCGAATTTTCTAATCCAAAACGAAGTGCAGTCGAATCATTAATCTTTGGATTCAGCAGCAACATAAGTATGCGCTCATATATTCCAAAAAAGAACAAATCGGTTGTGGTTCTTTCCACTTCCCATTATAGTATCGAAATTGAAGTTCCTAAAAGAAAGCCAAAAATGATACTCGATTACAACAAAAGCAAAGGAGGTGTTGACAATATGGACAAGTGCCTTGGTGAATACACTACGAAGAGAAGAACAAAGTGATGGCCTTTGGCTTTTTTTTATAACATTGTGGATGTGGTTGTTGAAGACCTCAACAAACCGTAGAAGGTTGTTAATACAACAGTTGAGTGAACAATAAGCCATTACAAAAATCCAGGATCGTTCAGCAAATGCCCAAGTCATGCGAAATTTTCCATCACGTAGTGAAATTGAAAGTATGTTGGGCCACCCAGTAACACCGACTGTTGAAAATCTTCCACTAAGGGCAGGCAGGGAATCAAGCAGACAGGGAATTGTTACCTACTTATATATGTCCTAGAAGAAGACTAACACGAAAAGTCTGCAAAGAATGCAAAAAGCCCATTTGTGCAGAACATTCAGTGGATATAACTCAATGTGATAGATGTCCATTATAAAATAACAATTTTTGTTATAAAATGTAATATTTTCCCTTTTTTCCAAACAAAGTGAAAAAATAATGTCAAATGAATAAAAAATATGAATTTATAATGAAAGAAAAGTTCTTTTCTGCATTTCTAGCCAACAACTTACCTACATTTTTCCATGCACACCCGGGTGTGTTGGGTGTTGATAGAATAGGTAAAACGCAAAACCTGCTTGTAAATCTTGACCCAAAAAGAACATTTTAACCTTTTTTTGAACTATGATAAAAAAACAATATTTTAGGAGGCTATTGAAAATCCTAAGTCGATACGGCACATAGAACTCAAAATACATCAATTTGAAAAGGAAAAACACACCCGGGTATGCGGGTGTTGACAGTAGGATTAAAGGTCAGTAGGAAGGATAAACACAAAGGCGGCTAGTACTCGGATCACCAATGGATTCATGGTGTACGCCGTGGGTCTTTACCCTGACAAAAAGGCAAGAGTTATTTTTAGTTTGATAACAGTGACCGTGTCATTATCTGAATTGATAGAGAATTATAAGTAGATAAAATTCTTAGCTGATACATACATATGTATATATATTCCAAAGCTATACCTGTCAGTGGTGACGTTCTGTCTAAGACATCGTTGTTTTGTATTCACAACTCTGTGTTTTGGTCTTGTTAACAGTTAAGCCCATCTTATACACTTAGTCCTCAATACTTACATATCTATAAAATGTTTATTTACAAATAAGTTTTGTTTAATGACTATCTACAAAAAAAAATAAACACGTACCTACATCATATGGTTTTCTCCAATATCTCTTCCATTGTCTTGTCTACTGCAGTTATGTAAGAACATAAGTAGTGGTATGGACTTTAAAGATTGCGGCTTTGAAGAATAAAGTTGAAAAAATTGGCAAAATCGAGTCACCTTTTTTTGACACCAAATGTCTCGGGGTGAGGTCTTTTCCGACATAGCCCTTTGTGTTACCATTCGTTATCCTGAATAAACAGATGAGTTCGGAAGGGACATGTCTGAGAATATTTCGCCTGTGAACGGCATCATATGCTTAAATTAGAGTTCTGTTCCCTTAAATTGCACTGTAATAATACAGCAGACAAAATGTTATACATACAGTGTTGGGCAAAACATACCGGATTTTTCTTAAAAATTTTTCATTGAAGATTTCTAGGGGACAGGAGGTACAGTAGGTACAATTGTTTGACAATTTAAGAAAACCTATTTAATAAGTTTACAAATAGAAAAAAAAAACAAGGCATTGCTGTCATAATTTTTAGAGTTTTATCAAAATCTCTAGCTCAACTCAATACTATGCCTGTGCAAAACATACCGGATTTTTTAAAGGCCTGTATTTCCTTTTTCTTTTACTTGCTGATAACGGTTTTTGCTGTCAGTTGAATTGAATTATAGACTCAACTAAACTTAAAAGGTCAGGTGTCTTCAATTTGTTTACTAATAAAATTTTAAAAAAAAATACAGTGGTGTGGTTACAAATCAGGTGGTAGCGGATTTGATGGCAGGATTAAAACAAAAAGCTATAGCCAAAAAGTACAAAATGCCATCATCGACAGTGTGTGACATTATAAAAAAGTTTCGGAATGGAAGACGGGTCAAAAACATTCACTTTGGGGGGGGCGTCCCAGAGAAACCACACTTCGAACCGATCGCCAAATTAAGAAAATGATCCTTAACGATCTTTTCTTGTCTTCAAAAAAGATTGTTAGTGAACTCAATCTTTCAATTGAAGAAGGCACCGTACGCAGGCGTTTAAGAGAAACCGATTTTTATGCTTTTCGACCAGCGAAAAAAGCCTTTGAACACTGCTAAGCATACACAAGAAAGGTACCATTTCATTCTTCTAGAAAGTCTTTGATTACTTTGCTAACGCTAATCGCTTCTTAGACTGGAATTCGCAAGAAACCATTTGAATTGGTCAGCAACGAAGGGGAAAGGACGAGAGTAAGTTAAACTTGATTGCTTTTGATGCAGCTTTGATGTTAGACGATCGAAGGGTACGCGTCTTCAGCCAAGATATTGTTGTACATTCGTGAAACATGGAGGAGGCTGAATTATGGTGTGGGGAAGTTTTTCTGGTGAGGGATGTGGACCAATACATGAGATTAGTGGTATTATGGATCGTTTTCAGTATAGGGACATAATGGAATCCGTGATGGAGCCATACGCTGGGGAGGAAATACCACTGACTTGGGTTTATCAACATGATAATGACCCAAAACTTTTATCAAAGTTGGTTAAGGAGTGGTTTGTGCAGAAAACTGTTGTTGTGTTGAAATGGCCCTCTCAATCGCCCGATCTAAACCCTATAGAGAACTTGTGGGCTATTTTAAAACGACGGGTAGGGTCAAAAACGAACGTATGCAAAAACGCACTTATGACGTCACTAAAAAATGAATGGGAGAACATTCCAAAAGAAATTTTTGAAAATCTAGTGTCGTCCATGCCGAAAAGATACGAGAAGGTCTTAAAAATGGCACAGGCCATTACCGAATTAAGCAACGTTTTTTTTATATTATATAAAAACGTATTGTCGCAAAACTTTGTTTCTTCTTTTATTTGTAAACTTATACATTAAGTTTTGTTAAATAGACAACGGATTTTACTTGGGCTCCTTCTATTCCCTAAAATTCACCAAAGAAAAATGTTCCATAAAAATCCGGTATGTTTTGCACAACACTGTACATGATGTTAGGTACATTAATTTCTCTGTAGTTGGCGTTGGTTGTATGGACTTTCTTTTGCAGGATTCGGCTACTTTGCATTCAACCATACTTTCTGTATTTGCTATCATAACCTCAACTAGGTTAGATAGATGAAGATAGTGATTATTATCGTACAGATTAAACTGCCTGACAGTGTTACATAACATAAAACAAAAAAAAAACCTTGATTATTGATAAGAAATACTTTACATGAACAGTTATCTATTCAATAGAGTAATTAACATGAAAATTAATTCGTTATAACACGTAATTTGAAATATACCCAATATTCCATATTGATGATTCCGGTTTGTATACACCCAAGATACACGCCTCTAATCTTTGCATTCATTAATAGCCCCCTTACAGACGACTAACTTCCGATTCCGGCTACCTTCACTTCAAATAATTCCCCAATTAACAACATCTCATTAGCCTAACGATGTTTAAATTCGAAACTCTTTCAATGATTGTAGCTTCATATTCATTTTAATTGATTACGATCGAAAATAAACTTTTACTCTACGCTCGTCATAAGTCGGATGAACAGTTCTTCAAGCAGCATGTTTTCTCACTTAAACACTAACTCCACAAAAGACTTTTTTCGAATAGTCAGTCGGACCAAGGCGGCTGTAAGCAGTCATAATTCAGACCGTCGTATCAAGTGCAACTGTGAAACTAATTAAATTAATTGCTTTCACACAAGCAATAAATTTTAGTTTTCTGTTTCTTTACGCTTAAAAAGCCCTTTGACCACCAAATCCAAAGTGCGTTCTGTTTGTATGGATTCAAATTCCAAAAATAGTTTCCCATCAATTTAAATGTTTGTGCATATTTTTAAAACAATTACGCAACCCAGAGGGGAAAAAAATTATGTATTCACTCGCACGATGTACGGGACCTGAGAAAACCATTAAAATTGGGTAGCCACAGGTACGGCGTAGCGAGCGAACGATTCACTCTACCTTCTTTGATTAGAGTTTTCAATCGAAAAGAGATCAGAAAACCCCTGCCAAGCGTAAGAAGGCGAAAATTCATAAAAATTCTTTGTTTCTCTTCCCCAGTAGGATTCGAACTCGGTAACATTAGAACGCGGCGAGTGCACAGACACACAGCACTACGTCGCTGTCTGAAAAAATTGTATTTAAACTTAGCTATAGAGCACAGTGAATGTATTAAGAATGTGGAGAATATTCGCGGAGATGATGACGCACCAATGAACACGACTTTTGGAATTCTGATTATACCACTGAATTTTTTTTTGTGAAATTGCTAATTGGCAGCGGTTCATTTATTCTTATTTGTATTTTGGTACGATATTTAATTGGAATTTTCATATATGGTTGAAAAATATTATTGTTTTAACGTGTACCCTACAGTGGTGGCCACGAATCTAACACACTCATTTTAGTAAAGAAGAACTATACCTAACTGATTTTTATTTATTTTCAATAACTAACGAATTCATTAGTAGGTACCATTGCTATCCCCTGAACCATTGCTTCTACTTTCAACCTGTAAGGAAAAAGGAACCAAAATTATAGTTGCCTGGACCCCGAATTTAGCACATTTGCTAATTTGTATTAGGAAAAGACTACTGACATAGTTTAGTAGAAAATCCTTTATTTTTCAGGACTACGTCACGTCTCAAAGAGGTTGTTTCAAATGGTACAGCAAGCGTTTTCCTGATACATTTTTGAAAGAATTATTCGTTTTTTGGTGCAATATGTTTAATGTCATTCCAAAAGTTCTCGATTGGATCAATATCCAAAGATTGGGTACGCTACGTTAGCGCAGTAACATTATTAACTTCTACTTAAGTAATTCTTAACTATCCAA
Source organism: Xylota segnis (assembly GCA_963583995.1). Taxonomy (NCBI): domain Eukaryota; kingdom Metazoa; phylum Arthropoda; class Insecta; order Diptera; family Syrphidae; genus Xylota; species Xylota segnis. Next base: position 14,886,898 of record OY757239.1, read on the forward strand.
GAGGTGTGTTTGGTATCATTTTCATGCATGAAAAACCAAGAAACCGGTAATTTTTACTTCTAAACGCTAGCATATGGTAAACAATCATGTTTTTATATACATAGCTACTTGTTGAACCATTTTGTTTTCTATATTCATAATTGAAATGGCATGAAGCCACCACCACGTTTCACCGCCTTTATGGTACATCTTGAGGCATGCTTTTTTGACGTCATACATAGGTACTGATCTTAATCTTTGAATTTTGATTTATTTGAATTTTTCAAAAATAAAGTGGTTTGCCATCGTGATCTTTTGCGAACTCTAGGCTGGCCCTCAACATTTCAATTAATCGCCGCCTTGTTGGTTTGTTTGACATTTTTCGTGACACCAAACCTATATATATAAGTATGTATATAGCACTAGAAACTATCTTCCTTGAATATTCCAAGAATGGTAAAATCTGCGCAACTGTCTTGGATCTGGATTTATGTATGTATTTGTAAAATGAGAGCCTCTTTTTCTTCTGCACGCATTTTTCCTTTTGCAGATAAATATATATGTATTTAATTATACTGTTTAATTCCTGCTTAATTTGAAAAATTTAATATTAATATTGAAAGAAAAAAAAAAAGAAATGTATCAAAACTCATTCTAATTTAAGACAAATTCAACTCAACAATCACACAATTGTCTAAATATGCGAAATTCTTGTTCAGCTATTACCACACTTAAATGGCAATAATTGAACTTATGCACTGAAATAATTTGATGTTCTATAGGATAGACGTGAGTCATTAGATGAAAAATTATACTTTGTTGGTATGCAATGATCAGTATGCAAAGTTCGTGAATAAATTGAGTATTTAATCTCAGATAAAAAAGAAGTACATACATATGTACATAGAAAAATAATTTATGTAAACAATTTAAATGTTATGAAAACATTAAATTCTCAATAAAATTGCTTCTCAAGGATCGCCAATTTGATGTTTGATTATTCAGGAACCATACCATGTCCCGTCTTAAATACGAACATTAATAATCGTACATTACAGGTGATCCTCTAATTGATGTTTATCCACTTCAAGGATGATAACATTCACACAATAAGTGTGTGGGAACTACATTTGAGAACGGGTCTTATATTAATTTTCTGCAGTCCTTGAAGTCTATTTATAAAAAAGATCGATGTAAAAAAATTCAAAATGGAATTTGTGTAAGCATGGTGTTTATGTATTGATGCCATACAGAGTAGTTATTTTTCTTCTTTTTTTTTCTCTATATACATATAAAGCTATAAATTTGTTATCATATCTTAGTTATTTAAAATAAATTATGAACCAATTTAGGGAGGTTTCATAAAAGTGTCCATGGCGAAATCTATTAAAAGATTCTTTTCATAAACATGTTTATAAAATTGTTCATATGCATTTTGAATTGACTCATATTAAGGTGACTTTTTTTTCGAAAGCTCCTTAGGAGTTGGGATAGTTTTTTTTCTCTGATTTTATCTTTTCATCAAACCGAGTTGGTTGGGTGTGCCTATCCTATTGGGACTAAATTTTTGTAAACACCACGGGTTTATCACTAGTAGTATAATGGGACTAATATGGATATGGAATTACTCACTGAATTTATGCCTTTTATAAACTTATTATAAATTATTATATTATCAATTTAAAAATTTATTGTCTAAGTATCTTTTGAATAACAAAGCGGGCCACCTTAACACTGTACTGACAACTAAAAGTATGCAATTAAAATTTCGTGTTCTCTTATACCAATAAATTGTATGTAGATACATATGTATATTCTAATAGATATAAATAAACCATACAAAATTAATTTTGATTATATTGAAATCATTTAATTTAAACTAAATGAAAAGAGATTTTATTTACTCTTCATTTTATGAATATTTTACCGAGATTAATAAAATCTGCTATTTAAAAACTTAGTTAGCATAAAGTACATTTCATTTACATGCATATGTACTTATGTAAGTCTTAGATAATAGGTAGAGGGTATAATTTTGAAATAGAGAGCTTATTAATATCATATGCTTACTTGTTTAGATACGACATACATATGTACGTACTGTTAAAACATCGAGATTTTATTAAAACCTAGTACATACATATCGTAGCTTAAATTCTTAAATGAAGGGTAGTTTACTTTACCTATGGATTAATATCCGTTTACACAATGCGGCTTTCATTTGCTAATTTTCATCGAATCGCAAACGATTTTGATATAATATCATATGCGGGTGATTTTAGCCAGGTGTTTTTTTGTGAACAATATATGTATGTATGAATGTGTGGACCTGTAAATATTGAACGTTATTTCACCGATTTTGTACAACATTAATATCCAACGTTTTAAAAAAATTTTTTTTTTCTTCGGTAGCAACCGTTAAAATGTACCGCGATGATCTCGAAAATTCGGAACTTCATTCTCACTTTATTCATCATTCATAATTTATAAATCTTCGGCATAAGGGTGCAAGTACGTAAGACCTAGTCCTGCACTTTATTTTAACTTTCACCAGTAATAAACAAAACTTATTAAAACAAAATTTAAAACCGGTCACCTTGCATAATTCACTTGCCACTCCTTTTATTTGGAGATTTATTGTGTATCGCGGTCGAAAAACCTATTGAATCTGTATCTGCTGTACCATTAGATGCTCCTGTCTATGCAAAAGCCGAGTCAACATATGTATGTATGTACGTCTGAAATAAGTACACTCTCGGACACTCAAGTGAAATAGTCATTTAATAAATGTAAATTTTAATAGCAATTGTTTGTTTCTTTACTCGCACTGTTGTTTCCAATTATAACTCATTATTTCACACTTTGCACCAAAGCATGGAATAAAATTCATCGGCCCTAGTATGGCAGCGGACACAATTGCCACAAAAGGATACACATTTTACTGCACAATAAATTAGTCACGTATCTCATTTTAACCATTTAACTGGTAGTAATCATAAATCAAAGTATACTTGCCATAAGGAATGCCAGAATCTACAACATACATATTAAAATGCGTAGTCCGGCCTGACAAAACCGCCATTATTTGCTTACATGTTTCGGTTAACTGCACGCTGCCCCTGCAGCACAGCGTTATGACCATGGCACCTTAAAATAGTAAATTTAAATATGGAAAAGTATGCATGCGTGACAAGGGAAGGCGCTAAGGCGGTAAGAAGTTATAGAGTCTCCATGACGATGTCTGGAGATATTAACCTTAAGTTGATTCTCTTATCCACCAGGTTGTAACTCCTGTATATAGCAGTTATGACAATACAATGGACTACAAGTATAACTGATTCTTTATGAGAATCACTTTTTTACAAAAAAAAAAAAAAATAAATAAAACAAGATAATAATAATAATTCAGAATTGACCGCTGGTGGTAATGTGAACAAATAAATTGCTTATAGCGACATCGGAATAAATCTTGTGTATGGTAACTATTTGATAAAATGAAGGTGATTAAATTTTACTGCTGGCGTGTAAGTTGAGAAGTGGTTTAGCCCTTTGTCCTTAGTTCTTGCGGACTGGCTAAATGTCCGTCGAGTGGCAGCAGTAGTTGAACTTCTGCTGGGACTATAAAGAGAATAGACAAATAGGGCATTGATCCCGCTTTTGTTTCTCTGATGTTGTGTTTCTTATTATTATGCTTTTATTGAAGGAGCGAAAAGAGTTCAACATTTAGATTTGGATCGAAGATATTTTTCGAAGAATGCCTTAGGATGGGAAATGCAAAAATATTAATTCAAACTCAAATCATATTAACCCAATTTTTTAACTAAAAATATAAAAATAATAGGATTTAATTTATAATTAAATATTAGAATACTCCTTGATTAGATCACACTACTACTACACACACTATTCAGGGAGTAATCGAACCTAATGAAATCAACTGCTACACTAATGAAACACTGCCTTTCTCCTCACCTCAAAATATCTACCACTTACAGTATAAGAATAGGTGTTCATACGTACTTGTCTTATTAAAACAAAATGTTGGCATTTCCACCTCTTGGAGGAAAGCATTTCCTATGCTATTAATTTAGAATATGACTCAGCAATGTTTCAGTGTTCATCTTGACACTTAATCCAAAATGAAAAGTACAGCAATATACACATGTACATACATATGTAGTTCAACTTTTTGCAAAGTAAATTGGTCTAATGGACAATAGAAGTTCAATACTCTTTTGATATTCTGTCTAACAACGTTATTTTCATTTTATTAAGGAGGAGAGAATACAAATTATAACCAGCCGCGAGATACATTTAGTACGCAGTGTATGCACTCATGTTTGGTTTATGACGGTAAATCAACTGATCAACAAAAGTCGAATGCGGACCACGAACCCATGGATTCCTAGAGCCATATTTAATCATTTACAGATATTATATCGATTTGTAACTTTGACTTTTTACTTAGCAACAGGATAGACCCATTGAATTATTGGATACAGGATTCAACCAAACATTGCTGGATGAATGCTAAAACTACATTTATCGTCCCATACATATGTATTGCGTTTCATTAACAGCCTCATAAAATATTTTTCAGCAACCGTACTCAACGCTTTCGAAATTTCTTTCATTTCAGATCCTCAAAATTACTTCTTTACGCCATCAAGTCCAGCTCAAGGTCGCTTTGTGCCATCCTTTCAGAACCCACGAACATCATCAACCTACCTCAGTGGTTCACGGAATTCGTTAACAAATCCAGCATCGTCATACCCCGAGCAACTAATTTTCCTTAACAATGACGGACCATCAGCGCCACAGTCAACCGGATTTTCACAGTTTTCTCAACACCTTCCGGTAAGTTTTCCTTAAAAGGGTTTAGTTTTCTCTGTATACCCAAATTTGAAGAGTCATAGTGAAAATAGTACAACACCACGTGCCAATTTCATTTATAAATGAAATAAGTACCGCCGCCGCCGGCCGTCCGTGCGTGACCGAAATTCAAACGTGAAAGTGTAAAAAGTATGAGTTCGACTATCTCAATTAAAGAGGAAACACTTAATCATCATATTAAGTGAATAATACCCATCAATATACCGTACAACGAAGCTTATTGTTGGTTTTCAAAAACGAGTTAACATGTATGCAATTCGCATGCAATCCATAAAACCAATGGTTCACCTTTTTATGCAAGCGGCAGTGCAAAGGCAAAGGAAGCCGATTTCAATCGACGAACAAACTTCAGTCTTGCTGTCAGACGCAGTCATTTAAAAAAAAGCACGAGTAAGTCCTATTGACCAGTCAACTGATGTAAGAAAGGTTTTAATGACGTACTCATGCTGCAGAGGATTGTACAGAGACTCCCAGTGGTATTTTATCATTTGCATGAGGTGCATGCGAAAGCAAATTAATTCATCGCTGCAAAAAGAGATTACCTATACAATTCACAGATCAACGGGCACAAATTAAATTTATGGCAAAAGGTCAACATTTTAAGGCACCTTTATATGCTGTTGGCTGACTACAACTCGTGGCCTCTTCCGGGGCCCATCCGTTCAGCATCGACGGGTATTGAGTTAAGTTGCCTCTTTGATCCGCAGATTCATGACTATTTTGGATGGATTAAACACTCACTGATGAATGTGTTGTTTGTGAGTAATTCCATGACCTTTGTGGGTCGAGGTGTTTATGGCTTCCTATTTTGTAATGAAATGCAGTTTTAATACGAGATTCCATTAAAATGGACTTACCTATTAAATTATGCATACTGCGCAGTTTGGTTGATGTAATGTTGAAGGCGATAGCTTAAGAAAAATAATTTGAATAGCTTACGATTATGGAGAACTATAAGCGAGCAAGCACACATATGTATACGAATGTAGTCGTTCTTAAATAAATTCATCTTTCTTTTCTGTACTTACTAACTAGTATTCAAGTGGAAAACCGATTTTACGGCTTACAGCTAAGTATTTTTTTTACAAAAGCATTACTACTCCTGGGTCAGTTGTTTGTGTTATGTATCTACTTTAGGAAAAGTGATTTCTACTATTGGGTGTATACAAGATAAGTAATAGTTCAGTAAAATGACTTAATATTCTGCAACTCCTCGGGTATAACCTGTTCCCCAGTATCTTATGGTGCAAATTGCCATATGTGGCAGAGAGCCGTAATTCATTAAAACGTAGCAAGAGAGCAATTAGGTGCAATGCTTCATAAACTTGTGAAAATATTTGTATTTATTTTGAAGCAAAAAAAAAAAAAACACTGGACAAGGTTGCTTGATTAAAGAGAGTGAAGTCCTTCACTCATGTATGTTCCACTATTCTTCTTCTAATAAAAGTGCAAGATACATTTCTGAGCCATGCTTTCGAGCGCATTCAATTGGATGGCGTATTTGGAAAAAAAACCGTCGCGACTTGAAGTCTATACAAGATTTCTATATTCACTTTTTGAAGAAAGGTTTGGTTTTGCCGATTTTATTGTCTGTATCGAGTTCTTGCTATTTTTAGTTAGTACAGCAAATTGTCTACTTTGACTTTCTTGACCTCTAATATATGCAGTTCATCTCTGCTTCACAGATCAACCAATACTTATCTTCTTTTTGATTTGCTAAATTTTCGACTTCATCTATCAGAAGATGCTACTTCACGAGGATTGTTTATACAGTTGCCATTCCAGCTGTATTGGACCATTTATATTTCTCTAGTTTTGTTAAAATGTGTGCACCAGTGGTCACTACCGTCACCATCAGAGCTTTTTGTCTAGTCTGGATAGCGATACCCGAAAATCTTTCACCTTTACTAGGGTCCTACACCGCGACGAGGTATGCAATCGAGTAGGGGTTGTGTGTTAGTGTAGAAGAAGTTGTGTCACTACTATCGAATAGCGTTTAGGTCGCCTAAGCCACAACAATCGGTTACCGACTTCTTTTTGTCTAAGGTGCATTAGATTTGATTATCTTGTTAGCGATACAAATGTATTTAGTTTTAACATCATTGTTGTAGGGCAATAGGAAAGAAGTTTTCCTTATTACCCTTGAAGTTGTGAGAGATTGCTATATTCATCATAAGGATTCTGTAAATACTCTTTGCTAAGAGATTTAGACCATGATATGTGTAGCAGCATCTTGCCCTCAATCTGATTGAGCTTAGAACTCGCTTAAAGGTATTGTCGCAGAATTTCTTCTATGAAAGATCGAGATTCGTTCGGTGTTTTTAAAAATCAAGATTCTTCGTTCATTACAATTTCAATAAATAGGTATGTGGTTGTCAGAGAGTTGACAACTTTGCGAAGCTCAGTACCCTGTTCTTTTTTCACCTTCGTGTCTCGCTACCCATGCAATTTGCTTTGCGGTTTGACTTATCTTATTTTAAAGAGATTACTGCAACTTGAGCGCCGTGACTCAATTGGTTAGTCGTTGAACTAACATCAACTAACGTTGATCTAACATTTTTTTTCACGGCCCTACCTCTCGCGAGCAACTGACAAATATTCGAGAGTTTAACTGTCATGAAAACACTTCTTAACAATAAAAAATTGCCCTTCGGACACGGAATTAAACAGTAGGCCCCTTCTATTCGTGTAAAGAATATAGCACATACAAAACGAATGGTTTCGAGAAGCTAAGCCCTGGGTCCCATAGACCTTTGCATTTTTAGCAACCAATTTATTTTGAAAACTTGAAGATAAGGTTGATGTAGTAGTATTTTTGGGCCGTTTTTCGGCCGCTTCTTGAGACTATTTCCTTGCTAGTATGATATTTATACCCTATCCTAAGTGTACATAAAATTTAATCCATAGCTAGTAACAGAGAGAAATCATTGAGGTAAATAAATTAAGTAAATATTTATGTATATTCGTACTCAGTATCAATAACAAGGCAGGATGCCAATTGCAAGGTATAAAATATCAAGTGCTGTGAACAAGAAGGTGGACTACGGTGGACTGCTACCATCTTTTTTTACTTGCCCGGTGCAGACAGAGTGACTGCCAATAAGTTAAAAGTCAGTTCAGTTCCAGGTCAGTCATTGGGATGAGAAAGAGCTGTGATGAAAGTCTTCGCAAAGTTTACCTTGAACAGTTTTGTCCCATCTTCCTTCTCAAAATGATATTTTGATATATTTTCATCTATTCACATATTTCAGCTATTCTTCTTTAAATCACAAGTACCAGCATATATGTGACCTAATCACCAAACGTGTAGGACGAGTAGCGGCAATTCAGTAGACTGTGGAAGTCTCTTACACCTTCTTTGTCATTTAACTTAACCATCTGTCAAACAGACCTACACGCATCTAAGTCTTACAGATCGCACATTAATCGTTGTACCATTACCCAATATCGGTTGGCGTACTTGCGCATGACAATCGGTAGCAAAAAGTTAATGAATGAAAAAGCACTTAATCGCAAGAAATTTTTTGTCGTTTCTTTGTATAAGTCATTCTCACCTTCACCATGCGTGTGTTTAATCATACAAACATTGTAGGCATTTACAACACACACACACACACACAGGCACAAGTGCTTGTGAGTCAATTGAAATGTTGTAATCGATTTAATGATTTACTTCAGACAACTTTATTTAGATGAGAGATGAATTGTACGTACTTATGTGCATATGTGTGTACATACGAGTACAGTCTTAATTTCAGCAAAGCCCACCCAATAGACGCTAAATAGTTTTTGATTGTGAATACAGCTGGAAGTGATGCAATTTTAGGGTTTCACCGCGTTGCTTGGTAGGTTTGTCTAATTGAAAGAAGTCAATAACTATGGTGATGTTGAATTACTTGTTCGCTTTCGATATAATAGAAACGAAAGTAAGGTGTGCACACGAGTTATTGAGTTGACATACCAATAAACTATTCAAAATAGCTGAATTGTTTTTGTTTACTAATCAGATATGAATTAAGTTATGGTACGGTCTTACTTACTACTTACGATTTTTTTTAACGTCAGTCTCATCCCTTAAAATAACGAACCTTAAAGTACTGCGAACGAAAAAGAGGACGGGTGCATTAAAACGTCTATAACCGGAATGTACATTCATACGTAAGTACTTCATTAGTGAGATATACACAGCTTCATGTGAACACAAGCCATTATATTTGGTTATATGAATCCATCAAGACATTAACTCATATTAACCTCGACCGCCTAGCACTTTCCCTTACCAAAAGCATGGAAAACTCTTCTTCTTTCGGCATGATAATTTCCCTAAACGTGATAATTTGTGTGAGAAGGTACTTAAAACAAACATTTTGACCTAGACCCCATTGGCCAGTTTATATTGCCCGTGACACACAAAAAAAAATTAGACAACCTCTAAGTAGGGAGTTTTACCTTAAAGCTGATTTTGTTTTTGTGTTGTTGAAACTAAGAGTTAGGTGTACAACTGAAAGCGGCACGAACGCGTGTAATTGAGTATTAATATATGTCACCTCGATTTCCGTTCGTTTTGATGTGTGAATGGGAATGAGGCCTAAAGTGCTCATAAAAAGCTTATAGAAAGTAATGAACTTAGGACCTAGCTGACAAATGGAATCACTTTAGATCCGTATGAACAATATGCCAGAAAATAGTAATAGTAATGGTCAAAGGTTTACAGCTTTTAAATGACTTTGATTGTCACTTTGTAAGTACTTACTACACCTGTGTAGGTATTAGTACTCAGTTCGGGTTAAATCTTGGTTTTTCAAACAATTAGCAGCCTTCAGTTGTGCACTCCAAGCGTGTTATGTCTTACATGAGTGTTGTCGGGACAAAAAGAATAATGTGCCCGTTATACTTAATCAATGTACATACATCCATTGTGTTGACCTAGCGATTATGATTGTCATACTATAAAATCTATTAATTTGGATTAGAGGGTATAATTGTTACAAACGCATCTGCCAGATTTAATTCAAGTGATGATATTTTCCTTGGAGCTCAGTAGCTCCTCCGCATTTCTCCTTGTATCTGTGAACCTAGCAGAAAGTTTCAAATTAACACTTCGTACGATATTCATACATACCTTGCTCTATAGAATTATATGAGAGTTTTAAGAATAGGACTTCAAGTATTGCCAAATATCCTGTTGCGGGATACTTTACTTTTTCCCTTATGGTAAGAGTCCAGTTTAATTTCTTGTCTAGAACAAAGTCGAATGCAAAAGATTAGTCGTATTTCCCCTTTGAATAGTGTAACTAAGCCAAATTTTAATTTGGCCTTATTGGGTTTTCGATTGATGAAATTGGTTTAATTTCATGTCTATATGTATTATGCATAAACTTAAAAGGAGAAATTGGAGAGATAGTTTAGTTACATTATAAAAAATATAAAAAACAGTGTACAGGGGATATTTGAATACTGTTAGGGATTGCAAGTTACAACTAATCATCCCTGGGTCGATTACACTAACTTCCTGAATCAACAATTAACACTGATGGACTGATGATTGACGTGGTGAAATTGTCTGTGGTGTGAATAAACCTTAGTTGAAGGAATTCCATGCAAATTGTCCATAGGCTTAGGGTCTGAACTTCCAGGTGGCTATTTCATTAAATCGATATTGTTTTGGAAAACCATTTTGGAAAACGTAGAATGGCACGTTATAATGTTGGAATATGCAATTTTCTATGTTTCCGCAGAGCAAAATGTGGCGCGAATCATAAGGGAACCTCCCCCGGTATGTCTGTCTATCATGACAATAAAATGAAAAACCATCGGGTCTATCGAGACGCTCTTGTAAGGAAACGTTTTATTGCATAGAATATCGATGGATGTTTGAACGTGCTTTCAAACACGAGTTGCCACTCTAGTGTCTTAAATAAAATTTTTGCTTTTTGGTGGGCACTGTTCATAATGGAATTTCCACTACAGTACATGTACGTATGTATTTAAGCCACAGATGGTGGTTGTTCGTCTAATAGTAGTACAATATATCTGAAAGAATTTTTTTCATTTAAAATCCAAGTCCAAATTTGAGCGCCAAGTGTGCTTTTACATGTTGCTTAGCTTTATAGTACAACTCATTAGTAAATATATTCTCATGAAAAAAAACTGTTTAAAGTAGATTTGACCAGAAATGTCGCATGCCATCGTAAAGAATTTCATGAAGCTAGTCTATATTTGAAAAGTAATCAATATCCCTAGGATTGCTTTCGAACAAATCGTGCTTTTGTTCGTTCTATGGAGTTTGCCCAAAAACGTGGCAAGCCAAGATAAAAGGTATTGACAAATTAGGTTAAATAGGAAATTTAAACAAAATCTTACGAACTAGTTTTCAATAAATTGCCTCTAACCTCTTTTGGTCAAAAAGTGATACATTTTTTTTTATAAAACTTATGTTTTCTAATCTAATGTGAAAATTTAAATAAAATCGTTAAAGTTGAAGCCATACTGTTATACCTATCATTTTGTTGTATGGCATCTTATTAAAAGTTCTCGTACTACCAAACATCATTTTCTTAGCCACTGCTGGTTGATACCTATCTTTGACGTTTGAAATCATCCCAGAGATGGGTTGGAGTTCAGTTTACTTTGCGTGTCGAAACTGAAAGGGCGTTGTACCGAGTTTGCATCAGCGTTGCATCTCGAATCAGTTAATGCGAGAGAAATTTCTTTAGTATTAGAGTGTTTTGTATGGGAGTGTTAATGCGGTTTAACACATGGTAACGAATAATTATTTTCCTTTCTTTGATAACCTTGTCATCAGACTTCTACATTCTGCACATTCCTAATTGTTGAGTAATCACGTAAAGAAAACAAGGTCCTCCAATCTCTAGAGCTACAATACGCTATCAGGTACCTTACTTCGCTCCACTTCATTATGCTAAATGCGGTAATAAACTTATATTTTGGAATATTTAAGTCATGTGAACGTTACCACCAAACACCACTTACCCTTGATGATAAAAGATAAGTGCAAGTAACCCGCCATACAAGAGTGTACAATTATGTTTCAAAGCAAAAAAAAAATAAAAAAAAATATACCGTTTTTGAATAACAAAATCACGCAGTGAACTTCTCATGGTCTCACTTAAACTAATTGTGCGTAATTTTGTTTTCCTTGTTTTGAACAAAAAGAAGAATGGAAATATTTGGTTTGAATTCACCAGTAAATATCATTATAATTGGAGTGTAAGAAGTACTATTGAAAAGTTGTTGACTCCAATGTCAGAGTAAATAGTATTTTCGAACGACGGAGCACAGTTATTATTATTTGCGGCGTAACTAAATATGTACCAGATAAATTGGAGGGAATGGATAGTTTTCTAATAAAAAAAACTTTGGATTCTTGACTTTAGGGATCGATGCATTTAATTGGCATTCAGATCAGGTCTCATAGTACGTACTCCACTTTGTACATTATAAGTCAATAGTATTTTTTTACTCGTGTAAAGTTCGTAAGTCAAGTCATTTGTTTCGAATAGAACTCAAAAAGAGAAAGAAGTTAATTCAATCACCTAAATCTAAATATTAATCAAGAATAAACAAATACAGTTAACTTTACATAAACGAGGCATTCTTACCACGTCCTTCATCTTAAGTCGTGTTCATTTCGTTAGGAAAAGTAAAAATAATGACGTGGGCTACTACCAACGACTGCATTTATCCATTTTATTCATTCATCACATTCAGTCATTTATTCGCCAATCATATTAAAACAAATTGTAAACGAAACCCACTAACTTCTTGTTAAAGTAACACTTGGCTAAAAGTGTGGCATTAAGTTGGCGCGCTCTAACACCTTAAGTGCAAGACCCACCAAACTGCGCAATTTGTTAATTAGACCGAAACGCAACAGAGCGTTATAAATAAAAAATAAAAATATGAGCCATGTAATCAAATAAGTGCACCTTTCACATTTTCGCACGTACTTAGGCCATTCAACGTGCGCAGTTGTTACAGTTGTGACCATAAGTGTGTAGTCGATGTGATGCTTGTAAAATTTTTACGAAATTAGTTAGAAATCGAAGTAGATAGACTGACTACTTCTTTGGCCTGATAGATGCTGCTACTACTTGGCTCAAATACTGTTGCACCAATTTTAAAGGTGATTAAATTAAGATCTCAACATTAACATTTTTCAATGACAAAATCTTTTTCGATATATTACAGTAAAATTGAATGAATTTGTTTCACAATTCATGAGTAATCGTGATACCATTGTGATCGGGGACCAAGATAAATGAGCATTGTTTATGTACACTAAGCTGCAACAATATTTACAAACAATTTAAAACAAGCTTAGATTTGAAGCCATAAGATTTCAGAGCTTTTAGGCTTGTATGGTCTGTCTAATAATAAACTTTGCATATAGTTCGAGATTATGAACATCAGCTGCTGGTGATTCTCAGGAACTGATAGTTAAGAAAGTTTTAACGGTCCATGTTTTTATATCATATTCAGATGATTTAAGGCTCAGTTTTAATAAAAAAAAATTTGTTGTGCTTAAGTTATAAATAAAAGGATTTCTAGTCAAAGTACTATTGATGATATTAATCATGACCAACGAGGTAGATTATAGAGATCCTCAATAAAGAACCGAAAAATGCTCCACAAAGAAAAATACTAAGCAGCGAATAGCCAAGAGTCTACCCTAAAACACAAGCACTTGTAAATGCTTCGTCTGTGCTTTGTTGATATAGACTATGAACCTAAGATAGCCCAAAAGAAAAAAAACGGAGGCCTTAAATCAAATGAATAAAGCAGCCAATTGAAGAGTGCACCGTAATCGATCTTGTGTCGTATACCATTCTTTTCCAATTTATCCCATAAATAGTCAGTTAACAAGGTTCGCTACGGTCAGCATGTGTATGTCCATTGAGTGGGACTACTTTGCCAGGATGATTGACAAAAATTCATTTATGATCCAACGAACAAAGTGTTTTGGAAGTTGCTTCTGGATGATGGCCTACCTAGGAAATTAATTAAATTCTTCAGAGAATTTGATGGTATGTATAGAAGTAACCTGATTAAAGCTGTTGGGATAACAATACACTGCAGATGAATTGATTGATATAATCGTCAATTAAATCGAACCATCAATCACTGATTCGACGACTGTGTAAATTTCCGACCATAGCAGTTGATAGAAGAGTAAAAATAAGTAATTAAAATGCCATACGGAAATCAAGTTATAAAAATTTCAATAGCAAAAGCACCTATTTATAGTAGCTTAATCAAACCTTATAACGACGATCATCAGTATAGGTGTATTACAAGGAAATGCAGAACGGTTGAACTCCCCAATAAACTAATATCTAGCGATCATTACTGGCAAATAATATGCATCTCTAAAATTGTCATTGCACATATTTCACTTTTGCATCCTACTGTGAACCATGAAGAATTTCGATAGCTCCACTCCACTACTTGGAATGATTTCGATTTTTGTCTTTTTCGGTCCAATTGCATTTGTGCAACTTAACCGCAGCTACCACAGATACCCACCCAACCAAAAAGTTTGGTCACCTAAGATACACACACCAAATAAGTGCAAAACTAGAAACAAAAACCTGAAATCTGAACTAGAATCTGAATTACGAGTAGGAGTGGGAATGTAATACTCGATTTGTGGTAATTAAAAGACCCTGTCATTCTAATGTGGAGTAGATACCATCTTTCAAGCTGTTGTTGTTGTCCGCTACAAGATTTTCCCAGGAAGGCGTTTTAACTCACGTCGCAAGAGTAACACTCACAGATAAAATCTTAAAGATGCTAATGGTAAGACAATAAAATGCGGCAACTACCACCATCACCACCACCACCACCACCACCACCACACTTGAGGTTGGCTAAATTGTGTATCTCAGTGTGGGATTTGTGGCGGAACAGGTTGGTTTTTGCACTAATTCAATTTTTTTCTTAATGAAGTATAAGTTTCCTCAGTAGTTTAAAAAGTTTGAGTTGCAAACTTTTACAAGACATCAAACTGCGTCTTATGGTGGTACAACGTATGATGAATTGAAAACAAACAAATTCAAATTTATAGTTCACCTGTTCTATGCTGATCGCCGCATAGAGCAAGATGACAGTCATTTTTCCATAAAATTAATGAAAGAAAAACAATGTAGGTCGAACGTTTTTGTTTTCATCTAGAGTGAAGCCGTGGTTGGGGTAAGACATGGTTTACGTGGTAGCTCTCAAAACATTGAGGTTTGTGATGAGAGTTTGTGAAAAAACACAGATGCCTATTGCTCTATTACTTAACTTTAACTTTTATTGTTGTTTGTTTGTGGGGAGTATTTCGAAAAAAAGTAATCATTTGTGTGAAAAAAATAATGCAATACAAGGCAGTGACATTGGGTTTTGTAATTTTGCAATTTGTTAACAGCAGTAAGTTCCTTGGAGTAATAAAGCTAGGATATAAAGAAATCATTTCAATAGAAATGATCAACAATCTATCTGTTGAAAAGATGCAACACTTTTTTAGCATGATTATCAGATAAAAAAGAAATCGTTCGAATGAATTCGTCTTCTTGGATTTTAGGTTTCATGTATTTTTCTAGAAATAAGTATTTGATAGATCTTATCGAATGCCTTTGAGGAACCGAGAGACCTGCGAACGATACCAAATCACAATCCAGTGCGCATGTAAAGTCGTCTGTAGAGATGTCTAAAAACTTAAGAGTATATTATTTGTGATAAGCGTTGATATCTGTACACTTTCTATATTCAGGTGGAGATGTGCGAGTGGCAGGTTTTTTAATAAGGTCCTGTGTGGGTATATATATATGTCTAAAAAAGTAGGCGCGGTTGTAGTGACATTAGTTGGATTATTGACATTAAGTATTTTCACCCAAGGGTGGTCATTCCTTCAACAAAGGACTTCGATCTCTTTTTGCTAAGTAAATGCCAATAACGAGTACAAAAGGAAGAGACATTTCATTGTTTCTCTTTGAACAATGTACAACACCGAGTATGGCATCCATGCAGGCCAGCAGACTGGTGGCACAGCCCATTTAGCAGAATACGTGTATTTATGTTTGTATCATCAATTGTAGTTCTATTATTAAAATTACTAACCATACTACCATAAAGAGGAGAGGACGGGTGCAGGAATTTTTTGGTCAATACCGAAATACCGAGTGTACGAGCATCCATCATCGTCCATTCCAAATATGGGCTATAGTTAAAATCATATCAATATTGTTAAATAAATAATATTGTCCATGTTTTAAGGTTCAAATTTGTTTAGAGATACCTGTATGAACTAAATAAACTGGCAACAAAGTATCAGACCATGCGAGAATATAAGGTGTGAAAACAAGAGAAGGCCCAGTTAAATCTTTCCTAGTTCCTAGAGCCATTCTGTGGAATAGACCAATGGATCATACTTTGAACAAAATTTAGAAAGCTGAAACAACAAGACAAGAACCCAGAAAAATTGTAAAGCTTAGAGCAAAGCTAAGCAACTTGTTGAGAACAATAATCAAAAACCATTTAAAGTGCCCATCAACTTAACAGGACAATCAAGGAACACCTGGAGTCTCCCTCCTGGAGGGACTCTCATCGATACTCCGTATTCATAGTTTCTACGGATAAGATCGACAGTGTAACTATATACCATGAGGCGATGAGTTTTAATCTTGTGTTGTATTGTTCTAGGGCTCTGATTCGTATAGAGTCTTTCATTGTTAACGACCCTTAGAGGATGTTTGGATCTCCAAAGATGTCCAAGGCACAGATATGTCTTAAAATCATTTCAACATCAAAATTATTACGGCAATGACAATGTTGCTGACGATCTTCCCCTTACTACTTTACAGTGTGCAATCCAATAAAAAGAAGCTTTCACCGTAGGTATACATATTTACAGTTTTTACATTGTATTTTTATAACATGAGCAAAAAGTGCACAAAACCCATCTTTAATTACCGTGATTGCGCAACAAGACTTACTCAAAGATTTTGCAAGATACACCTTAATTTATCTGACAAAATGTCTGCAAAGTCATTCCTACCGAATCTATCAAACCATTGTCAATTATTAACAATTAATTGCATTTGAATTTCTCATTGTATTTAATCACCATTGCAGAAATGAGACTATGTAAAGCTACCAATGATGGGCGGAGTACAGACGAGTAAAGTGGTGGACCATAGTGGTTTATATCGTCATCTAAAAGTAAAATTTGTTCTACTATCTCCCCTAGCACCCATACCTATTGGAGACTCAATTATAATCAATAAACCAAGGGAGGCAGTGCCAATAACTTCTAGATGGAGATAGATCTCGTTAAACAGAAACAATTGGGTCTACATAATCCGTCCCTGAATACAATGAATATCTTCATCGTTTTGTGAGACCTGTCTATGCCGATAACTCAGTACAAGCGTATTTTCTTTCTTGTTTAGGTTTAAATAATATTGACACACATTGTTGATATAAAGCACACTAATTTCAAAAAGCCGACGCACGTAGTTTGACTTGGTGTACGTTAACGGACTGAAAACATGACCAATGTGGTGACTCAAGTGTACGAGTACACCATCCACTATAACACCATCAAACGTGTAATAACGAATCTACTTATGTTGTGCTATTTAAAACGAGTTTCGCTGTACATACATATGTACATACATACAATTATTATTGGAAATGATTATTGTCTATTTTAATTACTTTGCAATGAGAACTTTTAGTTTAACTATCATCACTTTGTTTACTTATAGCTTCAACAGACGACGAGAAATCCAGATTACTACGACATTTCGCCACGACCATTTGGCGTTCCGACCGGGTCACAAGGCTTTACTAGACCGAAAGCGCTTCGACCCAGCAGCAGTAGTGGCACGGGATTTGTCCCCGTTAGTGCACATCAAACTCGAACGAATGTTCCTCATCAGCAGACACAGTTTCTGACTCATTTTAATGAACAGGTAAGGGTTTAAAAACAATAGGCTGTAGTTTTTATATTTTAAGGAAGTCGCGGACTGATTTACGCTGCCATGCAGTGTACAGGTTTGAGGAGGAGCTTTTAGTTAGTATAGTGCCTAGAAAGGTGATAGGGGAATTACCACAATTTTTTCGCAGTCTGAAAGCTTCCGAGGACTCTTTTCTCTAATGTTTTCTCTTCTCTCTTCTAATATAATTTTAATTAAAACCAATTAAACTAGGTATCTGCCGTCACTATGAAGCACCTCAAAATATATGTATGAACAGCAAGTGAAAGAGCACTGCTCAATGAGGAACTGCAGGACAATAGTGGACACAGCAGGATATAGACCAAAACTCGCTTGTTTGGCATCAAATGTGTCTACGCAATGTTGTGTGATTTGTGACGATTGTGTTTACCAAAGTCAAGTTTTGAGGTGTAAGTTGTTTTCCGATCAGATATAATGCTATTACATTTTATAGTTTTCCGAAATCATAACAGTGAAAATGACGATGCGGTTACAGATTTTCTCTACTGCTTTTATATTGACAAGAGATTAATGTATCTGAAGATTCTATATTCAGAGATTAAATGCAACTAGAATATTCATAGCAGAAATATGTTGAATCTTCATGGACTTGAAGTCTCAAATTAGCTTCCACAGAAAGAAAATTCCATTTCTTGTTGTAATTTCATTTCTTAAATACTTAGGTACTAGTCTAGTGGCGTAAAGTAAGTATATGTATATGGCTATAATCATTTAGGTAAATAGATCACAATCTAATCTGTAACATATCTTACCATAATATCTGCACATATTTACCGAACTTTTGTTTGCACATATTGTTCAAAAATTACAATGACTTCCTTTCTGATGTTATAACCATGTAATTCTGATATAATCTAGCCACGACATCCTATCTTTCAACACTGCTTTGGAACAAACTGACAGTCCACATCCCCATACATTCAAGTGTAAGTATTTTATTACAAAGCCGCGGGCCATTGGTCAGCATCGTCGTTAGCCAGATGTGTCCAGTTAAATTGGTTACCCAGTCGGCGCAATGCATTCAAAATCAATTTGACATGCTATCTCAGAGGCGGCTGCATGGGTCAGTTTTACATTAGAGACACGCGATCAGTCTGGTAATAATTTAACTTAACATGTGGTTTTGTTTATGTACATAAGTACAAAGTTTTCCGCAGTGGTTTGTTGTTAATTTAGTAGTGTAGTAGCTTTAGGTGAATGTCAATGAAAAGGAAACAGAGAAATAAAGCCCAGCTCGTTAAGAAGTCAAAGAAAAACAAACTGAACTCTTGCAGCTTTAATGTGTATCAATGTACGCTTAATGTATCTGTTTTTCATGATTTCAACCAGAGAATTGTAATCTTTGTATTGGGAAAGCCCTCACGATTTAATTGTTATTTTGAAATCAGTGTAGAAAATGCATTTTATTTCGAACCGCTTACATACATACATAGGGGGTTTGTATGTTTTGGCAGCGACGTTAATTCAAAGGAAACTAATCGGATTAAGAGAGGATTAAGCTGAGAGACTAGATTGTAGGTTTTTATCTCCACAATTGTACACAATTGTTGGTTGTTTTACCTTTGTTGAATCTGCTACAATTCCTTGCTATTTACAATCTAAAAACATATTTTAGATCAAATTGAGCTTCAGTAGACCATGTTCATAAAAATCATATCAATGTGACTTGGAAGTAAAAAAACAACCAATCCTCATAGATTGGAATTTTTTTTTATAATCTTTTAATACAAATTTTCAACTCGCAACCCAACTCATTTCTTTGCAGTCAGTAAAGATTGCAAGATGGGAGTTTCTACGTTAGCGAATGTTTTCAAAACTGAGCCCCAATGTTGATGCAATCATCAATCTCTCCGTCTCTGAATAGCAAATATAGTAGAAAAGGATTTCCCAAATGCCGCATTCTTCTAGTCGTCAGACAAATATCTATGGAGGACCACCTGATGTTAACCGGTATTAGGGGCTTAATCCTTTGCCATAAAAGTTCAGAAGTGTAGGTCTTCTTTTTGATGGAATATTGTAAGGTTAAAAGTTTTCTTATGTTTACAGGACAGGTTTATTGTTACAATAGTGAAGTCATTTTATCTTCCTCTGGGGTTTGGTTCGGACTGCGTTTTTTGTTTCCTATAACTATTTACTATGTAAAATCAATTCTTATACGCCACATTCATTTCATTTTCTAGTGGGTATGTTTTTGTTCTTGGTACCTCCGTGATTGCAGTAGTCCACAACGCGATTTTTAAAACCGTTTCACCACAAACAAATCACTTCACCTATATCATGCCCGTTAACACGTATCTTAATTAGTTTCCATACTTTTGTTTTTCATTATAGAACGTCCCCATAAGTGCTCCAGCTGCAACATCGAGCTTCCAATCGAATCGGATCAATGGCGGAGGCCGACCATTTATTAGTAGCAGCAGTAGTGGTAATTCCGGCACTAGCAGTACGTTCAACAGAAATCGCCCATTTGCGAGCAACGTATTCAATCGACAACAGAACAAGCAATCGACTAGCTTCGATGATGAGGTAGTCTCTCCAGTGCAACAGCAATTACCATTCCGGAATACACGGTCTCGATTCCAGCCGAATTCCGCTAAAACATCCACGACCACATCGACGACGACAACGACATCAAAGCCATCACGATACAATCGATTCGGTTCGGCAAGGTCACCACCATCAACGTTAACAGAATTTCGTCAGTCGACAGCAGCGCCGTCATCCTTATCGGCATCCAGGGTGCGACTTCCCGCGTCATCAGTAAATAAAACACTTTTCCAGCCTCGTCGGCCAGTATTTATCAGTCGCGAGATAAATCGACCTTTTGGTGTTGGTGGTGGTCGAATCACAGTGAATCACAATGGTAGCGATAAGAGTGCACCTAACAACACAAACGGACAGGATGAGGATGACCTCGATGGATCCGAGGAAGAAGATTCAGTTGCCGAGGAAATTCGTGAACAAAATCATGTAAGTTCTGGTCCCAAAGAGGAGATATTCGAAAAGCTGAGTCTTCACGAAGCTGGTGCATTATTGCCTTCATCGTCTTCAGTAGAACCACCAGTATCGTCATCGGGAGCATTGCCGCCTACAATGGCCACCAGTGAAAAGGAGCAAGATGATCACACTGTAATACTCACTTCGAATTTCTACCTGCCTGGTTCATTTGAGGATGAAGATGAAGAAGAGGGTGATGAAGAAGATGGGGAGGAGGAGGAGGGCGATTTAGGAGAGCCGACCAGCAAGGAAAATGATGAGGAGTCATTACATGCAACCACACACCATCCATCGGACTACGATTACGAGTACGAAGATGCAGCTACTACGATACCTCCGCCCACACAAGGCATTGATACAGATTCTACAGAAACACCAACAGAAATTGAACCGGAGGTTGAAACAAAGTCCATTGACACTGAGGTGGTGGAGACACCTAAAGCCCCGGTTCCGTTAAATGAATTAACCACATTGCCAACGGCGCCAATTGAGTTAACAACCGTTCCATCACCAGAGTCTAGTGCTGAATACGACGAGGATGAATATGAAGATGGGTACGGGTCTGGATCCGATGGGTCAGGAGATTATGTTGAGGAACATACAGAAAAGACTCCAGGAAAAGAGGTCGTAGGAAAGGAAGTGGTATCTGTGGTCACAACAAAAAGTGTAGTTAATGGTTCCACAGCTGTACCGCAAGCTGTAACGCCTAGCACTACTACGTCTAAAGAAGAAGAAATTTACACAGAAAACAAATTGACACCAGCTAAAGAGACAACAGAAGACCTAGCCGAATCAGAAGGAGAGGCTCCAGAAGAAGAATCCGCTGAGGAACAGAGTGTCAACAACACCACAGAGAGTTATGTTGTAATAGCTTCTATTCAGACAAGTCGAAGTATCAACGGCGCAAGATTTCTACCGTTCCCTGCTATCGAACAAGAAGAAACTAAACAAACTTTATCGGAACTGGAGCGCAAAATACATGGCAAGAACACCCGGAAGAAACCACAACAGGCTGCTAATGAGAGCAATGAAAATGCATCTAGTAACGAAGTACCTGCAGAAAGTACAGCACTAAATACAACGACTTCAAGCACAACTGAGCCATCACAGCCAGCGGAGGATTTAGATGCCGAAGTACAAGTAGAAGTGACGACACAGGCTACTACTTCCACCACCGTCTCAAGATTCGTTCCTAACATAAGAAAGTTCATGCCAAAGACTTCACCTAAACCTAAAATCAGCATTGACGACATACCAATGGATGACCTAACCGGTCTCCTTCCAGCGGGCTTCAAGCCCCGTCCTTCGTACAAAAACAAAAAGTTAACCAAACCGACCAGCACTACCCCAGAACCATCATCAGATGATCACCGAAAACCATTGAGAAACTCAACCATAGGTCGCTCTTATAAGAACTCTCCCAACACAGCTCAAGACGTCGCCTTAGCCGGCCTTCTTCCAAAGGGCTACAGAACAACTCACTCGCCTTTATTTACTACAGAACCTGCAGTACCTAAAAACCTTGAAGATATATTAAGCAAAATTAAATTCGAGGATAATCTCGACAAGCTTCTTCCGGCTGATTATAATGAGAAAGGTACAACTCCGAAAGCTCCAGTCACATTTATCGATGACTTATCTAAGTTCCTGCCACCAGGTTTCAAACTGCCAGCTCCAACCACTACTAGTAAACCATCTATCAAGGTACAAGATGATTTGAGTAAGTTCCTTCCACCAGGCTTTAAGCCTACTGCTGAAGAAAAGACCCCAGTAAAGGTAGCCATTCAAGACGACCTCAGTAAATGCCTACCACCAGGTTTTAAGTTGGATAACGCTCCAAAGGAAGATTCCATCGATATATCCAAGCTACTGCCAAAGGACTTAAAAACTGCCACCAAAGAGGAAAACAAAGAAAGTATTCTCAAAAATATTCAATTTAAGGATGCTTCCGAGTTGCTTCCACCTGGATTCAGCGAGTCCTCTTCAGCTGAAATAACCACCACCACACAGAATCCTATCACTACTACTACAGCATCCTCAGGCTTTAAGTTAGTATTCCCCAAAGGTCTCAACAAGCGACCAGGCCACAGACTAACAACACCGCATTCAAACTCTGCTGAGAGTGGCGTAACGTCCCCTTCAATCGTTATCAAGAAGGGACCGCCAATGCGTGCCACAACCGAGTTCACAGGCTGGCCAACTCCTTCAACCACTCCTATTTCCATTGAAAAGCTTTTGGAGCAAGCTCGCACGGCAACAATTGATATTTCCGATCTATTACCACAAACAACCACCTCGACGACATCGACCAGCACAACGACGACCACAACTCCAGAGCCGCCAAGACCCACGAAACCGGGACATTGCAGATCGGATTGTGATCTTGCTGGAACCATAAAGATCATCGATGGAGTCGCCTGGAAGCCAGAGTTACTTGATCACAATACCGTCGAATGGAAAAACTTAGCGCGGGAGGTTGAAGCACAGGTTTGTAAAGTTTGTTGCGTCACGTAACGCAGATAAATCGTTCCTTACTTGTGGGTTCAGAATACAGAAGTCATGGGTTTTAAGTCAATTTTCATGGCACTCGGCTGTCTTCACTTCGAGTTACTTATGTTTTATTTTAATGACCCTTGTACAATTTAATCTACCGTCTCTTTCTCTTACTGCAGCTCAATGAAGTCTATAGTAATGCACCACACTTAAGCCGTTGGTACAAGAAAGTACGTATTGACAGCTTCAGCAAGGGCAGTGTTCTCGTTGATTACTTTGTGGAATTGGGAAATATTACACAGGACGTCAATACATTGGAAATTAAGAAGCTATTCCATCAAGCTCTGACACAGCCACCACTGCCAGTGATACCACTTCAATCAGAGGTAGATAACGAAACAGACAGCGACGATGATGAGGACTTTAAAGAGGGCAAGGGTGAGAAACTAGTCAAGGAAACTTATTTGATGGGTAGGTTTGTTGTTGACCCGGCGTCAACTGATTTCATTGGTGAGTATTGATTTGTGGGGTATATAGAAAAAACTCGATTTGTAAACTACTATTTTTCAGTTATACCAAAATCATTCGCTCCAACGGTTGAGTTTGCGGAGAATGATGCACTGATTCCACATTGGGCCATTGTTTTGATCGTGATTGGCGTTGGTTCGTTGTGCTTCGTTGTGATATTTGGAGTCACTGTGGTAAGATAATAGTTAAGCAAAGTTGGAGAGAAAGTCTCTCCAATCCAATTCAGAATAGAAACGAAATAGGCATTGCGAAACCAGAATAATTCCTTTAAAATGTCTTCCATAACCATTTTTACTTGCACCTATACCTATAGGGCAAGTATTGCAATCGTGAAAAAAATCGAACTCGAGATTTTAATCAAACTTGACATTACTATGATGGAGAAGTCCAAAAAAGTAGGTCCGGCAATTCCGTCTGTCTGTCAGTCTGTCAGTCTGTCAGTCTGTCAGTCTGTCAGTCTGTCAGTCTGTCAGTCTGTCAGTCTGTCAGTCTGTCAGTCTGTCAGTCTGTCTGTCTGTCAGTCTGTCTGTATATTCGACTACAGCCTAAACGGCTGGGCGGATTTACTTCAAACTTCATATATAGGGTTTGTGGGATATTCCCTAGAGGCGAAATTTGAATTTTCATTCTAACCTCAAAATTAAGGGTAGTTTACTTAAGGCCGATTTCAGTTAAAATGGATTTTCTCGAAAACGGCTCTAACGATTTCGATAAAATTTGATGTGTGTGTTAGTTTGGGTATATGCTATAAGGTGGCATACCACGTTTTTCACGAAAAATTCGAATAACGGTAATATTGAAAATCAGCTGTTTCTCGGGTATTTGTGTGGCGATTGGGCTAAAAATTATTATTTGTAGGTTATAAGACAAGTGCAAAATAATGGCATACCAAATATTGGAATGCCACGCCCACTTTTATAAAACTTATTTTTTTCCAAATTTTTACTAGAAATTGAGACAAAATTATTTAGGCAAAGTAATAGGCCTTAAACTTCTCTATAATTCACTCAAAAACACCCTATCTGGCCACGCCCACTTTTTAAAGGTGTTTTTTTTAAAACAAAACATTGAGTAAACTCCTACAATGTTATGACTATTATTCCATCGAAACGCGGAATGCCACGCCTACTTTACTGGGATAAGCAAGTCTTGGACTTTAATCCTGATAAAATTATACACTTATAGCATTACGGTGCAAGTACGTACGACCCAGTCGTGCACTTTATTTTTATATGAATTGTCAATATTACAAATATTTGGCTCAACAGCCTCACTACTA
Organism: Xylota segnis; assembly: GCA_963583995.1. Taxonomy (NCBI): domain Eukaryota; kingdom Metazoa; phylum Arthropoda; class Insecta; order Diptera; family Syrphidae; genus Xylota; species Xylota segnis. The sequence continues at coordinate 14,912,089 of OY757239.1, forward strand.
TTTGTGCTGTGTGTGTTATATTCTTCCCACGAATGGAAGTGACTTACTGTTTAGTAGCGAGTCCGAAAAGTTTTTTCTAAGTTTTTTTTTTCAAAGTATTGGGTGCCGTGGCTCAGTGGTTAGTGCGTTGAACTATGGAGCAAGGGGTTCGAGGTTCAAGTCCCAGTCGGGAACACCTAAAAGTTTTTCACGGCCCCACACGCACAACACGAATGGTTGTGGTCTTATCGACCTGTTGCGCCAAGTATTTTTTTTTTTATTTAGTTATTATTTTAAAAATTTGAATTCTTCGAAGTCTATCATTTAACGAAATTTATGAACCCTCATTCCCATTCAAGGAACTCTCAAGTTTTTGTGTATTTAACCTGCAAAGGAAAGAAACTACAGATTGACCAATTCTGGGTGTAATATTATTCGGTAAAATCTAAATTTCTATTTCTCTTATGGGTCTTGAGATATTAAGGTTCCATTGCATTTCAAAATAAAGTGCACGACTGAGCCGTACAAACTTGGACCTATGTCTCAAATTCTTGTGTGTATTTGAGGTAAAAATAAATAAACGAATATATAAATGTCTGTCTTTTAACCAATGAAAATGAATTTCAGACAAATCCAGTAGCACGTGCGCACCAATCAAAACCTGTATCGTAAGGAAAAAACGTTTCCATGACAACAGCTATGTTCTAGGAAAATCTTTTGCAATGGTATATAATTTTGAAAATCGGTTCAGTAGAAAGAAGTAGGGATAAAATTCATGTTTGGCTAATAATGATATGAAAATCATGTTTCTGTTAAGCTGGTTGTAAGGAAAGTGGAATTTTAGGCAGTTTTAACCAAAAGCGTTGTATGCCATCTTATAGGGTTTAAAAAGCCGTATTCTAATATAAAATTTAATAAAAATCGTTGGAGCCGTTTTCGAATAAATTGGCTCCAACTGCTCGATTTCGCGAAAAATACCGTTATACTAACTTTTGGCCAAAAATGTGATACAGTTCCTGATAGAATTTGAGATGTTTAATTATATGTCAAAATCTAAATAAAATAGTTGAAGGCACTTTCAAGCAAATCGGCTTTTAGTCACCTTGGTCGTAAGTACCGTTATATCATACTCAGACCGAAACGTGGTACGCCATTGTGTTGCATTACCTCGTACTAGTCCGAATATGAAATTTGAGCTAAATAATAGAAGCCGTTTTCTCGCAAATTGACTTTTCGCCAAATTGGCTATAAGTAAAGTACCATTGCTGCCAATTTTGGTAAGCATCACGATACATCATCTGGTTGCAATTGACTAGACTAATTGAAATATGAAGTTTAATCAAAATCGTTGGAGCCGTTTTCGAGAAAATCCATTTTAACTGAAATCGGCCTTAAGTAAACTACCCTTAATTTTGAGGTTAGAATGAAAATTCCGATTTTCCCTCTAGGGATTATCGCACAGACCCTATATATGAAGTTTGATCTAAATCCATCCACTCGTTTAGGCTGTAGCCTCGTGCACAGACAGACAGGCAGACAGACCGACAGACAGACAGACAGACAGACGGCATTGGCGGACCTACTTTTTTGGACTTTTCCATTATAGTAATGTCAAGTTTGATTAAAATCTCGAGTTCCAAATTTTGCACGAATACAATACTTGCCCTATAGGTATAGGTGCAAGTAAAAATAATGAACGTGTCGGTTTTTCATATTGAGTACCACCTTCTAAATTGGTTTGTCTATAGGATTCTGATCCATTATCTATGAACCTCCGATTGGAAATGTGATTAGACTGAAATATTCGTGAGATACTGGGCCCATTTTCCAGGTTTTCCATACATCCAACAGCCATTCTGGCATTCTCCTTTTCTTTTTCCCATCTATGAGATACATAGCTTTTAGAACTGTAACTTAAGGCGAATATATCCATATCCTCTTGACATAGTGATCTCAACATGGTGACCAATATGACAAGGCGATTCACATTACAAAAGTCTACAAATTGTTAATAATGTTCAGTTCCACGAAGTCGGTATCCTTAAATCATTCCCTATCTGAGGTGTGGTATCAATTTCGGTAGCAAATACCATCCAGCATGGCAGAATGCTAACCCACGTTACCAAGTTCTTAACTATTCATTAATACATATGTGAGTGAAAGTCGAACTATGTACAACTAGAAGTCGCAGTGCCATTAGGTTCAGGATCCCACTCTGAAACCTATTGCCGGAACAGGAAGAACTTAGTCAGAATATCTAGCTCAATTAGCTAAATTAAAGGTTATCTTAGTAAAATTAAGATGAAGCTGACAATATTTTCCAAAAACTGTTTTGTAAGGTTTTCACCACATCTGTTATTCGTTTTCGTCTAAAAAGTTTATTAATATTTTTTTTACGGATATGTATGTATATCAGTAGTTTGATGCACTTTTCTTTTTATTTTAATGTGTAGTTGCTCAATCGACAAAAACGTTCCAAGAAGACACCAATTCCACTAACAGCTGATATGATGAACGATTTAAAGGTGAACCATATGGGCGGAGCAGATAACTATGGAGTTGATGACTTCTATAATATTGACGACGCTTGGAATGATACTAAACAGCCAATAAAACCAAAGGTAAGTGTTAAACTTCATGTATACTACATACTTATGTTCATTATGCTTTCTACCCGACAGCGCTTTACAAATTCAGTGCACGGCAGTAGTGCGTCAAATATCTACGACAGTTGGCGTTCGACCAGACATGGAGAATATTACTACGACTCACATAATTACACACCTCATAGTAAGGGTGAACAATATCCACCTGATGCATTCGCCGACGTACATCAAATGTATACGTATAATCATCCTAGATCAAGATATCAAAGGGATTATGATCCTGACTTTTAGTAGATTCCTCTAGTTGCAAACCAATCTGTTGTTTTTAAGCTTATAGTAATTATTTTATTATTTTTTATTTAAATTTTTAATTTTTTTACGTCTTTCAAAATATGTGTTCTTAGAAAAAGAATATATATGTAAAGGATATATGATACCATCATTTTGCTATAATAAGTTGTACAATGTGACAAACAAGTGAACACTTGAATGCAGCAAAATATTACGCGTCTAATCGGTAACAATTAAAGTTAGTTATTTTAACTTAAAATATTTCGTTTTAAAATTATTATTGCAATTAACTACCGAATCGAGTGTGTTGTAAAAAAAAACTCTTTCTCGTTGCTAGTGCCTTGAAAAATACTCCAATAGTTACAATGAAGATATAATTATTATCAAACTTTGTTTGGGATACTTGTAGAAATTGTAAATTGTAAGCAAAATTTGTATTAATATCATATAAAACAAAAGCATTGAAGTAAACTCGGTTATATGTTATTTATATAAGCTAATTGTTGAAAAATTATAAACTTCGTTTTAAGATTGAGATTTTTGTATTTTTCCATAAACAGTAACATGTTGATTTTTACTAAAAAAATAATTAAATATTGTGAATACTCACTGTTAAATTAATAAGTGAAAATTAAATTAAATAAAATTAAAAAGGATTTTTTTTGATTCCACAACATTGTCCGGTTAAGCAGTTAAGTTAAATCGAAAAAGCCTCGACTTACATAAGTCCAGAAATGAACTTAATAAGGTATTGAGGGAAAGGTACAAGGAGATCGAAGATCGAAGACGAACATGACACATCCGTTTTCGCTCTCGTTACTGATCATGATTTATATAAGTATTTTTTATAGGGTCTATCTCTCTATTTCTTATTTCTCTATGTTACAAACTATGTACAAACTTAAGGTTCCCTTGGATAGAGTATAAAAACTACGTACATCTTAAGTGCATACACTCCTGAATATACATATGTATATATGTACTCTTATATATATGTATGTACTTTTTACAGACTGCTTTGTATTAATCTTAATATATAAGGGGCGCAAAATTATTCATCCTATTTTGTTTTGAATTACTTTTTTACTAAATAAAAAATATGATTTTGAGTGATGGAAATCTTTATTTGGACCTTTACAGTTTTTTCTGTTAAGTGGAAAAGATGATATCCGCCAAGTGGCTGCTGCCAAGGTTGATACACATTTGTGCCCGTTCTACCCCATTTTCCATGACTTTCCGCAAGATTTCTGGTGATAACTGTTCACATTCCTGTCGAATATTCTCTTAAAGGACTGCAGTTGTCTGTGGCTTATTGGCATAAGCCCGCGAATTCAAGTAGCCCCAAAGGAAGAAGTCTGGGATGGTTAAGTCGGGAGATCTTGCTGGTCATACCAAATCGCCAAAACGAAAGATTACGTGACCAGGAAACGCTTTCTTTACAATATCCATTGTGGCTCGTGCTGTGTGTGTGGTTGTTGAAACCATATGTCCACCAAGCCCTGCTCATCCAATTCCAACTGTAAGAAGTCGTTCTTGTAGCGTTCGCCAGTAACAGTGATGGGGTCCTCAAAAAAATACGGCCCAATCACTTCTCCTGCGTGAACGCCGCACCACACAGTGCCTTTGAGTGAATGCAATGGCTCTTCGTGCATCACACGGATTTTCAGTGCCCGAGAAATAAAGATTTTGTTTATTAACGTAATCGCTTAAGTGGAAATGCGCTTCATCGCTCATGATGATTTTCGACACAAAACCATCCTCTTCGTTGTTGAGATTGATGGCTTGACAGTAATTCACTTGTGACTGAGGGTCAGTAGGTACTGTTGCACTGTTTACGCTTTGTTCTAAGCGAAAATGTGGGCACTGAAAGAGCACATGCTCTGCATCCTCTCTGGCCTCTCCACAGTTTGAGCAATTTGGAGATTCATCAAGCCCAAACCTGTTTAGATAAGCTCTGAAATAGCTGTGTTCGGTTAAGAACTGGGTGAGATAAAAATCCACTTCTCCGTGATGCCGGTCCATCCATTTATGTATATCCGGTATAAGTCGATGGGTCCATCTTCCCTTCGTTGACTGATTTCATCTTTCCTGCCATGTTCTCATGCTTCGCTGTCTTTCTGTCAGCTTAATATCTTTGACTGCAGCAAGGGGTTCCTGGAGTTCCTCTGTAGCTCAATAGCCAAGCTGGTAGCATTCCCGCAATAACACATATAGCATCATCGGATACCGTCCGAAAAGCGCAACATACTCTCAGCGCGCACAGTCTGTTGACGGAATTAACTCTTCTTGAGTGGGACTTAATTTTCACTGCCTTTGCCCATATTGGTGCCGCATACATTATTATTGACTGCGCCACTCTTGACAAAATTAGTCTCCTTGGTTGTGTGGGTCCTCCAATGTTTATCATTATTCTGGATAAGGCAGTACACACCCGAGCAGCTTTGTCGCACGTTATTTCAAGGTGTTCCTTGTAAGCTAGCCTAGCGTCAATCATCACACCTAGGTATCTGATCACCGGTTTTGACGTTATATTTTGGTTGCCTACCCTGATGGTGATTGCTTCTCTTTTCTTGCGGCTGCTTACTAGTACTGCTTCCGTTTTATGTTCAGCGAGTTCTAAACCGACTGCTGCCATCCACCGTCTCACTTTGCGGATACATTCATTTCCAATGTCCTCTATTTCTTCCAGATGTTTTGCTGTCACTACAATTGCAATGTCATCGGCAAAGCCTATGATTTTTGCCTCGTTGGGGATTTCAAGCCTCAGCACCCTATCATACATAAGATTCCACAAGATAGGACCTAGTACCGATTCTTGTGGTACTCCGCCAGATATGTGGTACTGTCTTACCTGGTGATGCCCAATTGCGTGGCCCGTCGTCTGGTTGATGTTTCTTCGTTTTCAGCGACATCGACAGCCACAGCCGTGTTCTTAAAAAAAAGTATTTGTCTACTCACATATTAATTGTGCTTAATCAGTCGAAACTTACATAAGTGCCCCTGATTAGGTATGACATATGCTGTGAAACACAACAAGTCCTACTTGTATTATAATTTTACCGATTAGAGTGACAAACCATGCACATCGTGCACTAGTCGCGTTAATTGGTTTACCTATACAAAACAATATCACACGCAAAACTATTGCTTCAACAATCAGTTGCTCGGGTTCTTTCTATCGATTAACTAAAATGGCTGTATCAAGTTTTCTACTCAAAAGCACTCTTTTGACATTTTACTACACAAACTTATTCATGGGCTATGCTGTATTTTCCCTCAATCATCGCAATGAAATAACTAAATCGTCCATCAAAGTTCGCATCTACACCTTACTGTTTTTGGGACAAAACTCAATACATTCCATTTTTCTCATAATAAGGATAGCTCTGATGTTGAGAAAAACATTTGAACTAGGATTGTTGGGCGTAGAACTATACATCCCATCATTTCTATGGATGTGTTGCGCGTCAATGTTGATGCATGAAGTAATCTACATGGTAGTTAATAAGCGGAGTATTTTGTTCTCATTGTTCCAACAATTTCAAGAGCTTTACATCAATGTAAAGCAACTACTTCAAGCTAGTATGTTTCATAAAAAACACTTTATTCTACTTCTGGTTATTATTGGTGACCGAATATATGTCATTACAATGTCCATTTACTTTAACGTGATTAGCGTGCTTGAAGATCCTGATTCAATGGATTACTACACCAATTGGATTGGAATAATGCATAATTCAACAATCAGATTTTTCGAACTTTGGTACATTTTAGGTGCAGTGATATTGGATGCAATATGTCAGAGTATTAACGAGATTCTAGTGAGTAATACTAAAGCGTGGCCAACAAGAAATGTTCCTATCGAACTTAATCGGTATCAGAGTATTCTGAAGTGTCGACAATATTTGTTGCAAGTGTACGAAGTGAAAAACAAGATCAATAAAATCTTCTCCCGTGGCCTTTTTCTTTACTTGTCACTAATATTTCTGGATAATCTTATGAATTTTTATATGCATTTCGCCAAAACATACCCGACAACGTCTCACATCGGCGGATATATATTCTTTTTGCTAGCTCTCGTGAGGACGTATCTATTAACTCATACGGCGGAAATGGTTGGAAAGAGCTATATTCAGGCTGTAGATAGTGTTTTGGTCATTGCAAATAAACGGAGAAGTACTCTTATGGTAGGTTCATATACTTTTGAATATTGAAAGTTATTTAGGTATATTTCACAGGTTGATGAGTATCTACTGCAACTATTCAGCAAAAATATGGACTACCACGATGCTTTTGGATTGTTCAAGATCAGACGTGCACTTACATTCTCAATATATGCAGCCTCAGCTGCATACATAATAATTTTAGTTCAGTTTAATTTAGAGAGTAAGTTGCATTAATGGCAAACGTGGCACATAGTTTTACAAAATAAATTATGTCTAGTAGTTTAGTGATTTCACTACAATAGGCGACGGATTTTCGAATTTTGTGTACAAGTTGCGAAAAAGTTAATAATTATAAGCTCTTGAATACTGTCCTCTTTCATTGTCAAACTTATTTTTCATTCACAAAATTTCTTTAACTATTATTTATACTGCATTGAAATTGGATACAATATCTTCTTGATACGAATTCATCAGTGCTACATTTATAAAAGGAAATATCAATTGTTAAATTTATATGTACAAATGTATGTGCTACAATATCATAGTAGGTAGTGCTTATGCTCTTAAGTAAGCTTGGATTTTGTTTAACCTTTAATGTAGTTTTTGTGTGTCGATGGGGTGTAGATATAATAACAGTTTCAAAAATTGGTGATTTTTTATCGGTTGGATATAAAAAAACGTAAAGCTAGGATTCGGATAGAGCAGATGTCATGATACCCTAGTATCCCTATTATCAGGGCTACTAAAGTGGGTGTGGGGTACTGCACTTTTTATTGCCTTCATCCGAACTGTTCATTATTTTGCATGTGTATATGTAACATTTCATCAAAATGTTTTTTTTTAAAACCTTTCCAAAAAGTAGTCCAAGTAATGACGTATGAATAAATTGTTGACAATCAATGAAAAGTGAGCGTGGCAGTGTGCAGACTTCAAAATTTGAATTCTTGTTTTGTTCTTCCTTCTCGAAATCCCGGATATGAAATTTTAATTTTTATGGCAGTCCGTCTGCCATGGTACAATTGTCTTCACTATTGAAACTGATAGGCTTATCATAGGTAGCAAAGTGTATGAAATGAAATCCACACGCCACAACTGACAGTATGATTTCTATAAATGGAACGAATAGTGATAGAAATGGAATCAAATACCAGTTACCGGATATTCGGCATATTCCTTGGATGTGTAGACGAATATCTGGGGGCCGAATATACTCTAGCGAGTAAGATACATTTCGAAATATTCTAGTTCCAACACGTTACGTGAGCAAGTAGCGAAGGTCTATCTTTCATGACCAAATTGGATCGTATACAGTAAAGGGTTACTTTACCTATTATCGAATTACAAGTAGGTATTAACATTGTAACTTATTTAATAAATAATGTGAATAAAGAAAATTTGTTTTTCTTATTTTCTTGTTTTATTTTACCTAAACGGGTTTCGCTGAATACTGGCCCTAGCAAAAAAAAATGCCGGATACTAGATAGTAATTGGATATTCATTACAAATCTTATTGTAAAAATTCATTCTAATAAGAAATTTAATCAGTGCGTTGCCCATTATTTATGTTAGACGTCCATTGAAATGCCAGATAATGCCAGATTACAACGATTAACATCAGTCAGGGTTCAATCTCACTACCTCTCTTCCACACACCAAAAGGAAGAAATTCGAAATCCAATTCAGTTTAGACTTCAACCATTTACTGGGAGATTATTTCACTTTTGAAACGGTAATTTTTCTATATAAGTGGTGGTGAACTTACAAAATTATTCTATCCACTGACTGGAGAGCTTATAGCCAATATACACTCCATCGGAGTAGTTCAAGTTATCTCCTCCAGGTGCCGTTAAATCTCGTTCCAGTGCGGAGGATTTGTTATTTACATAAACCTTTTGTCAACTGCAGCGCCAAAGCAACTCTATTTGTATTGGAAGCAATCTTCTTTTCATATGCAACGCAAGCGGGCAAATAGAAACTTTTTTGTGTTTGTTTATTGGAACAGTACAGTACAGTGGCACTTCCTTAAGTTGAATTTCGAATAAATATAGAAATATAGAAAAGAAAATCCTTTTTCTTCAAGTGATAAGCGCTTTGAATGTCGCTTTGGTATCTTAGAGGCGTTATTTCTTAATACTTCTTAATAATATTTCTCACATGTAGTTACGTACGGACTATTAAAAAACAAATCGATCACAACACAACAAAAAACCATTTATATTTTCTTATACATACATACATACATATATATTTCGCGTTACAGAAATTCGAGTTAGGGAGCTGAAAATATGTGAAAAAACGAACGAAAAAGCAGTACTCACAACAAAAATTCAAGTTTAGGGAACATGGGAAATTGGTTATTTGAAAAGCTTTTTAGCGATAATTATACTCTCGGATGTTTGTCAGACGCTCGCGAGAATTCGGGCCGTGAAAAAAAATCTAGGGATTGAACCTGAACCACAGTCCAACTTGAAGCACGGGCGCCCAACAAAATCAAAATGTATTTTAAACAAAATAATTGCTTTCACGTTGGGGCACAATTGTTACAATTGTCAAAATTTTTCTATTTTTTGGCAGATGCGCGGGACGAAACTAAAGTTATTGATCGGATAATTTACCTGTTATGCATATGTATATGTACTATATATGTACCTTGAATCTAAGGTTTTTCGGTTTTCCTGTGACGTTTGCCAGAAGTCGTATACTCAGTTTAGAAAGTGTTGCAAATTATATCCGAGACACCAAAGGTAGCTCCCTAAGTTAGAAAGATTTCAAATAGAATAATTGAAAATAAAATAAATTCTCAGATTGTTCAAATCGAACATAAAGAAGACGACATTTCAAGAAGGCGAACGAATTTCCCAGACAGTATTTGGTAAGGGAAATGTTCAAAGAACATGAAGATGACAATTCAGATATCGGAACATCATTTAACATAGAAGAATGTAATGATGTAACAATGGCCACAATTCACTCCTCAGAAGACAAAATGTTGTACCACACCTCAATTTAAAAAAAATAGTTAGCATATGTCGTATATTTATGAAAATCACATATTAACCGATAAGAAGACTCGTGAATTGTAAATATTGCATGGAGCGCAAATAGTATACACAGAAACTTATACTAAATAAATGAAATGATATGTTTAACTACTAAAATTCATTAAATGTTCATATACATATGTATGTATGGAACAGGGAAATGTGTATACCAAAGTAGTCAAATAAATTTCAATCTACCAGGTTCAGAGATACAAGAAACATACATACAATAAGATAAAAAATAAAATATAATTCACTATGACTAAAATACTACTATACTGTATGACAACAATCGATTTGGATCAAATAATCCCCATTGTCACTTTCGTTATAATGACATATAGTTTTTAACAGTATGAATGAATTTACACCAAACCTTATTGCCATACTAGTAACACGGATATTAAGAGATTACATAGTACCATCCTAGAGTAGTACAGAGTCCTTAAATTAAGTAAACGAAACGTATCAATAAAGAGGTTCATACAGATAGTCATAGTCATGGTAAAAAGCTATAATGAACGTTTTCATTCAACCATTAAAATTACTTCAAAGGAAGTACAATTTCATAAACTAGACTTTGGCAAGATTAGACAAACTTTATGAAGTTAAGAGCAGAATAAAGATGTGCAGGGCTTATGAGGAATTACAAGGCAGTTAGACATTTATGTTTACATTAACCTAGGTTTAAAAAAAGTTAATTGCATAATTTTCATGTGACCAAATCAAGAATTCAAGACAATAATATGGCCAGCTCAAAGCCCCGATTTCAATCCAACTACAAATCTCTGGTCCATTGTGAAACGACGGTATCCGTTCCAGATGGATTGTACCCAGTTTGTTTTCCTAGAACCTGCCATTGTCGTACACGGCTAGGGATTTAGTTTTATATTGTTCTTAATGATGAGGACAAGATATTTCATCTCTGTAACTTTCGTTTTAAGGATACATGATGATGTGTTAGAAACATTGATATATCGATTGCAACCCTATCTGTAAATTACTTTGAAAGTAGACATTAGGCACAGCAGAATGTCTCTGCACAAAGTATGTTTCATACATGCATAAATCAAATTTAAATGATTATGATTCCATCCATATGATTTGAAGTTCAAAACGCCCTCACAGCAAAACCACAACTATATCCATTCATACACATGTCGCCTACATACAAATTCAATTCAAAAAATAAAAACAAAACCATTGAAACTGGTCTATGTGACTGTTCGAGCCAAAGTGGCCACAAGATGAGATACCTAAACTTAATTATTGCATGCAACATTTAACTCCAAGCTACCCTATATTTCTCTATATACATAGCAGCTTCCTTCTTGGTTCTTTTCCTATATAAATAGTGTAAGCGGCTTCACTATTTCACTATAATACGTTGGTTCGTTCATTGTGGACGGTCTGTGAAGTCCTTCGCGAGTGTACAACATTGTTTGAACTTCAGATTAGTTTCTATAAAAAAGATAAAAGATGAAGCTAGTATGCTGCATATTAGTTTGTGCATTCCTCAAAGTTGTATACTGCTTACAGGTAAAGGCAAAGTACATCTTTTGTGAAACACTTTGATATCATTCTTGCAGTATATCGGACTAACGTTATTCAATTACTTTCTCTTAAAAGCAAGCGACTCCATTGGACGATAACAGTTACGGTGATGTACAGGGGGGTAAGTTTCTAAACCATATGGATAAGGACTTGAAGTCAAAGAGCCGAATTATATGTAGTGATATTTGTTTTAATCTGGAGTTTATAACGTTCAGTTGATGTGGAATTGTTAAAATTCAAAAAATTGTTCAAGTGGCAGAGATTTCAATTCAGTAACCAGTTGAGCAGTGCTATCGTTTCATAGTGAACTGCGTTCAGAGAAACAAACGACAGATTTATTAATTCATACTTTTAATACTGATCATAGTTTCCATATGGAATGAATAGACAATATGTCCTAGTAACCTGTTACAACCAAAAAATTGTGCGTCACTTTTTGGAACATACAATGTACCTACATTTGAAAGAATTCACTCAAATTCAACAATTTCGATACAATATTTGCTAGCGTTATTCCTAACTTGTTTAATTTTTAAGAGCTCCAACCCGCTGAGAACACTCAAAGATCCCACCTTTGCCAAGCGGTAGACAAACATTCAAGAGCATAACTATCATGCAAAGCTTCTCAAATAACAAATTAAAAAGTTTGCCCCTTTCATTTGTGTAAAGAATATAACTATGAACCTTTTGCGACAAATATTTGTAATCTTTTTTTTTTAAGCTCGATATCTGTGACTGCCAAAGTAGAATTAATTTTTTACAGAGTAGAGCTAAGTGTCCTCACTGTCAATATACATAAGTTCAATCTACTTTATTATCCTAACACTATTTCTCTAAATTCTCACTTGCAGTTCCCTTAAGCTACCTAAGTGCAGAAGATAACTACCTGAGGTATGACAATACATTCTTCGATTCAGAAGAATATTAATAGAAATAATTTTTTTACAGAATATTGGCCCAAACTGAGCGGAACATTGTTCAATGCCTTTTTTGTAACTTTATCCTCTCGAACAAGTATCTAATTGGAAGGAATTATTTCAACAAAGATCGACTTCTCCAATGTGCATATTATTCAACTGAAAGATGCCTGAGTTATTTTGAGAACTATTTGAATGTAAATGGGGCTGACAACGTGAACAAACATAAGAGGCACTTCGATGAAATTGATAAAACAGGTCCCGGATTCAATGATATGAATCAACTTCGATTTTGAAGTAATATTACTATGTATTTCTATATGTATACCACTTAGTAGCTTAATGTACGGTTTATTTCGAATTTGGTAAAATTCAGAGTTCAATAAACAAAAAGTGTACGAATGAATCGTATGTACTGATATCTGGTGTCTTTTTTTTAGTTATACAGGATCAAAATTTAATTAAATTTCTTACAATTTTAAATCCCCTTCTCCACCTCTACACAAACGTCTGCACCTTTTAAAACAATAATGTCTTCAGTCGGTGCTTTAGTTACCACAATGGTAAAGAGTGTGTGCAATAATATCAGTACGTGTCTCTTATTTAAACAAATCTGGTGAAAACTGATAACCAGAAGACTTATTTCCGATAGTAGGAGAAATCTTAGAAGCGTAATTGAAACCTTCTCGTAGCATTGTTTCGGAGTCAGACATGCCAGATTTCTGCAGAAACTGTACGGTGATGAAGTAAAAGAAACCATGACATACAAATCAAAAACGGAGAGTCATCCTATGGTATGGTTTTGTACCGAACTGGTTGCTCTGCCTCTTAACCATATGGGAATTCAATATGTAGGTCAATGCAATGGGTAGGGCGTGCACTCTGCATATTCATGTTATTTTATCAATTATTTGTATGTAAATAGTAAATATTTTATATATACAGATGTAATGTATTTGTAGAGCTATAAGTAATCCTTTCCGTTGAAAAGCTATGTAATTCTTCTTGTGATAGTTCTGCCTGAAGTGTTGACTTCTCATCTCTTTTAGAATTGGACGGGTAGATGGATGAAGTGCAATCCATCTTTGCGCACCTGTCGTTTACAGATATTGCTTAGTATCGACAAGTCCGGTCGATGAGGAATGAAATTTAGAGACATTAATTCTTTTGAAATTAGTTGTTATCACATGTGTTGTTGGAAGCAAAATTTTACGTTTTGTGCAATAAAATTGGTGAAAAATTAAAGAAATATATGACAAATCTAAAGATGTATGACATCTAATCTCCAAAAACGAATTTTATAAATCATAAGTCGCGAAAAACCTAGCCTGGATGAGATTATCATTGAAAACTCTTTGAGTCCAATGTTGTCAACAACTCAATTTCAGTGGAAAATAATAGTAAGGATATATTACAATAAATCAATGAATATTAATGGTATTATAGTAATATATATTATTATAAGTTGATCTCAAGGCAGAATTCCACACACATTGAAAACAGGCATTTTTTCTATAATTTAAGGTAGATATATATATTATTATTATATAGTAAACTGCCAGGACCATTGTTTTGTAGAGCATGCATTTCCGAGTTCGGTGTTTACTATAATAAATCTATACTAAATCTATACCAAATCTATACTAAGTTGTTATTCGTGGACCTGATTTTCACATCCAGGTAGTTAAAGATATCTCGATGGTTGAATACTGTGAGAATAGGGTAAACACTGATTGGCGTCAACTTGATGACGTCCACTGTTGTAACTGTTAGTACACATCAATTGTGCTTATTTTGCCTCCAAGTCGTAGCTATCGGATATTGGTTGATGTCCATTCGGACGCGACTTGTTGAACTTTTAGGCGCGAGTGTTGAACAAGAGAAAATTGCACCTATTAATACGACCGCGGACGAACTCTCTTGATGGAGTCAACGGTGGCGTCAGAGCTCCAAACCGAAGCAGAGAGCACTTTACCCGGGTTACTTCTTCGGAGCCGATAAAGGTTTCCCAGAATAAATTACGTTTTTGGAAAAGAGACGATGTGGAGGACAAGTCCTTAATGAGCCAACGGCAGCGGTCTGAGTGAGGGAGTCTTTGTTGTTCAATTACCAGCTACAAATGCCAACAATTTTTGAAACCAGTGTCGCGACTATATTATAACTGCCATTCCTTGAACTTTGCTTATTTTTTTTTGCACAGAATATTTTAGAATCGTTATTTCCTTGAGAGTGCATTTACCGAAGCAATCATTATCTTCTAAGTATTCTAATAGTTTCAAGAAGGCAAATGTTTTCCGTCGAATAAAGCCCTCAATGATTCTGATACAATTTGATATTTGGGTTATTTTGAGGAGGTATAGGCTAATAGATGGCATACCACGTTTTTTCCAGCGATTGGGCATAAAATTAATATTTGATGATTATAAGGCAAATTCAAAGTAATAGGGTCCCAAGTTTGCCACTCGCACTTTTAAAAAATCACAACAAACTTTTAGTCTACAAACAATTATTCCACTGAAGTATGGACATCCAAAGTTTATCCATCTGAAACGGATCGTATGATACCCTATTCTCCTTATTATATATGTAGGTAAAGTGGTCGTAGTAAACTTATTTGTTCAATTACAAAGATATCTACGAATATTTCTTGACTTCAATGCAAAACTTCATCTAAATGGTGTTTTCGCTATAAAAACGTGCCTAAAAGAGGGCATATCCAAACTAGTGTACAGATGAATTGTGGAAAATTCAAATATCTAAATAAATAGTCTTATTAATTTTTCGATTTCATACAAAATAGCGATGCTATTAAATGAAGTTTTCTGATCGTACATAAATCGGTACTATTGAAAACTTGCCACTTCTTCAACGATTGTTTTTTGAAATTAACATCTGAGGGGTATATACAAAAATTAAAATGGAAAATGTTGCAGATAGTATGGGTTCAATATGAAAGAAATTGTAAACTTGTATTATTACATTGTCTTTCAAATCACAAGACATAATAGCCCACGAGCAAATATACAAAAATCAACTCTGACAAATCTTGCTTACATAAGCTTGGTCGTTTTGGTGCATACAATCAGTTTCAAACCGAGATGGTGCAACCAAGTAAAATCAAAATTCGATTAATTCGAGACCTACAGAATCGCCTGACCGTTTTTTTTTCATAACGGTAATATTAAGTTTAATTTTTTCTTGAAAACTAATACTTAATTGATATAAAAGTCCAATTAGAGAAGATGTATAGGAGAGAAGTTATCACGGAAATGTATGTGTTGATTCACCAGGAAATCAGAGGACGAAAATTAAGTTCTGGCCTATTACCCTACCTTCAAACGAATCAGTGATGTAGTGCTGGAGGAACTAGATAGGCTCTGTAAGTGGTCCGAATTTATGTATCTACATACCTACACCTTAGCAAAGAAGGAAATCATCCGTTTCAAAAATTGTAAAACTATCCAACCATATTCTTTTGATATTCTTTTTCCACATCTCCCCCTAAGCCAAAATATGATGGGTATATCATAAAAAAATAAAAATATTCTGCATCCATTAAAAGTTTTTTCAAACACACAAAAAAGGTGACCAAAGAACTTTCAAAAGCAATTTCAACCTCACCTGTGTCTGTATGTACATATATATATTCACACAAAAGTCGACGTACCTCTGGGCCTTAGGTAAGTAACTATACGCAAAGGAATCTCATAAATATCAATCTCACGAGTTCATATAACTTTCTAATATAATCCAAAAGCAACAAATAAGTTGATGCCTATTCTGGATAAGGGACTGTTTCATTTTGATTTCGACCCCTTTTCACATCAATTAACTTATCCCAAAACTGTAAACGAAGGAAAAATCTTGAAGGTCCTTTTTGTTTCAAAGTGGCTAAATAATTATTTAGTCAAATTGCCTGTAATAGCATTGCCGTAGTCCAGCCCCATTATAACCCATCAAAAGGTTGAGTTACTCTTAGCTTTCCTCCAATTTAAGTCATTATACTGAGAAAGGGACTATCAACACACTCAATGTTTTCATTGTTTTCTCACCGTTTCGGTATGATACACAACCAAGAAGAAGGTTAACGCAAAGGGATAACAAGGAAAATAGAAAAACTTATAACTTAGTTAGTCCAGCTTGGCCATGGAAAGTGATTGTCCTAAAGGGTGCTTTTAAACATAAATTGGCTTGACTATTCCCAAGTCGTAAAGGTGTGTTATTCAGCGGTAAATACGATCGAAGGATAATACATAAGTTTTAATAAAATAAAAGCAAAGTTGTAAAGTTTGTTTGTGTCGGAATCGAAAATAAATACGACCTTTTACGTGTTGTAAGCCATAGTTTGGTAATAACTTTTATTTCATCTTCAGGAATGAATCCCTTTCGATTTACGTTAACTCCTTTTTTAGTACAAACATAATAAGTTACTGGTAACAACCATTGTTCAAAGGCGAAGAAGATGTAGGTAATGGAAAAACGTTGGTGTGCGTACTATGATTGATTCGGGAATTCTGAAAAAAAAAGAAAATTGGCTATAAATGCCAGAGGATATATGTACATACATATGTATATACCTATCAGTGGCGTGCGGTGAAATTTTAAAAGAGGGATGCCGGACAAAATTTTAAGAAAATGTACCACTGTGTTTACTCGAAACCCAGAATTATGATAAATCCATATCCATAGCCAATACAAAAAGCTTATTGCATAAAAGAAGTGGTTCCAAAGAAGTCGTTCTGGGACAAGTAAAGTTAAGTTATCTATGAAATTAAAGAGAACTCAGAGGACTATTAAATATTCAAAGATTTATAATTACTACCTATTTGTACTTTAAAGGTATTCTACGATCCTTTTGAAAGAATTCACCAAAAATTCCTTTAAACAATTTGAGTTGTTTTAAATTTCTATACGAAGGGGTATTTCAATGCATAACAGTGTTCGGTCTGAGAGTTCTTCTTCTTATTGCCAATTTCATTCATATTGTAATAAAACATCTTTCTATGTTTTATTTTAATTTGAAGTTCTGAGGCTCCATAAAAAAACATACTTTACTCGTATTTAACTTTTGTCACAAAACGTTTTATTAACTGCCATGATTGCATCCGCATGCTAAAGAAAACGGCAATGTACTCGAAAATTAAGAACAAATTGGTGCATACGAATAATGTGCCGAAGAGTATTCTAAAGCGCGTACATGGGCGAATACCCCACACTATCGGCATTCACATCTGGAATTCGTGTATTTTTAATTTCCATGGTGCGTTTGCGAGAATTCACAAGAATTAAGAGAAAAACAAATATTTCACTGCTTTCTCTAAAAAAAATAAATACATACTTGGCGCTGCAGGTTTTTGTATATAATCTGCGCGCGCCAAAGGGGATATGAATACCCTTATACTGAATTTTCAGAGCGCTGGGGTTGGAAAAGGGGGAAGAGGAACAGAGGAGGTACCGGTGTACGTAGGCTTTAAATGTTTGAAGGTTTTAGTGATAAGGAAATACGGAGCTTGGAAGATCATTCCACATACGTGCCGTTCGGCTTATTATCGAATCTTTATATTTGACAGTACGTCCAAAATTGGGCTTGAGGGTGAACTGATGTGCATTCAAAGCGTGACGCGTATTGCGGGTAAAATTTTAAAGAGGAGGAATGCAACTGGCTATTTCACTGAGGCATTTTTTGTGAAAAAAACGATAAAACAGGGAGAGACATGATACATTTCTCCGATGTTCTAGAGGCGCTATGGAGCCTACAATGTCTCTATCACCTATAAGTTTTAACGCGCGATTTTGGACCCTGTCTAGAATGTGCAGAACGGTCTTGGGTGCACCAGACCAGATATGGGCGTTGAATTCCAGTTTTGGGCGGATGAATGCCTTATAAATTGAGGCCAGATCAGATGGGGTGAACTATTTATTTCTTGCACCGTTTAAGGAATCCTAGACATTTTGCAGCATTTTTGGCGACCTCGAATATGTGATACCGACCTCGAATATATTAATACACATACCGGGAGTGGCAAGTCTTTCGGTTTCCGTGATGCAAGTACCATTCATGGATAATGGTTGGGGGTTTTCGTTTCGCTTGAGAGACAGAATGAGTTTAACATACGCTGCCGTTCGTCTTCTACGGCCGAAGAGCAGGGACGTGAGTTAGGGAACGAATATGAAAAACTGAGGGTACTATCATCAGCGAAGGTATGGATTGGATTAGAGGTTGCAGACAAGAGATCATTTATAAAAATGAGAAAAAGAGTCGGAGACAAAACTGAGCCCTATGGAACACCAGCATTTGTGCGGTGAATATCACTCTTGAAGCCATCCAACACAACTTGTATTGAATGTCCCGAAAGATAATTTCTAATCCATTGAAGAAGAGTTTCATCGATGCCAAATGCACGCATTTTAGACAGAAGAGCTTGGTGCCAAATTCTGTCAAATGCCTTTGAAATATCGAGTGCAACCATTTTTGTTTCGACGAAGTGATGGAGAGAATGGTTCCACTTCTCGGTGAGATATGCCATTAAATCACCAGTGGACCTGTTGCTACGAAAACCATACTACCGGTCATTAATGAATTTTCGTGATTCAAGATATTTCATAAACTGACGATTTATCAGCGAAGGGACGTAAGTGCAATGGGTCGCTAATTGCTCGGAGAGGAAGAATCCCCTTTTTAGGGACATGCTGAACAAATGCTGCTTTCCATCTTCTCGGAAAGAGCTCAAAAGAGTAAGACAGACGGAAAAGCTTACGCAGAGGTTTTACCAGCGAGGAGAGGAAGAACACCGTTTCAGAACTATAGGGGTGATACCGTCTGGACCAGCGGATTTCTGTATGTTAAGACCTTTGAGAACTCCTGCAACTGTGCGAGGGCGAAAGTGGATTTGGCCACTAACCACTGAGCCACGGCGCCTCTACGCACCTTAAAAATTAACAAGTGATTGCAAACGAACTGTAACTGTCATTTCACATTAAAAGAAATCATATGCAACAAGTTTAGCAAAAACTTCAAATGCCGTTCGATCCGCTACATCACCCAATAACCCGATTTCCTTTGGCTTATTTTGCTGCCTGTATACCATGAAAAAACCTCCCTAAACATTAATGCCAAACTAGACATGGCTCTGTATAGCTCGTCTCTATAGACGCTGTTATATGTTGCCTTAAAGTTGATAAGAAGTGGATATCGACTTGGACTTCTTGGGTTTTCTCCAAGATCTGCCTAAGTGTAAAAATTTGGTCGATTGTGAATTTTCCTGGTCTGAAACCGCACTGTTAGGGACCAATTGACGAAGGGTTTCAGACGTTCACACAGAATGGCAGATAAGATCTTATACGCGATGTTAAGGAGACTAATACCCCTGCAATTGGCGCAGTTGGGGGGCGATCTTATGGATCGGGCAAACGGTGCTGAGGGTCTATTCATCAGGTATACACTCATCCGATCAAATCTTAGAAATGAGTTGGTGTATGCTCTCTACCAGGTCACTTCCAGCTGCCTTAAACAGTTCGGCTGGTAAGCCGTCAGGTCGAGCAGCCTTGTTAGATTTGAGTTTGGATATTGCTATCCTTACTTGCTATCCTTACCAAAATGAGTCAGGTGGACGGAAGTTTTGGCTGTCATTGTCTAGGTTGAATGGTTCATTCTGCCTGACAACGGGATGTTGATCTTCATCGCTGTTATACAGTCTGCAGAAGTAGTTATTCCATATTCTCAGCGCCGACTGTGACTCAATTACGAGGTTTCCATCTTCATCTCTACAGGCTTCTGTACGGGTCTTGTTGCCCTGACACGTTCTTTTTACCTGTTGGTAAAAGGTCCGTATATTATTTCTGGAGTATAATCTCCTCGATCGCGCGCTTCTCATGCTCTTTCTTTTTTCTCCGGAGATGCCGATGTTCTTCCCGACTCTTCTGCTCGTAGAGCTCACGAGTAGCTCTCGTCCTTCTTTGGAGCGCCGCTTTGTATGCCTCTTGTTTAGCTGCATGTGCATGCCGACATTCGTCGTTAAACCAGGGGTTTCTTGGTGGTGGTCGGTTGAAACCTAGCACATCAGTTGAGGCACTTCTGATGGCATGTTGGCAGCATTGCCACTGGTCGTCGATACTTGATGCTGGTGGCATAAGACTCGTTAGGAGATTTCGGGAAATGCGATCGGCAAAGGCCCTAGTAGTCTCTTGCGATTGCAGCTTTTCGACGTTAAATTTTCTCACAGTAATTCTTCTCTGTTGTGGAGTTTGGGATATCCGTTACCTTAGCTGCAACAAGGTAATGATCCGAGTCGATGTTAGCTGCTCGGAAGGTTCGGACATCCAGAATAGTGGAGGCATGCCTTGCGTCGATCGGAATATGATCAATCTGGTTGACCATTTCATGATCAGGAGATCACCATGTCCGCTTATGAATATTGAGATGAGGAAACCGTGGGCTTGCTATTGTGACATTACGCCCCGCCGCAAAGTCAATAAGCCTAAGTCCGTTGCCAGACGTGGTGTCATGTAGGCTATACTTTCCGACTGTCCTACCAAAGATGTCCTCCTTCCTTATCTTAGCGTTAAAATCGCCTAGGACGATTTTGACGTTGTACTTGGGGCAATGCTCGTAGGTTTGGTCGAGGAGCTCGTAAAAACATTCTTTGGTGGCGTCGTCCTTGTCCTCTGTGGGGGCATGAGCGCATATTAAGTTTATGTTGGCGAATTTAGCCTTGATGCGGATTGTCACAAGACGCTCACTTACGTGTCGAAAGCTCAAGACTTCTTGCCTAAGTCTGCCGCTTACAGCAAATCCGCATCCGAATAAGCGCTGTTTCTGTTCTCTAAAGCAGTCACCGTGATATACAAATGTCACAGTTTTTCATCCTCTTTTGCCCGGCCCATTCCATCGCACTTCTTGGATGGCGGTAATATCTACTTTATAGCAGTCTAGGGCCTCTGCTAATTGCTCGGCCGCACGTGGTCTGTTCAGGGTCCGAACAATCCATGCGCAGATCCGAAGGTCGTTGTCCTATTTTCGTTTGCTGGGTCGTCAACAGTAGGGTCACCCTTATCCGAGGCTGTTGGTTGCTTCGTAACTATGGTTTTTTTCCGTGGTAAGGAAGATACACCGACGCACAACCCTTAACCTGGAGGACCAGTTTCACTTAATACCCCTAATACACGGGGCCGGATATTCCGGAGTCAGTATTTCGCTTCGGGGGTGCGAGCGCTGCCGTTGGCCCGTTAAGGGTTCATCCGCCACCAACTCTTTTCCAATACCCTGACTCAGTATTGAAGATTCCTATAGACCTGGGGTTCAGATAAGCCTATAAGTAGCTCATATAGGGATAAGCACTAGTAGTTCAACCTAAACCCCTCCCCCTCTCTTGTTCGCTACCACCAACGACCTTCCAAAGTGGTAGTCACCACGTGGAGGTGTAGAGGAGTTGATAGTGAGAGGCTTCGTGTTAGCGCTTGTATATATTCGCATCACTACCCTTCGGCCACCAAATACACATTAATTATTTAATACAATTTTTGAATTTTTTTTGTATGGTGTTATTGTTGCTGGTATATTTTTCCTACTTCTAAGACGAAGTAGGATTGTACAATTTTTTGCTTCTTTTTCTTTCGCAAATGTCTAATGTCTTGCAATGTTTTCATGCCATCATTCATAAGAGTATACCTAAATAATCTTTCCTTCAAATATTAAACGTAACTGCGGTTAAAATGGTCTATTCTGAAGTTCCAATTTTCGATGGCGAGTGGTATTTCGCAAATAACGGGAGTAATGTTGACTTTCGATTCTTCAAACGTACCAGGCTTATCTATGTAGACTTTGGATTTAAGATAGCCCAAAGGAAAAACTCTAGAGGTGTGATATTATAAGACTTAGGCGGCCAATTCACTGGGTCGATGGGCGAAATTAACTGATCACAAATGTTGTCCCTGCGTGTTTTGTTGGTACCAGTAATAGCTGAACGAACAGATTGAGTAGAAACAACGGACTCTTATGGGTTAACACGAAATCTGACCTTACCGTGTGGTTGGCCTTATATCGTAAATATTAAAACGTCCAAGTTGATCTACTTTCTACTTTTACGTCCGTTGACAGCTATCGGTGAACAGCTGTTTGATCACAATTTTGTGAGTTGTTCGATTTTCAGCGACAGGGTAAGTTCTTGCGTCGCATATTTACTTCGAATTCTTAACCTGTAATATGATTTATTGTACCTATTATGTTTTTTAATAAAAATTAATCATGTTAGACTGTGTAGACATTGGTTTTTTTTTTTATTTCTTCATTAATTTTTCTTTGTGCACAAAGTTTTTTCTCACATTTATGTGGATTATTCTATATAGTATAGTATATATATATATATATAGTATAGTATATAAACAAAAACGAATGGATAAACGGAAGTTGATAACTTTACGTATTTCCGCTTGTAATTGACAGATTTTCAAAAAAACAAAACTCTAAACTCTTCGAGATTTAAGCTCATTTTTTGAGTAAGTTTTTGGGGGAACAAGGATTTGATGATTGTTGCTCTTATAATATAGAGTAATATTCTTCTCTTTTTCTGCGACGAATGTGTGTATGGTAAATTTGAGGAAACATCATTATATTCTGTTATCTTCCTAACCTCCGAACGTACAGCTGCCAGAAAGCAACATTTTGTGAACATTTATATCGTAAAGTACCCGCAAAGGACTGAGCGGACGCACGCAAACACGCAACATTGTGATTTGGCCATAACATGTCTCACTCGTGTCGTTAAAAAATCCATAGACAAAAAGTACTTCTAAATGAATCAGTTGAGAAATTGGACAGTAGTGAAATACTTAGATGGTCATCTTAAAATGCAAATAAACCAAGTCTTTTTATACACCGATGGTAGCCAACATGTATGCAACAGAATCTCTTATTTGACTTTGGCTCGACCAATTTTGACATACCTAAATGTCTGTTCCATATGGTTCGGCAAAATTGCTGGTTTTCGAAAGATTGGGGTAGGTATAGGTTTGTTGTAAAGGATTTTTATACCTTATCCTATAGAATATATACATATGTACATATATTCATGATCAGTATCAATAGCGAAAACAAATGAGCCATGTCTGTCCGCCCTCAGTTCTTGGGGCCTTAAATTTAGAATTAGGAGTATAAAAATTTAAGAAATCCGCCCACTACCACTTTCTATAACTGTACTTTTATACATGATATCTACAATCCACCCACGTTCACCTTTTGCGGGAGTGTTTTCATTAAATAACTTATTTTCATGTTATTTTGCATTTAACATCTCTCTCTATTAGAAGTTATCGGATTAACCTTATAAAAACGTGCAGTATGCCTCTCCCATTTTGGTAAGGCTGATACCAAAATGAAGATCATCCATCCCAGATATGTACTTGTACATAACATGTACGTATACATGTATGGATACATGTATGTATGTCCATAGCTTTCGTTACGTTTGGTAATATATATATTTCATAGGATCTACTTTGATTATTCCTCTATAACATAGTACAAACTATATATCCCTTAGGATAGGGCATCAGTTCTTCCCTACTACTTAAGTACGTATGTATGTATGTACATCTTGAAACTGGGTCAGGCCACTATTGAATTCAAGAAGACTGCATTTTCTTGGCTAAGGTCTTTCTCTAAACAAATGATCTTCATATGAATTGCACCCAATGCTGAGTGGTCCAATGTTCAAACTAATCGGATGCCAAATCTCCCTCAATTTAATAGGATTTCGATTTTAGGGAAACATATAATTTTTCGAACATTCACTCCTCATTATGATATAGGTATGTATGTTAAACAAACATATTTTTTTCTTTTTTCTAAATCCATAATTTCACAATACAATATGTTTACATATTCCCTTGACTGTTTGAAATTTATTTCCTGTGACAGTAGTATTATTGCATTACTGCGTCTGTTTGGCAATAATCCATAATTGATTTCTATTGGAAATAACTACTCAGTTGACTCTGTGAAAAAAATATGTCCATCCCTTTCTCCTAGTACAAACTATCATGGTAAAGTAACTATGTAATTGAAAGTATTCTTTTCATCCCCATACAGTACAAGGGGTCAACCTATATTTGCATGAAAATGGGTTAAAAATGGTATAATCCTATTTGCAATGCCATTAAGCTTAACTGAAATCAATAAACTACAAGTCTAGGCTATTCATTCAATAGTGACATTATAGGGGGCAGAGATGCCATTGGCATTACGTAAGTAGTTTGGATCTCTTTAACACTTAGAATAGGTTCCCTTATGGAGCAGAATACTTAAGCACTTTGCGACAGTATAGGCAAACATATTATATGCTTAAAATTCTAATTCAACCAAGGATGGAACTAAACTTGATTTGCAATAATCCTTGATGCTTACCCTTTTCCATTGGATTTCATGGAATAATACTATTTGAAAAGTGTGTAATGAATTTGTATTTTGTAGGCGTTTTAATCAAAATCTAATTTTAACGAAATTTTGCAAGCTTCCATAAACGTTCGAAGTTATTGCTATGACCATTCTACTATGGTTACATAAGAAGGAGGATAGGATGAAACACGATTCGTTACAGACGGATTGTATATGTTTTTTTTTATAACTTTACTATTGTACTTGATATGGACAAAATCATTAAGACCAAATGTAATATTTAGATATTTATACCGCCTGCAATTTACCCATACGTTATATATAGTAGGTGCTTCTAATTTTTAGGGGTGTCTTCATTGAAGAGAAAGAAAGAAAGGGTATTATAAGAGCCGTTTGAAACAGATTGTATCTTTTCTGTATATTCAAATACGTCATCTTCTGAATTTATCTGGATATGAAGCCCAACTCACTCCTGAATGAATTGCTAACTGCCTCCCTAAAAGAGTTTATAGGATGGAACTAAACTTGGTTTGCATTAATCCTTGATGCTTACCCTTTTCCATTGGATTTCATGGAATAATACTATTTGAAAAGTGTGTAATGAATTTGTACTTTCTACTACGGAATTTCTGGCCGAAACTGCTGCTAGCAGAATAAATACATTCCGCAAAAAGACAACTCCATAGTATACCATCGTTTATACACAAATAAACATGAGCTCATCCACTAGTACGGCCGACCTGTATCCGCACTTGATTGTTTTGTACAATTTTTTTCAAATCCTTGGCTTTTCCTTTTTCGATTTCGTTCAAGCAACTCGTCGAGTTCAGTACAACAGCAGACGTCACCGAAACTCTCGTAAGGTATTCATATTCCTGGGTATATATTACGGAATATTTTTCGTTTCTATGACTATTACTTTTTTGCTTTACTATTTGAATGTGATTACGGACTGGAATACTTTGGGATTTACGTCTGTCGTTGGGCAGGACATGTTTCTTTGGATTGCCTACAAAATGTCCAGATCATTGGGTATGCTCATACTTGTGACAAATTACTTGACCAAAGCTCATATGGTTTTGCCGATTATAAATGAATTGTTCTACATATTCCAACTTATCGAGAAGAAATCTGATTCTAGAATGTTCTTTCTATCGTCGTTCGCAGTAGCTTTGGGTTTTAAAATTGCCCTAAGCTGCCCTCGTATCCTGGCCGCACTGTCAACGGGCGTGCTCGTTGCGAATGTAATAGCTCCGTATTGCGAAATTTTACTGATGTTTACCTTTTTGGGCCACGTTTACTCTCAGTTGGTGTTGATATCTTTTTACATGAAGATGAATAAGGTTCTTAGCTCTTATGAAATGAACAAGTGCGCGTTTACAAAGAATGTGATGAACTTCATCTCAATATCGTTTCGTATCCATCGGGTAAAGGACAGTTTAAATAAATTCTTCTCAGCTCTGTACCTGACGACCTATTTGGGATTATTTTCGGATATCTACCGCTTATATGAAATTTTCAAGCGAGTAGTGGACTTCGACTTCCATAATACGTATAAGTATATAACGGATTTTATTCTACTCATATTTTTTCTGCAATTCAACCTCACCCTGACATTCACCGTAACGTTTGACATCTATTTGATTGGTCGTTTATCCGATATGTTAATTAAATCAGCGAGGATATTCGAACGAAAGATATTGTTACTAATTTGCAGATGTGAGCTTATGAGGACGTCATCACTGGAGTGGAAGGTATACTTAAGTTTTTCTATTTGCCTAAGGCTAATAATTCTTTTTGCAGATTGATCAATTGATGATTCAAAGCAACATCTACGACTTGAGTTCACAGGCTTGTCGGCTAATTGAAATTGATCAGCGGTTCTCTTTACATTATATAAACATTATCTTGGTCTATGTAATCAATTGTATGCAGTTTTATGCTAGTGAAAAACTACACATTAAAAAACATTGATCATAGAATATAGACTTACATCTGAAAAAATCTTTCAAAAGATGTCTCAAGAAGAATTTTAAATTAAAAGACAGTAGCTAATTGAAATTTCTTTTGTTGATTCTGTACTTGATTTGTAAAGCGTATTCGTAATAGTTGACAGTAGACACTAAATATCGTACGATTTTTTGGAATATGGAAGGCTGAATTTTAAGAATTTGATGACGATCAAGTTTTTCTTCCATTGAGAGAAAAAGTCCCAAAAATATGCTATGGAAGGAGCCTGACGTATAATATAATATCGTGTATACACGTTAGACCTTTTGTGTGAGGAACTTTTACATCACAATTATGCTCTTGGGTGTTTGCTGAAGCTCTCGGTGATCAATTTTAAACCCCAAACGAAATATGGCTCGACCTGCAAGCATTTGAAGAATGGATCTGTAGTTACCAAATATAACTGACTAATTATTTGGCAGCAGGAAGTGCCACGGAATTGAGAATTCTTGTTTTTCTGTGCTGTTTGCTCGATATACAGACTTAATATCTAGCAAGACGTTCGCAGAAGGTGGACGCTCAATGAAGGCGTTCCCTGATGTAAGCAATAAAAACTACCATTACCAGACTATCTAATGTCTAATTTAATTCGGGTCGACCTAATTGGAGCTCATATCAATAAGGACTTTTCAAGACTGAAGCAGGGTTCTGAAAACAAATGGGTAGCATCGCTGAAGTGGGTTACTTAAATCGTGTTAACCGGCCCCTTGTCGTAGAAAACAAAGGTTCGACGCACTTTTTTGGGAGTCAAATATTTAAATAATGTAACAAATTGAATTTTTCATGAAAAAGTCCCCAATTTTATATCAAACATCAAATCCCAGATTATATTTACATACGAACTTGTTGGTCAACTTCTGACATTCATATTTTGAGAGTTTTTAATTCTCATTTTTCAGTCTCGATCCCTAGAATTATTCTAATTTCAAACTGTTCACAAGATTAACTTAAGCTGGACTATAATGGCTCAGGCATCTTGAGTTTGGCTCTTCTTTGGCAATTCTTGACTAAGTAAAATTTTGTGACTGGTGCTTAACTGCCGACCTATGTACATTTCCATAATTTTACTAAAAAGCTTTTGAAATAAATTAATTATTGAGGAGCTAATCCTTTCTTGGAATCATACAAAACCACTGTGGAGGTTAGTGTTAAATATAATTGTAAATAAATGTTAACACTAAACTAACAACTACCCTCAACAGCCTCTTACATAAACAGTTACTACATACCGCCTAAAATGATTTTCACTTTAATATGTACTCGTACTTTCCTTATTTTATAATTTACTCCTTTATTATGCTTCTTACTTGCATTTATCCTATTGTGGTCGTTTTGTTTTAATCTCTCTCTGATAACTCTGATATTGTATAGTTATTACCGGCTGAAACCCACTAGAAGGGTTATCTCCGCATCCATAATACAAGTAGATACAAGTATGATGCATATTTATTTTATTGTAACTGCACTATTTTGTATGAAATCAAAAATTGTTCTTCAAATTAAAATATTTAGATATTCGAATTGTCTACAATTCATACATGCATTATGCAACAAGCCCACTTTTTGGGGGCGTTTTAATCAAAATCTGATTTTAACGAAATTTTGCAAGCTTCCATAAACGTTCGAAGTTATTGCTATGACCATTCTACTATGGTTACATAAGAAGGAGGGTAGGATGAAAAACGATTCGTTACAGACGGATTGTATATGTTTTTTTTATAACTTTACTATTGTACTTGATATGGACAAAATCATTAAGACCAAATGTAATATTTAGATATTTATACCGCCTGCAATTTACCCATACGTTATATATAGTAGGTGCTTCTAATTTTTAGGGGTGTCTTCGTTGAAGAGAAAGAAAAAAGGGTATTATAAGATCCGTTTGAAACAGATTGTATCTTTTCTGTATATTCAAATACGCCATCTTCTGAATTTATCTGGAAATGAAGCCCAACTCACTCCTGAATGAATTGCTAACTGCCTCCCTAAAAGAGTTTATTTGATTACGATTTGTTAGCCGTAATTTCGATTGATTGCTGTCTGTATTTTATGGGGGAAATTTATTTGAACCACAGACACAATAGGTATGCAGTTTTTTTCTTCTAATGGCTGAAAAATATTTTCAGCACAATTATTCCGCTGGGTTGTGTTTTTTTTTTTAATTTTTTGTATGGATTTTTTTGTTGCTTGTGCTTTTGACTACAATAAACATGTGCGGCTGCCGTTATATTTTCCAATCGATTGGACATTATGGACATGCATGGCTCCAAACATTTTTTTATTCCATCCGGAAGACAGTCGGAAAACATGGGGTTTTTGGGTGCTTGTGTTGCCGTTATAGGTTTGAGATTCATATTAAAATTCGGTGCGGACAGAATAGAAGCTGGAGCATAAATAAACTAACTTGATCTAAATCGCCGTATGATGGAAGTGTTTGTGGGTGTTTCCATGTGGCATGGCGATTTGATGGACATTTTTTTTATTAAAAAAAGTGGCCCGTGCTAGATTGGATAAGGGGTTTTGTGGAATTTGCATGAACCAGAATAAATATTTTCGTGAACGTTGTAAATTTATTCATAGCAAACGCCTATGTGTTATCAACCGACATATTGGCACAGTTTTCAATGATAAATTGTATGAATTCCGAACACTTGTGTGAATTCATCAAATTTCATTACCTCTTACATTTTTTCATAATAATACTAATACAAATTCTAAACCTATTTATATCTACGTATTTCTGAGATACATAGAAATAGGGAATCGCATCTAAAATATAAATATATAAATCAATATTTATCACATGGTTAAGTAGTTTACTATAATATTGATAAGATAGATTCATTATCTGATCATTTATCAATGAGGAGGAGCCTACGGAGCCTGTCCGGAGTTTGAAGTAAAAATCATACTCGGAAATTCCAAAATCGGTGAGAAAAATATCTTTGGCGGATTAGTCGCAAAACATAGCCTCCACGATACGACAACAGACAGGTCGTAATGCGGTGATAAGGAGCCCTACCTTTTCAAGACTGCGTATTCACACACCAACCTGGCTATTTACAGGTAGTCGCACCGCCAATCAAATCGACCACATATACTAATAGATGCGAGACACATATAGATCATTCTGAATGTACAAACGTTCAGAGGGACAAATGTCGACTCTGACCACTTGTTTGTTGCAGCCAATTCAAGTGCTCTACTATCCAACGAGAAAAAGTTGTGAATCGTTTAGAAAAAGAAATTCAACTTTAGCACGACTGACGCAGTTAGAGTCTACAGAGAGCGCCTGAGTGAGGGAGTCTTTGCTGTTCAATCACCATTTACAAATGCCAACAATTTGTGTAACCAGTCTCGCGACGTCATCCAAAAGGTAGTCGAGACCACTATAGGTTACCAATTACCACTTAAGAGGAGGCCTAGGTATGATGATGAATGTGTACGTCGCAAAAGGAGAAATGCAATGCATACAAATGCAGAAGCGCAAAACAAGCATCAAGGAAATAGTATCAAGCAAGAAGAAGGGAGGAGAAAAAGATCCTGCGTAAAACGAATAGAGCCCACGCAGTCCCCCAGCTCAAAGGTATCGAAGAGTCTCGCGATATGTTTTTTAGAAAAGTCAAACAGGTGCGAACTTGCTTTAAGCCCGGAATGTAGACTCTTTGAAATAGTGAAGGAAACTTAGTCATCGAACCGCAGAGATCTACGTAATGTGCTTCAAGTAGAGAGAGTGATAGGTCAAGAAGAGAACCCGCTTTCAGTCAATGAAGAAGCCATCCCCCCTCTCAGTTTTAAAGAGGTTCGAGTATCAAAAAGCTGAAAACAACAAAAGTTTTTTATTAGAAAGTTATCTGCAAAAAGTTTTTATTTTGAAAAATTGTTTAACAAATCAATAACCTTGGTTGTGGTATTTCTAGTCAGTAAATATCTCACAGCCGCCGGTTATTTTTATAGAAGATTTTCCTTCCATCGAAAAATAAATAAAAATAAAGTGTGCGACTGGGTCGTACAGACTTGCACCAACATCTACAAGTTGTGTGTGCATTTGACGTAAGAATAAGAAACAAATACATATATCTACATATATGTATGTAGGTATGTACGTACATATAAAGATTTGATTAAAATCTCGATACTTTGTGGTACACCAACTACTATTTCTTTTAATTTCAAGTGTTCTTATATTACCAATTGCAAATATGTTGTAATATAAATATAAGGTCCTAGAACTGCGAAATAATGTTTTACAGTTGCTTTTCTAATTTATCAGTCAAAAATGTGCACCAAAATTTATTGACAAGTTGTCCTATATCTAAATAAGATCGTTATTAGAGCAGATAGGACGAAATAAAAAAAAATTACATTAGTCGTTTAAGCTAATCAGGACATGCAGAGCAGAGTCTTCGAATCGAAGCCGCAGGAACAAAACTGCATGTTAGTACATGTGCGTTCCACAATATGTTGGTTTGCGCAGTGAAGTGGGAACATTCAGTTCAGCATTTAATTAATATTCATTGACCAGAAACTCATTTCCATAGTAAGCTATAAATTAGCTCTGAACCGGAAATTGTTGTAAGCCGTCGTAAATTTACCTTTTACCAACTGTTATTTTGCAGGAAAAAAATAAGATGACGCTCCCGGATATATCTATATTTTAAATTGTCGACATACACTCACACTGGTTATCTCGTTATTCTCGCGTACATCCGCAAATTATTTTAAGTAATTCGCCATAAGGCTTCCAATAAGGACTCAAAAGAAAAAAATATAAAAGAATAAATGAATCTTTTGACATGTAACAGGAATATACAGCATCCTGTGACGAAGGACACAGACAGCCGAATATTTCATTTAATTTTGTGGAGTCTTTTTTCCTCAGTCACGCAGAGCAATGTTTTAAATTTAAATCCAACTGCAAGTGAATGCTTCCGATAATGTTATATCATAATATTCTGTTTTATTCATTGAATTTTATGGTTGAGGTATATCTCCAGTGTTACGTGCCCATTTTGTTGTACATTGTTTTCATACTTCACGCTAGACTTATGCAAGCATACACATTTTTCAGATATGTATTGTCATTTAATTTATTACAATCCAACCGGTCAGATACATTGCGTCATCAATGGATACATTGATGGATTGACAATAATAATCCCCTCGAAGGACCTGGTGTAAAATTATTAAATCGTGCCGAAATCAATTCGACGAGATTCGATATTAAATTCCAAAAGAAGAACAAATTTTAATTCTTTTTGTTATATTTGTATATAATTGCATTTTGTGTTTTATTTAACCTATATTTATTTATATCAATTCTGTACAATATTGGTGCTACCTAAAGAAATTTTTATTTTCTGCCCATAAATCAAAAATTCTTATAATTTTTCTTAAGTCTAAGTTTACATATAAAATATATTTATTGTGTTAATATCTATGAATATTAATTTCTATGGTTTATTTATTTTTTAATGTTTTTTTTTGAGCATTGTTGCTAAAAGTTTTGAGAGATATAAATTTGGTAACCTTTTTCAATATTACAGATATAAGTGCCGGTACATTCAAGTCATTACATCATCATGAACTTGCAAATATTGAGAAGTTCCCAACCAAGTTTAAATCTTTTTATGCAGAATGAGTTTTCACATCCATCAGAATAGTTTCAAAATTTTCACTTGAACTTTTTCTCAACTTGTTCCTGTATAAATAAGTGTCTGGCTTTTCATCTTTTTGTGGAAATTTTATTTAAACAAAAAAAGTTAACTTTTTCAGCAACTTTTCGATTTTGTGTGTACCAAAGCGAGTAGGTTCCCAAAAATTAAAGTAATTAAGTGCACGCACGTTATAGAACCGAAAATGTATTGTAATGTAAAAGTTTTCCTTCTTTTCTTGTAAGTTCTGTGGAGCTCCACAATATTAATTACTACTTTTTCGATTTAAAGTTTACTTTAAAAACAAATTTAATTTCATATGCATCTTCTGATAAAGTCAATTTAATATTATTGATTACAGCACCAACAAGTAAACCACATTCAGATTTTGACGAAACGGTTGCGGTTACATGGACACAATTGACTAGAAATGGCTAAATTCTTGGTTGCGGTTTCTGTTTCTCTTTACCTTCAGTATTGCGGTTGAATAGTAAAACTTTTGGGCTAATTTGTGTTAACCAGTGCTTTCATTTCCTTGAATTTCACAACAAATGTGGAGTTGTAGAAGTAAACACTTGAATGTAACTAAATTATAACTGGATAAAGGAAAAGTTAACTTTATCAATGTGGTTCACCTTTGTGAAACAAATACTTATGTAGATGTTACTTCGGGGGAACAAATATGGTAAATAGAGACCAATTACCGATTGCATACCACCACGACCTTAGGTAGGACAGTGTGAGGTACAATATTGTACCTTGGCGATCCACTTTTTTTAACTTGTCAATCATGGTTTAATAGAAACCATGAAACCAATACCTGCCATGTAGGTAGCAATACGCATAGATCTAGAAATAAGAATTGGGGCTATGCCCATATGAATCCGAAATCGAACAGTGTTACGACAGCAAATAGTGAGTATGTATGAAGTAATACAATTTAAACCAATAAATCCTTAAGGTTTAGTGTTAACATGTTTAGTCCCTATGTAATATATGTATGTATGAATGCCTAATGCAAACCTACATCATTATCATAATACATTCTACTTTATTGTACAAACTCATAGTCATAAATCGCTTACAAATACGAACACAAACAACCAATCAATTCGTCTTCTTATTCGTGTGTATGTACATCCTAATTCCAGTTCGCGCTCATTGCCTTGACTGGCGGCGTGGTGGAATCGTAAAAAGCCATATTCATTTGACATACTCAGCTCCATTCCTCATTTGACTCCTAGCCAAAATGACATCCTCCGCGTACTATATATCGGGTATGCTTCTCCCCGTCGGATGATGCGTGCTTTGACAACTGCCACTGCCATTTGTAATCGTTGACACTGTTGCCGCCGCCATGGCTGTAGCCTTATTTTTGGCACAGCTTGCATCATGGTATATGTGTTCGCACAGCTTCGGTTCAGAATTAGAAAATTTATCCAGAATGCTGCCGCTGCTACCGCCGTCTTCACCGTTCTCGCAGATAGTTAGGTTCAAATCACTGTTCTTACTGAACGATGTCGTTACGTGATGCGGTTGATGTGGTGACGAAAAGGACTTCTGCATGGCGTGTAAGCTGCCGGAGCTTACAGTGCGCTCGAGTATTTCTCCCCAGTACTTCTCGGAAAGCCCTTCGATATCGGGCCTTTGCATACCGTGCTGAGGATGATGATGATGGTGCTGGTGACTACGCAGGGAGTGTAGGTGGGGGGTGATACGACCTCCACTACCACCTCCAGTACCACTGTGTGGTGGACGAGATGTAGGTGGCTCTGGGGGCATGGGTAACGTTGTTATGTCACATTCGGAGTTCATGTGACAGCAGGGGGACTTGCGGTCGGGTGTGTCTTCGGCGGGACACCACTGCAAAGAGAGGAGAATTGAATCTGTTAATGCGTTTAGAATTTATCTGCAGAATATAATACACGTACAGGGAAAGATATAAAAGAATTTTGGAAACAATATTCAAAGTATTTGGAAAGATTCGTAGAATTTAAAAAAAAAAAATCCTTTTAGAATATTTAAACATCAGAAAGAGAGGTAAAAATCCAATTTCTCGTCACTGTGTCTTCCTCTCAAGGTGACGGAATAGAAATCTTAAACAAAAAGAAAATATACACGTCCTTTACTCGACGTTGAAGCGTACTTTCGTTTTCCTTTGGGGTTTAATAAGATTTTGCTATGTTTCTGCATTTAATATGAACGGCCGGGGGATATTTGGTCGATAGAAAGTTCTGGAAGGTCGTTAGGGGGCGGGGGTGTTTGTGAAGGACTCTTGTTCTTTTGTTCATGTTCTATTCTATCCTGAGGCGAAAATCGGAAACTGTGTTGTGTTCTCTCTCAAATTATTTTGATTACTTGTGAACATGGGTTAAATTGCATATTGTGCTGAAGTCTTGGCAGATAATCCTTTTAAGGATTTTCATTCTGTTGCCCTATGCTTTCTTGTGTTAAAAGGTTTAGTGAAAGGATCAGAACATAGTCATGGAACAAAATGGGACAATGGTGATTGAAGACTGGAAATTTATTCAGCTTTCGTGATTTATGGGCCTCAAAATTAATTAATTTGTAAACATGTTTCCTGAGCTATGAGTCTAATTTTACGTAAATATAAAATCTGTTGAGGGCATGTCCACAAAGAGTATTGCAGGTTAACATTGATCGATAAGAGTTATTTGTCATACTGCCTCTACTTCTCCTCTGAATGTGCCGCCCATTCAGTGGTTTTTAATAGTTTTTCTTTCAAATAATCGTTACAGAACCCAGGGTGAAATGGGATACAAAACTTTCCATTGTGTGTAATTTTACAACTGCGAGGTTTTGAACAAAAGTAATATGTTTTGTGATTATCGGATATGATTCAATGTTAGAGCAAATGAGGCGACACTTCAAATACAAAAGAGCTTAATTTTAAATCAGTTATGTACTAAGAAAATATGTATAAAGCTTCAATATGAGTTCTAATGGGATGTGGTTATCACAAGATAACTAGCATGTAGCAATGTTATACACACTATAATAGGGTGAAATAAATGGAAATCAATTGGTTGCACCTTGACCCGCACAAAAGATTGGGTTACGAAACATACCATGCAAAAGAACGCGGTTTAATTTAACGTGACGGCAAATAATTGAAACCACGTACATATATTGCTACTGAACAAAAATGCCCCCCCTTTCCACGGACGTCCGCTAGTAATGGTAAATAAAGGTTCGCAAGATTAATTAAAACAAACAAAAAACTGAGCGGACGGCATGCTTAATGAACTATAAAATCAAGCAGTCGTTTCAACTGTACTTGTACAAGAGCTTTGGATAAATAACAGCCGTTATCAAGACTCAAAATAAGGGACTACAAGTTGTTTTCTAAGGACGAAAATAAGATCAGGGCGTATATACATTTTACTCAAAAACAATATAAGGAGTTCTCTTTCAAGTGATTTTAGTGATGGAGTATCCTGTACAGACTGACTTCGACTCAGTTCTTAGAGCTCTTCAAGTATAACATTGCTCCATTCTAATATCAGTAAAAAATAATTTAATTTTTAAAGCTTATACTTTTTAAAAAACAATAGCGCATGTACATACATATGTATGTACTTTCACTGTCGTTTTTCAAATGCAGTTCTTTTCGTGTTTGTGACAGAACAAACTTTGTGTTGTACTTGATGAACCTGCAAA
The DNA here is from genome assembly GCA_963583995.1 of Xylota segnis. Classification (NCBI taxonomy): domain Eukaryota; kingdom Metazoa; phylum Arthropoda; class Insecta; order Diptera; family Syrphidae; genus Xylota; species Xylota segnis. The sequence goes on from OY757239.1 coordinate 14,948,382, forward strand.
TATGTGTATGAATACCTTAATTCAATCAGTTGAATGTTTCCACAGGCCCAAGAAGTTCGATTGTAAGGTGCAAGTCTTTGATTCAACTTTGAGTCGCAAAAAATATCTAACAAGACCCAGGAGATTCTTCGTTATGTATTTCTAATGACTACTTGTGTTGCGTTGGGTTTCTTATGAACATAATTGAGTGTGACATGACTCTCTAGGAGGTAGAATAAATGGATGCTCTCAAATGTATTTATTGAGTAACCTTATTATTATCTGGGACCAATATGGAGATGCTGACTTTACTCCGAACGGTATATACACATTTAGTGTGCAAGTGCTTGTGTCGAGAAGAATTCATGTTTTTCATGCGTTAGACAATTTTGTCCATTGGTGTTGAGAACTTTTGACAGAAAGGAAGGATGCTTTGACTCGAAGAAGTTGGTCAGCTCCGATTGAATTACCTTATACCCGATTGTTCTGGCGGTTACTGCCTTTATTCTTTGTCTCTGACGTCTTTAGATCCTTGGATTTTACGTCTTATCTGGGATCTGTGAAATACTTTAGGATGGGGTTTGAGCCTTACAGCATTACTGATGTAGTTTAAGAGAAACTATAATAACGGAAGCACGGATTGACCCAGAAACATATGGCAAAAGCATCAGACGGAGCTGAGATGCTGGAATACATTTCTGTGCATATACTTATCTGTGTATGTAGGACGTACAAACATATGTACATATCTATTATATGAGTAACTGGGTCCAATTGGGAAAATAAAATCTTACTCCGAAGTACTACTAAGGGACTTAGTGAAGACAATTTGTTGTCAGTTTCATCTTTCCTCGTAATGAGAAAAAATTATAGTACACTTGCCAAACTAGTCGGTTCAACACTATTATGAAGTTTTAAAAAGTACATTAAATAAGGATGCTGTTTTCAGACCACTTTTATTGCCACTGAATATTCTGCACTGGACTGCATCAAAGCGACTGGACAATGGAAACGCGTTGAAAAACCATCTTCGTCCAATTAAAGCACTTAAAAAGAAGTTAGCTATATCTCTCGTTAAATTAAGGTAAATATGAGCTCTTTATGGACTTCTGCATCCCCCATTGACACTTAAATTATCGCAAAGTAAAAACTGTCAAACATTTCATGCAATTTACTTGCCATTGCCGCGAAAATCTTCATTTAATTAAATGAGTTCTTTAGGTTGGCAAATGATATAAGTATATCAGATTTTTATTCATAACAAAATCATATTAGGTAGGCTAAGATCCCAAGTCGAAATTTCGATGTCTAACCTCACGAATGTAGCGATGAAGAAGGATAATATTAAACCAATTTTGTTTATACAAGTTGACAAAAAATGTGAAAAATTACGTTTAAATTAATCCAAATATGCTTTAAAAAAAGTAAGTCAGTAAAGTCCCAAAAATGCTATTTCTATCCTTGAATCAGCTCCAATATGTAATAACAAACAATTCATATGTATATCCACTTCAATAATTCAATAGCCATTAAAGGCTATAAACTAAAATAAATCGATATCAATCTCTATATCACAACCCATTATTGGTGTCCAACTCCCAAAACTAAGCTACATATTACTTTCCTAGCTTAGCTATAAACGCAAATCATTTTTATCAATTAATGTTCACTCCCATTTAGGCCAGGGTCATAAATTATTTTTCACTCACCCGATTCGGCAGTAAATGGCGACTGAGACGTCGGAACTGCGAATTCAGCAGCCAATATAAAAATGGGTTCCAAAAACTATTACTAAGCGCAGTCCACGTTACAATAAAATCTAAAAATGGCGGAAGCTGCAAAGAAAAATAGTTCCAAAGGAAAAACAATTAAAATTTCCATTTCATGCTCCGGAGAGCATTCCGGTTACACTCCACACACCCATCCAACCGCTGCCGGTTGGTGGAGATTGTGAAATTAATAGTAAAACAACAAAAAGGAAAAAAAACCCTCTTCATACCTTAGACCCGGTACACGCAGTCACAATTTCCTGTATTGTCCAGGGTGTTACCATCACAATGAAGCCCAACGATATGGCCGCCATCGATCTGGATGTCGACCCGTTGTTCGATTGCCTCTCCTGAATGGGAACAATCTACGAAAAAGAGCAAACGGAACAAAACTAAAAACTTCCGTCAGACAGAAAGGCAAATTATTATGATGACCATTAGAGAGTGGGCCGTTGGTGAAAGTGAACTTTAGACCACCCCCGGTGGATCCAATTTATTACCTTTTTAGTTATTGTATTAGACGGTCCGCCTAAACCCATACTCATGGCCATGCTTAAATTCATGACGGGTGTATTTGGTAACGTTGTCGACGCCGTCAATGGATGATGCGGATGACTTGCCATAGTCGGTAGCGTTGGATCGTTGAGTCTAAAACGACTCATATGAAAGCTTGAACCATAACAGTACATGAGGACCATCGTGGTGGGGAAATAAAGTGCACACGTTGCTAAAATTCTATATGATGGCTTACTGTAGAAGGGTTCACATGCCATTAAGCCGGTGTTGTTGAAGTAGTACCCTGGTGGATGAAGAGATGATTGTGAGTTATTATCTACGTAGAGACTTAATGTAACAAATGAGCTTACCTTTTGGTAGGACCAGGAAACCAAAAACCGTTAGACTAATGATCCATGTGAGACTCAAAATTGCCACACAGCCCTGCAAAGAAGAGAAATCAATCAATGTGCGAGTATACCATGTGTGTAGAGAAGTAATTTTTGTAAAAGCAAATTGATCAACTGTCATTCCATTTTGAAATTTTGCAGGAAATCTGGAATGAAATATTCGATAGAGAAACAATGTCAAAACAAGAGCTCTCTAATCAGAAATTTTCTATTAAATCGATGTTATAACTCCCTGCATATGTATGTAAGTATATCACATTCATCATTGGAGAAAATTAAGAATAATTTCGAAATTTAATAACAAATGTATTTTTTGCTCAGGTGGCACATTACAAACAATTATCCCACTGGTATAACCTTTCTAGTGTCCGATTATAAGTGAACAATTGCTTAATACTAATTTCACCAGTATGGCTATAATTTGAAGTATGGCTGCACATGTTGCCACCCCGTTCTACCTACCAAGTCAATTCACCGATGTACATACATAATGTGCATTGAGAACGGCATTCCAGAACAGTTGTGCGTTTTTTTCAACTGAACTGACTATATTCCACTCGTTAATGCAATTGTCAGAGATTTTTTTACATATTAATAGAAGATGGCAAATAATCAGGATGTGATTGGAATTCAGTTTACGCAATGGAATTCACCTAGGAACATTCTTCCTTAATGTTATAAGTCATTTGACGAATATTGACATAAATAGTCTCCTATGATTCATTAGAAGTTCAAAATGGTTTTAACGAGTAGTTAGGTTAGGTTAGGTATGTGGGTCGGCGACTAGAACACGTCGCCACACTCAGGTCAATACAGACCCATTGTGATACCCAAAGGGGAAAAAGTCCCTTGCCCTTGGTAAACCCTAGTACTGATTAGTATCTTGTGGATCACCAAACCATCCCGTTGATTTGATGAACCTAAAAATTTCATTTATTGGTCTGTTCGCTAATTCTTCGAGGTCACGGAAAAAGTGTCGCCCTAGAAATTTGAATCTAAGGTGGATAAGCCCAGGGCAGTGACAAAGAAAGTGGGTTGTATCCTCATGAGCTTCCTCGTCTCCACATCCCCGACATAGATCTTCATCCGAAGAGAGTTATGCCCCGTAATAATTCCTATAAGGACGGAAAGAGACTTCCTATCCTTTAGCATAATTCGGTCGGTCCTACTCTTGTCAAAGCAAGGCCATAGGCTTCTGGTGATCACACACGTGTCCAGGGAGGTCCATCTACTATTGGCCTCACTTCTGGCCAAGATCCATGCCTTTTGCTTCAATGTGCAAGGCGGGATGAACACCGAGGTGTCTACCTGTTGTGACGTAGCTTCAGAGCCTCTTCTTGCCAGTACGTCTGCCTTCTCATTGCCTGGAATACCTTCGTGTCCAGGGACCCAGTAGAGTGTAACCTTGTGCTGTGTTCCAAGAACCTTGAGTTCTTCGCGACAGCACTTCACAAGCTTGGATTTTATTTCAGTAGCAGTAATCGCTTTTATTGCCGCCTGGCTGTCGATGAAAAAGGTGATACCTTCCGGTGGTATTGCCCTCATCGCAGTCTCACGAGCAGCTATTGTCACTGCCAGGACCTCCGCTTGGAAAACACTGCTATGGTTCGGAAGGCGGACTGATCTAGACATCCCCAGCGGTTCAGAAAAAATGCCAGACCCCACGCCTACATCCATCTTAGATCCATTTGTATAGATAGAGATGAAACGTGTGTTGGCAGGCTGGCCATCCTTCCATTCTTCCCTGCTTGGGAACGAGCTAGTAAACGGTCTATGAAAATCTAGGGACGGAGTTAGGTAATCCGTAGTACAAACTTTTCCTAGATATTTCTCCAGGATCATGGAATGACCTGTTGCATTATGATTCCAGCTATCTGACTGACTTATTCTTAGGGCACTTATAGATGCCGAGGTTTTAACAAAAATGTCCTGTCCGGTAGAAGATTGAGGATAGCCTCTAGTCCTGCAGTAGGTGTTGTTCTCATGGCACTTGTGGTGCCAATGCAGGCCAATCTCTGGATCCTCGTGAGGGCCGCTAAGTTGGTGGACTTGCTGGCGGACGGCCACCATACAAGACAACCATACGTCAGAATAGGTCTTACTATCGCCGTATACATCCATACAATAATTTTAGGTTTTGGACCCCAATTCTTTCCAAATATTCTACTACAAGTATAGAAGGCTATAGTTGCTTTCTTAATTCTTTCATTGATATTAGGTCTCCAGTTCATTTTTCTATCAAGAACGAGTCCTAGGTATCTAGCGCTATCCGAGATTTTGAGGGGAGTACCCCCAATGGACGGTAATGTGAACTCAGGAATTTTCCTTTTGTTGGTGAATAATACCAGCTCGGTCTTATGGGGATTGACCGCTAGTCCACATTTCTCAGCCCAGGAGACTAGGATCTAAAGCGCGTTCTCCAATATTTCGCTAAGGGTAGGTAGAAATCTACCTGTGGCCAGCAGTACTATGTCGTCCGCATATGCAATGGCCTTAACACCACTGTGCCTGAGTTGTAGCAGCACCTCATTTAGTACAATGACCCATAGTAGAGGGGAGATTACTCCGCCTTGAGGGGTACCTCTGGAGGCGAATGCTTCCATCTTTGTACCCTCGTGTTTTGCGATAGTATGTCTTTCCTCAAGAATTGCAACAATCCAGTTGGTAAGTGAATCGTGAATCTTGTGATTTAACAGGGTTCTTCGAACCGCATCCGTTTTGACATTGTTAAAAGCACCTTCAATGTCCAGGAATGCGGCGAGAGTGAATTCCTTGTCTTTTAAGGACTTCTCGATAGAGCCGACAACGCAGTGTAGCGCCGTTTCCACACTTTTTCCTTTGGTATAAGCGTGTTGGGCTGTGGACATGACCTCGGGACGAAGTCTGCTGCGAATGTAGATATCGGCAAATCTTTCTAATGTTTTCAAAATGAAGGAGGTTAGGCTAATAGGCCTCAAATCTTTCGCGATGGTGTGGCTTGGCTTTCCAACCTTGGGTATGAACACCACCTTGACCTCTCTCCATGTTCTAGGGATATGTTGTGTTTGAGACTACTGATAAATAGTTCTCTGAGTACCGGACTAACCGTACTTGAGGTGCTCTGAAGCATGATCGGTATGATTCCGTCCAGCCCTGGTGATTTATAAGGTGAGAACGAGCCTATTGCCCATTCGATTCTCTCCTCTGAGATCAATTCAGCTGGTAACTCATATTCGGTGTTAATATTTCTTACTGATAACGAGTAGTTAGAGACGACTTTCCATCCGCGAGGTATTACGACGGATCTTCTATTAAATTGAGTGTGCAGGTATATCTTACAGCCACTTCAACCAAATCGAACCATAATATACCTAAATACACAATTATTAAAGAAGACTTGGAAGGCTACCTTACAGACCGTACAACAAGAAGAAGAAAGGCCAAAAAAGGACGCCCACAACTATAACCCCTCAAGCGAACAGAGATGGAGTTAACCATCATAGGAAGCAGAGGATACCGATAACAACCCAGGCACCCGCAACCGAAATGGGAGCTTGGAGGGGCAGCCAAAGAGAAAAGGGACAAACCTAACCTAGAGCAAAGGCGATTCTCATAAAACCTCGGACAGGTGGGACGTATGCCTAAATATTGAGAGAGATTAGCAGCAAGGCAAAACCAGACGTCACGGAAACCGATGTTTTCGACAAAAAAGAACAGGAGGTATTCTTCTTGAGCTCGGAAAGAATTCGAAGAAAGAAGGTTTGAGCACACAATTTTAAAGTCGCCACCTCCGCTCCATGGTTTAAGGTATCACCTAAACAAACTTAATCTCAATATAAGTAATCATTAGAAAATACTTTCTGTGACAGATAAAATAATAACTATTTATGTGGCTAAGGACTCCTTCGTTAGGTATACGATCTTTTCAGGTCGCAGTGTCAGGCAAATGGGCAAAGGGCTTCACAAAAAATCAATTGCAAAGAGGATTGATCCACGTGCATTTGCCCGTTTACTTTTGCCACTTTTTGGAGCTTTTATTTTGAGTTAGCAGGATGACATCTTATATTTGGACTAATTAAAAAGAAGCACAAAGTATCAAATTGCTTGCAATCCGCACATTTTTAAAATTGCACTATTATTCGAAAAAAGTCATTTAGACTAAATATTTAAGTATTGAAACCATTTTCAAATCGTGGTCAAGGAGATAGAAGCACATTAGGGCGACAATAATGAGTATACAGGGGCCCGTATATAGGGTCATTCATTTCGGTTTCGAAAGTAAAGCTAAATAAAACACAAACAACGATGCATTTTCGATGAAAATTTTAATTCTTTATAAAGTTTGGACTTTACCATTTAGTGTGAAAAACAATATCATTCATGGCTGCCTCGGGAAGATACGCACCAAGCGATTCTTTTGAGATAATTTTTAACCCCTTATTCGCATATTTCTTGCGGTATCTCGGCCATAACTTGAGTAATATTGATTTTTAATGCGTCTAGAGTTTGGGGATTATTCGCGTAGGTAAGCAAGGTCTTTTGCGTAGCCCAACAGGAAAAAATATAACGGTGTCAAATCACATGATCTTAATTGTGTAAAAGTGGCCAATTGACGTCGCCAAAACGTAAAATTACGCGACCAGGAAATAAAGTCATAATTGGTCGTGCTGTGTGGCTTGTTGTCCCGTCTTGTTGAAACCACATATAAGATCATTACTTATGTTCAATAGCCCACCAAAAAAATTGGTTATCATTCGACCATATCGCTCCGACTGTAATCGTCCGCCCAATGGCATCTTCGAAGAAATACGGACCAAGGACACCTTTCGACCACAGAGCACACCAAACAGTCACTTTGTCTGGATGCAACGGCAATTTTGTTTGTTTACATACCCACCGAATGAAAAATGGTGTTTATTGTCTGTTATTCCAACACTCAGGAAGCGTATCTACGGCGATGTAAATGATTAGCAGGCTTCAATTGCTGCGTAAGTTGAACTTTATAAGGATGGAGATGAAAACTCGAATGCAAAATACGCTATAGTGAGGTGTACGACACGTAGAACTGCTGCTAACGCCGGGAAATCGAAAAATTCGGATCATCAGCAACACTTGCACTTACAGCAGCAATATTATCGACTGAGCGTGCATTACAATGATGCACAGGCCTTACGACATCAGTAACGCTTCCCCTCTCTTCAAATTTCTTCACAATTTTACCGATTGCTTGCGCAGTCGTAGTGGATTATGACGACCATAATCACCAAGTAATGTGCGAAAATTGGCTACGTTTGGATCACTAGTTTTATAGTACATAGGTTTTAATAATTTTAACGTGTTGTTCGATTGTTAAGCTATCCATTATCGTAAATGGCAAACATTATGATACTTCAATTGACAGTTGAGTTTGTCAGGTGTCAGATGCCAACGCTGCCAACTTAAAACCACGAAGTGAATGACCCTGTACTATAAGGAAACTGTTTGTTTCTTGTTTTTTTTATGTATCTAGCTGTGGTATTAGCGACCGGTTTGAAATAAGAACAACAAAAAAGGTTTGGCACCTGGAATTGAATTGCATTTATTAACATCTATTTGAGCCAAAAACAAAAACGAGTGCACAATACGAATCTCTTTTTGAAGCGAGTTCTGCATAAATACCATTAATAACGCTTAACACCAAGAACGAAAAACCTTTCTCACCACCTGTCCTTGTTATACCTTTTTCTGTCTATGAGCAACAAGAACAAATGCAATAAAACTTATCTCTGATAAAACTCATCACAGTGATTATAACCAAATGATTAATAAGGAAAGTCCTCTCGCGCCAACTTGTGCTGACAAAGGCGAATTTGCCTGGCACTAACATTCAAGCGTCTTTCTCTTGCTCGTAATTAAGACCGTTCCTTCATTAATATTAAAATTTATTTTAATTGCACAAAAATATATGCCTGAGTTTTGTGCGCTTCAAATCGATGCTGTCGCCGCCACCCCATTCCGTCTGTCATTGCCATTCCGACATTCCAATTAGGAGTGCAAAAAGCCATTCGGACGAAGTCTACGGGCGTTTCGACATCTCGCCATCTTGGCACAATAGAAACACACAAAATTTATTTACTCCCCGTATCCACTCTCCCTAGACGACATTACTAGAAGAGACTTAAAGACATAATAAAAATGACCATAATGATAATCCTGACACTGGTGGTGGATCGCAGAGGTAGAATGGGTATTCTTCGGAATTCAACTCACCCACCTCCTTTCTCTATCAGTTAGAGTCAGCAGATTTTTGCTTTTGTTTTTTTTTTGTATAAGTAGGAAGTAGTGCGAAAGTTCAAATTGAAAGAATACACACAGAGAATAATAAAGTGCACGACTGGGTCGTACAAACTTGCACCTACATCTATAAGTTTTGTGTACATTTGAGGTTAAAATAAGGAACGAATCTACATATACATACATATGTATGTACATAAGTACATACATACATACATACATACATATATGTTGGCTATAAGTAAATCAAGAAATCTAAGTAAGGAAATCTCAGAATTTTGCCCTAAACGTATTATGTCATAATAAGGTTCATAGTTTAGAGTGTTCTCGAGAAAATCGTTTTTTTTTTTTAATAAATTAGCTGGAAGTTAAATACTGTTTTTTGTTACTGGCCAAAAAGGAAGTAAGCCATCTTACAGCATTTTATTAATGCATTCTATTTATGAAAATAAATCAATATCGATTAAGCCATTTTCGAGCAAATCGTATTTTTAGTAAGTTGGGTATAAGTAAAGGACCATGTAAAGCAGTTGTGACCAAAAACGTTGTATGCCATCTTGTAGAGTTTTAAAAGACTAGTTTTAATAAAAATTTAAACAAAATCGTTAGAGCCGTTTAAAGCCAATAGGCTTTTAGCCATATTGATCGTAAGTACCGTCATAAGATATTTGGGCCAAAACGTGTTACGCCATCTTATTACACATCTTCAATCTAATCAAATATTGAAATTTGAATGACATCGAACCGTTTTCTGTCGAAGTGATTTTTTCACAAATTGGCTATATAAAAGTATCGTCATTACCAATTTTGGTAAAAAGCTTGGTATGCCATTTTATTGCAATTGGCAACACTCACTTGAATATGAAATTTAATCAAAATCGTTAGAGCCGTTTTCGAGCAAATCATCTTTTAGTGAAATTGGCCTTAAGAAAGTACCATTAATATTAGGGCTGAAACAAAAATTTCAATTCCGCCTCTAGGGATTATCCCACAGGCCCTATATAGGTATGAAGTTTGATCGAAATCCGTCTACCCGTTTACAGACAGACAGAATTGGTAGACCCACTTTTTTTTACTTCTCCATCATAGTAATGCCAAGTTTTATTAAAATCTCCAGTTCCAAATTTTGCACCAATACAATACTTGCCCTATAGGTATGGATGCAAGTAAAAAAGGAAATTTAAACGATTGAAATGAGTTGGAGGAAGGTACGTTCAGCAAAGAGATAACAGAAATATGAGGATGTCACTTTCTTATTCCAAACATTTAATTACAAACAGTTCTCTTTTCTTTTTCTTTTTATTTTGTTGGCCTCGACTCCACATATACATAGTTTTCAATTAGAGCTTTTATGGGAAAACTTTAAGGTCAGAACAACTACAATATATAAAAGAAGTTAAAATGTGTTCTATTCCTAAATACATCAATGGATGTAGATAATAGTTATGATAACTATAGATAGGAAATCTATACTCGAAGAAAAGGTCTAGTAGAATTATGAAAAAGTTGACGTGAAAATGGTCGGATATTAAAAATGTTTTCACTTGAACGGCTTCTCCTTTTCAAACTTGCAGATTTTCTTGTCAAACTACACTTATGTGTTTAGATGAAAATAACTCATAAAAACCGAAGTCATCTTAGAAGTTTTACAATTCACAAATTAAACAGTACGTTCACTTCACATTTTAATAACTTTTGAATAACAAATTGATAAAATTTAGTTTATGACTTAATAAAGAGTGGAGCCTTCCGAGTCTGACGTTATCTTAGGTCTCTTCGCGTACTTTCCGCACTAAAATGAAATTCAAGGAATGGAGGTAAAATTCTGTCAGAGAGTAGTAAAATTACGAAAAAGTCAACGAACGCGAAAACTACGAAATCTGCGCACATTTTACACGTCAAAAGCAAATGTATGGAAATAGACAATCAACAAAAAATTACTTACAGGGATCTGACAGATTTGACAGCTTACATAAGTGCAAAGAAATTTCTGCCACTAAAATTTATGACATGGGGAAATTTTGTACTCTCTCGTGAGCGCTCTTTTCGATGAAAAACTACGAATCTTTTGCGTACTCGAACAGGATTTGGTGACTTTTCGAAGATTTTCGTGAACAATCGTTGTTTTAGGAGATTACCCGAACAGACCTATTGTTGCAAATCACTTTTAAAAAATCGCGCCAAAATAATGACAGACTATTTAAGAGTAATTTTTTCAACATTGTACTTAAAAGTATTGTGCGAAATTCACACTCCAACATCAGAGGCATAATCTTTCAAAAGTCACAATCTTTCCAGTTCTGCTTTATGGCGCTGAAGTGTGGACTTTACCTAAAGCGGATGAAGATATCTTCAATCGTTTCAAGAGAAAGATTCTTCGCAAAATTGTAGGTCCCGTTAGCGTTGACGTGCATTAGAGGAGGGGACTCAACTACGAACTATACGAGCTGTACAGCGACATCGTTACGTTACAACTGCATTTGAGGGCAGTTTCCTGTCAATGTTTAACAATTCGTTAATGTTAATACATGCATGGCTTAAAAAAAATTGTGATGAAATTAGCGAGAGCTGACTACTGGATGTCTAACCCTATATTTGTATCCTAATCGTTTTCTATCCCCGTCAGATAAAATATGCTTTCAACTTCCTTGTAATAATTGAAAATAAAAACATTACATTATTCTTCAAATGTACATATTAGGTACTTAAATACTTAAATATGATGTACAGCATACAAACATACATACACACAAGAAAAACATGGATTCACTTACCCACCCTAAGTAAAAAAACAAAACAAAACCTTGAATATAATTTTTTGTAAATGAAGTCATTTCCACAAATTATTGTATCCTCAGTTATATCGCAGCCGTCTCATCTCGGGTTGCCCTTCGTAACATAATACCAAATGCCATATCCCATCAAATACATCCTTCGAAACCGAAGAAAATAAAACAGTCCAATCTCATCGAATACCTTAGCATAAATTTTATATCAACATGAAACGGCAAGCAATTTTCACGAGTACACCATCCAATACATCCATTCATGCCAATGATCCGAAGGACCCACTGAAAAGGCAACAAGACATAACCAAACAAATAGCAAAAAAATCACAGCCGGAGAAAATCCTTTTAAAACGTTTTCTTGTGGTTCATATTTATGCGGATAAAAATAGTACCCACACAACCTACAAACGCAAAAGGAACAATGTGTAATTAAATCGGGACGTGATCTGTTTGCTTATGACTGACAGAGTCTGATTTTTTTTGTGGTATGTTTCGAAGGAAGACAACAACAATTTGCCTCAAGCCCGAAGCGGGTGACGTCGAGCTGCCAAATATGCCACACCACTCGGCACTCTGGCAGTGCCATTGACATACGGAGAGGAAACGACAAACAAATAGACTCTATACATCCCTCCCTCTCTAACGCAGCGTCTGTTGATTGACAATCGTGCGTGAAAGATAAATAAGTATAATTGAGTGGAATGCCTCCAGGCATGTTTACCCTTTTGTTGTTGCTGTGATGCCTTGTCGGTATTCCATATCCTTGGGAATGGGTAATACTTACAAGAAGGCTTGCTTTGAAGGCGATTTTAGTAAAAAAAATAGTCTTAATATGGATTAACATATGTATGTATGTATGTTTGTGTTGTACATACATACATCCATACATATGACGCCAAGGTTTACAAAGTCAGATGTTTCTTTACGAATCCTCATTCTATTAAAAACTTATTAATTTAATATTTCTGTCTTGCACATAGTATTTGCAAGAAAGAAACTTTTTCAAAAGAATTAATTATTGTACACACAAACCCACACACTTAGCACTGGTTGGGGTTTTAAGAACAGTTGAGAAAGGGTTGGAAGCATCGAATAAAGAAAATCAAGACAATACGAATATGTGTATTTTTATTTCTTCAGGTATTTTTATGGTTAAACTGCGAGGTGAGGTAAAATCGTATAGACCAATTTCGCTTCTTCCAATTATATTCGAGAGGATATTACTAAGGCGTCTAGATCTAGAACTAGACCTAGAAAATAAAAAAAAATCAGTTTCGATTCAGAGGTAAGCATTCGGTAATTGCCCAGGTGCATAGAATTAGTGACGTGATCTCTCACTTGAAGAAATAAAGTGAACGATTGGGTCATACGTACTTGCCCCTAAACTCTCAAAGTAATATTTTAACATTATACGGATCTGGGAGATTTAATATTTTTTTTTTATATTCTGAAAAGTGGCCGTGGTCATAAATGGTCCTTAGGCGAATTATAGAGATCTTTAAGTCTTATATATTTTGCCTAAACACTTTTTTCGATTTCTAGTGGCAATTTTATAAAAAAATAAATTTTTAAAAAGTGGACGAGGCATTTTCAAAATTTTGTACCCCAGTAGCTTGCGCTCGTTTCCTAACCTTTAAATATTAACTTTAAGCCATATTTTCAGAAGTACCGTAGAGCATATACCCAAATTAACCCACATATAACGTTTTCGAGAAAATCCCTTTTAACTAAAATAGAATGAAAATTTCGTTTTCGCCTTGAATTATGACCCCACAGACTCCAGATACGAAGTTTAAAGCAAATCCGACCAGATGTTAAGGCTGCGGTCAAACGTACAGACAAACATACATACAGAATTGGGGAACAAGCTTTTTTAACATGATGTTATGTGTTAGACTTGAAAACGAATACTGGAAGCTTAAAGAAATATTGGCCAGAGTACCCCAAGGAAACATTCCCAGCTCAGCAACGACAACAAACTGCTTTTATTCATGAAAGTGAACTTACGGTATACAACTTTGGGGTTGTACCAAGAAAACAAAGGCCAATATTATAAAAACTTTATACAATATATTAGAATCGACGTATCCATAGAGTCCTTTACATTTCGGATTACGACAACTTGACTTGACTTTACGAAACCTTACGACTTGGCGAAACATTTAGGACTAGTTAAAAATCTTAGGTGCAGTATCTAACAATTTACATCGAAGGGTGGTGTTTTCAGTCAGTAATAATCAGACATTTCTATGAGAACGCACTTGATATTCTCATAATGTCAATAGAAGATTTTCATAATAATATCAGAAATGATATCCAGTAAGTAATATCAGAAATGATATCCATTTCTTTTCTGATAAGATATTCTTGGCACAATTGATAGAAAAGTCCTATTATACCTCTAATTACATATGCAGGTAAGTGCAGCTGTGTAGATCTAATTAAAAAACGTCATATAGTCTAACAGTCTCACGTAAATACAGCAGAGACATATTCATCTCTGAAAGCAAATTCCTGGATGTAAGGTTCCAAAAATTATTTCCCCATCATCATACAGTTTGGCTAAAACTTCTCTTTCTTTCCCAGTTTTTCCTGTAATTTGTAAAAACAATTGAAAATATAGTTTTGAACCATTCATTCTATTTTATCACCTCTTTCGTTCCCTTTTATTCCACTTTTTTTTTTTAATCATATGTACTTGTGTGGTTTGATTTGCTCCTACGGCTTGATTTTTTCGAATATAAATGGACTTACTCGAAGACCTTTAGTTAAGCACCATTGCTGTATGAACCTGAAAAAAATGGCTAGTGGACAAATAAAGGTTACTACATCGGAATTTTATACAAACTTCGCTGGACTCTTCGGATTAGAATGGTTTTAATATTTAGAGAAAGTGAATATTTTCGGACATTGTTAGATAGCATCTACATACATAAGTCTTTGCATTTATTATTGGTGTTCAAAACAGCGATGGGATGAAAAATGAAATGAACAGATTTTTATTTGCAAGTTGTCTTCTTGTTTCCTTTAAAGGTACCAGTTTTGCGTTTTGTGATACCAAATATGTTTTTTAACAATGTTATAATTGTCACGTGACAATAAGCAGAAACAAAAGTGTGCTTGAAGGGACAATCAAAATATAAATAAAAATAAATTTAACCATTTTACAATTTTCATAAAAGAATAATGCCATCGTAGTTTATTTCAAGGACAAAGCAGAAATGCAACTTAATTTGTTTGTTGATCCTGAAACCTTGGTAGGCACTAAATTAGGTCGCAGGCCAGTTTTCCAGATGCTAGTGGAACATGTGTAGGCAATGGAGTCAACATTTTATGGGCTTACCAGAAATGATATTAAAAACTTAGCGTTCCAACTGGCAGAAAAAATGGAATTCCCCATAAATTTTCAAAGGAAAACGAAGCTGCGGGCTAAGACTGGCTAAACTTGTTTTTAAAAAGAAATCCTAATTTGTCATTCCGGTCACCGACGGGAACATTTCTTGCCAGGGCAAAAGGATTCACTAAAGAACGTGTCCAAGAAGTTTTTGATTTGCTGGAAAGAGAAATGGACAGATATAACTATTCAGCAAACAATATTTATAACGTCAATGAGACCGGTATAAACGTGGTGCCTTCTAAACTTTCAAAAGTCTTAGCATTAAAAGGAAAGCGGTAAATTGATGATCTTACTGTTGCAGAAAGAGGTGCCACCATCACAACAATTATCTGCATGAGTGCTGCTGGAACATTTGTGCCCCCGTTATTCATATTTCCCCGTAAAAAGCGCAATCCACAACTTATGAAAGGAGCACCACGAGGATCTATTTACGAATGTCATCCTTCCGGATGGGTTCAGACCGATATTTTTACAATTTGGTTTGAACATTTTCTTAAGCACGTAAAGCCATCTGCTGAATCCCCAGTCCTTTTAATTTTGGATGGAAATTCAAGCGATTTATTATCACCAGAAGTGTGGGAAAATAATGAACCTGTTGCTGTGTGCTCAATCCCAGTATATGAGGAATCTGAACCAAGTGATATGCTGCCAACTACAAGCAAGTCAGAAAACCAAAATATAATTCTGACACCTGCAAAAACCAATCGTGGTAGAAAAACTGGAAAATCAACATTACTTTCCGGGTCCTCATATACATAAGAGCTCTTTGGAAGAGTGCGAAAAACCAATATTCATTTGCGAATTTTGTACTTCCTAAACAGGTTCGGTAATATGGACTATGTGGTCCAAATTACCCTCAACTTTTTTTTGTTTATGTTTTTGTGTTACTTTCTTATTTAGTTTTTATTTTTTTTATGGATTGAATTAATTTTTTGTTATAAGTTATGTATTATAATAGTCCAGTTTATTTTTTTAAAACAAATAGAAATGTTGAAACTTACACTATCTGCGTTTTATTTGCAAAAATAACATTGATGGTCCATATATGCCTCCTTACTCATCGGTAGAAACATAACCATAGTAATTAATATAAATTAAGTCAGTACGGTTGGATGGTGCGATTCGCAAACTCGCAGATTCCATCTGAACAAGTGCACAATCAATTAAAATTTCTGGAAATTAAAGGAATTCCCCCCCTCCTTTTCGCAGAGTTAACCGGTGTTTTGTTTTATAGTTAAGAGAGAACTTATTATTATTACAATTGTAATAAATAGAATTACGTTTGCACAAGGTTATTAAAATTGCTGAAAAATTTGTTAAAACTAAATTTATATGCTGTGAAATTCGCTATATTTAGTCTAAACTTTTGTATGTCCTTATATTCATAATAATCTCAAGGTTGAAGATTAGGTTTGCTTTTTCTCCTAAAACTTAAAATTTGATACAAAAGATTATATGTAACGTTGGATGTATGTAACTTTTATAAATGTATTCATGTTTTTCTCCCGATGGGGATTGACATCTGCTGGCAGAAAATTGGGGGAGTAGGATTAGGATTTCCTCATATCGTCTTATATGTATGTAAAAGGCCTATCAATACCATACTATTTTTTCAGTTTTTAAATAAAAGTTTTTGTACCCTATCCTAAGGGTATATGATGTTTGGTACGTAGTTCCTTAGATAGAAAAAGGCCCTATCTATGTATATATGTATAAAGAACATAAATATATTCGTAAGAAGTATCAAAAGCGAAGATTATTAATTAATGTTTGTCCATCTTAACTTTTTGGCCCTTAAATTTTGAAAAAGGTGGGTGAAACGTATAAATGAAATTTAAATTCGTCCCACTGCCCCGCTCACTTTTTCATAACTTCGCTATTTTGCATGAAAACAAAAAAATTATTAAAGCAAAATATTCAGATGTTTCCCCATACATCATTTTTCCTACGCCCACATTTTGAAACCGTTTTTATTAAAAATTTCGAAGGTATCGCCCACTTTACAAGGCTTCCATAATAAGAAGGAAAGAATCTTATGTAATCTGTGCCAGACGGATTGTCGATTTTCTATGTGTTTTAAAAATATCTCTAATTTTATTGATACTTTGTTCCCTATTTTAATTCGTTTCCAAAGGGAAAGAAGTAGTTAACTAAAACAAACAAAATTTTTTGAACAATATTTGATAATAAAATGTATCTAGTGGCAGTTTCAACCTTATTTCTATTTTAGTCTTACTCTTGTTTAAATCGATTGACCAAAAAAATCGCTTGGCACTGACATCACTGTTAAGAAGAAAAAAGGGGGATAACGTAGATCGCTGGGTGTTAAACGGCGAAATTGTAGCTGCTGTTCAAGCACAATATTCAGGAAAACAAACGACAGGAATGACGTGCTCCATAACGAGAGTCAATAGCTACAATCACAGCTGCACTGGAAAAACAGTAGTAACAGCTACGAGGATAACACACCAACGAGGAGGCAGTACTCCCAGGACAGCAAAGTAAACGCAAGGTGAATAAAACAGTCGTATCAGAACAAAGCAAGAGGAAAAGAATTGTGTCCCACCTACTAATTTCCGGTAATGTTAACAACCACATCACTTGTTTAGGACAATAAGTTTATTTATACTATTCAGGAAACTGCGACGACGGAAGAGCAGTAATGAATTTAATATTGAAGGAAAGCGGAACAACGTCGTTGTTTACTTCCGATACGCACCAACGCACCAAATAGTAACGTCTTGGCACTTAAGTAAATTAGAAACTGGCTGACTACCAGTGATCGGTTCGTTCGGGTAATATGGAAAAGTGCTTTCTTGTCCTGGAATCAAAATGATCGGCATGATTGCTTAACCGGTATATTAAGTTTGATACAAACACAGAGTTTTTGGAACACAGAGAAATAATTCAGATTAACTCTATAAAGTATTCGTCAGCCTTCGAAAAGCAGACGCAGGACAAATAAACCCAACAAGACGGCGCTACTTGCCAGACCAGACCCTAAAAACATGGCTTTATTTAAAAAACCATTCGGTGAACAGTTAATGTCTCGGCGGTGAATTGACCGCCTAAATCGTGTGATATCACACATTTAGACTTTTCCCTTTGGGCTATTTAAATTCCAAAGTCTACATGGATACGTCGGGTACGATTGAGGAATCGGAAGCCAACATTGCTAGTGTTATTTGCCAAATACTCGAAATCCTTGAACGCGCAATCGAAAATTGGAACTTCAGAATAGAACATTTTAACCGTAGTGACGTCCAACATTTGAAAGAAATAATCTTTAAAAAAATTAATGTGAACAATAGTTCTTTTGTTTGATAAGAAAGATAACCTCGAAAAATAAATTTTTTTTTTACTTTTGAAAAAAGGTCCTCTAAACAAATCACCTTTTATGAAAGTTTTAGGTAAAGTACACTTAAATTTGAGATAAGAATAAAAATCCTGATCTCTCCTCGGATCGTGACGCTAGAGATCTTAAATACGAAGTTTAAATCCATTTAGCCGTCGAATACGATATGCATACATTTGTATGTCGATACATACAGTATAAGTTTGCTGCAATTCAGGAGCCGGTAAAAAGGTATTGGCGAAAATACTATTTTAATAGGTTATTTGCATTTCATAAACAAAATGTTATATGACCAGTGGACTGAGCTATATTCCAATGGTTTAATAGGATACAAAATAAATTATCCCCTTCGGTCACTAACGTTTTGCTATGGCAGATGGAATTATCTTGTAATAGGTATGTGCACTGATTTCCAAAATTTATGCTTTTAATTAAAATTTCCTCGCGCACCGTCAAACTATTATATTAAGTCAATGTGTATAGCTTGAATACGATTATTCGTACCTGCGAAGCTAATATTAAGGTACACCTCCCCTGGCTACACACATGCCTGCGTGTGGCTTAAGTTCGTTTCGCTTCAAAATACCCATCTGCACAGGAGAAAGAACACATATTCGCATAACACGTTACCCACATTCATTTGAGTACACTTCAGGTGATTAAAAAATTGTAATATTCCGGCAACGAGAGAGAAACACACTTTATTTCAAAAAGCTCAAAACAGTCTCGTTACAAGGTATTATACTAACACGTTGAGAGATACATATGTATATTTTCTATGATTTTATTTTTTTTTTATTTGTTACCTTTTTACTGGAATGCTGGTAATATCGTCTCGGATGCAACGCACACATATATCTATCGACTGCCATGCATACCAGGATCACAGCACTCTGCTGGGAAAGGGCACCGCGTAGTAATGCCTGCGAAATTTAATTTTATTTTTCACCTATTATATATAAATGAAATACCAGAAAATCGCCTTTTTTTGGTGGTGTGGGACAGGTGATGTGGGTATGGGGAATATTCGGCATTTGCGGTAGAGGTGGGAATCCTTCCGACGTGATGGTGTAGTGAAAACACAAACAAAAGCTTTTGTTCGTGTGGGATGAAGGGTGGGAAAGGAAATGGTCTGGAGGGAAGGTGGTGGAAACTGGTTCCTTTTTTGTATTCAGGATGTCGGAGAGTCTATGTACAAGCGCACTTGATAAGGAAGGACGAGTACTATGATTGCCTTGAATGTTGGATTTCCTTTTATCCGGCGGTTAAGTGCTGCAGTGGGTGGCGGTTTTACTGCTTATTGCGCTGTTGTTGGAGTTACTGAAGGAATGGTAGTCCATTTTATGTGAGATAAAGGGTACTCGATTGGAGAAGGGATGGGCTGGTTTTATAAACATTTGGATAAGATATTAACTCACCTGAATTTGGCAGAAAATCTCACCATACGGCCAACAATGAAACAATGCTGGCAACAGTCCAAATGGCGTGATGAGCAGGCCAATTGTAAGATCGTTTAGTGCTAGAGATGTTAGCAGGTATCGGGGCTGTAATCAATGAAGAAAGTTTAACATTTATTTTTAAGCTGTGTTTTTAAATATAGGAAAAAGTGTTCAGCACTGGTAAGTGGTCTTAATTAGTGTAGTTTGAAGCTATTGAGCTCTATGTGTTTCGTCGTTATTTAAATGAATTCCAAATAACAATCCCTAATGCCTAATGTTGACGAGGGCCAGATTTAAGTTTTAAATTTGTATCCCTTATATGTATGTATGTATGCATGTATATAAAACGTGCTATTTGCCAGACAAAGACTTCAAAATGTGTGTTAAATCAGTTTCTGCGGGTACATATTAAACGCATTATTTATTCTAATTAACTCCGTAATTTGTGAAACTCCATAAGGAATATTTAAGCCTATTTGGTAATCAAAATATATGTACGTACAAGTGGGGGTGTTTAACACCTGAGAGATCATAATTAGATCAGTTCATGCCAAGAACGTAGATGTGGCTATGTTAGTTATTCTGGCACCATTCTTTTCTATATTCTGAATATGTATTTTAATTATTTAATTATTATAAATTTAAAGCATTTTATTTTTGTAAAAGATCGTTTACATGGAAGCTCAACCGGGATCTTATACAAGGTGGTGGAAAAGTTGTCGAACCATGTTCTTTGGCTGTAATTTTGTAGGTGAATGGAAAATTTTGTTTCTTTTTGTGGATTATGTTTATTTGTAGTTTTAAAATTTTTTCCATTAAGTCGAGAAAATGATATCATCTAAATGGCCGCCGCCAGAATTGCTGACCATTCGGCTGACTATGTACTTTACGAATTTCAAAGTAAAATTTACATTTGCAGAAATTTGGAAAATTTTTAGCACCTCCCGAAAGGCTGATCACTTTTGCGTCACCTTGTAAATTAAAATATAAATAAAAATATTTACCTAATTTAATATCTTCAAAAAAGAAATAAGAGATATAAGAGCAGTTCCTCACGCATTTACTTAGATCAGCGAGTTGTACGATGTAGTGTATATAAATACAGTATGAAGAAATTTATAAATAAGTGGTGAATCGATAGAGGTGGACGATATTTTGCAAAGTTATAAACATATATTTTTTATGACGAAATTCACTGTATATACGCATTTGTATGTATGGATGTACATACATGTAATATGGGTGACCACTGCTTCCGTATAGCACAATTTTGGATTCGTCCGACCATAAAACATTACTCCACTTGCTGGCCGGCCAATGCAGGTGATCCGATGCAAATTGGAGTCGTTTTTCGATATGTCACTGGTTTAACAACGGCTTTCTTCTTGGACTCCTCCCGGATAACCCAAGTTCTTTAAGACATCTACGAATTGTTGAGGTGTTCACATCCAATTCGAGGTCTTGTTTTATTTTTTTTGATGTCGTAAAAGGGTTTTGTTCGGTCATGCGTTTGATCTTTCTGACAGTTCTGTTGTCCAGTTTGCGTTTACGTCCTCTTGATTCGGGTTTGTTTTGCCAATTTTTTCAATTTATGTTTAATCAATCGACTAAGCCCTCTATTTGTCGGTAAGATTTGCATTCGGATATTAGTTTTAATATCAGATTTCCTTACTCTGGTGTGCAATGCCTTCCTCGACCCATTTTTCAAATATTCCAATAAAAGACAATAAAAAGACAAATTTACTTATTTTACCTTGATTTTAGATTGAAAGTGCTTAAAAAATTTAAATCTTTTTGTTTTACGAATTTTGTTTATCGCAGCTATTATTGTGCACACATCAAAACTGACTTTACAGAAATCCGTTAGTTTTATCTTCGTTTTTGTCTCCCAAAAGATCACATTAAAAGTGTGAATTCAGTGCTAAAATAAGTTACGAACCTTGGCATGTAGATGTTTTTTAAGTACTATGTGTGAAAAAAAAATTATTAACATTTTTCGAAATGAAGTGAAGGTGCAGCTATTATTATGCACACACCTGTATGTATATATGTATGTATGTATGTATTCTGCAAAAATGGACAACTTTTCGAGAAAATTTGCCGTTTATTTTACGTTCTTTGTATCTGTCATTGTTCTACGTTTTATACCTAAGGTTAATAAATTTTCTATTGCAATGAGCGCGTTCCGAATACTAGACACTAAGTAGTCTCTCATTGGTAGAGAAATTCAAGTTTGACTCAAAAGTAAGGCAGTTTTTTTGAGGTAATGGACTGAATTCGAAGGCAAAAAAATTCTCCCTATCACTATTTAAAATGTAAAAAATCAGTTGATCGCTTATAGGGTGGGGGGGCCAAATGTAACTTTCTTTTTAAAAATGCAATAAAATGAACGAAATTAAATTTGTTCCATGTATTATGGCATTGCCAGTAATTATGGAACACAACTTCGTTCAACTATGTACATGTATGTATTGACATAGAAAAAATTTAGTTTTGTTCACTCCATAGCATTTCCAAAAATGTGTCCCCAGAGGGACACAGGTAAAATAGAGTTCTTATTAAACTACTTTTGTTTTTTAAAAAGGTATACTAATAATTTGACAGGTTTTCTCTCAGATGACATTGACATATGTTGCTGTTAACGCCCCCTTACCTGAATCAAAATAAAAAACAATTCCCTTTTAAGTTTCTATTTTGACTCTTGCTAGTGTCAAAGCAAATTAGTGATATAATATTATAAATCATGACTCAGATATTAAGTACATAAAAGCAACAGATATCAACTTGGTCTGAGCCTACATACACATGTAAGAATATGTACATACATACATCTGTAGATGTTGTATGAAAACCTGATACCTGCATTAGCAGATTTTATGTCCCTGACACAACTTCTTCTGCGACTTTCAGGAACATAACAAGCAATCCAATATGATACGCACAGATAATATGTGTTTACTTGAATTAATAAATATAAGATTTGATAACACATACCTGTTGATGAATATATGGTGAATAACGACGATTGTTGATAACGAAAATCACAAGCGCATTCGCTCCAATTACACCTAAGGTTAATACTAATATTAGTAAAGCTTCAATTGTTTCGGCTATTCCAATATGGATAATAAAGCTATGACCCGTATATCGAGGATGTGAACAACTGGAATTTTTAACTGTTGGCGGCACTAAAAGTGTACCTGATTTAAGGTCCATTGCAAGTCTGAAAATAGAGAAAAAATTTAATTTTAAAAGAATGCTCATGACACATAATAGTACTTTAAATATACAATTATTATTATTTCAATAAAATCTCATCAAATTTTCAGTTCCATTTATTATCCTCGTTCATGTAACCTCCTCATGATAAAACAATCTGTCAGAAGAGAAAGAGAAAGTCCCTGCAAGTCTAACGAATAATGATAACTTTAAAATCAAGCAGTATTATCTTTTAAATTATTGCGCTTTCACTTAATAACTCCCGAAGAGCAAGTTAACATTATATTTCAATCTGTGAGAAGGATATTATACTCTTGCCTACTTAAGAAACCGTAATTACCCTAATTAACTTTTAAACTTATTAACTCCCATCCTTCTGAAGGTGTAGATAATTGGCATCGTTCTCAATCCTCTTAAGGTCGCTTAATTCTCTAATTGCTATCTTCATTTCCACAATGAATCATAAATAATATTGTATTTAACTTGATAGTTTGTTGCTGCCTCTGCTACTCATTTCAATTGCTTTTCCCCGAAAACCGGATATTTATTGTCCCCAAGAACTACACTCCTTTCGTTTTCTTTTCTTCAGAGACCCGGGTAACAACATAAATAACCAACCATTTGAGGCGTTAAAAGGTCGATGAACAAATGTCACTCCGGTGACAACGACCAGCCAGTTACAAGTCCATAGAAACAGACCAAGAAACATCCCCTTCCCCTCAAAAAGGATATTCAAAAAGTTTTCATCCTCAAGAAGAAAGGATGGTCTAGCTTCATGACCGCTTCGTGATTGGAATAACTTTTATTGTTAGCCTTCTCTTAATTAGCCCATGTACTTGTGGTGTGTCTTACTGGTTCTATGGACATTGTTGTCGTCCTCTGATGATTTGAAGCAACTATTATTTCAACAGGAATAGAACAGAGTCTATATGTCTGGTAGTCGGTATAGAGAGGCAAATTCTAAGGCTACCCTAAGGTATTGACATCATTATTTTGAAATGATATGCACGGAAATTCTCTTTGAGCTTGTAATTCAACCCTTTAATATAAAATTAATACTGCCATTGTGTAATTTGCATTTTAATGTGTTGCCTTTGCCACGGTTTGGTATTACAGACTACATTTTCAATGACTGTCATGATAAGGGAAGCGCGCAACAATTCACATATTTACATATCTAGGCCAAGGGCAAAAGGCATGTCGAAAAATGTCCCCCTGATTACAACTTAATTTTGTAGGTAGTTCTTCAAATACAGAAAGGATGTTAGCTTTTAATTATTTTTATAATTAAAAAAAAATCGAGCTGTCTCAGGGTCTTAAAACAAAGTCTTAGTATTATGTGATTGTTATGTATGTAGTTGCTGATGTTAACATGAAAATTACAAAAAATACAAGGCTTTGGTAAAGGAATATCATGGATATATGTTTTTGTACATTGTCACAGGTTGACATTGTAGAACTGTAATAACACATCGTTAAAGCTACGATATTTTGTGATGAAACAAATATGCTGGGACTGCAGGGAAATCAGTGTTGGTTGGTTCGCTATAGTACTATAGGGAAATGTGCACTTATTACATACAGGTATAGTGTTCTTCGAATTTGACCTTCAAAGCGGTGACTAGTTTCTTTTAGGGGATCACTCTTGATAGCAAGAAAAGACTGAATCTAAGACAATTTCTTATAACATAAAAACCATTAAAAAACCATAATTTATAGGTTTTTGCCAGGAATTGCCTAACACACATTAACATTATGTCTTAAAAGTCCCTTTACATTTGGTGGAAACTAAGAAGTCATTGAACTTAAGTTTTGCTTTTTATTACATTTTTTTATTTTTCCAAACTTCATAATGATCTGGGTTGTGACGCCTCAATTATTCTATGGAGTATGCAGCTTGCGTAAGATCCTTACTGTACTGGAGTAACTCATAACAGAACAATACCATATATATTCCGCCCTGCGTAAACAGTAAGCAGAGTAGATAGTGCACTTGAAACTTAAAGAAATAATAACTTTATTAAAGTGATTATGGCACAAAAACTTCGAGACTATATAAGAAAAAAAAGTACACGACTGGATATATATGCAAGTGTGCTAAATACAAAAAGATATATAAAATATATATTTTATTGTATACATATAATAAATATATGTATATTTATTTATTTATATTTTGATAATGAGAGATTTTGAATATGCGAGATTTTGGTGTTCGGGATTTTCCAAAAAAATACGAGATTTCGTTACTAGAGATTTTAATTTGCGGTCAATCGTACCGCTCCCGTGTCATCGAATGGGACTATGTTATTTAAAAAGCTTTTTCACGACAGTCATACTCTCGGATGTCAGACGTTCGCGAAAGTTGGGGCCATGAAAACATATTTAGGTGTTTTGACTTGGATTCGAACCTCCAACTGCTCGATGCGAAGTCCAATGCACTAACCACTTGAACCACAGGGCCCACTATTAACCTTAATTGGTGGCATAAGACTACAACCCCACGATTTAGCACCAGATAACAGATAGATAAACCATTCTGCAATATTCAAAGACACCTTACGATCCAGCAACCATATCTAAACATTTCTAGTAGCCCCAGTAACTCGTGCAGTAACTCCGCAATAGAGAGTGTATTTTTCATAGTGAATAGCTTAGATAATAGTTGTGATCGTGTAGGATATTTTTAAACGTTTTAAATCGCGTTAGTCAACCCCCCATTCCTTTTGTTTCGTAACCAAAGGTTTTATTGCGGTCGATACTGTTCGCGACCCACCCCCAATAATTAAACCGTGAGAATCCGGAGCTACCCTCTATGGCCGATTTTCATTTCTTTTCGCTTTCTTTTATCCATTTTAATTCTTATTACCCCATCTCTTGATTTGGGATTCTATTATACTTATTGCGGTCTGTCGGGTGATTCCCGACTGATCAGCTGGGGTGGGTCCTGGATAGAGAAAATGTAGGGACTTACTTCCTTGGGTTGGAACACAATGGGCGGCAGGTAGTCTTTTCTGAAAGGGGTAAAATTACCAAAATCTTCGCGAATAAAAATAACAAAATTGTGGTGCTTAAAGAAATAATATAGACATCTTGTTGATTGGTGTACTTATTTTTGTTGAATGAATATAGCTTTTTTCGTAGATATTGACAAAATCATATCATCTTCGATGCTTTCAAAAATTATAATTAATTTTACTTGTTCGTAACAGTACAGACATGAAAGTTAAGGGGTAAACCAGATATAAAATAAATGTAACTTACAAGAAGTGTTTCGTGTAAATAGTTCTATATGTATAACTGATTTCATTTAGTCTATATTTCATTGGACTTTAAACTCAAGCAAGAATATTTTAATAAATTTCAAATAAATTTTACATTAATTTCGAAAGAAGTACACATCATAAAAATAGTTTGTAATGTTATTTCAATGGATTTGATTCAATGTACTGAATCCAGGATCTGTTTTGTCGATTTCATCGAACTGCCTCTTCTGTTTGTTCATCTTATCGCCATCGCTTGCATTTAAATAGCTTTCGAAGTAACTCAGACATCTTTCGGGTGAATAGTATGAGCATTGGAGAAGTCGATCCTTAGTGAGGTAATTCCTCCCAATCATATACTTGTTGGAGAGAAGGAAGTTACAGAATAGGCATTGTACGATGTTCCGTTCTGTCAAAGCCAATATTCTGGAAAAGATTTAAAATTACTTATGATTACTTTTGAACCCAAGTACGTATGTGATATCAAACCTTAAATAGTTCTTTTCTGAACTTGGGTAGTTCGCTGTAGCTGGAAATAAAATCAAACAATTGTATTTCAATTCACATGATTTTATAAGGTAAGCAACTTTCACGGAAGTTGAAAGTTCTTGGAGCTACTAGATGGAATACAATATCGAACGCTAAAACTAATTTTATTTAAAATTTTATAAAATCGAAAATCTTTAAGCAACAAAAGTCGTTTTAATCACAGTTTCTCCCAAAACCGTAGCCGTAAAAACTTGCAAATGTGTACAGTAGTAACTTAATAATAGGTAAAAGTTAGTTTTTTGTTATAAATCACTCGGTTATTCTGACATTGGGCAAAGTAACATGTATGGTCATATAGTATTTTAAATTTCCAGATGTTCTCTGTACACTATATATGTACGTATGTACATATATAGGGAGCTCCGGATGGACCAATGTTGTACACATTGTCGCTAAGTACATATCAGTGGCATGCAGGCCACGATTCCTTCCGGCTTCCCTTTTCAAATATGAAAAATATAATAATAAAAAAATTTATTTTAAATATTTCCGGCTTCCCTCTCTTAAAATTTCACCGCACGCCAGTTGTACATATATATACATACATACATATGTGTAGTTCCTTTCATATCTACTTATTCATACATGATCTTTCAAAATACACGAGCGAAGTCGGGAGGATAAACTATCATAAGATAAATGAAGACCACCACTACATCTTGAAGCTATAAGAGGATTGAAACTCAAGACTTGCTGTCATAAACTGAAAACGACCTTAAATAAAGTACCTTTAATACCATTTAGACCATTTCGATTACGCCTTTGGGCGGGAGCTCACTTATGTACATACCTAAGACATTCACCAACAGAATTGGCTGACCCACTTTTTAGAACTTATCCGTCATAATAATATTAAAAGATTGATTAAAATCTCGAATAAAAATAAATAATAAAATAAAATTTTTTTTACCAAACAAATACTTAAAAGAAGTAGAACCAGGCTTCTCGCAGAAATGTTTCATGCGCCTCCTAATTTTCTTCGATGAAATAAACAAATGGATTATTAACAGGTTTCAACAATACCCATCACTCATCGAATACGCATTAGTTTCTCCTTAAGTACATAAGCCTAGTCTTGAACCTATAGAACGAAGTAAGGCAAAGGACCAATCCAGATAAATTGTGTTTGCTCTGACATAGTTCGTAGTCTGTAGCAGTTAGTACCGGTGGCTGGATGCTGTAGGTATAGGGTAGGTTCTGATTGGCGTCAACTTGGCGACGTCCAGTACTGTAACTGTTACTACGCATCAATTGTGCTTATTTTACCTCCAAGTGGTAGCCATCGGGTACTGGTTGATGTCCATCCGGACGCGACTTGCTAAACTTATAAGCGCGAGTGTTGAACAGGAGAAAATTGCAGCACTATAAACACGACAGCGGA
Source organism: Xylota segnis (assembly GCA_963583995.1). Classification (NCBI taxonomy): domain Eukaryota; kingdom Metazoa; phylum Arthropoda; class Insecta; order Diptera; family Syrphidae; genus Xylota; species Xylota segnis. Next base: position 14,976,679 of record OY757239.1, read on the forward strand.
CGAACTCTCTCGATGGGGTCAACGGTGGCGTCAGAGCTTTAAGCGGAAGCAGAAACTTTATTCGAGCTACTTCGACATCCTCGGAGCCCCAGGCCGGTAAGGATTTCCAAAAGGATTTCCCCTTGTCCTAGGGGTTTCACCAAAAGGAACTGGCCCTCCAGGTTGGGGGTTGTGCCGACGGGGTAACTTCCCTACCACGTAAAAAAACAATAGTTACGAGAGAGATACGCGCCTCGGAATTAAACCAACCCCCTCACACAAGATCAGGACCCGGAACGTTTACGGAATATGAACTAAGAGTATGCACCTGGAACGTACGCACATTGTACACCCCTGGTGCTGCTCAAAAACTTGAATCTGTCCTCAAGCGGTACAAGGCAGATATTACCGCGATCCAGGAGATACGATGGATAGGATCAGGAATACAAAAACGACAAAATTGCGACATTTATTACAGCTGCCACAAAAGACTGCACATGTTAGGATGCGGATTCGTCGTGGGAAATCGGCTACGCTCAATGATAATTGACTTTAAGCCGATCAGCGATCGCCTGGCTGTGATCCGCATCAAAGCCACATTTCAAAACATCAGCCTCCTGGACGGAGTATGATGTCAAAATTGTACTCGGAGACTTCAATGTCAAAATCGGTAAGGAAAACATCACTGGCGGATTAGTCGGAAAGTACAGCCTCCACGATACGACAACAGACAACGGCTTCCGACTAATCGACTTTGCAGCAGCTCGTAATACGGTGATAAGTAGCACTAGGTTTCAAAGACTACGAAACCACACAGCAACCTGGCTGTCTCCAGACGGTCGAACCGCCAGCCAAATCGACCACGTGCTAATCGATGCGAGGCACGCATCCAGCATTCTAAATGTGCAAACATTTAGAGGGGCAAATGTCGACCCTGACCATTACCTCGATGCAGCCAAATTCAGAGCTCGACTATCTAATGAGAAGAAGCTGCGAAATGCCCAGAAGAAGAAATTCAACGTTGGAAGCCTTAGCACGACTGGAGTAGCCAGAGTCTACAGAGAGCGTCTGAGTGAGAAACTCTCCGCTGTGCATTCGGCTTCCACAAATGCCAACAACCAATGGAACCAGTACCGCGACATCATCAAAGAGGTAGCCGAGACCACCATAGGTTACCAACCACCACCTAAGGGGAGCCCTTGGTATGATGATGAATGCGTACGTCGGAAAAAGGTGACAGAAAATGCACACCTACAAATGCTGCAGCGGAAAACAAGAGCAGCAAGGGAAGAGTATCGAGCCAGAAGAAGCGAAGAGAAAAAGATCCTGCGTAAAAAGAAAAGGGCCCACGCAGTCTCCCAGCTCAAGGGTATCGAAGAGTCTCGCGACAGGAACAACATCCGGATGTTTTTTAAGAAAGCCAAGCAGCTGGCAGCTGGCTTTAAACCCGGAACGCAGGCTCTTCGAAATAGTGAAGGAAACCTAATCACCGAAGCACAAGGAATAGTAAATGTTTTTAAGGAGCATTTCCAGCTGCTACTTAATGGCCATCAAATAGAGAGAGTGATAGGGCAAGAAGAGAACCCACGTCCAATCAATGAAGAAGCCATCCCCCTCCCCAGTTTTGAAGAAGTTGACTCAGCAATCAAAAAGCTGAAGAACAACAAAGCCGCTGGCTCTGATGGTCTACCAGCAGAGCTCTTCAAACATGTGGTGATGTTTTAGTAGAGTGCATGCACCAAATCATCAACCATGCCCGATGACTGGGCTATCAGCTCTATATGCCCTATCTTCAAGAGAGGCGATCCTATGTCTTGCAAAAACTACCGAGGCATATCCCTGCTAAATGTCGCGTATAAGATCCTATTCAATGTACTGTATGAACGTCTGAAACCTTTCTGCAACACACTAATCGGCACGTACCAGTGTGGCTTCCGGCCCGGCAGATCGACGATCGACCAAGTTTTCACACTAAGGCTAATCTTGGAAAAGACCAACGAATTTCAAGTCGAGACCCACCACCTCTTCATCGACTTTAAAGCCGCATACGACAGCATTCATCGTCTTGAGCTCTACAAGGCGATGGCCGAATTCGGGATCCCGGCAAAATTGATCCAGCTGTGCCGCGAGACGCTGGAAAACGCTGTCGTGTGACTTCTTCAATCTAGTGCTGGAACAGATAGTGCGCAGGGCAGGTGTCAACACGGAAGGCACTATCTTCAATAAATCTGTCCAGCTGCTGGTATATGCAGACGACATCGACATCATCGGTCGCGCCCAGCGTGCCGTTATAGAACCTTTCACGGCAATTGAAGAAGAGGCGAAACGAGTTGGCCTTGAAGTAAATGAGGACAAGACCAAGTACCTGTTGTCAACAAACAAAGAAACATCGGTCCACCGCCTAGGACAAAACGTCACTGTTGGCAACAGTAACTTTGAGGTAGTTAGGGAGTTTATCTACCTCGGAGTAAATGTCAACTCCACGAACGACACCCTAGTGGAGATTCGACGAAGAATTACCCTAGCAAACCGCTGCTACTTCGGTTTGGCAAAACAAATGGGTTCAAAACTCCTATCTCGGAAGACGAAATGTATGCTCTCCAAAACTCTGATCCTGCCAGTTCTGCTATATGGAGCCGAGTGCTGGACGATAAGCAGGAAAGCAGAGCACATGTTGGGCACTTTCGAGAGAAAAATTCTTCGTCGAGTTTTCGGTCCCATATGCGAGGAGGGCGAATGGAGGAGAAGATACAACCGCGAACTCTACGAGCTGTACCAAGATGTGGATGTAGTCCAAAAAGCCAAAATACGTCGACTACACTGGCTCGGCCACATCGAGCGAATGGACAATAATGCTCCAGTAAAGAGGATCTTCGACTCACAGCCCCCAGGTTCGAGACGACAAGGAGGACCGAACCTCCGTTTTAAAGACCAAGCTATCGCAGATGCAAGAGCGCTTGGTCTGGACAACTGGAAGCAGCGTGCCCGTGATCGAAGAGAATGGAAGGCTACCGTGTCTCAGGCAGGGACTCTTCACGGGTCGGGAGCCCGTTATGTAAGTAAGCAGTTAGTACCAGCATCTTTTAAATTTTAAGAAGGGGATCAAATAAATTTTAGGTATTTTAGGGAGCATTATTGAGCCTTATTTTTACATTTAGGATAAACCCTATACCAATGATTCACAAAAGTAGAATTGCCGTAATTGTATAAATTCATCTTGCTAAATTTCCTCAAAAGGAAGTCCATTTACAAGACACGCCAATTTGGATACTCATCAAAAATTATGTTCCACGTGGAATCTCTTTTCTTTAGAATGAAATAAAAATATGACCACTTTTTCGAAAAAAGTCTCTTTTTTATCCGTATGGGAGTAAGAATGATAATACAATACAAATACAATGGTTGCAAAAAGGTTAGAACAAAGTACACAATGGAATTATGTGACTTAGCAAAATTCGTAAGCAAAGCAAAATAAAGTGCAAGAGTGTGTCGTACGTACTTGCATCTTTGTGCTGGAGATTTATAAGTTATTTAGGATGGCTATAAAATTCCGCATTTTTTATGTGATCGCGATATTTTTTAACGGATGTTTCTGAAAGAAAAATATGATTTTTTTAAAACGCCTTTAAAATGTGAGCGTGGCCATATGAAACGAATGAATAAATTGTAGAGAATTTGACTGCCTATCAATTTCTTGCCACAAAATTAAAATACTATAAAATACTATTAAATTGTGTATGACACATTTCTGCAAATGTATTATATCGGTTTAATATGAATTCACATTTCTTCTCCTCAAAACATGGTATCTTATGGCATATACCTAAATACCAAATTTCATCAAAATCGCTAGAGTCGTTTTCGAGAAAATCTGAAACAACAATTTCCCCCCTCGAGTCCTAGTGGTTTTTATAGAAACCCACTTTATTACGTTCAATCCTGTCGATTCGGAGACCATCGTGAAATTTTTTTGAGTGCAAGAAATTAGACTTTGCGTAAGTAAACAAGTTAAAAAATCATGTTCAGATTTTTGTTCTTAAAATCCAGAAAAGATAAATAATTCGACTAATGAACGGTTAAGTAAAATTTAGAATGGAAATTCCGATTGCGCTTCAAGGAGTGAACCCACAGCTATGAATTTTGAAGCAAATGGGTCCAGCTGTTTAGGCTGTAGTCGACCATACAGACAGATAGACGGAATTGGCGGACTCACTTTTTTTAACTTTTCCATCATAAGAATATCAAGTTCGAGTTCGAAATGTTACACGAAACTAATACTTGCACACTCACTAATAACAAGTAAGCAATACTAGGGTGTTCCTTCGGTACCGTGATGTCTACTACTACATACTAATAGTATGTACATATGTATATCGACCATATTTGCAGCTTATTGCTCTAAAGATACTTAAGGGTATAATTTGAAGACAATCTTCAATAAAATTTCGAATTTCGATCTTAGCTGTTTTTTTTTCTTTAAGACTTAAATTGTAAACGTATACATTGTGAACACCAAAAAACAATTCTTACAATTTTTTTTTATAATCCATACCATGTTTTAATGCTTACTGATATCTGGAGCAATACTGTTAACTTTTCACTAATTTCAACAGAAATCACCACACCTCTTGCCTCCATATTCTGCTAAAAACTCTTTGACCTTCTAATACACTTTTCTTTTTCGGACACTTATCCATATGGTTGAGATACTTACCTCTTTGAACATCAAAGTAGCTATCATCGTCCCCTAAAGTAGTCTGCTTCTAGAAGGGAGTAATTGAATTGTGAATATGTTTAGTCCGGTACACTGCAACTATGATATCAAAGTGTTTCAAAAAACAAATGTGTTTTATCCTTACCTGTAAGCAACAGACAACTTTAAGGAAAACACAAACTAAGATGCAATATGCTAGTTTCATCTTTATTTTTTTTTCTACTATCTAATCTGAAGTTCAAACAATGTTGTACACTCGCGAAGGACTATACAAAGCGTCTACAATGAACGAAGGAACGTATTGAAGTGAATGTACAAAGACGCTTAAGCTGTTTATATAGGAGAGGAATCAAAAGCCAAGCTGCTAGTAGTATGGATACGGAATAATAGAGAAATGTAGGGTAACGTGGAGTTAAATGTTGCATGCAGTAATTAAGTTTACGTATCCCATCTTGTGGTTACTTAAGTCCGAGCACACGAACATATATACCAGTTATAATGGTTTTTCTTGAATTGAATTTGTATGTGGGTGATATCTGTATGAATGGATGTGAATGTGATTTCTTGTTAGGGCGTTTTGAGATTTAAAAATCATATGGAATCATAAACGCTTGGATTTTATTTATGGACTTTAAGCATATACATAATATGGACCGCGATGAGTCACCGGAGATGATAGAAATTGCAATTTAACGGGTTATAGTTTTATATTTACATACAATGTCGATTAGTAAAACTAATAGTCGATGTTGCCCATAGGTTTAGATGGATTTTAGATTCATCCTCAAACAACTTGATCTTAAAGTTAGTTAAATATACTGTTCTGATAGAATATTTCATAAATATCTACAAGTAGAAGTGGGAATAGCTACTTATTATTCTTATGTCTATAGTAAAACGAATAGCTATTATCAAAGTAATAATAAAATTAATGCTTTTAGATGAATTCGAACTCCTACTCGTAAATGCAACGGGATTCCTTTTAAATGATTGGCAAGTGAAGAATTAAAAGAAAATTGGTATTGTGTCGTAAAGATTACAAAATGCGAAACTAATAAATCTTCTAAGCAAATTCAATTTTAAGCTAGGAGGGTGAAATTTCTGAGGACACCCCACTTTCACCATCACTTTTTCATAGCTTCACTATATGGTGATATGTATGTATCACTTGAAATCGAACAATTTTATCAAGAAGTAAAATTGAGACACTCACTTTTTGTGGTGGGATTTCATTAAAAAACAATTTTGGTAAAATCTTTTTCATAACACATGTGATTGAAAAAATTAAAAGGTATGAAGGTATGAAATCTGTTCCACACGGATTGTAGTTTCTGTATGATTTTAATATAAATATTACATAGTTTTATTTTTTTAACTTGTCTTCTTGTGCTTCTTTTAAAGTAAATGAGAACAAATTAATAATACATAATAGTACATATTGTCAACACAAATAGAACACATTGTCAACAAACAAAGACACATTCTGTCTACCGTTTGGACGATGTCATTGTTGCAACAGTAACTTCGAAGTAGTTAACTAGTTAACTTACCTTCGAGTAAAAATCAATTCAACGAATGAAATCTTAATGAAAATTCGCCGAAGATACCCTAGAATACTACTTCTACTTTGGTTGAGGCCTGTTGCAAATGTGATTAAAGCAGAGTTTATATTGAAAACGTTCAAGAAAATAAAGTTCAGTCAAGGAGGAGAAATGAAGGAGATGATACGCAGCGCGTGCCAAGTCAAAATGTTTTGACTGCACTGAGTGTGTCCTATCGAGCGAATGAACAATAATAATCCAGGGTATTCGAACCACAACCCTCGACCCAACCACGTGATCTGGAAACACTGGGAAGAGTACAAGGCTTTTCACAGGTTGGGTGTTCATTAAGTATTATTATTATTATTATAATGATACAAGACAAGCCTATGGCAATGTATATCAAAGAACTGGTTTTAATCTAGAAGAAGAAAAATTATACCCAATTTATTAAATTAAAATTTAAAGGGTTACGAAGGAATCCTTCAGCTATATGGTCTGCTTCTGCATTCTTTTCCCATGTTGTTTCTTTTGTTCAATTTTTATTTATGACCCGACAATGTTGAAGAATGAAAGTACATTGTGACGATGGCAGGTGTATCGATACGAATCTAAAAGTGAGGTCAAGGAATCAAGAAAAAAAAACCGAGTACGTCTATTCGAGAAGGGTTGATCTCGGAATCCGTAAATCGGACCCCCCGGTTACGATGTTTGAATTAATATTTCAGCTTTCTTTAACTCCCAGGACTCAACATTATTAACGGGTGATATTGAAAGGAAACTCATTTTATTATTATTCCTCGTCTGAAAAATTATCACTATTTAACAATTAACACATTTTGAGAGTAGGGTCATACCCATTTGCTGACTTTCTTTAGTATTTTTTATATCCATTTGTATCTTTTGTTCTTCCTCCTTTTGTTTATTCGGAGAAGCTGTAATCAGGATTTAGGGATACAATCCTCTCACTTTACTTCATTCCTGGTCCGCTTGTGCGGTTTGTCAGTTTGACCTAAGAACATATTGGCAGTGTTTCCGCTCTGGCATCCGCGATAGGTTCGGTCTTCCTTGTCGTCTCGAACCTGGGGGCTGTGAGTCGAAGATCCTCTTTGCTGGAGCATTATTGTCCATTCGCTCGATGTGGCCCGGTCAGTGTAGTCGACGTATTTTGGCTTTTTGGACTACATCCACATCTTGGTACAGCTCGTAGAGTTCGCGGTTGTATCTTCTCCTCCATTCGCCCTCCTCGCATATGGGACCGAAAATTCGACAAAGAATTTTTCTCTCGAAAGTGCCCAACATGTGCTCTGCTTTCCTGTTTTGCCAAACCGAAGTAGCAGCGGTTTGCTAGGGTAAGTCTTCGTCGAATCTCCACTAGGGTGTCGTTTGCGGAGTTGATATTTACTCCGAGGTAGGTAAACTCCCTAACTACCTCAAAGTTACTGTTGCCAACAGTGACGTTTTGTCCTAGGCGGTGGACCGATGCTTCCTTGTTTGTTGACAACAGGTACTTAGTCTTGTCCTCATTTACTTCAAGGCCAACTCGTTTCGCCTCTTCTTCAATTGCCGTGAAAGGTTCTATAACGGCACGCTGGGAGCGACCGATGATGTCGATGTCGTCTGCATATCCCAGCAGCTGGACAGATTTATTGAAGATAGTGCCTTCCGTGTTGACACCTGCCCTGCGCACTATCTGTTCCAGCACTAGATTGAAGACGTCACACGACAGCGCATCTACTTGCCGAAATCCGGTGCAAGTTTGGAATAGTTCAGAAGAGCTGTTCCCAAATTGCACCGCGTGTTTTCCAGCGTCTCGCGGCACAGCTGGATCAATTTTGCCGGGATCCCGGATTCGGCCATCGCCTTGTAGAACTCAAGACGATGAATGCTGTCGTATGCGGCTTTAAAGTCGATGAAGAGGTGGTCGGTCTCGACTTGAAATTCGTTGGTCTTTTCCAAGATTTGCCTTAGTGTGAAAACTTGGTCGATCGTCGATCTGCCGGGCCGGAAGCTACACTGGTACGTGCCGATTAGTGTGTTGCAGAAAGGTTTCAGACGTTCACACAATACATTGGATGGGATCTTATACGCGACATTTAGCAGGGATATGCCTCGGTAGTTTTTGCAAGACATAGGATCGCCTTTCTTGAAGATGGGGCATATAGAGCTGATAGCCCAGTCATCGGGCATGGCTTCATCCACCCATACGTGGTTGATGATTTGGTGCATGCACTCTACTAAAACATCACCACATGTTTGAAGAGCTCTGCTGGTAGACCATCAGAGCCAGCGGCTTTGTTGTTCTTCAGCTTTTTGATTGCTGAGTCAACTTCTTCAAAACTGGGGAGGGGGATGGCTTCTTCATTGATTGGACGTGGGTTCTCTTCTTGCCCTATCACTCTCTCTATTTGATGGCCATTAAGTAGCAGCTGGAAATGCTCCTTAAAAACATTTACTATTCCTTGTGCTTCGGTGATTAGGTTTCCTTCACTATTTCGAAGAGCCTGCGTTCCGGGTTTAAAGCCAGCTGCCAGCTGCTTGGCTTTCTTAAAAAACATCCGGATGTTGTTCCTGTCGCGAGACTCTTCGATACCCTTGAGCTGGGAGACTGCGTGGGCCCTTTTCTTTTTACGCAGGATCTTTTTCTCTTCGCTTCTTCTGGCTCGATACTCTTCCCTTGCTGCTCTTGTTTTCCGCTGCAGCATTTGTAGGTGTGCATTTTCTGTCACCTTCCGACGTACGCATTCATCATCATACCAAGGGCTCCCCTTAGGTGGTGGTTGGTAACCTATGGTGGTCTCGGCTACCTCTTTGATGATGTCGCGGTACTGGTTCCATTGGTTGTTGGCATTTGTGGAAGCCGAATGCACAGCGGAGAGTTTCTCACTCAGACGCTCTCTGTAGACTCTGGCTACTCCAGTCGTGCTAAGGCTTCCAACGTTGAATTTCTTCTTCTGGGCATTTCGCAGCTTCTTCTCATTAGATAGTCGAGCTCTGAATTTGGCTGCAACGAGGTAATGGTCAGGGTCGACATTTGACCCTCTAAATGTTTGCACATTTAGAATGCTGGATGCGTGCCTCGCATCGATTAGCACGTGGTCGATTTGGCTGGCGGTTCGACCGTCTGGAGATAGCCAGGTTGCTGTGTGGATTCGTAGTCTTTGAAACCTAGTGCTACTTATCACCGTATTACGAGCTGCTGCAAAGTCGATTAGTCGGAAGCCGTTGTCTGTTGTCGTATCGTGGAGGCTGTACTTTCCGACTAATCCGCCAGTGATGTTTTCCTTACCGATTTTGACATTGAAGTCTCCGAGTACAATTTTGACATCATACTCCGGACAGGCTCCGTAGGCCCCGTCCAGGAGGCTGATGTTTTGAAATGTGGCTTTGATGCGGATCACAGCCAGGCGATCGCTGATCGGCTTAAAGTCAATTATCATTGAGCGTAGCCGATTTCCCACGACGAATCCGCATCCTAACATGTGCAGTCTTTTGTGGCAGCTGTAATAAATGTCGCAATTTTGTCGTTTTTGTATTCCTGATCCTATCCATCTTATCTCCTGGATCGCGGTAATATCTGCCTTGTACCGCGTGAGGACAGATTCAAGTTTTTGAGCAGCACCAGGGGTGTACAATGTGCGTACGTTCCAGGTGCATACTCTTAGTTCATATTCCGTAAACGTTCCGGGTCCTGATCTTGTATGAGGGGGTTGGATTAATTCCGAGGCGCGTATCTCTCCCGTAACTATTGTTTTTTTACGTGGTAGGGAAGTTACCCCTACGGCACAACCCCCAACCTGGAGGGCCAGTTCCTTTTGGTGAAACCCCTAGGACAAGGGGCCGGTTGAGAAAACCGATGTCAGTAACCCGCTTCGGGGATGTGAGCGCTGGCGTTGACCTATTAAAGGCTCGTCCGCCACCGTCTCTTTTCCAAAAACCTGACCTATTTTTGGAAATCCTTACCGGCCTGGATGGATGGGTGGATGGAGGATGTCGAAGTAGCTCGGATAAAGTTTCTGCTTCCGCTTAAAGCTCTGACGCCACCGTTGACCCCATCGAGAGAGTTCGTCCGCTGTCGTGTTTATAGTGCTGCAATTTTCTCTTGTTCAACACTCGCGCTTATAAGTTTAGCAAGTCGCGTCCGGATGGACATCAACCAGTACCCGATGGCTACCACTTGGAGGTAAAATAAGCACAATTGATGCGTAGTAACAGTTACAGTACTGGACGTCGCCAAGTTGACGCCAATCAGAACCTACCCTATACAGCATCCAGCCATCTATTCGATATGACATATGGATTCTAAGATATAAGATATTCTAAGCCGCCTTTGTTACATTTTTACTTGCGCCTATACCTACATACATATAGGGCAAGTACTATTGCTTTCTTGAAAAAAATCGAACTCGATATCTTAATCAAACTTGACATTACTATGATGGAGAAGTCCAAAAAAGTAGGTCCGGCAACTCCGTCTGTCTGTCTACTTCATATCTATGGTCTGTGGGATAATCCCTAGAGGAAAATTGGAATTTTCATTCTAACCTCAAAATTAATAGTAGTTTACTTAGGGCCGATTTCAGTTAAAATGGATTTTCTCGAAAACGGCTATAACGATTTCGATAAAATTTGATATGTGGGTTAACTTGAGCATTTTTCACGAAAAATTCGAATAACGGTAATATTGAAAATCAGCTGTTTCTCGGGTATTTGGTCGGTGATTGGGCTAAAAATTAATATTTCTAGGTTTTAAGACAAAGGGAAAATAATGGCGTACCAAATTTTAGAATTGCCACGCCCACTTTTCAATTAGTGTTCCAAAATGAATCACCCTATCGGATGATGTTATAACTTCTGCCGCTCGTCTCGACGAGACTGTTTGAGGTTGTCCTTTTTGGATGCTTTTGAAGTCACTTTTTCATGAAACCAAACCAGACCAAATTTTATTATACATACATATATTTATTTGAAATAATCGAGATAGAACCTATAAAGTATATACAGTATATTCGTGATCAGCAACGTGCCCCCAGGTTTTGCGCCCTAAATTTTCACCCAAGAGAATAAAATTTCATGCCTGAACGGACAGGTGAAATAAAGTTCACGACTGGGTCATACTATTTCATAATATTTTTTTGTTTTTTTTTTATATTCAAAAAAAGTGGCCATGGCCATTCATATATGGTCCTCAAGCGAATTATAGAGAACTTCAATAACTTTTTTCTAGCAAAAAATTTACAAAAAAATTAATTTTTAAGAAGTGTACGTGGCAAGTGCAGATTGGTACCCCTTTACTTTCCATTTGTCTTAGTTTTCGAGAAAATCTATTATAACTAAAATCGTCCTTGTGTAAAGTTTCTTTAATTTTGAGGTTGGAGTAAAAAAAAGTGAATCCACCCAGCCATTTAAGGCTGTAGGTGCGCATACAGACAGACAGACGGAATTGCCCAACCCACTTTTTCGGACTACTCCATAATGTCAAGTAAGATTAAAAATTATAGATAGATATAGATAGAAAAATTATTATATTGACAAAATTATTATTTATGTCAAATTACAGTACATATGTACATATTAGATGATATTGATGGGTGGTAAAATTTACAACGCTCGCGCATATGTATTTCGAGGGCGTTTTCTTAGAGAATGGAATTCTTTCGTAATATTCGCTAAAAGGTTTCTAGATGACTTCAAAAATGCGGATCTCTATACACACTTTATTCACCATCTTCAGTATAAAGGTGCAAGTATGTACAATTACTTAACAAATTTTCGCGAAAATATGGGAACTATATGATTTATACACCCGAATACGATTATCGATAACCACGTGTTAATCAAGACAAAATAAGGCTTGCTTAAAGTAGTACCTTACCTTAAGTGGGCGCCGTGGCTCAGTGGTTTGTGCGTTGGACTATGGATGGAGCAAGGGGTTCGAGCTTCGATTCCCAGTAGGAACACCTAAAAAGTTTTTCACGGCACCACCTCTCGCGAGTGTCTGACAAACATGCGAGAGTACAAATGTCATGAGAAAGCTTCTCATATACAGTGGATTCCGCTTATTTGGGACATCGCTTTATCGGGACAGCCGCTTAATTAGGACAAATGAACAAGAACGGAAACAAAAATATTCATTTTCTTTACTTGATCATCACTTCGCTTTGTTGGGACAATCGCTTAATTGGGACTAAACCATCTAGCCCGATGTGTCCCAAATAAGCGGAATCCACTGTATCAAACTGCCCTACGGACACGGCATTAAACAGTAGGCCCCTTCCATTCATGTAAAGAATATAAAACGCAGAACACGAATGGTTGTGAGAGGCTAGGTCCTGGGTCCCATCGACCTGTTGCGCGAATTGTTTTTTTTTAAGTATTAGCATCGCATCTATATTTTCTTCGAAAAGATTCTTGTTGCCGAATTTTTGTTTATTTCGTTGGCAATCCTAAAAAGTAGGGTCGTATACCATATTTTGGAGCAAAAGGTCATTTCAGAACTAATCGCTAAAAATTATATCTTTGTAAGAGCAAATACTCTTGGCTTTTACCAAAGAGCTGAATTACACATAATTAAATGCTTCCCACTTTAAGATAAATCATCCCAAATATAGTATTTTACAAATTTGATGTTCGTAAAAATAAGCAGAATTATGTATTTCTACCGTTCACATTTAAGTGAAGTGGTTAACGAATTTAAAATAAAATAGCAAACCATTTTTTTTTTTGTTTTTTATTATTATATTGAATCTCCAATGATTCATCATCCGCGTATAATATATTGCAGTCCCCAGCTGATTGAATTTGCAATAGTATGAACTAAGCTTCAAATGTGTTTGGAAATTAGAAAGATGAATTTGCCCTTTCTTTCGCTGCGTAAAATTTACCTCTAGAAAAATGTAGGTATTTGCGAAGGGAATGTAAAGAGTTGATACATGTTTTAAAAGCCGGAACACGGTGATGGTGGACTTAACCGGACAACTTTTTATATTGCAAATAATAGTTTAAGTAATGGGTTTGTTTAGGACATGATGAGTCCACATTTCATTATTTTCACAATTGAAAATAAATATTTATCACAATTTTAGACAAATTTTCAATTCAATTAATGATGGGGAAATGCCAACACATCCGATTACAGTTATCATGACTGCAAGTTTAGGCCTGCACATTTATCAAATTATCAATCGTCCACGCAGTATTCCACAAATAGAAACCCACAAATGGTGCGTGTAATTCGCTGTCTTTTGACCGCCATGTGACATAAATAATCTGATTACTCATCAAAAATAACCCAATCTCTATACAGATATCTTCAAAACAATACCAATGCTCTTGCACCGGCAAATGTGTAAATCCAACTAATTTCGCTTAATTGCACACACATAATCAAATAATCAAATTGTTGTGGCATTAAGCACCAATATTTTCCAAATCACATTTGCTACTCATTAAATTGTAATTTAAGTACCTATACGTACCTACCGGCCTGGGGACAAATGCGCGCCATCTGTACAATATAGCACGACAAATTAAATGAAATATCGGATTAAATCGAAATCACAATAATGGGAACAGTGATATGGAAAATCTGCCACCCACCCAATTCATGAAAGGAACTAGCATTCGTCGAATAATTGTCGCCTGGTGTTGAAAATGGCGTAACCGCCCATTAGCGATCCTTACCATTTCGATTAGATCCAATAAACCTTCAAATTGACGCTCTGTGGTAAAGGGTCTTGATTTGTATTCCGACTGTGACTACGTACGGGAATAGAGATTTCTGTGGCTTAATTGCAGTGAAACGCGAAAGGTATTCTCTTAATTACCAACAACTGTGAGGATTCAAGGACTTCTTTGGCTATAAAATGACAAGGAGAACAATTATTACATTAATTGGGCATCTACTAAAATCGATAATAATGACATCTAAGAGGCTAACAACTCCATTTTGTTGTGGGTCAGTAATCGGCACATGTAAGACAGAAGATAAAGCTGCGATATTCAACCTGATACCGAAGAATACTAAAAAAGTTTTTTAATAGCAACGTTCTATTTTTCCAATATGTAGGTTAATTTAGTAATGAATGCAGTTAAAACTCGTCAGTCACTATAAAGTAGTAAAGTACACACATCAACATCTGCAATTGATTAAAATTTTACTTGTTTTTACTTACGCGACAGGTTTAGGTGTGCAACTCGCAGCGATAAAGCCCAGTTCGGGCTCAACCGTTTCGTTGGCCATTAATGCTTTCCAAAGCTTGAACGTACGAAAACTCAGCAGTTTCGTAATCAATTCAGTCTCTACAATTCAGTAATTGCGCCCTTCTTAAAGTAGGCGTGGACCAACTCTTGCTCTAAGTGAAATTTCACAATAAACCAAGCAACAAGTACTGAATAAAGTTGAGCTATACTAAGATACTAATAGAGTAAAGCTCACGTATATATTAATACATGCTTACATGAATCCTTATATTTATTTATCCTTATTTAAAAATAGCCTTTAGGCTATTCCGTGACTTGTATTTAAATAATTTTAGTGGAGAAGGATAATCAGACCTAGACCAAGAAAAAAAAAAAAAAACAAAAGAAGAGCGGAATATTTAACCCCTAAAAGCTTATGTCTAATACATATGTTGTATTACATACGTATGTGCATATGTTGTAGATTTTTCGACAGAAAAATCAATATAAATCGTGTTTTTAAACAATCGATATGTTTTGCTCGATTATTTAAAGAGGGTAATTGTACCCAATTTGGCAGATACTATCCATTAAAACAATTGAAAAAAGGTGCTAAAAGTAACGAACAGAAAGCCAAAATATTCGCAAAATACTAAAAAAATGTATTTCAACCACACAGCGAGCAAGGAATGTACGTATATGTACATACATCTTAATAATGGTTAAAGGTCGTTACCAAGAAAATAAATAACTTCTTTTAGAATGTAATATATTCTCAGCTTTTTTAAAGTGGCTGAAGTAATAATGATTTCCAAACTCGCAAAACCACCAGACGAGGCGTCATCATACAGACCCGTTAAACCACTTAATCGCAATCATTTACAAAAAAAATTAGTTCTAAACTATCAGTTCGGTTTAAGAAGACATCATTTAACAACTGATCACGTCCACAGAATAATTAGTATTGTCGAAGAAGCATTAGCACTAGGTAGCATTATGGGCCCCATTCTAGAAAATAGCATGTTGGCTACATTCGCTGATGATACTGCCATCCTAGCGGTAGAAACGTACATTGAAACATCAATGCAGAAACTGCAATCAGCTGTTAAACAAAAGTTTGGACTGGACAATAAAATGGTGAATAAAGCTTAATCAAACCAAATCAGATAAACTTTACTAATATTAATTCCATCGAACACATAATCCCTGAGGTACTGCAGCTTTTAGACAACGCAAATAGGGTCAAAAGAACATATGAATTTGAATTGGTCTATCAGACAACCCACATCCAGAAGATTTATATAAAGGTATACAACCGGACATCACCTAATAGTGCAACAGAACGACAACAATGAATAATGGATTGAAATTAGCTATTGTCGTATGCCGTGCCTGGCAATGTCATTCCTTTTTTTCCTTTTAGTAAGATCGCCAAGGAGGAAAGAAAAGAAACGTAAAGAAGAAAACACTATTATATATATGTACACATATCTATTGTACAATTTAGACATTTTAAGTATCCCGTAGAAGCGGGGAATAATAAAAATTTAGATTAAACATCATTTCGAATTGATTTTTCTGACACCAAATGGAAAAGTTGTTGATGCCGTCTTGGAGAAAGCGAGAGTTTGATTTGGACTCAAAATTATATACATATATGTAACAGTTCCACGAAACTTAACGCTTAAAAATAAGTAAACAAAAAATAGATGCACATGTACGAGTATCGGTGCAGGGTCATAAGTCCACAGCCCAAAAGTCTGAAGAGTTCGTCGGTGCCATATTTTGTTTTTAATTTTTCGTCTTGAATTTTCCTCCAAAACACTTTAAATCCTGCCACACTTCCATTCTCGAAATTAGATATTACATATTCCGATGATAAGGAAACTTTTATATCATAAGCAACTCGGTACAGTTCGTAGAAACATTCTTCATATAAAATTTTGTTTTAACTTCTCATAATGCAAAATAAAAGAGGCAAAGCTTCATTCTCAACGACAGAATTGTAAATAATTCTTGCATTATGAAAGGTACAACTGCAATTGTACCATCGATAAGTCACCCTTTATATCGATACAACACTTCCAAATTTCTGTTGCTCCCTCAAATCTAATTTTTTTTACCATTTGCATCTTTATCCGATAGAAGAAATAAGACGAACTCATTTGTACGTGTGTCATAGATTGTTGCTTGTTTTTGTAAGAAGAACTTAACCGTTAAAATATAATTTGCGGTTTCAACAATGCAGTGGAAAATTTGAAGGTTCGCAATTTCGACTCTTTATTATAGGTACATAGAATAGTATATTTTTTAAAGCAACAAGGTTCAAATTTATTAACGAAAATTAAATATATATGTACATATGTATTCAAAAGTTAAACATAAGCCTTAAATAACAACATAAAAAGCGAAGTCGTAAACATACATATGTATGTAAAACAAAATTGAAAAAAAGCATTTACTGAAGTTGGATATTCTTTCTTTTCAATACTTTAATTTGTTGCGCAACACCAATAAAAGGAATTATTTACTTTTTTTTTCAAAATGTTATTCATATCCATCAACAATAAGTTTGTCACTTCCTTTGTTGCTTTTACAATTGTTATTTCCATTTTAAATAAATAAGCAGTAACCTGATATCCGCACACAACCCAGCAACTATCAACCTACTCTAATGAGTTAATATGTACATAGCAACAACTGTTCTTATCAAAATCTGAAGCGACTTTACGGCACATCGATTGAAGTTAAACGGTTCAATGGACTTCACTCAATTTTTTACAGGGATGTGATTTCCTTTCAGATTTTAGCCAGATTTTAACAACTTTATATTTAAATCGCGGCGATTTCTGAGGCGAAATCGAGAAGTTGAACATCAAGATTTCAATCTTTCGGGAAATTATTAGTTCGAGACTCCATGTTTCGAGATTTTCGTTCCGAGATTTTGTTTTCGGTATTCTGAACGTCTAGATTTCATGTCCAACATAAATAATTTTGTTAATTTTTTATTTAATTAATTTTTTTTAATGAAAAACTGGATTGACAGATTCAAACTAATCGTCACGCAAATTCAGACCTCTTCTTCCTGCATAATTAAATAACTGGTCACGTTGATTGCCCCACCCTTATTGCACCGAGCTCATTTGATAGAATGCCCTCTTTTGTGTTAATACTCATTTGCACCAACTATAGTCGTAGCCCACCTTTAACCTCTCGTAACATCCTTCAATATTATTCTAATCCCAGCTAACCTTTGTCTCCCATCTCTCTCTTTCATATCCTAATTTTTCTCTATAGTTTGTAAGCTTGTCTTAAATTTAATTTAGATTATTTAAGCATGGCTTGTATTTAGCTCAATAAAGTCTCGGTAGTGCCGGGGTCAAAATCGAAATCATGAAAGTATTACTCATTACAAATGTGTTCAACAGAATAAGATCACCGTGTCTCTGAGCTACTTACTTATGTACATATATGTAAGGCACGTAATGTCTTCATAATTTTTCGATTTAGCAGAAAAAGTAATTGAAGTGATAGTAAGAATCTTTCCAACTTTTACTGTATTTACTCAGTTTCTACGTCCGGTGTTACATTCATTACCGATTCATTTGATGTATAACAAACCAATTGAAAATCTACCATCTATTCAAACTGCAAATATAGATTTATAGATATTTGAAATTGAATTTTCATTACGGACGACGACGCCTCGAAAAGTAGAAAGCAAGAACTGAGCAATAATCTGCTTTCACGTCTGCAGACTGTAATTACTCAGTGGACAACGTCTATATCTAGGAGAGTCACTAAGAGGAAGAAAAACAGATACGGACAAAAACCTATTGAAAATTATAGTAGTTCATTGCATTGTGCAGCTGATGTTTCTTGTCGGACTTGTGGCGGCTTACGGCGGGTGGAAGCGGCGGCGGTGAGAATTTGGCCCCCACTCTTTCACTGACGGCCGGATAAAATAGCCAAGAGAGTGTGGTTTTCAAGTTATAAGCAAAAGGATGGTTCTGACCTTCACATTGTGTCCATCCATTCACATCCGGCATCATCATGGACACAGAGGGACGACGACAGCCGAACAAATAACTTCGGAATAACTTGACATGTTTTCCTGTAGATATGATTTTTGAATTGAAATTTTCAATTTTCTTTTTTTTGCAAGTGGGTGCGGCAGTCTGTTTGTCTATCTGGCGCAGACTAGAATTGGAAAAGCGAAAAAGTTCCAACTAATCTGGTGGTCTATGTCGGTTGAGAGCGTACCGTGGCAATAGTGAGTATTGTAGGATGGTTGTTGGCGGCCCAAACTACTTCTCACGTTGAACAAAGTTTGTTTGGCATGTGGGGTGTGGGTGAACTTCCTGATGGCACCAATTTCGGGACAGGATTGTTATGAAATTGATGGGATTTTCTGTTTTCCTTCTCCTTCTGTGCGCCAGTTTTGTGAACGTATGCGGCTCTGGTGTATGAAGTAATTGTAGAGTTTGCGAATTGCCCAAAATAGTGAAGGACTTAAAAAATGTAGTTGTTATTGATTTTTAAGATAATATAGAGATAGTTTTTTGCCAGCCAAAAAGAAATGAAAGAAACTTCTATGTTGATATAATTTTTTATTCCAAATTTGAAAGAAAACTGTACAATGTTTTTACTTGCACCTATACCTATAGGGCAAGTACCTATTGCTTTCGTGAAATAAATCGAACTCGAGATTTTAATCAACTTTGACATGCAAAATATGCCCCCAATTTTATAACTTATTTTTTTTCAAAATTTTGACTTGAAAAATTATTTAAGGAAAGTAATAAGCCTTAAAATTTTCTATAATTCACTCAAACATTTTATCTGACTACGCACACTTTTTAAATGAGTTTTTTTTTAAATAAAACATTGTGTAAACTCCTATAATGTTATGTCTATTATTCCATCGCAACGCGTCATAAAAGCTGAAAATAAATTTGGTCATATGAGTGAATGTCTAATGACTCGAGTTTAAGCATCGATTGATTGACATATTTACAAAGAATACCACAATGAATATAGAGGTATCAGTCTTTTAACAGCGGGTACAGAATCTTATCTGCTACAGTGTAGCCTTTCGTCAATATATTAGTAGAGCTGTACCACGGAACGCACTGGGAATTACAAAAAAACATATAGAAAACCTATAACCTGTTTGGAACAAATCATATACCACCTTCCTTCCTTATTATGCAGCGATCATAAACGGGCGTCGCCGTACTGAATGTATCTTTTTTTTTTTTAAATTACAGCGATATTTTTGAGCGTTTGTGAATCTTTCATAGAAAATTTCATAGAAATCGTTTTTGTGATAATAACTCCCCCCAAAAAGTTGTACACGAAGTGTAGATACTTTAGATATTTAAATACTCGGCTCAAATAAAATTGTTAAATTGGGAAATTTTGAAAAATGGTGTTTGGCGAATTTTAGAATTTTTTAGGGTTGTACTGCTTTTTTATCTCAAAAAGCCCAGATATGAATCATCTCTTCATCTTCCGAGCTCAAAATTTATAGTCCAGAAAGTCACGAGAAGAACGGATGGACTATTACTATTGACACTGATTATGTAAATAAGAAAAATGAATATTATTATTCTCTTTGGTATATAAATATTTAGAAATATTTGACCCAACAGCTTCATGGGACGCAAGAGCCTATCTTCTCATAACCATTTGTGTTGTTATTATACATATGTATTACATGAAGGGGCCGACTGTTTAAAGCAGTATCCGAAGGACAATTTGTTATTTGAGAAATTTTTTAGATGTTTGTCAGACGCTCGCGTGAACCTCGAATCCCTTGCTCCGTAGCCCATCGGGCTAACTACTAGAGCTCATCAAAACAAAGATATCGTGGGAGCCGCACATCTACAAGAATACCTTTCCCGACTAATTAGAAATCGAGAAGAAACTGAGTTGTATATACTCATCTACATGAGGAATGAAGGTAAGGCCAGAGCTTGCATCCTTGCGAAGAGCAACCTAAATATGTATATGTATAAGCCAGCGGACGAGCCAACCACTCGTGGTTGGAAAATATGGGGTCCTTATTCTTCTCGGAAGATGGATCAAAAACAGAGTCCGGAGTAGTCGATTTCTTCTCCAACGATGTAAGCTTAAATATCTTCTTCCCCTTTTTAATCACTGTAACGTGTTCCAGGCTGAGATTATGGTGAGCAAGAAGGCCCTGTCGTGCTAAAGCATAATATGTTATATATATTATATATTAGAAATAATTCTATTCCATTTTGAAACAAATCCATCAAATATCATACATTTTTCACAAATTGATATTTATTTTTGATTTCGAAATTAAAGCTAAATGAAACAGACACAGCGATACATTTTTGATGAAAATTTTATTCATTCATTATTCATTTTATTCGTTTGGACTTTGCAATTAGATTTGAAAAAGAATATCATCCAAATGGCTGCATTGGGAAGATACGCAGCATGCGATTCTTTTGAGGTAATTTTTAACCACTTTTTCGCACATTTCGGGCGGTATTTCGGCCATAACTTGAGTAATGTTTGTTTTTAATGCGTCTAGAGTTCGGGAATTATTCGCGTAAATACGGTCTTTGACACAATTTTCTGCAAAATGGCTGCGCCCGTGTGACAGTTCTGTGGCCGTTGGTGAACAAAGATGGTTAGTGAGTTTACATGCAAATTTCGTATAGTCTGTAAAGTCTGTGATTACGATGATGCACAGACCTTACGACGTCAGTAACGCTTTCACTCTCTTCAAATTTCTTCACAATTAAGACCATAATCATCGCGTAATGCGCGAAAAGTGGCTATGTTTGAATCACCACTTTTGTAGTAAGTTCTAATAATTTTAACGCTTTGTGCGATTGTTAAGTAATCCATTATCGTAATTTTTTTTTTTTTTTTTTTATTTTCAAATTAAATTACATCTGTCCTGAAACACTAAGTAATTGTTTTAAAAGGTGCATATTGGATTTACATTAAGTTTTAAGACCTTTATCTTACAAAACTTTGTTTTTACGTTAGACATATATATAAGTACTTATGTACATATATATTTATATAGATTGCAGGTCTACTGGTTTCCGTCTCTTCAGTCGTCTTTTAGTGTTGGCTTCCTGGTGAAGTAGATTTCGTTTGGGTGATTTAGGACTTTGACTTGATGACTCCTACTTAATATGTAGTTTGATTTCGTTTTTAATACTGGGTCTCTTGAGGTCTC
Organism: Xylota segnis; assembly: GCA_963583995.1. Lineage (NCBI taxonomy): Eukaryota > Metazoa > Arthropoda > Insecta > Diptera > Syrphidae > Xylota > Xylota segnis. The sequence continues at coordinate 14,998,322 of OY757239.1, forward strand.
GATGCAAGTCTTCATTAGAGATATACCAGGGTAATATACAATCGTCCGAAGTATTTTTGATTGTAGTCGTTGTATAATGTCAATGTTTGATTTGGCTGCAGTTCCCCATATTTGGATGCCATAGGTCCATATCTGTTTGGACTTTTTTCCTAGAATCCAATACAGTTGTCTAAATTTATTTCGGATTTGGTTCCATTTTTGAATTACATATGTGCGGTTTCCATGTTAGTTTGTTATCTTAGTACGCCTTTTTTATTGTGATATTTTGAGGTTTTAATTTCCTTTTTGTCGTGCATATAACTTGGACTGTCTTGCAACTTTTATGCAACCAATCCACTGTTTTGTCGAAACAAGTTACATATGTGTGTAAACAAGTTATGTGAGGATAAAAGCACTGTATTATCTGCAAATGTTGCTAGCATTGAGTCCTGTGTTACTGATTTAGGTATGTCTGCAGTAAAGAGTAAATAAAGGATTGGACCTAGAAAGCTACCCTGTGGAACATTTGCGTCGACTTCACAAAAGATTGAGTGTTCATCATTGTATTGCACATATTGTCTGTGGCAAACTTTTAACTAATATTATGACTTTTCAAATGACAGCTGAGTTTGGTAGGTGTCAAATGCTCCTTAATTTTTTTTTTAAATAATAACTGCAAAAATGTGTTTATTATCTTTAAAACCATTTTTATTGTTATATGAAAAAGAAAAATCCATGAACATATGTATGTTAAATTAGTTTAAAAAAAGGATTGAATTTGCCCATTATACCCCGGTCCTGGCGCATGGACATAGGTGGGGCATTCGTTTAAGTAAGTTGTTTGCCCAATCTTCTCCATCCTTGAGTGTTTCAGAGTGAAAATTATTGGGTAATTAATTTTTTCCGCTAGTTAATACGCTAGTTCTCGGAATTCGTTCATGGAAAAACCAAATAAGCGGCCTTCCATATCCTTAAGAAATTCGTCTAATTCGTTTTCTTGATCCACCGATAAAACAGGCTTAAAATGTCCCACTTTTATTACAACAAGTGTAAGGTCGGGGCTTAGATCTGCTTTTTTTTTATGCACCTTTGAAGGGTAGTTCAAGGAGTTTTGTAGTTATCGGCAGCTGCCTTACAACTATTTTTTTTTTGTTTTAACGTCTTGAACAGCGAATCATCTGAAACAGTTTCCAATTGATGCCGATAGAATTATACAAACAAATAACAAGAGTACAGAATGAACGGGGCACTCATGACACTGATGTCCATTATGGCTCGTCCATTCTGCCTCATAACCTATTCCGCAGAAAATATATAAAAGAATTTGTTTAACCCAACCGAAAAACAGAAGTACTAAATGGATTTATATAAACTTTATTTTCTTACATTTATATTAAATAGTAGAAATCCAATTTCAACTTGCGCTTTGTTTAAAAAAAAATGGACTATATTTCACTTGAACATAACTTCAACTCAATGAAAAACTTTCTTTTGGCAAAAACACAGCACACGTGTCACTTTTTTCCAAAAAAGGGTTTCTCCCCAATACGTAGTTTTGGGCACTGTGTTCCCTAAGTTGGTCAATAGGCATAGCAATGAAGGTGACGTTGAATTATCCAAGACCTTTAGAGAAAAGCAATTCGAAGCAATAATATTTTCTTCGCCAAGTGATCAACACGATTGTATTCTTTAAGTCATTTTAAAATTCCTCCTTGGTATGAAAATAGCGTCAGTGATCTTCAACTTAATCGGAATATTTTCCAAGACGTAACATGAGTAGGTGTCTTCTGCACGACCTTTGTATGATTATCTACATACATGTGAATGTACATACATAGATACACTCATAATATCATTATTTGAAGACTTGCGCAAAAACTCTAAATGCTGCATAATAGATGACCTTATACGATACTTGCTGCTGCCATAATCTATCCTAAGAAAACCTAAAACAGTACCCGAGAATATGTAGATTTAATGAGACACTCATCAAAGTACGTATTAACCTTGAAGGCATCCTCTTTCGGCAAAAACTTTAAATGAGCATAATTTTTTATCTCCGCTTTTTGTTCGAATCTTGCCATGCAATCTATGAGTATATCTGCTTAAAGTACCACATTTCTTTACCTATCACCTTGCAGCATCAAATACAGATTCTCTCTTTTTTTTTTACTATTCCGCCGCTTCCGCTGTTCGCGTATTCACAATAAAATGCAAAATAACCACTAAAGCACAAAAACCACAAAGTCCTTCGAGAAACCAAAGCAATTCGTGCGGAGAATAATTTTCAAGTTTATCCTTAACCCAAGAGAGTCTAGCTCGCGTAGAAAAGGAACACGTCGAAATTCAACCAAGCTTCACTTATCTCCACTTATAGAAACCAAAAAAGAAAGAAAAATACTCTAAAGATATTTACACTCATACATACATGAGCACGGAAAGTTCATTTCGTTTCGGTAATTTTTGTTCTTAACGATACTGGAGATGAAATATGTATGCAGGTATTCGAAAATAAATGAAACTCGAAAAAGGTACGAGATCTCGAATCGATAGGTGGAAATACCAACATAAACATTCCAATTCAGGGAACCACCCAATTTAGGGTGGTTTCATTATAGTATCGCGAAATATAAAAGTTTGACCTAAACTTTGTTTGATCATACTTTTTCCAAATTTGTTATTTTCGAAAAACGAAATAATTCTTATCTAATCAAATTCCCCATCGTATTCGGGTTTGGCGATATGTATGAAGAAATTGGGGTATGTATATGTATGTATGTATAAATAAACTGGAGTACATACATTCTATTTTTTTATTTGTCAACAACGAAAAATTACTTTCTAAGACTTAAGAATTAAAAATAGAAAAAAGAATTGCAAACAATCCAAATCATAAAAATTATAAATCCATAAATATTCTGAAACATAGAGCAAGCTGTAATTACTGTATATTACCCATCAATTTTATTTTAAGAGATGTCAAAGATGTCATTTCAAAGTCAATTAAATACGCGTTACCGAACAATAATCCATTGAGTGAAGATAAGCGACCGTAGTTTGTGCGCGAGTGAGTTATAGTAAAGAATCTATTATTTCGAAAATTGGTAGATGGGACATTTATGTATGTACATATGTATGTATATTGAGGTCATAAAGAATTCCTTCGGAGTAAATATCGTTAGTATACACTTTATAAAGAAAAACATTTTTAGCAATCATCCCTCTCTTTTTAAGAGATTCAAGATTAATCAACTTAAGCCGTGATCAGACAATGGAAGACCTCGTAATACAAAATTCAAGAATATTTTCTGAACTGTTTCAATTTTGATGATATTGATATTGTAATAAGGACACCAAATAATTGATACATGTTCCTACAGTGACCGAACGAAAGATTGATAAAGGTAATTAATAAGATCAGAAAATTCACCGGCATATGACTGTTGAATAATAACTTAGTATTTTTGTGAGATACCCATTTGAAGGTCCAAGTGATAGTCTTTTCCAGATATATGTATAAATTTTAAAATAGTCAGCAAATAAATTAAACAAAAGATGTCCTGCGTGCAGCGTGCCGTTTACTCTCATATAAGCGGACACCTACGGTTCCGCAAAATTTGTCGGCTTAGGTGTTATAAAAAAATAAACAAAATTAAAAAATTAAATTTGTTTGTTTGTTGTTAAATTTGTAAGTAAATTTGCTTTCGATCAGCATAGGGTTGGCATTCTGTCTTTACTTTGTCTTTTTGGGCCTGTTTTTGTATGCCTTTTAGCACTTTCCAATGCGAATAATTGGATATTCTTTCAGCAGAGAGATTTTCCAGATATGTAGGTCAAGTTCTTATTGCTTTTGAATTCCCGAACATTAGGCGTTTTTCTTTTTTAGTTCAGAGCGCGCTCAGTGTGTTCATGCTCTGTTCAGAGGTCTGCTCCGAACGCTCTGAATTATTTAAGAAACACGATTGAGCACATAACACCAAAACAATGAAAAATGAATGCTTTTTGACTTCCAAACACAAATATAATAATTAGACACAAATAAAATTCCAATTTCTTCTAATACTTATTAAACAACAAGACATTGGGAGCGATTTCAATTGTTTTCGTTTTTGTTCTTTAATTTTTTTTTCTCCTATGAAACGTCAAAATCATTGTGCTCTGTTTTTGCTCTGGGTGCT